>JAOQGH010000001.1:133143184-133154402 GCA_025769975.1 Gallinago jamesoni
TTAAAAAAAAAAAAAAAAAAAAAAGAATGAAATAGATACAATATATACAAAACTGTATCAAACTCCCAGAATATCAGTCCCGTCACTGGCAGGCACTGGGGAAGTCCCAGACTGGACTCAGCAATGGATGGGAACCGAATTCCACCTCTGGAGTCAGGCACACACAGATTGGAATCAAAGGAAGATGAACAGATAAGGTCCTCTTCAGACGTCAGCCATCCTGGTAGAAGCCAAAGGAGCAGGAGGGCAGGAGAGGGGCTGACCCTTTGATCCCTCAGCCTTTATACTGAGCATGGGGCAGATGGGATGGAATATTCCAGTTGGTCAGGTTTGGGTCACCTGTTCTGTCCGTTCCTCCCCACAGGTTGGACCCCTCTACGCTTTTCCGTTTCCGACCCTCTAAGGGGCAAACAACGAAAATTGGCTGACCTTGGTTGTTACTGCAATAAGTATAAGCAAGGGCCTCTCTGCATACCATTCCTTGGCGTGTAGCACAAACATTGGCCTTATCATCCTGAGAATGAGCAGTTTTCTCTACAATATGCTGTTAATTTCAGAGAGTTAGAGGAGGCCTAACTAAAACTGTAAAATTACAGAACACAAAATTGATTCTGTTTTACCTCAAACTGGGACAAAGCATTAATAGCAAAGGCTCACTACACCATGTGTTAGATGAAAAATTATTGTCTTAACCTCTGAAGTTTAAGTATCCAAGGGAAGCACCACATCTTCTTTCATATTTTGTGAAATAATAACAATAATAAAAATAGCAATAATAATAATAATCATAATAACTTTCAGCAGTTACGTAAGAATAAATTATTTGCTATTCTGTGTTATATGCTATTCAGTCATATGCCAAAATGTAACATTATTCATCATATGTGCATTTGTTATTTAGAAGCTCTTTTTCCCTCCTCTGAGAAAAGAAGTGCAGTTGCCACATTTGAAATTTTAAAACTTTATTTTAGCAAAGATTCTCTTTTGCATGCAGACATGCTCCAGGAGGCATATTATGCTCTTCTTAAAACATTTTTAAACAGCAGCTGAGACTCACTTGTAGAAGGAACTGGGCAAACTGTTCATGGTGTATAATATACTTGGCATATATAATCCTTTTCTTTTATTTGTAAATTAGCTCTGAATTGGCAGCATTTGATTTTTTTTTTCTGTATTCAGAATTGCTCAATTGTATCTTGACTGCTCCTGAATTTCTCTTGTAAAATCTTTGAATATCATTTTCCTTGGTTTATAATGTAATACCTACCCAGATCAGATGGCATTGTTTCTTTTACCTGAGTGGATAGCCATAGCTAATTTGAAAAATAACATTTCATCTAAACAAGGAAGAAGAGATCTAGATTCACCAGAATCACAGATTCACAGGATAGCTGGGGTAGGAAAGGACCTCTAGAGGTTGTCTGGCCTAACCCTCTTGCTCACACAGAACCACCTGGAGCCATTTGCGAGGTTACAAAATACTTATGAAAGTGATACTTTTTTAACTGCTAACCTAGGGTCAAATATTTTTTCTTTCCCTTAATATTTATTATTTGCAGTAGGGTTTTCTGAATGAAAATATTGTCAAAGTTATCACTTTTTTTTGATTATATTCTTAGTTGTTTGGGTTTTTTTTAATTTATGCTTACTAGTTAACATTTTTAATGGTCATTTATTTTTAATGAAACAAAACTATATAATAACAAAGACAAATGTCTTTTGATTAATATCACATAAATTATATTTACAAGATTTCCATTATGATTTAATAAATGTGGGGTTATTTGTATATTTCTCTTTATACTCGCCAGGCTAGCTGCTTCAGAGCCAGAATATAATAATTTTTAAACAATGTGAAACAAACTACTCTTTATTTCATACATGTTGGATTCCTGGCTAAATAAATTAAAACCTTAAGTAAATATTTTGTCAATAAGCCCTGAGAACGTTTACAAACTTCCTGTTAAATGAAAAATAAACTCCAATATAATGGTAAGAAAAAATATTTTGTTTTCAATTACGAAAAAAAAAAGGACAGAATAATTTTGGTTTTTTAAATGCTATTTTTTTCCAAGCCCTGAAAATATTTCTTCTTTTAAATATTCAAACAGTGAAAGAAAGTTAGCTCCTAGTCAAATAATCTTATGGGATTTTGGACCCACAAGCTACTGTTTCTTGGAAGTCATGGGTTAGAGAGTCTGATTGATCTGGTGTGCTTTCTGGATGTATTTTTAAATTAGTAAAAATGAAATGTTTCTGACTTACAGTATTTTTGCAATGAGGTTTTCCTGTAGCAGCAGCAGCTGCCTTTATGTGTCATTTATCCTGCTTTAATGGGCCTTTTTTGTGTAGCTGACAGATTGAGAAATGGGGGGTTCATTTATGCTGTTTCCTGTTTCATCTTTCATTTGTGGTTTATATAATTCTGCAAGAAACAGCATAGTGTTTGTATTGCTTCTATAATGATAAAAAGCTATTCATTCTTACTTTCTAAGTTTCAGAAGGGGGTCCATTAAAAAAAAATCAAATATGGTGGAAAAGGTCAGTCTTTCAAAATGTAAATGTAGGTGCAAAGCTCATGCTGTTAGCCATCACTCATATTGATTTCAAAACTGTTCAGTTGCAATGCTGTGCTTTAATAAATTTGACTTTGATGGACAGTTGAGATTGATTTAATGTACTTATTCACCACATACAAGGCAGAAAACAAGCAGTTTATTTGCTCTTGATATAAAAATTTTTTGATATAATCTGGTGCAATCATGCTGCCACCTTCAAGTCTTTTCCTTGTTGCCTTGACAGCCAAAAACACCAATAAATAAAACCACTTAGGACTTTGTCTCAAAATTATCAAACACTAGCAGCATGATTTTAAGTCTGTAAGGTGAACAAACTAATTAATTTAATAAGGTATCGTTAAAACGAATATGCTTATATCTTACGCTTTAGGGGTAGCTTGCTAAGGGAGGGAAAGTATGTGTAAAAAGAAATTGGACATAAAGACAATATGACAGAACATAGAATCATAGAATATTTGTGGTTGGAAGGGACCTCTGAGATCATCGAGACCAACTGAAAAAAAAAAAACCCAAAATCCCAAAAACAAACAAACAAAAACACCCACACCACCACAAACCAACACACACACAGATATAATAGTGCAAATAATCTCTATTATGATAGCACATAGTAAGTATCTCAATATACATTTCTTTGTTTATCGATCTATTTATTTAGAATAGAATATTTCAGTTAGAAGGGACTACAAAAATCTTCTAGCCCAACTACCTGACCAATTCAGGGCTGACTAAAAGCATGTAATTAAGGGCATTGTCCTAATGCCTCTTAAACACTGACAGACCTGCAGCACTAACCACCTCTCTAGGAAGCCTGTTCCAATGTTTGACCACCCTCTCAGTAAAAAATGCCTCCTAATGTCCAGTCTAAACTTCCCCTGGCACAGCTTTGAACCATTTCCACATGTTCTATCACTGGATCCCAGGGAGAAAAGATCAGCACCTCCCTCTCCACTTCTCCTCCTCAGGAATGTGTAGAGGGCAATGAGGTTGCCCCTCAGACTCCTTCTCTCCAACTCATATAAACCCAAATTCCTGAACTGCTCCTCACAGGATATTCCTTCAAGCTCTTTCACCAGCTTTGTTGCCCTCCTCTGGACATGTTCAAGGACCTTCACACGCTTCTTAAATTTTGGGGCCCAGAACTGCATATGGTACTCAAGGTGAGACTGCACCAACACTAAATACAGAAGAATAATCAGTCATGTCTTTTGACCAGCTAATTATACTGTGTTTGATACACCCCAGGATGCAGTTTGCCCTGTTGATTGCCAGGGCACACCGTTGACTCCTATCAAGCCTGCTGTAAACCAGCACTCCCAGATCCCTTTCTGCAGGGCTGCTCTCCAGCCACTCCTTTCCCAATTTACACTTGTGCCCAGCATTCCTCTGTCCTGGGTCAAAGGTTCAGAATTTGAACTTGTGAAAATTTATTCCATTAATCATTACCCAATGCTCCAATCTATCTAGGTCCTTCTGCAAGTCATCTAGTCCCTCAAGAGAATTAACAGCACCTCCCAGTTTGGTATCAGAAAACTTGCTAATGGTGCATTCGATTCTACATCCAGATCATTGATAAATATATTGAACAAAACTGGTCCTAGAGCTGAACCCCAAGGAACAGCACTGGTGACCAGTCACCAGCAAAATATAGCCCCAATCACTGCCACCCTTTGAGCTCTGCCCTTCAGCCAGTTCTTCACCCAGTGCACTGTGAACCTTCTCATCCCACAGTTGGAGAACCTGTTCAGGAGAATACTGTGAGGAACAGTATCAAAAGCCTAACTAAAATCCAGAAAAACATCTACTGCCTTCCCTTCAGCTACTCAGCAGGTGACCTTGTCACAGGAGGATATCAAATCAGTTAAATAGGACTTTCCCTTTGTGCGCCCATGATTTCCTTTTCCTGATGATTGCATTGTTCTTCAAATGTCTTCCAACAGTATGCAGTATAATCTTCATAATTTTTCCACTTTCTGAGGTTAGATTAGGAGATCTGTAGTTCAGTCTTCCCTCATGCCCTTTCTGTAAATTAGAATAATATTAACTATCTTCCAGTTAGCAGGGACCTCCTTAGACTCCCAAGACCTTGGTAGATTATTGAGAGGGGTCACTAACCCCAAGATCACATGCCATCTATTAGATTGCAATAAAATAGAGTAATATATATTATTAGTATCTCACTTTTTTATCCATGCCTTCGCTATTTCTTTTGTCATTGGACCAAGTCATCATTCAGAGTATATATAAATATACAAAAGTCAATTTAACATAGTCCTCTTGTATCTGCTCCAGCTTTGTCTAAATATTTGGTAGTAGAAACACCACATGACATCAATTGTTAATTTTCCTAACATTCTGCAACACTTTTCTGAAATAAAAAAACAACAAATTTGCCAAAAAATTCACTATCATCATCATTAGAAATATTTAAGAATTATGTGGTAAGAATTTAGTTTTATTTTTTTTAAAGTTTTATGCATTCTTTCGTCAGTTTGAAGGAGTTCTATAAAATTAACACAACAGGTTTTTTCCCACTGTCTGAGGTACAGGCCTTCAAAAAATTTAACTTCAGTCTTTCAAGATTTGTTTCAACTATTATGGTTTTCTGAGGTAAGCACTTGGATTTTGGTCAATCACTCAGAGGCTCTGTTTAAGGTTAAAGGATGGAAGCAAGCACTCTGACAGTAGAATTAATCTGACATTTACCTTAAGATAAGATGACTCTCAGACACTTTCAAAATACGAGGCAGCCCACTTTCATGCTGAGTTATCTTCCAGGGTGGCTTAATCCTACTGTGTTGACAAGATTCCCTGAGGAGCTATCTCAGATAAATGTATGGTAGGTGTTATCCCCTTCCTTTTACACCTTACGTTGTATTTGTGTGTTCTGAGGATGAAACCCTTTGATTCTGCATCAAACTCCTATCCTTTCAAAAAGTAAACTCAATTTGACTCCTCAGAGAGAGCTGTCTCTGAAATACATAAGTACCAAAACATTTATGACAATTCAGTCTTGAGGTACATGAAACAAAATTACGGTGCCCCAAATAAATATGTAATTTGGCACTTTCACTGGAGAAAATATTCTAAATCTCTTAATTCATTATTTTTGGAGTAGTATCTATTAAATCATGATATTTTGGGGAAAATATTGTATCACTAACATTTTCTGTTTTCAAAGCTACTTTTTTTCTTATTTCTTTATGATTTTCTTAATGATGGTCAAGAAAAATCATATTTTTATCTCTCTTTAGCAGAAGACATCTCAGTTATAAATATGAGATCATTAATCATGACATTAATCATAATTAATCTGTCAATGAGAAATAACTGTTTGATAACAATACAAATACTATGATATTTGTAGCCAACAGATTTTGACTTAAAGACACAAGTATGAATCTTGTGTTACTTGAGTCTTTCTGTGACATACTTCTCAACTCTTGAACAAAGTTTCATCCTGAACAAAATCTCATTACCATTGATATTAATATTAATATTACAAGCTAATATCCAGGAAATATTTTGTTCTATGTATAAATGAACATCAAAGGCATCAATGTACATTTTTTTCCCAGATGGTTAAAAATGTCTTCACAGAAACTTAACCTAATTCTTCATTAGACAATCATACAACTTCGTAAATACATTTTTGTGATGGAACCTCTTAAATGAGTGTAGTGATTGGACCAGAATCCTAGAAGGTTCTACAGAGGGATAAATGCTCTTTACTTTATGATACATACTCCTAATATTCAATCCAAATACTTTTTGCTGAGAAATTCTAGAATTATACTGTTCATCTCTCTCAATCCTCAATTGGGAGAGACATTGAAAAATTTAAATGCAGCTAATAACTAGATTATAATCTGGAGTTTCCCCACTCACACTCTTCTATGGTAAAAATCCTAAAACCAACTTCATAACTTGAGTATATCAATCGTAATCTCAGTACAAATCAAAGTATATGTTACTTTTGGTTTATAAACTTCTGAACTCTTAAGCATAAACCTATAACATTAATACTAACCTGTTTACCTGATGTATAAATGGAGAATATAATTGTTTTGGTTTACTATAGAATTTTAAAAGATTCAATAAAAACAAAAATGCATCAAATATTCCATGATGGGATTGGTGGAAAAATTGTATTTCCCTGATTTAGATACATTAGGTTTCAGACACCTTTCTCTTCTGTGTACTCCGTGATACAAACCAGTGCTACCTGCAGGATCAGGAACAGTCTCCTAATATCTTACTATCTTCTGCCAATAAGGAGTCACAATCTGTTCAATGTCTGCAGTGGAAAGAGACCCCTGCTGAAAAATAAATAAGAATGTAAGAGAAATACACAACAGGAGGAAACACCTAGAGATTTTATGCAGCGAGAAAGTGCTGGTGAGAAATAACATCTTGTACTGCATTATATATCCTAATTTTTGGATACATTCTGGTCAAAAAAAGTTACTTCCAAATATAGTCTTTAATTCCAAAGTTGAATAAAGATGAAAAATTCAATTTAATTTAAATTTATGTCATCCATTTTATTAGTTGTTATGGTTTAATCCTGGTGGGCAGCTCAACACCACCCAGCCACTTGCTCACTTCCTCCTATTGGGATAGGGAAGAAAATTAGGAGGATAAAATTGCAAAAACTAATGGGTTAAGATAAACACAGTTTAAAAAGTAAAGCAAAAACTGCATGCCCAAAGAAAGCAAAATAAGGAATTTATTTACTGCTTCTCACTGGCAGATAGATGTTCAGTCATTCCCAGGAAAGCTGAGCTCCATCATACACAGCAGTTACTTGGGAAGACAAACATTATCGCTCCAAGTGGCCCCTCCTTCTTTCCCCGTCTTCTCTTGATGAGCACAATGTTACATAGTATGGGAGAACCCTTTGGCCTGTGGAGGTCAGCTGTGTTGCTTCTCCAGGTCTATTCACTGGCAGGACAGTGTGAGAATCAGGAAAGGGCTTGACATTGTGCAAGGACTGACCAGCGCTAACTAAATCATCCCTATGTTATCAACAATATTTTCATCACAAATCCAAAACATAGCACCATACAAGCTACTATGATGATACTTAACTCTATCCCAGCCAAACCATTAGACTGTGGTGGTTTTGTTAAAAAAAAAATAGATCTTCTGGTACAATGGCACATGTAAATCTGTTTTAAACCATCCAGGATTGTGTTAAGCAGTAGGAAATATATTTCCAGTAGTTAGACTATTCCCTTTAAAAAACAAAACAAAACCACCAAAACCCAACATCAACAACAAATGTCCCACAAAACTAGAAGAAAAGAAAAAAAGAAAAAAAAAAAAGAAAAAAGCTACTTTCATTCCCAGTCTTATATACCTACCCCAGTCTTTTATGAATTCCTGATATTTTGCTGAGATCAACAGGCTTTGGATACCTTGCTTGCATTTAATTCTTACTGCAGCCTTCTAAAACCTAACCTCAGTCTTTTGTATACCTAAACAATAGAATTATCCTGTGAAAGGTTAAATGAAAGAAAAAAGATTGATTCCTTTTTTCCCTTATTTCATTAATATCTATATAGTTTTCAAAGCAAGTAATGATGGAATAAACATAATGATGGAATGGAAATGCTAAGGAAATAAACTGCCATTATTATATTATCCCTACTGAAAAATGTTGCTACAGACAAGAATGTCATAATTTTTAGCTATGGCATAATGCACTGTATCAATTTAGATAGCCCCTTAGGCAAAAAAATAACCAACCCACCAACCAAAAAAACCCACCAAAGCAACAACAACAAAAAATAGCATTCTAGGCAAAATGCTGGGTGCTTACATGCATATACTTTTTTTTTTTGTCAGTTTTTTATGAGACAGTCAAGTATAAACTTTCATTTTGGAATATGTGTTTAACTTCTAGGATGAAAAAAAAAGAAGCTCTGTTAAGTTATGGTTTGATTTAGGCAGAACTGATATTTTTGATCCTTTCCCTTCCCCTTCCCACATTGACTTTAGGTTGAGGAATACTTTAATTGACTTATAATAAAAAACTATATTGATAAACAAAAATGTAAAACTAAATTGAATAATAAACAGTAGAATGACCTAACAGTACCTGAATTCTACCTATTCAAAGAGTTCTAGGAGTAATTACAACAATATGAGAGCAGCAGCATTTTTTTAACAACAACTCACTGTACAAGTGAGCCAAAAAAGGAGCCAAAAAAAAAAAAAATATAGCTACTGATAATATGGAGTAGATACAGAGTAATCTGATGCCATGAGATACACTTTAACATATTCAGTGTACATTACCAAACTTATCTGCCTTCCCCCAACAAAGCTGTCAATACTGCAAAGACTTTTTTACTGTCAGGGAGTGCTGCATTTAGAAGACAATTTTAGCTGGCCTATTTAAGATGTCTAGTTTAAGAGAAAAATTCAGCTTTGGAAATGTATTCTTCCTCGTCCTATCAAGGGACTTTAAGTAAGCATCCAAATTTCAGACATCTATATGGGAGAAAAGCTTCTATCTGGTCAGATAAATCTCACGTTCTTATGAAGATCATTAATATAGCGGAACATTTACATAGGAACAAGTGGAAATTGGTATCACTCTTTGTTTTGAAATCAATAAACTTTTTTTTTAAAGGTAAGTCACAATTTTTAATATTCGCTTTTGAGTGATTAATACAAAATCTGACTGCTAAATTTGAAGGAAGAAGACTTAAATATGTTTTAGATTAATTAAGATAAAAAACCTCTGTTTAACAGCAGCGTTACTTCAGCATAAATTGAGCAATTCACAGCATTAAACATATAAATATCTGTAGCTAACCAAGCCAATTAATGTGCCTTAATCATTATGATGAACTAAATTCAATGCTTTCATTAAAGGTCTTGATGTGTCTAGAAGTCATCAACATGGAAGAGAAGCAGCATACTCTCAGAGGAACAACTGGATGACCACAGGGTACGAAGAAACAGAAATAGGAAGACAAAATAAGATCCAGCCAGTCAGAGATTTCTCTATAAAACATGAGGCCCATTCTGTGAGATAATAAAAAAGAAGAAGAGCTGAGGCAGCAATGAGAGAGAGGAAAGAACAAGGTGACTGTCAGCATATTGCTACAAAGAAGTGGCAAATGTAATCCTGGGGTGAATATACTATAATATATAGAGACAAACTGTGGTAATATTAATTATATATAAGAGACAGTGGGGAAACTGTGTCTGTAAACCTACGGCTATTTTCATTTCCCCACATTTCAGGAAGTCTGAAACGCACAGAGAGATTCAGTAAAAGTTGTCACCGAAGTAAGAGAAAAAAAAATATGAAAGAACTTGCATTTTCACCTTAGAGAAATGGTAACGAAGAGGTAATATGATTACTCTCATCTGAAATACCATTAATGAGTAAAAATAAATTAAGTGAGAATAAAATTGGAACACATGTTGAAGATCCATTCAGGATTCAGGAATGAATGGAAAAAGATTTAGCAGGTGAAAAATTTAAGTTTGAAATTACACTTTTAAGCTTTAGATCAGTGGGTTTCTTTAACAGTGTTCCATGGAGGCAAAGTGAAGCCAGAAAGCTAGAGATTAAAATAAGTTTATGACAGGAATATCATCAAACAAGCTCTCTGCAATAAAAGAAATGATGGTTTACTGGGTCCCTTCCAATCCTGTGTTTCAAGATCTATTAAAACCATTTTGCCTTATCCATGTGCATTTTTTTGTTTTATTTAGGGGTTTTTATGTTTTCTATTTAATGTAGGAGGGCAGCGATGAATCAAAAATCATGCTATCACGCTGAAAACTTGTATCAGTGTCCTGAGTTACTGTCCTTCCTCTCAGGTTCTTGGTTACTTATTCACAGAGCAGTAAGAAATAAAAACTTGTTCTAGAAAACATATTGTAAATAGAAGCATCAAGCATTTGAAGACAAATGTATTTGACAAAAGAATTGCATATAACTTAAAAAATCATCAATAAAAATTAGAATTGCCTAAGTGTGACTGGAAGTTTTAATGAATTAATAAGATTTGCTTTTCCCTTAGTAAAAGACATTGTTTCTTAGCATTTCTAGTTATGGTTAACCTGTTAAAGCTTATTCATCACAAGATTTTTGATTATTTTTTTTCTCTGTTACAATACAAAATACTGTACATAGAATCAGAATGATTTATAGATTAAGTAAAAAAATTAAAACTCCATAATGTCTTTAAGATTTGCTTATGGAAACTCATTTTCTTTCTGTTGTTTGCACCGGTAGTCAAACTATACTTTTTGTTTTCCTTTCAATCAACTCTAAGGACAAAAACTGTGGTTACTCACTGGAGTACCAGAAGTGATGTAGGGGGTATGACCATGTTTATAATGACTTGGACATAAGACACAGAGGAGAAGTAAAGCAATTCTTTGAACATATGGAAATAGTTTTACAAAATTAATTTGAAAATGTATACTTATTTAGTATTCTTGTGGCTCAAAGTAGCTCTTAGAGAGAGTACAATTGCCTTAAATTTAATATGGCTTCTACCATCTTTATTTTATTTCATTTTGGTTTTTCAGGTTACAGAATCACAGAATCACAGAATCACAGAATCTTAGTGGTTGGAAGGGACCTTTGAGATCATCGAGTCCAACCA
>JAOQGH010000001.1:133176582-133224349 GCA_025769975.1 Gallinago jamesoni
CGCCAACTGGACTTCGCTCCATTTACCACCACTCTCTGGGCCCGGCCCTCCAGCCAGTTTTTAACCCAGCGGAGAGTTAAATCCAGGTGTTTGTAAAAAAAAAAAGTAAGAAAAATATGTCTATACAACACTGCTCAGTGAAAAGACTGAAGAGCTGGAAAATTGTATAAGTTACAGAGTTGTGATGCCTCAGAAATAGCGAGACGATTACAACCAAATATTCCAGTGCTGTGCTCAGTAGTGGATTGACAACCACCAAAGGAGTTGGAGCATCAGTAGATTTGTAGCAATGGGATTATCAGGAAGAAAAAAACAGGATATCTTTACAAAGCCAGTTGAATTTGGAGTTGGAATATTGGATTACATTATTCATCTGATCTAAAATTCTTATTAAATGATAGACAACTCACTTAAACCAGCCATTTTACAGATAGCCATTAATTGAATTTTTCTCATTTTTTTGGGTGTCTGTGTTGAGGCTCAAATGCCTGTTTTCTAGACATGCTGAATGTTCCTATTTGCAGCCCAGAGAAAGAAAACTGTGCTGAAATATATAAGGGGACATGCACTCTTAAATCCTATGAGAAATTAGCTAGTCTTATTCTGAATGCCTAGAATTAATGGATGTATTTGGTTGCAATCACTCTATACAACAATTTTCCACTTATTAGATGAGAATGGCAATATCTCTTTATTTCACAGAATTCAAATGTTTATTTCATTATACGAAGGGATAAGGAAACATTTGATGACTATACTGGGACTGTACAAAATACCAAATTTAATTTCAAATATTAAAATCTCCCTTTTAATTAAAATTAAAATTTTAATTAATTAAAATTAAGTCTTACATTTCATTTTAAATTAGACTAGAACTATCTGAAATTAAATGCCTTTTAGAAAAGGCCAAACATATTCTGAAAATGTTGAAAATGAATTTATGTGTATTTTACCTTTTTTCCATTTGTTAATTTGAATGAAGTACTATACAAAAAATTGTCACTGATATCTATATTAGTATGGTAAGGTGGAAAAGCCTCAGATAGAATTAGCTTTTTCTTTCAATTCAAATCAAAATTTAAGTAGACAATAGTAAATACTACTTTCAATAACATTCTAAAACACATAATAAAACAATAAAATAAAATAATAAAAAATTAATGGCCTATCTATTTATTGGACTTTATCAGATTTTTTCACTGTATAAAACAGCTTATCCTTCCTTAAATAAGTACATTTATGTTTTCGTTATATTTTTGATATAGGATATAAGTGTGTTTGTCTCTGTGTGATTACAGTAATTCATAAGAAAGGATTAAATGACAAAAATCAAGTTTAAAAAGTGGCTGAGTCACTCATTAATGAAATTATACTAAACCAGTGTTTTATACTTCCTCTAAGCTTTATAATTTTTCTAGACTATTTTTTTTTTAGCTCATTTTACTAGGACTATATGTTTCTTATAGCACTTTATCTACTCTGAAATACACTTGCATTTAAAGAAAACATTTTCAGATTATTTTTCTTTGTTTATAAATCAATTTTTATTGAGCAGTTTCTGGTGTTTCAGTTATTTCTCTGCATGAATACAAATCAGACATCAATGTGTTTTGAATGCTCATTACAAGTTGAATAGATATAGTAAATGTATAAGAAATTAACCTAAGTGTTATTACAGATAAGGAATAGAGCTGCTTATAAAACACAAAATATTTATGGTATTCTATAGTATGCAGTAGTTTTTTTAACATGAAGTTGTAATGGAGTTGTATTATTCTATATCCAGACATCTAATGTGGAGGAAAAGTCCATAGGGATATTAGGACACTAAGAATATTTTCCGCAAAGAGTGGGTTATTTTTATGATTCTTTTGGAAGCTGCCAAATGAATCATTAAATACCTTAATCTTTAAGAAGAAGTATTTTCCTGGTATATCTAAGATTGCAAGGTAAGGGAAGTAATTTTTTTCTTGCCTGTGCCTTGCAAGGATAAATAAACACTGGAACAATTTATATTTTACATTGTTATATAAAACTAGGTTAACTTGATATGGAACTCATTTTGCTGGGATGAAGGGATTCTATTTAGTTACTTTCCTAGTAAATTCAGCGAGCTTCTGACAGGTGTTTATTTTTAATATAACTGGGTCTAAGCATTTCTGTAAACTAAAAACAGCTCTCCACAGGGTAGCCTTCAGATTTCCAACTTCTTTATCTAATTCTGCTGTCTTTGTGCTGAAAGACACAATGAGAATTCCTGTGCAGGCATATTTCTCAGTATGCCTTATAGAGAAAGAATAAGCCCTCATCTATTTCAGTCACAAAACCATAAATAAATAATTAGGCCCTGTATTTGCATGTTTGTAGATATTCAATTTGACTTTTAGATATCTTGGTCGAGATGTTCAATATTAATAGATACTCGATTCAAGATTAAGTTTTGGACTGCAGAAAATACAATCTTACAGGAAGTAATTTTTTGAAGCATTTTGTAAACAAGGTGTCAAATAAACTTGCTGACCATCTAATATCCTGAATTTACTTACTTTCCAATCCTGAAAGAACACATTTATTCTTATTCAAAAGGAATAGCCATATAGTTCATTACACTAGGAAGAGTGCTTGCAAATGCAAAGAAATGGACAGAGTCACAGTTTCAACTTTTCTTAAACCTCTCGTTTTTTTCCCTCCCAGGCTGCTTATGCAAAAAGGATGTATACATCCCTTGCCATTCCCTAGTTTCCACTGTGAATTGATGGCTAGATAGTGCAAACCTACTTGGCTCCCTTTCTCTGTTCTGAAAAGAAATTCCCTTCTGGGGACTAAAGATGCTGAGAATGGCACTGTGGAGACTGCCATTTCCCACTGCAGAGCCTCTAGGGGAAACTAAAGCCACACAAAAAAATAGCAAGGCTCCTTCTTTCACAGCCCTCAAACAGAGATGTTTCAGAATTGGAATCTCTTTTTTTTTTTTTCTTTTTTTCTTTTTTTTTTTTTCTGGTGAAGAGTTTTGGCTGCACCTGAGGAAGAGTAATGTATTATTTGCTGTTGAAATCACATGCCTTTTAGTTAGCTACTCGATGTATGAACAAACAACAGAATTATTTCCCAAACACTTCAGAGGGTGAGTTAATAGCTTCTTTTCTCTTCAAGGTATATGTTGTGCTGCAGAGCTACAAGGATATATTATAATGATTACTGTAATCCCGTCTTTCCTTAAAGGCAGTGTTAAATAACATTTTATTCCACTTAAGAAGTCATTAAGTTTGTAATGAGAAGTGGTGTCACACTTGCCTGAGTAGATCCTGATACTAAAAAAACTCCCACACTACATTCTGCATCATTTTCTTTATTAAGTCTTTTTATTCCTGTTCTTCCTCCTCAAAGGCTACATAAGAATGTTCAGCAAAAAGATTACATACTTTTATATAAGAAACTTCATAGGGTTTGAATTTTCCTAGCTCAATTTCATGCTCATGAATACCCTGGAAAATGAATTGATGAATTTACTTAAATGGCTAACTCTTCATTAGGCCTGTCAGTTCCTGAAAGAAGCACCTACAGAGTATAAACTGGTGTGACTCAATTCACCTTGGATATGTCCTCTTATGTTGACAGTTACATGAATAGCCAACAGTCCTTTTATGTGTATGATATATGACCTACATATAAATCTGTGCCAGCTATGTATCTTATACCTACTATACATGAAATATTAGGCAAGTCTTCAAGGCATTGCCTTTTTTTTTTTTTTTTCATTTGAACTTTCATAAAACTATTTTACTGACAAGTGAAAGTGCAATCACGCTCTGAATGCAAATTTGCCTTTGTCACAGAAAAAGAGATTTTATTGGCTCAAGGTCATATTAAGGGATATTCCTTTTCTGTTATCGTATTTCAAAGTGTATCAGTGCTTATGTGATTAAATATTAATGAAGAATTATATTTGGAACTAAACGAGCAATTATTATATAACATAGGTTTTATACAAATTTGGACTGGTTTTCAGGTATATTACAACATGAGGATGTGATCATGAAATTTCTACCTACTGTCAATATTTGATTTTTTGTCAGAATTGTGTTTCTTTTCAAAATGTTCTTAGTCTGAATAAAATACAATTCAATATATTCTTATTTCATCTTCAAATAAAATACTAATTCAACTAGAATTTCACAGAACTGTGACATCTCAGGCTTGCAAAATTGTTAAACTAAATGCTAACTTTTCCTGAAACGTCTTCAAAACTCTAGTTATCATATGTCTCCATAAGGATAGGCAGTAATTGCAAAAATCTATTTTAAAGCAATTTCTAAAACCATGGAAGCATTGCAATGTTATCATGTAAGTTTTTTTTTATGACAAAGCCCTCTAACATTTTTTACATTGTTAAGCTTGGCTCAATAGAAGTTCCATGTGGTGGACTAGAGTTACTTAAATGAGTTGCTGTATTTTTTTTAGCTAAAAATGCTTAAGAATGATTGGTTTATTTTGGGGAGTCTGACATCTTTTGTCATGCTTAAGATTTTGCAATGAAAATCAATGTATATCTTCCTGAGAAACACACATAATTCTTCTGATAATATTGCATCCCTGTAATGGAGAGTTTGAGAGACGACTTTTTTTTTTTATATATATACAATATCTTTTTTGCTTTATCTCTCCTGAAGTTTCAGTAAGGACAGCACCAACTTCATCTTCCAAGTTTCTTAGCATCAGATGTTTATCTTGAAACAGTCTTTACGCTTAAGCTCAGTCACATTCAATCATCAGCTTTTATCAAAAATCCCAGCTTCAACACATCTGACATGGACCTTGATTTCCCAGGTGATACTCAAGACACTACAAGACTTCAACTCAACAGAAAACATGCTGCAACAACATGTGAATGAGAAAGCTAGCTCCCTTGGAAAAGACACATGAATACTTCAGAGAACAGAAAGTGCAGGTTGTTATTGTGTTTTTCCTAGAGAATCTCAAGCATAATTCTTTTAATAAAATGTCAATTTGGAAATTTTTCTCATTCCAAATGGCATAGGAAAATATAAACTGAATTTCTGCAAGGGTAAACAAGCTGGTTGCAATGCACTGGGCTATAATGGAGAAACTTCATTTTTCATTCATCAGATTCCTCCATCCAATCAAATCTTCTTTTAGGAAATTTGGTAAATATGCTAATTCACATTCAGTGCAGAAGCAATGAATATTTTAATATTCATTCATACAGTTTTTACTCATCGACAATATTGGAACACATCTACAAAAGATGCCCCTGATAAGATAGATAAACTTGTTGTACAACTTTGTGAGTACACAGGTTACCTTTCTAGAGACTGTACTCTTTCAGTCAGTTGTATATTTTCTGAGAGGAGAAAGAAGAAAGGGTTATATGTTCCCCATGCTTTGCTTTATGTAAAGACTGTCTTCAATGTTATTCAATGAACATCGTCAGAATTTTCCTTTGCAAGATTTATTTGCCTTTATAATCTAGCCTGTGTTAGTGAGGGATAGCTTTCCTACAAGAATCGGTTATATTTGCACTTGCAAACACATACAAGTAGGCAGCTTGTAAAGCAAGATACAAGCAGTATTTTTAATGTCTCAGTGCAGAAAGCCACATTGGAGGGTTTTACTTTGACTGAAAAATGAGTGATGGAAGTCCATCCTGAGCTTGAAATGCTAATGAAGAATTCCAATCCTTCAGCTTCATAGGTAACCTAATATTATACTTAATTATTTTACTCTCTCTTACTCCCACTTCTTTCCCCAGTGATTGAAAACTTTTTTGCAAAATATAGGAAAAATACATTAAACAAAAAATTTCAACTCCATGTAAATATTTCATATAAAAATAATAAGAAAGGAATTGTTAAGAAAATGAAATTGTTATGAAAATTCTTCAAAATACTTAAATTTAATTTTAAATTCCAAAACACAGTGTCCTGGATTAGATTCACAGACCAAAGCTCAGTCAAAGAAGCCATAGTCTGAAAGTCTGTGAATCTTTGTGCCCCACTTCATTCTCAATTTTCACCTGTAAAACACTAACTCTGCCGTAGAGTCTGCTGCATACAATATACAGGGCTTTTTTAATCTATGAAAGTATCATTAAGGAAATATTCCTAATTTTATCTGCAGAAATTGTTTGATGAAAATATTATGAATGTAAATATGGATTGAAGTCGACTATGGAGAAAAGAAAATAGTCTTAACAGTGCTGAAGAGCTAGGCAATAAAATGCATATGAAATTCAACACAAAAAAAATGCAACAATAATGCACACAAAGTATAGTATTCTTAATTTTATGCATATGATCATGGTTTCTAACCTGAAAATTACTATTCATGAATCATATCATGAGTTGTTAAAGAACATTGTATGAAAAAAAAAATCATCTTGTCATTTAAATGTTAAAAAAAAGAGGCAGATGGAAAAAATGAATGACAGAAACTGTTAAGAAACTAGCAGAAATACTAAGACAACACTGAGAAACTATCTGTTGTGGCCTCAATTTGAATACTTAGGTTCTCATCCCCAGTGTTGTAATATATATAATGCAACTGGGTCAGACTGAGAGAGGAGAAGCTAGAACAGTTAAAGGTAAAACCACTGTAAGGGAATTCAGAGAGAGAGAAAATATGATAAACGTAAGGTCATGTGCATCATGAAGAAACTGAGGACTCAGGATCATGCACTTGCTTTTTAAATACAGGAGCAAAGGATTCTTCAAAGACATTGGCAGGCTGCAGATTCAAAAGAGGAACACCTTCACACAACATGAAAACTGAATCCATGTTTTTGGCGTTCCAAAGCTCTTAACTGCATAATATAGAATATCAATTCACCTAGGTATACTGAATGAAAATATCAATACAAATATGAATACTGCTGGCTCAAGAGGTTCCAGAGATAGACCTTGCTGCAGGCTTGGTATTCTGAAAAAAAAAAAATATTTTTTTTTTCCTCCTGCTATATTCTTTCTTAGGCCTTAACAATTGGACAATATTGTTGGAATGACATTTTTGGAGTAGATTAATCTTCTGTTTGATCCAGTACAGCCATTCTAACATATTATGGAAATTAAAGTCAGGCTCCCTTAACTTTTTTGGTTTGCATTTGAAAGTAAAAAGATTAGCTGCACTTCTGCATTCTGCCTATTTTTATAAGTGGGTTTTCTTCAGAGGTTGCTTAAGGGAAAAATTTGAATAAAATATCACTTTCCTAATGAGCCTTCCATTCAAATCTTCTGCCATAAGCTGTAGAAAGCAAATTATGAAATGTACTAGATTTGTATATTAAACTTTGGTTTTGCTTGTCTGCATAACACACCTGGACAAGTACAGAAGTTAGAAATAAAATTTGACCCTCAGAGGTTAGGGGGATTTGTCAGCTGTAGATGTATTGAGCTATACTATGACAAATTAACTTGGTAGATTGTTTGTTCTGGTCTGCAAATACCTTCTCTGTTCCATTGGAAAATTAGGATCTTACCCTAAGCTTTTAAAAATAGTTGATTTTTCACACAGAAAGGTATACATTGTAGTCCTTCTACAATGTCCATAGAGATTTTCTGAAATTAGTATTAGACCTAGAGCTTTTTGAACTTTTTATTTTTTTCCTATTATTTTAAATTAATCAATTTTAAGTTATTTTAGTCATATTTTGAAAATATTTAATTTATAAATATAATAAAGAAATTTAGTGTTTTAATGGCTGGAGTTAATGATCTATGGTTGGACTTGATGATCTTAAAGGTCTTTTCCCACCTAAATGATTTTATGATTCTATGAAATTTAGAAAACACACTGAAACCTGGAAAGAGCTACAAGAATGACTTTCAGCATCAAAAAACCCAATCTTTAGAAGTTCACTATGTGAAATTCATGGAAGAAAAGACTAACATAACTACATTGTGTTGTAACTACCTAGAGGAGGAAAAAGAGACATCAGAGAGCTCTAATCTCAGTGTCTTCCAGTGGCGAAAAGCCAATCCAAACAAACCAACCTGACCATTTATACTGCACATCTTTATTTTATTTTGGCAGTGACAACACTGTAGAACTTAGCAAAAGATGTGGCAGGATTCAAGTTAATAGCAGATATTTCCCTTGTTACCCTATCTTTTTGGAGAAGTTACAAACTGAGGTTCTGTGGAACAGTTACATAGACAGAGGTCAGGTGGCTGAAGAAAGCAGTTGCATTCTTACTACAAAGGCAGAGTCTATAAACCCTCTGTGGCTGACATTACAACCAATTTAGGAAAAGGAAGTTTACTTTTGTTGAGAATTTAAGTTAAGAGAAAAAATGTTTGTTGATATATGAAAGCAGTTTCATTGAAAGAAGATATATAATCAGCTTTATAAATGAATCATTTTATATAATATTATTGAAGGGCATTGATATTCACTTAAATTTGAGGTGTCTCTTCCTTCAGTTCCCTGTGTAAAATATTGTAAAATTTTATACCATAGTTAAATAGCTGATTAATTAAATAGCTGAAAACCTAGACCTTATATACCACATTGTCCCTGATCTTTAAATATGAAACTTAAAAAAGAAAATTAAAACAATGTCAGAACTGATTGCTCTATTTGCCTGCATTTAGTGCAAGGCAAAAAAATACAGTGTATTACAAAGAAAACTATGCAGTGACACAAAAATGTATAAATCTGTACTGTGATAAATGGACAGGATAAACCTGTTTAGTTCAGTTGCTATGGATGTCCTAGAAAGGCAAATTTTTCTGTTAGCTTTGAAATTTACATTTAGAAGTGATTTTTCAAAAACAGCTGATTCAAAAAAAACCTCAGCAACTTCAGTGTAGAGCTCATATTCTCCTGCCTATGTGATGTTTTTTGGTTCAGACTGAAACTCGTTAGACACATTAGAAACACTAACCTTAATATATCGTTAGTAAAAACTGATTTGTGAAGCTAGATAAAAGAACAGAAGGCATGACTTATAAGAAAGACTGAATTACATAGTTGGGGTGGGTTGTTTGTTTGGGGGTTTTGGTTTGGAAAATAGAAGGCTATCCTGAGAGATATAATCTCTAAATACAAAGAAGACAATGTTCAAAATGTAATCAAAAAGCGCATCTAAAAATCTCTAATAACTTTAGGTTTAGTTTAGATATTTTCTAAACAATAATTTAGTACTGAAAGTAGCATCATCATACGGAAATTCCAGATTAAGATCTTTCTTTTCTGTTACTAGACTACACAATATATAAGGCCCCATTCAGATGAATATTGTAATAACTGTGTCACGTTATGTTTAGGGAAGAGTTACTCCCAAGCAGTACAACAAAATCTGTTTAATTTTGCTATAAAAGTAGACAGACATTGTTTTAGAATGATTCAAAGCACAATTCTGCAATTTAAGCATTATAGTATTTAATGAAGGGTGTCATAACTTCACAATCATGTTACAATGATTACTTAATATTACATAGTGAACTAAACCAGATGAGGGAGTCACTTTTTCTTTCTGGACCAATGGATATTTAATTATGTTGTGCAAAGAAGAAAGGATTTTAAAGAGGGAGACTGGGAGGTACACAGCTCCTGAGAAATGATGTCCGCTATTTTCTTTAAATGTATGTTCACTCTCAGAAGAGAATTAAATGCAAATCTTCTATTACTTGAGCTAATGCTCTAACCACATGGAGAAAGGGGAAACTCTTAAGGGGAATCTAGTAGCAAGAATATCAGATAAACTGTCCTTTACAGTTATCAGTGCTCTGGGAATGCTTCAGCAGCTCCCATATGTACTGATGGAAGAAGGAATATCTCTAATTGACAAGTAGAGACAGGCCTTTTGTACACGGGAAAGGGTCAAGCTATTCAGCACTGAGTGTGACTCGGGCCATGTGTTATCCCCCCAGGGCTTGCATACAGATGTCAGTCACTTCAAATACTCTAAAGGTTAGTTTGCAGATAAAATTGCATTTTAAGGATCTAGACATTGGCTTATGAACTTACAGGTTCAACTAGCTAGGATATAAATCAATAAATCTTCTGGATTTTATTTTCTAATATACATACTTGCTGTTGAAGATAAGGTAACCCATGAATCCTGGGGGGGAAATTAAAGGTACTTGGGCAATGTTTCCTTTTCCCTTGAAACATCTGGAGTTTTCTTGAATTTACTTCTTGTAGCTGTAATCATGGCAGACCTTGAAGAATGTACAAATTGGGAAAACTGCAGAAACTAAGACCTGTATACTAACCAGAGGGTTTACTGTCTACGGACATGCTGTTCAAGACAATGTTCTCAAAGTTTTCTTAGGTCTTTGAGAATCTGTAAAAAATTTATTATGAAATGTCTGAGTTAATTTGGCTTATGTATTTAAAACCAAACAAATTTTGATCTTACTGAGTGTGGAAGTATTCAACAACCCATGAGATTATATTTTTTTTAAGCTAGGAAACATTGACAAAAAAATAATAAAAGCATTTTTCCATGCCAGTAAGAATGTTAGATTTCACAGGGAGAGGAGGAGAGAATGTGAAGGTCTGTCTTATAAGGAGGACGTCAAGGCTGACAAAAGAATTCCAAAGATAGAAATGACAAGTGAATCAAAGAACTGTTGATGGTTCAGGTTGAAAGGGACCTGTGAATGTCAGCCAGCCCAACCCCTCTCTGAGAGGGGAAACTTAGAACCAGTTGCCCAGGACCATGTACAGATGGCTTTTTAATATCTCCAAGGAGGGAAACTCCACAATCTCTCTGGGCAACCTGTGCCAGTGCTCATTCACCTTCACAGTGAAAAAGTGTTTCCTGATGTTCAGAGAACTTGCTGTGTTTAAGGTTGTGCTTATTGCCTCTTACTCTGTCACTGGACACCACTGAAAAGAGCCTGGCTCTGTCTTCTTTACATCCTACCTTCAGATCACAGAACCATATAATCAGAGAGTTACAGAATGGTTAGAGTTTGAAGGGACCTTAAAGATGGTCTAGATTCAACCCCCCTGCCATGGGCACGGGCACCTTCCACTAGACTAGGTTGCTCAAAGCCACATGCAACCTAGCCATGAACACTTTGAAGGACGGGGCATCCACAAATCCCCTGGGCAAGCCTGCCATGTTTCTTAGGACCAAACAATCCAAGCTTACTTACTCTTTCCTCATAGGGTGGATGCCCCAGTCCCTTCAGCATCTTTGCAGCCCTTTGTTGGACTCTCTCCTGTATGATTTTGATGATTTTGTCTCTCTTGTACTGAGGAACATGGAACCAGACACAAGTTGGACAAACAACATATAATTGTAATTTGTCTGTTCTGTCTCTGTACTCTGAGTATTACTGAAATTTAAATTTAGGAATTTAATTCACATTAGGAGCAGTGAAAAGAGTGAATCCTTTACTAGTTAACATTCTACTACAGCTGCATCTGGTGCAGTCCTCCAGGCTGCAGGATCACAAGAGGAAAACTTTCCATCTAAGGCAGTCACTGGCAGGCTATACCATGTCCCTGCCAAGAGAAATTCAATGCTCACTTTCAAACAGCAATTATGGTTTTTTTTCTGGAAGTTCAGTCATTGGTGGGTTTAGTACTGTTTTGCCTTGGTCTACATTTTGTTTCGTATAGGACTAATCAATGTAGTATTATAAAAGACTAAAATTAAGTAAGTATTTTCCTATGGTATTCTGATACCCATTGTTAGGTCATATGCAATGGAAAGGGAAAATCTGTCACACTAAAATTTTATTTGGTAGAGTTTCATAAAATGGTATGTTCCCTTTCAGAAATTTGGGTACTTATCTGAATGAAAGGTTTAATAGATGAAATATCACCCATGTTGTTTTTGGTGAGCATGCTTTTTGGACTATGAAAGTCTCACAGACATAATACTAGCACCTATAAGGTATCATTATATACTTACACATTCTTATTTAAGAAAAAAGATAAAGTCTTATTCAACATTGCCATATAACTAGCTTGAGAAAAACATAGAATTTGTTTCAAATTTATCTGAGTAGAGAATCTAATCCAAAGCTCATCAAAATCATGTAGAAAAGGACTAGCAGGCCTTTTATTACATTTATACCAAAATCAGAATATACATGCACAAAGCTGTTTATCAGTTTGTATAAGATTTTCTCAAGTGGAGTTAAGTGGTTTTGAAAAAAAAACAGGTGGTGTAAAGTTTATGGACACATTTCAGAAATCTGCTCTCTATTAACCATAAAATAGCAAAGTCTAATAGCTGACAAAATACACTTTATTTTTACAGATTTTTTTTTTTTTTTCCTAACAAAAATCTGTTAGGATACAATATGATCTTGACTATACAGGCATAGTGACTGATTTTCTTGATATATTATTAGCTTGAAGCATCACTGATTGAATTGAAAATGATTCAGCCAAAATTTGTTTAGAAAAACATAAAAGTAGTGTTCATATGGTCCTTTATAATACCAAGAGAAGCACAGGCATTTATTACTTTGAGAGATAATGCTGAACATTACTGATTGCTACTGTCAGAAGACAATCGACTTAATGGAAAATTCTAGTTGAAATAACAGATTACTATATGACTTAAATATTTACAAAGATTGATTATATTCTTCCAGCTGAATCGTATTGCAGATATCACTGCTTAATCATGAAAAAGCACTTGTAAGAACAGTTGTTCAGGTCTGTCAGGTAAATAGATTGTGCATCAGTTCCAAAAGTGACTACTTTCAGGCCTTTTGAAAACAATATTTTAACTAGGATTTCTTCTTCCTAATTACTGCATAGAAAAAAACCACAAGAACATAGTGCACAGAATCTATCAACTGATTCATTTCCTGATGGATTATCAATGCATAAACATTAAAATAAATTATAATTCTTACATTTTCCAAGGGGAGTACTTGTAGTGTTCATTCAATTAAATTGAAATAATATATGAAAATAAAGATCTGCATTTTTCAGTTAAGTTTGAATGAGAATTTATGACATTATTTGCAAAGTGGTAACATATGTATAATTCTTATGTCTCATATAGAGTAGAATCTGGTTTGTGTTAAATTTTCATCTGCATGTACCATATCCTTTTGACTTGTCCAAATAATCTGCATTCAAATGCATTCAAATGCATTCAAATGTACCAGACTTCCCGAAATTATTAAAAAAAAGAAACGCAACCCCCCCCCAAAAAAAAACCCAAGAAAAGCAAAAAAGGAAGATTTGGTGTTTTGCTCTGCTCTACAGTTATCTCTGAGTGGAACATTTGTATATCGTGTTTATACTTAGTAATCTCTGTCTATGTATTCTTTATTTGATTAATGTTTCCTGAATGATTAGATTTTTTGTACATGCAAGACTCATTGGATATGAAAAGTAGCATTATTATGTCATCATTTAGGATATCAGGTTAAGGACAATATCCTGTATCAGTCTAAAGCAGGGGTCATTTTTCAATTTAAGAATTTCACTGAATTTCACTGAATTATTTTTAGAGTTGGAAGGCACCATAGAGATCATCTAGTCCAACTCCCCTGCTGAAGTAGGATTGCCTAGAGCTAGAGCATGTTACTCAGGACTGCATCCAGGTGGGTCTTGAAAATCTCCAAAGAAGGGGACTCCATGACCTCCCTGGGCAGCCTGTTCCAGGGCTCTGTCTGTTTTTCAACACAGTTATCAAAAGAATTGTTTATGATATTTTTGATATGCATTAATTAATAATGACAAAAATAATAAGAATAATGCTACCATATTATCAGATTTGTTCTGATAATATTAAAGATAGTTACTGAGTTGCATGAACTGGAAAACTTCATTCTGGAATTTAAATCTTAGAGGTTATAATATGGAACATATCTAAACCACAACATTTCAGAGACTGTGAATTTTGCAGAAACGGTCTAAATTTTGAGGACCCCATCCAGGCTTCATAGCGAAACCCAAGTTATTACTGTAGGTAATATAAAAATTGCGTGAAGTGGCATACATAACCGTTGACTGAACAGAGTCCTTTCCACATGTTTCAAGAGCTGATGGAGCTCTTTTGGAACTTGGTCTTTACTTACTTCTCAGCATCACCTTTTACATCACCATTCTAAAAATCTAGGTCTGTCTCTGATCTTAAGTTCAAGCTCCTCCTCTGGTCAGTTTGTACCTTAGCAATAGTCAAGGGGCACATGTAGTGTCATTTTCAACATTGGCACTAATAAAACCATATTATTTATTAACTTATTTGTGGTTTATAAAATAAAGTTAAAAAGTTTAAATAGAATTTCTGTGGAAGTTTGTAACAAAGAATAAGTTTATGAAAGAGGATAAATTCATAAAATAAATCATAAATCAGAATAAATTAATAAAAATTCTTCAGTGCAAAATCTTCAGTATGATGATAATAACTTCAAAAAAATAAATTTAAATACAGTATAATACAGTAGTTCACAACAAGTAACTCTTTTATTTTATTTTCTATTCAAGGTTATGTGAAAGCAAAGTATGAAGGAGGCCCTTTCACTGTTCAAAATAAAGTAAAACAGAACTAAAAAATTATCAGACAAAACCCCCTACTTTTCATAGAAAACTAAGGTAGTATTTTTGATAATACAGGTGATAATTATAATATAGATTCTGAATAAAATATGTGTTCCTCAAAATTAAAGATTAAAAATGAAAGAAAGGAAGGAAGGAAGGAAGGAAGGAAGGAAGGAAGGAAGGAAGGAAGGAAGGAAGGAAGGAAAGGAGAATATCGCTGGCATTGGCATTGAACTGGCAGGAGTGGGATGGACTGAGGTTCGCCTCCCCTGACAACTCTTAGTTTAAAGCTGTCTTCATAAGCTTGCCAAACCTCTGACCAAAGATACTCTTCCCTTTTTCTGAGAAGTGGACCCCATCTTCCCCAAGTAGACCAGGTTTCTTGCTTCTGAAAGCAAGTCCTATGGTCTAAGTAGCCAAACCCCTGGCTGTTACATCCATCCAGTACACATTTGTTGATTTGCCAGATTCAATTGGCCCTATCAAAGCCCTTCTCTTTGACCAGGAGGACTAATGAAAAAACTACCTGTGTTTCAGAGTCCCTGACCACTGCTCCCAGGGCTCTGTTATCCTTCTTGATTTCTCTCAGACTGCTTCTAGTGGTATCACTGGTGCCCACGTAAAATAACAGCAGATAAGAGTCAGAGGACTGTACAAGGCTTGGTAGTCTCTTGATCACTTTTCTGATATGAGCCCCTGATAAGCAGTACCTTTTCATTAGGCCTGGGCTTGAAAACATCTCTTAAGTCCCAAATAAGCATTCTACCCACTGGGATTTCAAGATCTTGATCTCACAACTCTTCTTCAGTTTCATTTATTATATGCAAATAACATAGGACTGATTACATTTTTTAATAAGACACAAGTGGATTGGATAACCTCCAACAACCATCCAAATTTTTAAGCAATGTCTTTGGAGTTTCTAGGAAGGGTCCTCGCCCATGTCTGTCCTGTTCTGAGTAACTAGATAAGCACCTCCACTTGGAGAGGCCTCCACAGAAAGAATCTTAAATCTTGATTGATCGGTCCATCGAACTAACAGACAAAGAAACTAAAACCATCACCATGACCAGTTTCACACATGGTTTTGTGTGCAGATGCCTACAATTACTTTTTTTTATTGCCCACTTCTGTAGGCAAGAAAAATGTAGGAATCACTCAAGAGCTACGGCAGAGCTTCAGCAAGGTATGGTACTGGACAACTTTGAAGTCTGAGTCATGTAAAGAAAAGGATTCTTAATCTGTATAAGCTATGATATCTATGGTCTTCTTGTTTTGTGGACAAAGCTTTACTCCTATGAAGTGAAAATGTGTTACATGTTCCTTCTCAAATAATCACAGAATATATGAGGATCAAGTAATGCAAAGAATAAGCACAATAAAGAAGAATGCTTGTTTTCTCTATATGTTGAGACATAACTTTAAATCAAGATTTTGAGGAAAGTATCAACTTCTATCCATCAGAAAAGCTGCCTTTACTGATAGTTCTAAATCTGTCTTAGAATATTATACATTAAAAAGTAGGTACATTTGTATTAAAATTAACTTTTTTTCTGAATAATGGGTAAATACACATGATATTGCTAGATGTCTGAGTTCTGGATGAATGTTTCTATTCATAAATGAGATAGAACTGAGCATACACATAATTCTTGAAAAGTAAAATTATTTGGGAATGGTGAAAATAGGTTTCTAACATACTTCTGGACTTTTTGAAATTATCTTGTATTTTCTGGATTTAAAAAGTAATTTATAACATACTTGTTTAAAGATTTCTGGTCTCTATTTAAAGAGTACTGACTAAGCTAAAGAGTTGAAATTAGTATGTGGTTAAGTTTCATCAATCTGTTTTTGCTTCGTTCCTTATTTCTTGCAGAGTAGCTCTTTAATTTAATTTGCTTATGAAGAGGATAAGTAGTTATATTTTGCAAACTGTACCATATCAGATCATATTTATATATGACGCACAGCTTCAAAGAGATAATTCAAAAGGAAAAATAACCATAATGTGTGCATAATTCAGCTGCAGAATGAGAATGTTTTCATTAACTCTGTAATTCAGTCAGTCACCTGAAGTGTTACTTATGTATACCAGTAGTCATATGATTGCTATCCAATGACATAAGTAATTGATAAAGTCACTACAATTCTGTGCATAGGTAATAGCTGCTGTGCTCCCTATTTAGAGGACTTGACAGCACATTATCAGAAAACATCATTTAAACTGAAATTCTATTAAGGAACATAACAAGTCTAAAAGAATGCCATTTAAACATTTTTTATTAGTATAGAAAAACATTGCAACTGGAGTTACATTAACTCATTAGTGTGCTCATTAAATAACTCTATCATTAATATACAACAAAGAATTGCTGATTTACCCCATATGCAAAAATGAGTCCTTTAAATTCTGGAATTCATTCTTCAGATGCAAGTACTAAATTTGTACATTTTAATTCATTTTTTCATATACATAACTGCTTTTGTTCTTTAGTTTACTTTACCCATAGGTCATATCCTTTGGACAGAGACACAAACCTTGCATGCCCTACCTCATTTCTGGAGAATTTTATCTTTTTTTCTACCCAGCTGCTCAACTTCATAACATAACATAACAGTGATTGAAGCATATCTAAGAAAGGGAAGGAAGCCTCTTTGAAATTTCTCAAGCTAAGGATAAAGAATAAACAACTGAATTCAGGTTTTCTGCTTTACCTCATATTTGTGAGGTTGCTTTGACTCCATGTCTCCAGGTCCAACCAGCAGGTTGACTGAATTCCCAGTAAAAAATGTGAATTTTGGGAATACCGCTTCCAGTAAATGTGTGTGCATACATGCATGCACACATTTGTGCAAACCTACACAGACACACAGAGAGTCACATGGATTGGCACAGATGGAAGACATAATCTTTATAGAAACCTGAACGACACAAGCAGTCTGACCCTGTTCCTTCATTTCCAGATGAACGGGATTGAAGTCCGATGTAGAAGATGCTCATATTTATACATAATGTGTATCTCTAGCTTTGGACACCCGGTCTCCCCAGCAGCCACCACAGATCCAAATCTGCCCAGTTGATGGCACCAGGGCCACATGAACCCCTGAGACCGCAACTCCACCCATTCTTGTCACACAAACAACTCTCTTCAGGAGCTGCTCCAGACCTGCAGTCTCCTCAGCAACTGACATTTGGTCTCATAGTTTCTCAAGTAGCAGCTCTATCCTGTGGTTTCGGCAGTATCTGACCTGCAGAGCCTTGGTATCTACATCGTTTTGCCTCTAGACTTACGGTCTCCCTAGAATCTGGATCCTACACCTCTTGCACTACTTGCCAGATACTCATGTTGGAAATTTGTTTATGAATGATCCATGCAACATATACACAGAGGATTGAGATAACCCAAAGGAAAACACACACACACACCAGTGTCTCTCTGTGCCAGCACCCAGCCTTCCCAAATGGGCACAGGCATGGGGAGTCCTTGCCTAGTAAAACCATCAGAAGTGGAGTTTAATTAGAAGGGGCAGGAAAGGATGTACTGTCTGATGCAGACATGGCTGGGCATGAGGACTGACCGGCCCCTGCTCACACTCTAGCAGCCCCTTTTATGTTCTTTCCCCATTGTTTTCCCACTCTTATCCCTCCTTTTACTGCCTTTGGTCCCTCATCTAAATATCCCATGGTGAACCTTGCACATTCCCACAATCGCCCTTGAAACATCCCATTATAAGTTTTACACAGTACCAAAATACTTTTTCCCCCCTCCTCTAACATACCCTGTTATGCAATAATCTGAATTCTGCAAGCCATTTGGGGGATAATTTCTTTGGCTGACTTCTCTGGGTAGGTTTCATGGGTGGGCACAGGGTTGGTCATTCCCTTTTAAGAACTGCAAGAGAGAAGTCACTGAATGAAGTTTTTGAATCATAGTTCTAGACTTGAGCATCTCAAAATTGCTTCAGCTTGTTTTCTTGGTTTGGCATCTGTCTGGGGTATCAGAGGTCACCACGGGGAACCCTGCCTGGCTCCTTATGGCTGGGGCTGGGCAATAAATCAAAGCCCTAGCTGTCAGTGGGTGGCAGGACTACTGCCAGCACCAGAGGTGTGGAGGAGATGAGTTGCTTTCCCAGGCCAGTGAGAGAGCACCGAGATGGACAGATACTGGCATTGCTCTGTTAATGTCCGCTTTAGTGCTGACAGTGTCAGCATCTCTCCACTACTTCCTAACAGAGACCACACACTATTCAGCATACTAGATGAGGATCTTATCTGCTTAATCTAAGTACTCCATGTCAGCTAAATTGTCAGTGTCAAAGAAAGCAGCCCCTCTACAGCAAGTGCCCAGATTCTATGTTGGTGGGAATGGGGCAGGAACATACCTTTGATGGCATTGAGGGAAGGCTCTTTCACCTAAGCAAGAGATCACAGTCACTGAACATGGGTTAGTATTCTAATGCACAGGAGAAAGGTAATGAGATGTTGTAGACTACTGACTCATTTAAATAATGTTTATGAATGAATATCTTTGCTATCAGTAGATGAAAAACTGTGTTTTTCTTTCATTTTGTAGACCTTAATCATGTCTTTCTTTTGTGTATGTTTTTCTGTTAAACATCTGCTTTACTTTGTATAAAATACCTTTCTGTTGTACATAATTTACAATGCACTTAGGGCTTGGGAGAATACACCTCCTCTGAATAAATATATTTACTAGAATACTTGTTTCAAGCACTGTACTGGGCTTAGAAATCAGCAAATCAGGAGCAATTGAATTGAAAAATAAATGTAGTCCAGGATATTAATTTCTAAAAAAAGTTTTTATAGGAAGCTTAAGATCTAGTAATGAATTTTTGCAGAATGCCCTGGAAAGTACATTAGAAAGTAATTGTACGTCTTAAAACGTACTGTATGGGTCATGATGAAAAAGAGTGAATCTGTACAAACATGTCTACCAACACAATGAAAAAAAATACTGTTGGTATGTACATCATGCCATTTCTGCCTGGATGGTGACTTCTATGCAATAACATTTTAAAATATCTGGTGCGGTTTTGATCAGTCACGGAATTTGACAGGGTAGTGTGTAATTGGAGTGAGAACATGGACTTAGATCCACAATGAGACATTGCTTTTCTGTTGTGTGATCACATTCAGGAAAGTCAGCTTAATACAGACATTGTCAGGCATAACAGGAGAAACAAGTTTGTTTGTCTTCTAGGAAATACAAAGAAAATACAACAAATAATCTTTAATGTAATATCAAGCGCAACATACAGCAAATAAAATAACCAAAAGAAATTAGAGAAAAGCATCGTTCCTCATTTTCCTTATTCAAATGTGTGAATTATCTCTATGAGATGAAGAATATGCTAATACCTTGAAATAAATGGCAATAGAGAAATCAAATGCAAAGGAAATATGAAGATGCAAATTTTGCTGTTGGTAACAAAGGTGTAAATGTGCAAACCTTCACAGAAATCAAATGTGCTGTAAGAGGATTTATGTAAGCAGGCTAAAGACAGAATGCACATGAAAACTTTGCAAAAACAGTAAGCTTTATTTTTAGTCTTTAAGGGGTTTAAACCTCATGGGAAATTGAACAGGTAAAGTGTTAAGATCACACTGAAATTTGGAAAATAGTTACTGTCATTTAAAAAAACCAAAACTACAATACCCACTCTTTTTTCTTTCTTTGTCTTTTCTCTCACAGCCCTTCTTCAGGTCTTCCAAATGCAATATAGACCAATTTTAATGAAATGCCAAGGCTTCCTGATTTGATGTACTAGTTAGCTCACAGCCAACTTGGTCAAGCTGCATTAAAGAACAAAGACAAGAAAGTCACGTTGGATTTCAACCACAAAATGAAGATAAATGCCTTGGTGCATTTGAGAAAGAAGCTCCTGTGGGATGTGAATGTGAAAAGCACTGGTGATAAGCATAGCTATGGCATATGGTCAATATAAAAATGATGGAAAATAGATCTTCATCCTAGCTTTCCTAAGGACATGTAATACGGGGTCTGTGATATCAGATCAACTGGAAATAAAGAATTCTAAGGAAAGGTGAGACTAAAAATTATAATGCTATATACACATACAAAGGAATACTAAATCAAGTACAATTATACAACTGGGGAAAAAATTCCATTTTTGTTTTCGGTTTTATCCACTGGGTGCATAAAACACTAACATAACAGACACTGCAACAGCTGTGTGCAGAAACAAGATTCTTTGTCACAGTCAGAGAACATATCTATTTAATACTGTCTTTATACCTTTTTTCTGTTGCAAATTGTAGGGTGAAAGTAGGAAAATAAGCAGTGAATTTGCATTTATACTAGATTCTTCACATACTCTTGGTGGTGGTGTTATGGTTTGTTGTTGTTGCTCTAAAAAGTAAAGGAATTTGGGAGAAAAGAAATCCCCTTGTGTTGGAGCTTGTCCCCAGATACCAGCGGTGCAGGGCTCAGATTCTACGTGATGCCCAATTCGGCACTATAGGTCCTGTGACGTTCAATGTATTGAACTACCATGATTACGGAAGCACGATAGCATGGTGCACTTTTGGTCTAGCCAAGGAACTGGTTGGATGGCCGCACTCAAAGGGTTGCAGTCAACGGCTCTATGTCCAAGTGGCGGCCAATGACGAGTGCTCAGAGGTGGGTACTGGGACCAGTACTATTTAACATCTCTGTTGGTGACATGGACAGTGGGATAGAGGGCACTCTCAGCAATTTTGCTGATGACACCAAGCTCGGTGGCGCAGTTGACACGCTGGAGAGAAGGGATGCCATCCAGAGAGACCTGGATAGGCTGGAGAGGTGGGCTTATGCAAATTGCATGAAGTTCAAAACCAAGCCAAGTGCAGGGTGCTGCAGCTGGGACGTGGCAATCCCAGGCACAAGTACAGGTTGGGCGGAGAATGGCTGGAAAGCAGCCCTGAGGAGAAGGACTTGGGAGTGCTTGTGGGTGAGAAGCTCAACATGAGCCGGCAGTGTGTGCTGGCAGAGAGCCCAAGAGCCAACAATGTCCTGGGCTGCATCAAGAGAAGTGTGGCCAGCAGGTCTCGGGAGGTGATTCTATCCCTCTACTCTACACTCGTGAGACCCCACCTGGAGTACTGTGTCCAGCTTTGGAGTCCTCAGCACAGGAAGGACATGGACCTGTTGGAACGGGTCCAGCGGAGGGCCATTAAGATGATCAGAGGGATGGAGCACCTCTTCTATGAGGACAGACTGAGAGAGCTGTTGTTGTTCAGCCTGGAGAAGAGAAGGCTCCAGGGAGACCTCTTAGCAGCCTATCAATATCTGTAGGGAGCCTACAGAAGAGCTGGAGAGGGACTGTTTTTGAGGAAGTGTAGTGACAGGACAAGGGGCAATGGTTTTAAGTTGGAAGAGGGGAGATTTAGATTAGATACCAGAAAGAAATTCTTTCCTGTGCAGGTGGTGAGGCACTGGAACAGGTTGCCCAGGGAGGTCGTGGATGCCCCATCCCTGGAGGTGTTCAAGGCCAGGCTGGATGGGGCTTTGATCAACTTGGTCTGGTGGGAGGTGTCCCTACCCATGACAGGCGGGTTGGAACTCAACGACTTTTAAGGTCCCTTTCCAACCCAAATGATTCTAAGATTCTATGATTCTATAAGTTCCCACTCCCTGTACTTATGCACAGAGTTTGACTATGGTATCTTCACACTGCCCCACTCTCCATGCTTTTTTTTTTTTTTCCTCCTTAGAATCTATTGACTCTAAGATTGAGAGTTATGTGGCCTAGGGAACTACAGTGGAATACATTCCTTATATATCAGCTGCACTCCACTGTGGAATTTTCTTCAGTGCTGTACCTTTTCTTAGAATGTCAATATAACTTCACTTTCTAAATCACCTCCAGCAAGTATCTCACAGTTATGGTTTGAGTTTTTTTCATTTGGTTTGGGGTTATTTTGTTCCTTTTTTGTTTTGTTTTGTTTGTTTTGTTTTGTTTGGTTGGGTTTTTTTTTTGTTTGGTTGGGGGTTTATTTTGGGGGTGGGGGTGGTGTTGTTAATAATATGCCTTGAAATTTAAGATCCTGTAAGGAAATGTTATGCAATATGAATTACAGTTCTGTGAATAGAGCTACACTATATACCTCAGCTTGTAAGATGTCAAAGCTTTTGGAAAGATTTTCTAGAAGTAAGTACTTCTAATTTCTACCCATGAATCATGGACAGACACACAAAATTTATATTTATTTATTATATTTTATTTATTATATTTAATTACTGTTTCGTAGCATCTGTGGCAGATTAATAACTGCACTTAAGCATGGCACTATTACTTCTATAATGTGTAACTGACATACTGTATCAAAGAACTGATATTTTCTTTAATCATTGGAAGTGTCTGGAGAATCAACATGCATGCTTCCATATCTCAACTTATAGTTTCTTCAAAGATGGTGTCAAAAATGTTTTTACTAACTCCTACTTTAGTTATATTTGGTTTTGTGAAAATATAATACCAGGTCTAAAAACAGGAGCATAGTTTTTAAAGGCAGATTTAGATCTCTAACCTCTGCTTAATTATGAATTATAAAATTCTATGCCCTTGCCTTCTCAGATTCTGGTACTAAAGTTTTCCTGGCCTTGGATCTGAAGAGTTGTTTTGTAATGTATTTCTCAGTTCCATGATTCTGTAGATTTCAATTCAATTTGAGATCTACATATCTAAAGTACTTTCTTGCCATTTCTGCCTTATATCCATAATCCTGGCCTACATTTGGTACACATTTTCAAGGATGATATTCCCATAAAATATTTAGAGTTTACAGATGTTTTAAAAAATCTAAAGGTTTTTGACCTAATTTAAGTGATTCTAACCTCTAAATAACTTTATTTTCTCTACATTGTTTTTTGGGGGGGTTTGTTTGTGAGTTTGTTTATTTGCTTCTTTGTCAGAAGTTATCTAAACTTATGGGGTGTTCTTTCTTCATCTTCTCTCTTGCAATAAGCACAGGCATCACAGATTCCAGCACCAAGGCCAGCACCAAAACACATCAGAACTTGAAGCGCGTACCGTGACAGAAATCTTACTTGCCTCCTGATTCAGATATCCACTCTAAGAAAACCAAATACTACTGCTTATCATCAATATAGCAAAGAAATTCAGGTCACTTTCTCAAACATTATAAACATGAAAAATTAATTAAAATTTATTCTGTCTGACGATAATGGAGAAAGTTAAAGTAGACTGGAGAAAATGGAGTTTGCATTCTTGCTCTCAGTGTTAGTATGAAATATGTAAGTAGTTTGGGGCTAATTCCCTACTAATCTGCAGAGGAACAACATAAAAAATAAATTCTTACTAACCCTTAAAAAGCCTCATCCATGTGTTCCTATGCATAGTAAAGGAGAAAAAAATCAAATGTTAGGAATCATTAGAAAAGAAAAAAATATAAAAAGGAGTATCATACTATTATGTAAATTCTTATGTGCGTACCTCTTTAAAAATATGTTCTGTTTTGGTTATTCTATCTCAGAAAGGACACAGCAGAATTATAAAAAACAAAAATAAAAGATCAACAGACATGAGTAAATAGAGTGACTGTTGTATGTTGAAAGACTAAAACTCTTCAGATAGGAATAAATATAGTTGAGGAAGATTAATAAATATATGAAGGTGAGAGAGAATGAAATTCACTGTGGCTCAAAACCAAGTATCAGTAAGTACTAAATGGAAATTCACTTTAAACTTAAGTTTAAGTTTGCTGGTTCAGTATAACTAATAGCATTATATAAGAATTTTGTAACATTGTTGTGGCATAGCCAGACAGTTTTGCAGAAGTGAGTGCTGTCAAAGGGGCAAAGCAAGATGGATGTAGTCACATGTGAAAGGCATGCAAGTAACAAAAGTTGCCAGCCAGACAAAAAAAAAAAGCATAAATCTGATCACCTTGACCTCAGCAACTAACGCCATCCGAGGACCACAGACATCAGTGCTAACAGTCACTAGACTGTAACTCAACTCATGAGTTTTCTCACTTTGACCCTTACAATTCACTACTCCATTCTACTGCAGGGGAAGTGAAAGTCTGGCTGGGTGGGGGACGAGCTGCCCATGGAGGTTAAACTACAACAGTCATTCATTTTACTATTTGGCAGTTCTTAAAAGTATTTCCCAGTAACAAGGTTTAAAATGTCAAGCTTACTTTCTGTTATAATTTTCTATATGGTGAGCTGACAAAAATGTTTGAACATGCAGGTACTTAAGGACATGAAGCAATGAGATAATAGATATAATTCTATATCCTGTTAAATCAGATTAAACATACGCAGCTACTTCATGTTTTTATGGTGTATAAATCATTGCAAAAGAATTTAGAAAAGTTCTTTTGAATGTGTTGGTAAGAGTATGTTGAAACCCTTATATTTAGGTTTCCTGACACATTCCAATTGAAATACTCTTTTATGCATTTTTACAAGAAACTGCACAGTAGTATTGTTTGTATCAATCTTTGAGATTCAGCTGAGGAAATAGTATTGTAAAAAAAACTATTTCATTTTGCCTACAAAATTCCATTCCCGTTTTCCCTAAGATGCAACCTGTCACCATTTTACAAATTTGACTTTTGTTCTTTGGGGAAATTTTGGCAGGTTGACAATGCAAACAATCTAAAAAGAGGCTTATGGCACTGCGAAAGTAGGGGCACTGCCATCACTTCCCCACAATCCCATGATATACTTGGCATCTGTAAGAAGTGAGGAAAGAACTGAACTTGTTTTCCAGCTATAGTCCAGAGACTCAAGAGACATATATCACGGAAGGGTAACTTCATGCTTTTCTTCTGCAGGGATCATCTCCAAAGAGGCTCAATGGTTTCTAGTAGTCCAAACCTATGGGAATGCTGTCTTTTTAATATTTTCCCCTAAGTATTTGGAACAGTTTGAGATAGATAGTTTCCACTGGAGGCTGAGAATTCAAATTTTGACAACGTGGTGGAGGGTGATCTTCAATGACTCTTCATATTAGGGGAAAAGAAAAGATGAAAAAATTTGAGCACAAGAAAAATTGGTAAAATTTATTTTAAAAATTATTTCATGAAATGTATTATTTCAACCTATTTAGCTTGAAAATTCAGAATGAAGAAAAGGAGGAAAGATCTTTATGTGATAACCTTGGACTTTTGGTTTATAATACAGTCTCTCAAAAACAAGATGCCATATTCCTTTCCCAAGAGGACCTTGCCTCATTCAGTATAAAGCATCCCATACACAAACAACTAAATTTAAGATTACGTGGACAAATGAAGTTTTGAATTTTACTTGGCTTTGTGCATTTATATTTTTTTCCTGTGTGCAAAGATTCTATATATAAAACCACTGATGGGCTGTCACCATTGGGGTCATACACAAGGAGATTTCCTCCCTGATACTATGAAATGATTATGCAACATATAAGTTTCTCTGGTCATATTCCATCATTGGAAAGAAGGACATAGTGAAAGACTGACATTATGTGTTTAAGCAAAGACAAAATTGATGCCAATTATTATTTTATGATGTAGGATATGTAACAATTAGAATCTATTAATCACGTACAACTTAAAAATAGTTCTCCAAAGCAAGAGTTATAAGATAAATATGACGTCTTTGAAAATGACTTTAAAATACTTCAATGATGAATTTTAACTTTCTGTAATTAATCATCAAAATGAAGAACTGTTTGGTTTTAAATTGCTAAGAAGCCAACATGTTTTAGTTTGGAAGGGTAATTAAGACAAATGCTACTGATTAGCTCAGCTTTAGGAATATGAATTTTGAAGTTTAAATTCTTATGGGAATTCAAGTATTTAAATTATTTGGTTAAAAATAATGAAAAATGGAAAATCACGCCATGACAAGTTAGAAATATCAGATATCAGGGTTTTTTTTTTTGTAATGTATGAAGCAAATATTCAAAGATGTTTCAATTTATTTTTTATATTATTTTTAAATTATTATAGAAAAATATTCAATAATTTTCTTTTAAGTCATTATCTGAAGTTCAAGTTTTCACATCATTATGTTAGGCTGAGATACAGCAGGAAAAGTATGTCGATGAAGTCAAGAAAAAAACTGCCTGAGAAAACTATTTCCCTCTATATTATACTGTTGTTTCCACATCCATAAAGCTACATAATACTATCTACCCTGTTCTGTAGAGCCCTTAGAGACTGGTGGATGAAATGTCTAGAGTGCACTTGTTAGATATTGCAATCATTTCTCATAATGTTTTTATCCAAAGGTGTAAGGTGAAAATGAGATCTGGCTTACAGAATGTACAATAAAAATTTCCTTCTAGTAATAACACAATGCAGCCAACCACAGTCTGATTCTATGATTCTATGATTCTATTACTTTTTTTTTATATCTAGCCTAATTTTATAAATGTATATATATATATATGTGTATATGCCTATTATAATCTCATTTATGTATTTTATATATATATTTACATTCTGCATTTTACCAGTATGGTCAGGATTCTGATGTACAGAGAAAAAGAAACAAATTTCCTTTAAAAGTTTTTACAGTTTTCATTTCACTGACCTTTTCCTTAAATAAAATTCAAAGCAAATAGGTTTTTTCAGTCACATCCTGTTATGTGGTTATGTATTAAAGCAAAGAAACGAAAAGAAACATGAATGAAGATATGTGTCAAGAGATCCATACACAGCAATGGATCCAGTTTTGTTTATCCTATACATTATATTTCCAATGGTTTTTGTGGTGTTTTGGAGTTTTTTTGTTATTTTATTTTTCAAATGGTTCAACCCAGTGTTTACAGTAGTCATTGAAGATTTTCCTTTATCACGAAATAAATTCCCAAATCAATGATAATGCTACTAAAAGATTAATTCAACTTGTATATACAGATTCTTTGAATTTTTTTCCATTTCTTTAACCTTCATCTAAGAATTATTATACATGCTTTTTGACTCTTTCCAAATTTCACATAAAGGAAGATATTAAAGATGTCCAAGCTATCTGTATGAAATAAATCCATATGTTTTTACATTACCAAGGAAAGTGAAGGCTCCAAGTTTCTCTGAGATTACATGTTATTTTCAGCTGTTTTCAGACAAACCTACTTGCTTTGATCTTTAATGTAGTACCTAAGAATGTAGGAGACTTTTCATCATACAAACTGCATTTTTAGCCCCTGATTTGTAGTTAGGTAACAAATGTGATAGAACACAATCAAAACATGTTTAGATTCTTTGCATTTCAAATCAGTGTGGTTGTTGTTTTATTCATTTAACACCACAAGTAAGTCTGATTTCCATAACTCCAGGAAAGCTGTTTTAAAGTAATTTATACAAGGTACTATTGTATGTCCACTATTGAGTTAATTCAGTAGAAATAATAAAATATGGCTATCTCTAGTGGTTGAATTTTCCTGTCAGACAACAATGCTGCAATATGTACTTCAAAATATGTAATATACTGCACCTACATAATTTCTTTAGCTTACTTTATCTGTTTTTTATGAATCCTATTGACGCTTTTCCGAAACAAAGACATGACAATACAACTATTCTTTCCACTGAGGGTTTCTCATTGGAACTGAAAATTGTTAATTGACATTAAAAAGTGTTCCTCAACAGTGGATTGTGAATAAAATTTTAGAAATTTTCACATGGACTTTTTCAGATGGAAAATTATTCTGTCAGGAATTGTTTTTCTAGTTAGAAGCATTAGTTAAAAAGGTCTCCAGAGCTTTGGGCTGAGGATTTGTCTTGCTTGTACCCTCTTTCTCCATTAATACCTTAATCTAAATATGTGACGGTCTGCCTATCTGTTTCAATATTACTGTAATGCAAATACATAATTTTTTAATTTTACTAGATGAATCAAGATATATTGAAAATACACACACTGTTTATTTTTTCTTTAATTTTTCTAGGAAATGGTCTGGGGATATATCTGTAATTAAATAAAATACTTATGTTTAATATATATATAGTATTTATATACACGATATACATATGAATACAAATATTTAGTTTCAGGTTGTGAAAATTTTAATTCAGAATGAACTGAAATATTTTGTTCTTGTATTGTTTTATTGGAGATATCCAAATTCAAGTAATTAAATTTGTTTTCCGAAAAGTATTTTAAATTGAGAGATCAAACTACTTCGGTCTTCTGATATATGGAAAAATGTTTTGATTTTCCATTTTTTTTACTTTGTTCAATATTTAATTTTTAAAATATCACAAAAAAAAATTGTTTACACCTGTTTCAATTTTTAGAAGTATGATATTTACCAAAATAATAATATCAAGTTCATTTAGTTTTACTTATATTCTGCATTTCTTAATTCTACTGCTCCTTTGTAAATTCCCGGTACCTTGTCTACTTTTTATTAGTGGCAATATATTAATAATCAAACTCTCTTTGGCCCACAAAAATTGTGTTCTATGTCTAGAATATACTCTGACAAATGAGTGATTACATGGCGAAAAGGCTATTCCTTTTTTTTTTTTTAAACCTCGGGGATATGTTGGAAAAAAGATTGAGATGACTAATATTTTCTGCAGATTTCTTCATTATTTTAGGAATAGATAGGAAACTGTAAACTGGCCAGCAACTTTTCAAAGGGTTGTCAGAAACCATATTTTAAAGTGACAAGTCTAATTTGTAAACAAACCCTCAAGGTGCTCCTTGACATTCCTGTATTTTAAGGACTCAGCCTACCATACAGATTCCCTGTAATCAAATATTTCTCAACAGATTCTCCATTGTATTGAAACTTATTCTCAGAAATAGGATGAACACTTGAGGGGAACTGTAGAGGCTGCCTTGACTAAATGAAGTGTTGAAGTGGAAGCAGGTGTAAAAGGAAGTAATTTTAGGGAAGGTTTTGACTTGGATAGATTCTTTGAACAACTTAGTGTTGATAATATTGAAAAATTCTGGAGTACTTTACCTTTAAGCCAGACTTACTCTATTATCAGGATTTACTTTGTATTTACCTTGTTGGCTTTGGAAATGTTATTCACTTGACACACTTGGAGTTGTTAAGGCTGCTGTCCTCCTTAAACTCACTGTTTCTGATGGAGAAACAAAATTGTGTTGTTTTTTTTTCCACGTTCAGAATATTATTTAAACTTAATTATAAGCTGATAGTTTCATCATTTTGACTCCATTTCCATCATTTAATAAAAAAAAAAATAAAAAGAGAGAAAAAAGGAAAAAGAAATAAAAAAATGTACATTTAGACAGTATTGATTTCTCCCAGAAGTTCAGACTTAATAGCTCATATTCCATTGATTTTGAAATTCTTGAAGTCCCAGTTCTCCTAGCATCTTGTTTTACTGTCTTTACATTTAAGCTAATAAAATAGAAACTGCTGTTGGTTCTACATTGTGTTCTTTACCTTGAGTTTCACTATACAGCACAACTTTGGGTTTCTTTTTTTTTTTTTTGGATTGAAGGTCATGATTACTTTTAATTCTTTTCTCAATATGATCTCCAGATATAATTCAGAAGACTGGGTTCTCAATTTCTTGTCTAAACCATCAGGTCTTAAAATCCTTTCTGTGGTCTGTTCCTTCAGAAAAACATTTATACCTTTTACCTACTTTTTGCAGAAACGGATCTTCTCATTCTGACTTCCTTCAGAAATAATCCATAGGCTTGGGATGAAAACTTCTTCGGCAAAGTGAAAATTATTAAGTCCCTTTAGGCTGAGAGTACCCTGGTCACAAAACCCCTAGCTGTTTTTAACCATTATGCAATTCCATAGAGGATGGTTACTATCTCCTCCAGAAATAAAAAATAAACAAATAAACAAAGTGAAGCAAAACAAGTTTTAGTAATCTTGAGATTCTGTTCCTATCTACGTATTTAAAATTAATTTATAATAATATATAAACTCACAAACACAGAGAACGGGTAATAGATTAGCTTTTTATCATTTGCACACTTTAAGAGTAGATACAGAATATTTTCTAAGATGTGCCTGGAGTCTAGTTCGATCTGCAACAGGTCAGATTCTGTTGTGGCATGTGTTTATGTCTTGAGGGGAAGCATCAAACTACACTACTTAGAGTCCATTTTAGCAGATCTCAAGGCAATAATAATACAGGTAAAGATTTTCTTATTGGTTTTAAATATACATCTTAATTGCAAAATAGGACTTGACCATTGACTAAAGATGTATCATTTTGCCTGACAGAGGTTACAGACAGCTGCAGCTATTATGTTTCAACTTCTATTTGACTGGCTTTGAATAAATTTTTTTTTTTTTAAAATAAGATATTTTAAAATATGTTAAGATATTTTAAAACTTAATTAAGATTATTTTGCACTGGGGAGATAGTAAGGCATTGCATGCTATCAGAGCTGTATAAACCCTAAATAAGTATTTTCAGTGTTACTAGAAGACATACAGGCCAGAACCATAACATATAAACTGATAAGACTTATCTTTACCTGCTTCTAAAAGACGTCAATGCTTTCTCCAGGTTATAGCTCAAACTTGAAGAAAAATCTTGTTCAATATCTGGAACAAATAAGCCTTCTTTAATACAGAATAGCTATAGTGTATACTTTAGTGTCACAAAATGAAACAGAACAGAAAGATAATCAACAGGCTCCTGTAAGCAAAATACAATAGAAATATTTCTATTAAAATATTTTCAGAATTTTTTACAAAGTGCATCATGTGTTACTATTACTCAGTATCTTAAAAGTAAAGTCCAGGCTTTGTACAACTGTTGTTTTTTACTTTGTCAAATTCCTACAGCAAGTTGATGACAGGTAGAATTAAGTGCAGGGTTTTGACAACTGATGACACCAAAGTGCTTCAGTCCTAGTCACTAACAGTCTGCAGATTTTTTGTAATAATCTAACAATTAAAAAAAAATACATTTAATATATTAAACACAGAGCCCATATGAGCAATATCTCTGTCCTTTGTGTGATCGATCAGGATGCAGTCTCTTTTTTTTTTTCATTTAGATGTATTATTTACATGTCTGCTGCTTGGACACAACACAGACAACATGAAAATTTACTAAGAATTACACCGTTTATTGTAATTTCACATATAACATTGATAAAAGGGGTCATTTCAAGCTCTTGAACACTTTTCTGTACATGCTCAAGCTCTGCTGGAATTAGCAATTTGTAATTATACAGCAAACAACATAATAACAAGCCAGCAAACAGATGTACAATGCCTTTATTGCTGCATGCATCAAAAATGTTTCATAAGCACAAATTGGCAAACGTATAAAATGTATGTATTCCCAAAGCTTATAAAAGGCTATCTTCTGAGGTTCTGAATGATGTACTTCAACTGCATTATAATGATATCTGTTTCAGCTGGAGGTTACCTCCTTTCACCATCCCATTAATTATATCAAGTTCCTAGCAAAACAGAGAGGAAACAATCCTTCTTTGAGACTAAAATTAGATATTACATAATGATGAAACACTGAAATATTTTGTAGGGATCAGCTTTTGCCCGAAGACTAGAGGAAGGCCAATGTCACTCCAGTCTTCAAGAAGGGGAAGAAGGAGGACCCAGGAAACTGCAGGCTGGTCAGCTTCACCTCCATCCCTGGAAAGATGATGGATGGAATGTCTCGTTCTGGGTGTCATCTCAAAGCATATGGAGGAAAAGAAAGCTATCAGAAGTAGTCAACACTGACTTACCAAGTGGAAATCATGTCTGACTAGCTTTATAGCCTTCTACAATGGCTACAATGACTGGATGGAGAGATGAGGGGCAGGCAGTGGATTTTGTCTACCTTGACTTCAGCAAGGCTTTTGACACAGTCCCCCACAGCATCCTCATAGGCAAGCTTAAGAAGTGTGGGTTAGATGAATAGACAGTGAGGTGAACTGAAAACTAGCTGAATGACAAAGCACAGAGGGTCATGATTAGTGGCACAGAATCTAACTGGAGGTCTGTAACAAGTGGTGTTCCCCAGGGGTCAGTGTTGGGTCCAGTCCTCTTCAATATATTCATCAACGACCTGGATGAAGGGATGGAATGTACCCTCAGCTAATGATACAGAACTGGGAGGGGTGGCTGACACCCCAGAAGACTGTGCCGCCATCCAGTGAGACCTGGACAGGCTGGAGAGATGGGCCAAAAGAAACCTAATAAAATTTAACAAGGGCAATTGTAGGGTGCTGCACCTGGGGAGGAATAATCCCATCCACTAGTACAGGTTGGGGGATGACCTGCTGGAGAGCAGCTCTTAGGAGAAAGGCCTGGGAGTCCTGGTGTACAACAGGATGACCATAAGCCAGCAACCTGTCCTTGTGGCCAAGAAGGCCAATGGCATCCTGAAGTGCATCAAGAAGACCGTGGCCAGCAGGTCGAGGGAGGTCATCCTGCCCCTCTACTCTGCCCTAGTGAGGCCCTATCTGGAGTACTGTGTCCAGTTCTGGGCTCCTCAGTTCAAGAAGGACAGGGAACTACTGGAAAGTAGGAGAATGTGCCCAAAGGAGGCTGTGACCCCATGCTGGAGCAGGCTCCTGGCAGGACTTGTGATCCCATGCAAAACCCATGCTGGAACAGTGTGTTCCTGAAGGACTCTGCCCTTTGGAAAAGACCCACACTGGAGAAAATAATGAAGAACTGCTACTCATGGGAGGGACCCATGCTGGAGAAGCTCATGGAGGGCTGCTTCCCATGGGAAAGACCCCATGCTGGAACAGGGGAAGAGTGTAAGGAGTGGCAGAGGCAATGCATGATGAACTGACTATAATCCCCATTCCCCATTCCCCAACATGTTCAGGGGTGAGTGATTTCCCTGTCCTTAACTTAACCCAGAAGCCTTTTATCATATTTTCTCTCCACCTGTACAGTTGAGGAAAGGGAGTTATAGAGAAGCCTGGTGGGCACCTGGCATCCAGCCATGATGAACCCACCACATTAACTAAGGGCTGGATCATCAGTATCTGACCTTCAGGTACTCATCTACCTAGAACCTTCATATTCCTTCCATGGTATCTGGGCACAGCTATCGGCCAAATGAAGGAATACACAGAAATAAGATAAATGAGAAGGAAAAAAACAAAGAAGAAAAATAAAGAAGAAACTGGGAATTATTTATTGAAATGAAAGAGGGAGAGAAAGTGAGAGAAAGTCTGCTCATACGTAGTTTTGAGATCCCTTACCTAAGGGACACTTAGTAGTTGAAAGGATGTTAGGAACAACTAAATGATGTACATAGGCACACAATGACTTTTGAGTGCCTAAGCAAGAACAACTTGTATAGGTTGACAGTATATGAATGTGCAGAAGTGCAACTGATTCAGTTCTTCATGGTCCCTGACTAACATATGAGAAAGGGGTTCATCTTTCTTTGTTTCAGCTGTGCTTTCTGTATCACTATTCCCTGGTGATTTTCTGCTTCTCCCCAAAAATGTAAGAGTGATTAGCTAATTAAAATTGCAGAAAAGAGCAGCCTGATCTCCTAAGGATAGCAAGATAATGATACTCAAAATATTATCTCTATTGTTTTCAAACTCAGAGTGAAACATGGGCTACAGTGTTTGTGTAATGAATAATAGCAGCCTAGCTTGACTCTGATGTAAAAAAAAAGAAAATGTTGTGATTTGAGAAGTAAAGAGATCAAGGCAAGCCAAAATCACTGCTGAGAAACTGTGGTTAAAATTACAGTCTGGAACTTTTTCAAAATTACTTTTCCAATCACTCATGTTACACATAAGGAATAAGCTTAATACCTTGTATGTTGAACAATTGGCAAACACTCAATTGATAGAATAGTTGACTGCCAATTACTGCAATTCAAAAATTAACTCTGGAAAATTGGAAAATAATACAGAAAATTCTTAGCTCACAACAGAGAATAAGTATCTTTGAATGTTGCAAAAACACAAGGAAAGTTCAGTAAAAATGATATAGTCTCTATATAGAAAATCCTCTTATAGCTTTTTACTGTCAATAAATCATGTTTGCTAAGAAAATTATGCTTCTCAATTTCATTTTGATTTATATGTCATGTTACTGATTTTGCATTCAAAATACTTTTTTTAGACATTTTCTCATAAGTGTACAGTTTTCACATCTGTTAGACACCTCTTTGAGTAACAACTTTTCTAAGTGAGCATAAAGCAAAACCACTGGAAATAAAATGCATACAGATATTTTTATACTCAATTGTTATTGATAAGAGGTTAGTTTGCAACCTCAGATAGAATGTGTTCATTACTACTATTTTTTTATGAATGAATAATGAAATAAAAACTGCCTACAATGTAAAATGTGCAGCACTAGCATCCTCAAGGAACTAAGGTATAACTTCATAGGGAAAATTCTAAGTCCAGAAACCAAAATTCTAATTAATATATCCTCAAATTCCAAAATTGTAGCTGGTAATGCCCAAGCACATAAATATGTATAGTGTCAGACTCACAACTTCAGTGGCTTCTGGAAAAAGCAGTAATCTTACAATGTAGGTGTAGAGTAGGTGTAGAGGTGATATTTTTAAGAGATAGTAACAGTATGTTTCATGTGACCTAGGGAAATGATGTATATTATAGAACAGTAGATTGCCCAGAATGATGGAGTTTCTCTGTTTTTTTTTTGTTTCTTACATACTGATCTACAAGGCATCTCTTATCTAAGCACCATTGCCAGTCTAAAAGGGAGATTCTAGGACATGAAAGGAATAATTCACCATGCAGAATTTTAAGTCAGATATATAGCATCTTCCATCACCATTTACTTGCTCCATCACCCTAAAATAATAACCTTTACCTTCGTTCTTCAGCTTTTGTGTGCAGTGCCCAATGGAAGCTAAAACTCAGCATCGAGGACAGTGGATTAGCTATTGGCAGCAGAGCAAAAAGACTTTGCTTGCATACAACATTGCAGTGATTTTCGCATAGTGGAAGACTAATTAATGATAATAAAGTACAATTGCTATGGGCGAATTTCCTTGCATATTAGTTTCTGAAATGCAAATCCTGGTTGCAATTCACAACAGCATAACAAGTCAGATATTGAAACTGTTCTCCCTGTAATGTTCATTTGGAGTACACCTTTTCTTCCTCTCCTCTCCCCAGTCCCTACCCACCCTACCCTCACACTCCCCACAAGGGTATTGCTTCTCCCCTTGTTACATATACTGCATGAATTCCTGGCACTAAGAGTAACGAGTAGTTTATAATGTCAGAGATGAGAGGCTACAAAGTCAAGTGAAATCCTATGAACACAAATCTCATGACACCCTGGCAACACTTAGAAGTCCTGTCTCTCTTGAATACTGACAGGAAGATCAATGATTAAAAGCTCAGTCATGGCATTCATTTAGTACAAAGTCCTTATGCATGCACGCATACACACATCTTTAACTTGCACCCAGAAATGTCAAACTGTGCTTTTCTGTTTCAGCTTTCCAATTTGTTTCTTAGAAAGTTCTGCACAAAATTTACTTGTTCTGTGCTAAGAAAAAATGTGGAAACCAGAATTTTTATACTCAGTCTTTTCTCTTTAACTTCTATTTTTAACTAGTAAATTTTTATGTATAATATTGAGACAATTTTGGTAATGGGACAACCTTTAGGTATATTCATATATATAGAAAATGCTTTTAAAAACATCCTCACAGATCACATCATAAACATTGTCAAATTTCTTACCTTTGGAGTTCAATGTGTGTATCACATAAACTTTTATAAAATATTTAGGGATTTAAATGAAAAACAGTACTTTTCTTATAATGTTTTTGAGTTAAAAAGGGAAGGATAGAAAAGTTTTATTTTTCTACTTCATTTGTTTTCTTCTCTGTATCTTTCCTGGCTACCTTTCTGTTTCAATTTTATTTCAAGTTCATAGTTATGGAATACTCACAAAATAAAAACTTGTGATTAAACAAGTTCCAGGATCCTATAGGTGAACAAATGATACTGAAAGCACATTGTTCTATCTGGAGGATGGTTGCTGTTTTTCCTGTAAAATCTCACACACACAGAGGAAGAATATATGTGATTCTGATTGTCAGCTTATATTCAAATGATAGGAATGATATTACTTGTAGCCACTGTAGTGCAGTCTTTGAAAATTCATTGAAACTAACCATTAGTTTCTAAGCTGATATCAGGAAAATATTTTGCGTCAGTAAAATATATACACTTGAGTTGTAATTAGACCAGCATTTATAGATCTGCCTCTTCCTCCATCAAGCAAATTTTGGAAAACTTCCTTTAAGTAACATCCACTCGGGAAAAGAAAAAGTACCTAAAACCAAGGAAAGAGGTGAAGTAGAGGAAGAAATGAAATTATTTCAGTACTTTCTGAAGTACTAAAGAACTGGAAGTGGACTTGAAAATTTGAGTTCTCTGTTCTTTTGCAGAAATCTCTGGCATACTTCAAGGTTACTGAGTAATCCTCAAGGACTGAGGGAAAACTGAAGAACTGAGGTGATCTCAACATCATCTCTACATACTAAATTACATTATTCCCACAGAAAACCACTAACAGGGAACCTCACTCAGTGTAGTATACATGGTACCAGGAAGATGCACCAGTATGAATGAATTCTATTAAAAATGTATGCTACTTATATCTTTAATTAGTTTTGTTTATTACTCTCTTTATATTAAGATTTTTCTTGCAGTCCCCAAAAAGTGTTCTGCATCCCTGTGATTTTATCTACTTTTGATGATATAAATAAACAAAAAACCCCAAAAGATTGCTGCAATAATTCAGATAAAACAAGTAAAAATGAATAAATAAAACCTTGCTTATGTTGGATAAATTATTAAAAGAAAATGTTATTTATTTCTTTTTCTGAATATTTCCTCTCCCCCAAGTGCTCTGAAAGTAGGAAAAATTGTTTGAATCTTATTTCCTAAAATATAGAAATTCTGCTTTGTTCGAGCCAGAGACACTTAACCAGGTATTTATATTTCCTCTTTCTTCTGACCCCCTACCATAACCCCCTGGGCCATCTTGTCTTTTCTTTAAAGCTTTCAGATGTTTGACTATTAGTTTGTTAGCAGTTGTTCAGACTTGTCTTTTGTTAGTATGTCAATGAGTTACCCTAATTAATATGCTTTACAGAAATCCCACTTTTTCATTTTCTTTGCCTCTTGGCTATTGCCTATTGGCAAAACCAAGAAAGTTATCCTTTCTGACAATCATTATAGATTTAGGTTTTCTCATAGCTTTGGTTAGTAATTCGTGTCCCTCATCCTTAAAAGGGAGTCAATAATTCTACATATTTATTAAGAGATATAGGACTAGAAATGATTTGTCAATATTCTTTTACATATATAAGTTTTCAAAAGTTCTTCCCAGACTGCAATGAACAGCCAGTATTCCACTTCCTTCTCTCAAGAGCTAGAAATAGAAGTGACACTGGTGGTTTCCTACAGTTCTAGTAATATATATTGCTAGAAATAGGTATGCTTGCCTTACTATTATCCCGACTGCATTAACTAAAAGGGATTCCCCTCTGTTTCTAGTCATTTTCCTACACCATAAGCACTTTCTAGGTAGAAAACCTAGAGAGAAGCAAAAACTTTAGCACAAAGTAATATAACTTCAACACGCAGGGATCCCATTTAATTGTTAATTCAGCTTGCATCCCTGAATACATGAGAAACTGATCCTCAGTCCACTGCAAGCTTTTGTCTAAGGAAATTATATGTACTATGGCATTATTTGTTAACAGAACAGTACTTATATGCATACAGTTTGATGAACTACATGATCCTTTTTGTTCTCTGAGTTTGTCCATGGCCTCAGTATTAACCCAAAAATATGATACCATTCCGATATTATAACTTTCTGAGATTTTTTGCCTATGTGGTGGGTTGCCCACAAAGCCACTTGTATTGCCAATTAAGTAGGTTAGTGAGAAATAAAAACAAAATTAAAACTACTTTCTCCCCATCCTAACCTTCTTCCCAGGCTTAACTTCACTCCACAGATTTTACCTCCTCCCCACAAAACGTCACAGGGGCACAGGGACTGGAGGTTAGGTCAGTTCATAACACTTCATCTCTGCCACTCCTTCCTCCTTGTACTGTTGCCCTGCTTTGGCATGGGTTCTCTCCCATGGGATAAAGTCTTTCACAAACATTCCAACATGGGTACTTCCCATGGGATGCAGTTCTGCAAAAATTGTTCTAGTTTAGGTCGGTTCCTAAGGGAAAAGTCCTTCAGGAACTGACTGCTTCAGTGTGGGTGCCACAAGGGGTACACAGTTCCTACCCGAAAACTTCCTTCGGCATAGGCTTCTCTCCATAGGCTGCAGCTCCTGCTAGGAGCCTGCTCCATCTTGAGGTCCCTGTGGGCTGTAACTCCCTTCAGAGAATATCATCCTGCTCCAGTGTGTGGTCCTCTATGAGCCGCAGGACTAGAGCTTCATAGCAATGTTTTTAGTCCCTTGCAGAATTCTCTATCAGTAAGTTAACTAATAATAAAAAAAAAACATAGCGTGAAGTTGACAAATTCCTTTGTCGTCAGTTGTGTTGTTGGTGTTGGTGCTGATGGTTTGGGTTGCTTTTTTTTGGTAATAGCTACTGAAGTTCCAAGTTGAACACATGTTTTGACATTAGCAAGCCACAAAGTTCATATCAATTTTCCGGTCTTCTCTCTTTCCTGCAGACTTGACTAAAATGAACTAAAATATCACTTTCTTTGGTCTCCTGGAATCCTAGAATCATCCGGGTTGGACAGGATCCTTAAGGTCCAGCCATTGAGTCCAGCCATTAATTTAACACTGCCAACACAACCACTAAACCATGTCCCTAAAACACATGTCTACATGTGTATTAAATACCTCCAGGAATGGCAATTCTACCACTTCCCTGGGCAGTCAGTTTCAATGTTTGATAACTCTTTCTGTGAAATTTATTTTCATAATATTCATGCTAAGCTTCCCCTGGCAGAGAGCTCCTCATAAGACTTTTGCTTTAGACCCTTCACCAGCTTCCTTGTCCTTCTCTGGATGTGTTCCAGAATCTCAATGTCTTTCTAGCAGTGAGGGTCCTAAAACTGAACACAGTATTTGAGATGCATCCACACCAGTGCCTAGTACAGCAGGAAAATCACTTCCCTAGACCTGCTCCCCATGTTATGCCTGATACAGGCCAGGATGCTGCTGGCCTTCTTGGCCACCTGAGCATACTGCTGGATGATATTCAGGCGGTTCCCTACCAACATTCCCAGGTGCTTTTCCACCTGGCAGCTTTCCACCATTCTTCCCCAAGCCTTTAGTGCTGCATGGGGTTGTGACACAAGTGCAGGACCTGGCACTTGGCCTTGTTGAATCTAATACCATTGGCCTAAGCCCATTGATCTAGCCTGTCCAGATTCCTCTCTAGAGCCATCCTACCCTCAAGCAGATCAACACTCCCACCCAACTTGGTGTCATCTGCAAGTGTATGAGCATGCGTTCAATCCGTTTATCTAGGTCGTTAGTAAGGGTATTCAACAGAACTGCCCCCAGTACTGAGCCCTGGGGAACACCACTTGTGACTGGCTGCCAAGTGGATTTAACTCTATTCACCACCACTCTTTGGGCCAGCCATCCAGCCAATTTTTCACCCAGTGTAGAGTGCACTTATCCAAGCTGTGAGCAGCCAAGTTGTTTCTAAGTTTTCAGCTATTCTTTACTGGAAATATTTCATACGGATCGACCTTCATTATCTTTTTTAAAGTGTTCATCATTTTTATCTTCCATGCTTGATTGCTCAGACATCTTTAGCCATGCACAAAGAGAGACTATCAGAACGATACACACAGCATACAATACAACTCTGGCTGACGCGAAGGATACCTACACTTCCGTAAGCTATAAAGCTAAACATCAAGACGCTCTACCTAGACAAGGCACCTTTCACACTTCTGCTGGTGAAGCAGTATCAGTCCATGCAGAAGGTTCAGCCATTGCAACTCCTGGGGTTTACCCTTTGACTGTCCTGCAAAGCTGTCAGCTGCCACTAGCTCTCTTGGCATGGGTGCTGCTGAACTGATCCAACAGAGGTTAAATGAGATATTTTGGGTTTTTTTTCCTGTTAAAGATTTTATACGTTTCCATGCTGGTGTTTTTCCTCTTGAATCCCTAATCTACTAATGATTCCACCTCAATGGGGTCTTTCTGCATTTTTACTTTTTTTAACCTTTCTGCAGATGTTTTGATGCTTATTTCTCTTAATTCTGCAGTTTTCTCAGTTGCCTGAGCCAAGGTTACACAGTTGTGTATCAAGTCTCAGACTTGGGTCCCTGCTATGCAGGAAACTGAATGTTTGGGGCAGGCAGGGAAGGCAGCAGAAAGGTTGTGGGCATGTACAAGCACATCTTATTCTGCTAGAATCCAAGCCTCTTAACATATCCATAGGGAGCTATACAAGTCTAACCCACCCCTAGTGCTGGCAGAAGGTTAGCCAATTCATCTTCAATATGTAGCAGACAAGTAGAGAAATTAAGACAGAACTATAAACAAAAGAATTTGAAAAAAATCCCTACTTTTTCATAAATGACATAAAGAAATTTTTATATTTAGTATGTAAATTAAGCAATTTACTCTGTGATTAAAAGTACACATCTCTATGGTAACTAATTGCTGCCCCCTGTTTGATTGATAACTGGTTTACATTCATAGATATTTTTTAGTTTTACTTTTAACTAATATTCTGAAACATAATTATTGCATGCAGACCTCTAATCACTTATTATGAATTTGTAGAGATATAATTTGAAAACAAGCCCCTAAGAGTTTTCTTTTAATTTTAAATGCAGTTAATATATCAGATCTGAATAACTGTTTTTTCTGCATTTGTGCTGTTGATTGCAGCAATATAAAACTAAATGCCTCTAATCCAGTAAAGTATAATTATACCTAGCTTGATTTAGACAAAGATATGGATATTTCAGAATGAGATAGAATGAAGCATTTCATGAATAATTCATAAGAAAATATGATTAATAAGATCATTTTCTATACTAAGCTTGAACAAGTATTCCAATTGAGTTATGAGCACATTGTGTGGGATTCATCTTGTCTCACTTTAGCTAACAAATAGTAACCCAAGTCTAAGTTGGTGTCTTAAGAGTGTCCGCATCACTAATGAAGAGTAACCAACAACACAACAGGCAAGGGAAAATACTGCTCAGATCTCTTGGTCAGCCTGACCAAGAGACCGTTAATTGTCATCTGAAAGAAATCTAGACTATAAAGGTCAATATATGGCCATTGAAAAATACAGAGTTTTTTAAATTTTATTTTCTTAATAATGTAGAATGCCACTGAAATTATGTTAAAGACAAGTCATTTTAGCATTTGCCATCTATAGAATACTTAATTAGTTTTCAAGGATGTTGAAAAGATGGCTGAGTATATGCAAATATGCTAAGACCATAGAAGCATAATAAGCATAATATTACATGCAGATAAAGTAGGAAGAACATAATATAAGCAAATGGGTCATCCGCATTATTTTGTCTGGAAGTTTTGCTATATGTCTTTATTGTTTTTTTTTTCTCAATGGATTTAAGAATTTAATCCCTCACCCACTCAAAATACGTTTGAAATTCACTTACTCTTTTTTGTGAGTAATGTATTTTTATGCTTTACTTCACTTAAGGAAAATTTAAAAAATATTGCAGTTAAAAGACAAGCAAGTTTGTTTCACATGTTGATGAAAACATCTGGGGGCATGTGTGATTTGCACTTCTGATAGGAAAATATATAAGGTTTTCCACTTCTGTAGTTATATATAGCTAATCATAAATTCATTCTATTTTGAAATTTTCCTGGTTAACTTTGCATGGATGTTCAGCTGTTTAGAAAGTCTGAGCAAAAATAGGTCATCAAATTTCAAACGCAGGGAAAGTGAAGAAAATATATTACCATTACAGAGCAGGAGGGGGAGGGGAGAAGCCTGTAACCTTTTTATGAACAGCCCTAGAGCTGAAAAGGATGAGAACAACAAGCTGAAATTTGGTAAGGAAATATCTCATTTAAAAGAAGTACCTTTGCTTTCAGAGAAAATTGGTTTTGATTTGACCAAGATATGAGCTTTTGAATATTGAATACTGACTACAGCAATAAGCTTTTAAGCCTCTCTTTCATTTTTCCTTTTCTTTTCCTTCCCCCTATTCCTAAAATTATCCTTCCATGTGGATGATGAAACTACACAAGATTTTTACAGTAAGTAATGAATTATCATGTATAGCTGCAGATTAGTAGGAACTCCAGTTTATTTCCTGGATATGAAATTGTTGAAATTGTTTTTGACATTTCTGGTGGTTTTGTTGTATGTTTTTATAACACTTATAAATTATAATCTTTTCACTGCTTTTTCGCTCATCTAGAAACCATGTCTTTTATCTGAAATAGCTTTTCAGTTCAAAAACTTTTCCTTTCTGTATCACATATATCTAATTTACAGGATTGTGAACATTCACAAAATTGAAACACATATCAGTATTATATGGTCCTGAGTGCAGGACCTCTTTTCACAAGACACTTTTATTTCTCTCAATCTTAGAATGGATTCCAATTATCCTTCTAAATCAATATAGCTAGTGCAGCAAACTCTAGCAGCCTTGGTTAACTCTCAGTCATTAAGAATAAAAGACTCCTATTAAGTGATTTCATAACTGATAACAGTCTTACCATGCTAAAGTGAGATAGGATGGATTCAAATTACAGTTTCATGTGGTTGAAAAAGTGACTTTTCCTGTTCTTTCTTTATTCTATCAGGACTCCTTTACCTGAATCAAGTAAGAAGATAACATTTACTTTAAGGTTCTGTTGCATGAGAAAATTTGTACTAAAAGTGTGAATGTCTTTCCACCTTGAGAACCCAAGATCACCTCGTATTGATTGAACCTTCCATTTTCCTCCTAAACAGATTTACTGCTTCTCAAGAACTTTTAGAACTTTTACCTTCATTGATTATTTCATTTGGAAGCTTCCAGTATAGCTTTTTGGGAATGCAACATTCTTCTAGCTGCTGTAGCCAATAAGTCATCCATATTTTACACATTTAATAATTTGCTCCTTTTCTTATAATGTGCATTTTCCTTTGGATAAACACATACTTGAATTGATTTTAATTAGTTTGGGGTAATATGCAGAAATATTCCAGTGAAGACTTTCAAATAGATAAAAACTGAATTAGGTGGACTATATCACAGTCCAGAATTTAGGCTTAGAATTTCTGACAGTGCATGGGATTTCTTAAATGAAATTAATAATATCAAGTCAAACTGACACTTTTGGTTTTGTCTTTGAAAACATTAAAAACTTTAATCCACCTCCATTGCAAAATGTAGATACCAGGATATTTTTTCAAAGGATCAAATGCCAATAAATTCTGAGGCTGAACTTCAGTAGTCTTTCAGATGAGTAGACGACTTTGGATCATTTACATTTTCTCCAGGAGTTTCATTTATACAGTGGTTCTTCAAGGTGTGTTTGTTCAACTGCAAGACAATTTGTGTAACTAATAACTGGTTAGAGAACTTTTTTTTTAAAGGAATATGTACAGATAATCAAGAATAAAAGGTAGACAACCATTCGATGGTTGATTTAGATCAGTATGCTACAGATTTGGTTTCTTTATTACTATAATACTAAGACAGAGAAAAACAGTTCCACAACTGCTCATATCCTCATCTGACTCATCACAAAAAAACAGATTATCCTTCTTTAGGAAGCATAGGCCCTTACTCATCCAAAAGGAATTTAAAGAGCAGCACAGGGAAACTAACAAATATGTGTCTACCCTTGTTATGAAACTTCAAGGTTCACACAAGTTTTGGTAATAACATGGATTACTTTTTATACCTAATGTTATTTGATATAAGAGTATGACAAATATCTTCCTGGTAAATATGAGAATTGTCGTTACAGCTTCCCTCTACTTCTCTGTTAACATGTGCTTTTTATTATTCTTTTTAACTGTTATAATCTGTTAAATACTAGATCTTCAAAAGCACTTAGGTGTTTACTTCACTTTGTAGGGTAAGAGGGACAGCTAAATGTGCCTGGAGGAAGTGATCCAATGTTTGTTTCTTTTCCTTTACTCCTACGGTGCATTTCATGCTATCACTCCAAAAACATATCTATGTGCTAAAATTACAGGCAAAAACTGATACAAAATTTAATGGTTAGATTTTTACATTCTAAATTAACATAATAAATTATATTCTGACATAAATAAATGTAATTTAATGATTTAAGCAAGTTGGTAGATAAAGGTAACATCTTTTATAAGACCATATTTAGACAGAAAGTCTTTTAAAGAAGTTATTGGGCATATTTTGCCTCTGAAAATAAACTTGTTGGTTTAGTGCTGTACACTCTCATTAGCCATTACTTTCACAAAATATCCTAGTTTAATACCACATCTTTCATAATCATCAAAGATCTCAAGTTGACTTGCTCACAGAGTTCTGAAAAAACTCTCTGTGACTATTTTCATAGATTTTCCTCTTTGCTAAAAATGTACTCTGGAAAGTATGAAGAGGAAGACCATGGAAATAACTGCTAATGCATTAACTTATAGTTAAGTACAACAAAAAGTAATTTTGAATATATTCTCATTTAGAAATTTTTATTTTTTCTGCCAACACCTAACATTAAGAAACTATTTCTTTGTCTCAGAGCAGTACCGAAAATTGTGCCTGAAACAGCTCTGGCTAAAGTTTGCTTTCTGTTCTACTTGAGCCCACACTGCATATAAGATTATGTACCTTCTAGTCACTTACTCGTTTTAGAAGAAGTGAAGTAAATTAAAGGCTACTGTCACTGCTTTTATAGACAAGGACAGTGTTTTTATTTCTATCTGTTTGTGATGTCTGAGGAGTTAAAACATAGTCCTTCATGATAAAAACCTGTGCACAATTCTTTCTATTCTATAAGAAAGACCATCCTTCAAGAAAGTTTGTCAGCCATCAGTCTGGGGAGATACACTTTCAATCTCTGCTACTGATACATTTCATGTCACATTAAAGCACTCATGGACATAAAAATAACAACAACAGCAAAAGGAAGAATAATAATCAAAATCTCCTAAATTTTATACATTTATTCTAAATAGTAACACTTTTTTTTGTAAATGGCAATACAAATATTTTTTAAAAAGCAGAGTAGCTCCGTGTGGTGGAATTCAAAAATGTCTCTTCCATATATAAACATCTGGTTTGGTATATAAATATAAAAAATGGTATTCAGGACAAAAACCTTTTTTGTATCTCCCATGGACAACAGATCACAGAGGGGTCTTTGGTCTCCCCAAAAAAGGTGTGAAGTCTGCCTCTTGCTGGGAATAGAATTCTTTTGTTTACTTCTCTGAGTCCTCTGCTGCCTTGTGCAATTATATTAGCTGGGCTTTCTTCCTGTAATATAGGAAGAAAGGAGGGGCAAGATTTTCTGAAAGAAATATAAAAGAAGAGACATGGAGAGAAGTGAAGGTGTGATGTCTGAAAGAGGGAAAAACCTTAAAGCATGAGAGGAAACAATCCTTTGAAGTATAAAGTTGTGGCATGATCAAAAGCTCACTGTAAGTAATGGAAAGATTTGTATTGACTTCATTGGCTTTGAATTCAGCACAGTCTAAAGGAAAACAACAAACTTTCCTTCCTTTTCCCACCAGCTCCTTTGTTGTGTTTTTTCAGAATCAGTCATACCAAAGACAAGACAGAGAGTCAGGAATGGAGTTAGAAATCATTGGTTTTATTTGAAATAAGGAGCAAAAGTCATTAACTTATTTTAAACTTGTAAAGTGTAACTTTTTATTAAGGAATTTAATGGTTTTAAATATTCTGGCTACTATGTCAGATGTCTATTAATAATTTATCATATTTTTTTAAAGGGAAAAAAATAGAACAACTGTTGCACACATATAAATCTGAACAGCTTTTTATAGCACAGCTTTTCAAAACATTTTTTTTTACTGTTTATTGTTTCCTCCTTCCTTCTAAGGCACTTCAAGTAAGATACAAAGTATAGTCATTAGTTTTAATGTCCTAGAGAAACTAGAAGTTTTAGCTTAATTTTAATGACAAAGAGTCCAAATCTCTGAAAATCACCCTCATTTATATCTCAGACCACTTTTTCAATTCATTTGGAGAAACTTTCTGAATGAGGCTTTTTAAAGATAACTAACAGCAATAATGGTGTCATTTTAGTCTTTCTAAATCTGTGGTATCTCATTATCTTTAATTTTTTTAAGAGAATTTTAGTTCAAATACATTTTTATAGAAATGATAAAGAGCTCTAAGACTGCAGAGTAACTTGGTGCCACAACTGAGTCATCAGATAATGCAAATGAAACTCATTGGCTGTGCATTCCCTTTACTTCTCACACAGTCTTAAAAAATCTATTTGAGTTGTACAGTATGCAAGTCACACCAACAATTGTGCTTCTGAAACAGTAAAATCTCAAGTCCATATTGTAGTTGTGTTCTCCTCTTACCTTTTTCAGTTTTTTGTGTTTATTTTTTATTATTTATTTTTTATTATTTATTTTGGCTTTTTTGTTCATTTGTTTGCTTGTTTATTTGTTGTTAACATATTTTAATAGTATAAAAGCTCTCTACCAGTTGAAACAATCTCATACACAAAACAGCTATGGGTAACAGTATTCCAAAATTATCCAACTTAATCCCACGTTTTTGCCTCAGCAAGGACTTTGGGAAACTAGCAGAGTGAAAAAAATTACTTCATATACACATTAAGGATGAAGGAAAGACTGATTACTCTTCCCCATAGTAGTACCTCCCCTTACATCATGACTGCTACAGATCCCACAGTTGCAGCAGGACATTTGCATGGTCCCTCCCTTCAGCATTATGATTATATCAGCATTTAAATGAAGCCCTAGATTTATTCAGCTTTTAAATTCAATAATTATTGCTAGTACTGGTATTTAGACAAGAAGAATGTAGAGCTAATTCTGTTTTCTAATCTTCCATTTGGATAGGCTCACCTGAATATGACCCTATAATGTCTTTGTTGCATGCAAGGTGATATTTCTACATCTGTGCACCTACTGAAGATGACTGCAGTTCCCATGTGTGACTTGTTCTTCAGTTTTCCTTTGATGGAAGCCATAGTATTGTATAGACAACCTTTTTTAGTCTCCAAAAAGCAGTAGGCTTTGTTCTTGCTCTTTTAGCAAAGATTATACAGTTTGAAAAAATATCTGAGATGAAACAAGAGATTTAACTTTCACATGGGTATACTCTCCGCTGGGTTAAAAACTGGCTGGAGGGCCGGGCCCAGAGAGTGGTGGTAAATGGAGCGAAGTCC
>JAOQGH010000001.1:133224449-133250491 GCA_025769975.1 Gallinago jamesoni
TTGTGGTTGGACTCGATGATCTCTGAGGTCCCTTCCAACCACCACAATTCTGTGATTTCTGTGATTTCTGTGATTATAAAAAAAAAAACCAATCACCAAATTAGGCAGCTGTGGTTCACCCCAGGAAAAAGTAATCTGTAGTTTAGGCTTAGCAACATTCAGTCCAAGAGTATGTAGATGTGTTAAACTATCCATTTACTCTAATCATGCCTGAAATAATTGAGAGAATGGGGCTAATAATTACTCGCTAAAACGAATCCTTAATATACCAGAATCCCTGATAACAAGAGAAGGCCTTGTTATCAGGGACTGATAACAAGTACCTGGACTTCTTTTCTGGTTTATTTGGATTGTTTGGCTTCCATTTCTTTTCCATTCTGTCTCTTTTGAAAATGCCTCCAATTCTGAAGCCATTACACAATAACAAGACAAAGAGATATGAAAGTCTGTAAGCTTTCCAAAGCTTCACGTTTGAAAATGGTTGCTTTTTCATAAACCGTGTTTCAAAAACTAAATGCAATGTAATAAATGATGTCGTGTCGTCCCCCCATCTCTCCGCCTCTTTATCTTTTATCTTATGGAAACATGGTTCTGATGAAGTCGCTTTTAGCTGATGAGTTTCTTCTGCTTCCCTCAGTACTTTATTATCTTATTGACCATTTCAACTGGATACAACAGCTGGTTGAGGGTTTGTCTGTGTGCTTGTTTCTCAAGATATTTTGTAAAAATTGCATGTACATATTGGGAAGGGAGAGGTCAGAAACTAGTTCAAGGGAATTAATATCATAGTCATGAATTCATACCCGGGTAGGCATCAGATAACTCACGTGACAAAAAAGTCATTTTAAGTGTCTCTGTTATGAGAAAAAGGGTTCATTCAGAGCTTATATTTATTCTACAGCAAGGAATACAAGGGAAAGTAATATAAAAATTTGTAGCAAGTATAATTTGGGGCTTAATGACTTGTGAAGCATCAAACATGGCATGTGTAAGTCCGTGTCAGGTCCAAGCAATTGAGCTGCAGTTAGCTGCCTGACGAAAGTCAATTAAAAGACCAAGAATGAGACTATTAGTGTGACTGGTGGATTATTCTTTGCATGCAAAATCTATTACTTCTGGGGTTTTTTTGTTGGTTTATTTTTATTTTTATTTTTATTTTTTCTGTGTGCCACTTACTGTCAGTTGCACTTCTAGATGTCTCACTCCTATTCCTGTCTTAGTTTTGTATCTTATTTTTTACCTTATCCTTGCAAACTTCACCCAGCTTCTGACTCCTGCCTGTGCAATTTGTCCTTACTCTAGCCTTCCTTGCTCCTTGTCCTGGATGATACTTTCTTATTCCTTGTTCCAGGAAAGGGGACAGTTATTCCAACAATGTTGTGTTTTTTTTTCCTTCAGTTCAATAACCTTTTGTTTCTAGAATCTTGCAACTTTTCCCATACATTTTGTGGAACCGTTGACTTTGTCTCTTTCAGTCATTGCCCGGTCTCATGTATTACACCTGGCTTCCATTCCCTCCCAATAGCTGGAAGGCCATAATAGCTTGGAAGGACAGCTTTCTGCTTAATGGAAGTGCTTCTCTTTTTGCCCAGAGGTAATGAAGTCAGAAAAGTGTAAGGGTAAGAAGAACACGAAGACAAGAAATTAAACCATTGTAGCCTGGTACTAGAGGTGGTTGACTCATATGAAGACCATGTCATGAGGAAGTGACCTACTAGTGTAGAGGAGATAACATCACACAGATGTTAATGACTGAATAGTTTGCTTACAGAATAAATTTAATACCCTTTACATATATTTAGTGATTTAGCAGAGGATTTGATTGCAGCAATATAAAATGAGTATGTCATTATAAAGATAATAAACTCAAAAGGCAAAAAATCACAAAAGCAGGCTTCAAAATTTCAAGGTAACCTGTTTTTTTTTCTCTTTTCATTTCTCAAGATCTGTATAATCTGCTCTTGAGTGGGATAAAACTACCTCTAGTATACGCATAGTTTGGTAAGCTGGATATGATCTACACATCTCCTCAGAGATGAAAAATTGTACCCTGTGCAGTAGAATGTGAACTTGTCTAATATAGACAGGATGTGATTACACGATAATCAATCATACCCAGGCAAAGACCAAGTACCTACTTAACATTTACCCTTCAGTGCATATATATAAAGGTCAACCTATAATAGGTATTTTCTCCTACAAGTCTGAATTCCAGTCAGATACTTTAATAATATAATTATGGCTAAATATTCAATGTCATGTGTAGATTGAACATAGCAATCAAAGACAGAGCTAATAACACAAATGAAACTAATCAAGATTCGGAAACAAGCAGCTTCTTGTGGACCATTTCAAATCTATAATGGTAGTCTCAAATCAAATATTGATCTTCACAGGTTATCTTTGGGTGTTTTGTATGGATAAATATTTCCCAACTTAGGGAAAATATATTTAAGTAAGTTATTTTGTGGAGTAGGATGTTGAAACGAAGGGTATTCATTCAAATATAAAAATACCGGTCATTAGAATAAATGCAGAGCAGTTTCACTGATTACAATACATATTAAATACAGTATTTCTCATGTTTTCAAAACCTTTCTTATTTATCTGATATATATTATATGGTAACAGGACATCTCTGTTAAACACAGGTTTTGTAGGGTACAAGGGAATCTATTTTGGTTTATAGGAGTAGGAATACCTTAGTGTACTCATTCAACATAGCTTAATATTGAATTTTAATGAAAGAGTAACTGAGAAAATACATTAGAAAATTAAAAGGATTTCCCACATTAAAAAACATGTCAGCAAAAAGCCAAACCACAAACAGATCTTCATCCCTAGAAAGAACTGTGGTGGATTAGGCTTAGCTGGTGTTTCTAGCTGTTTGTTACTGGTAAAGCCAAGGAATTGGAAATTAAGCATCCTAGTTGGTAAATGCAACTAACCATTAAACATAAGAAAATAAAAATTATTGATAGACAGACTAAAATTCATGGAATCTTCTTTAGTGTCTCTCAGGTATATATCTTAGAAGTATTGTCTTTATTAACTGCAATCACATTCTGTGAAACCACTTTATTTTTCCTTTGATCTCATATGTCCCCGTTAATTTCAAAAGGGCAGCCTTTGCTGAGGGACAGGAATGAGTGACTCTTCTGTGTACAGCCTTCTCACCTGCCATGTAGTCTTCTTTCTTTTTCTGCCCTGCCTGGATTTCAGGAGACTTATTCTGAATGATCTTTATGATCCTTTCCAACCCCGGCCATACTATGATTCTGTCATATAGTCAATACAATACATAGAGGTAATCAGCCACTCAAAAGTACTTATTATCCTGCTGCTGTTGGTGCAGCATCACTTTGAGTACTGTGTGCAGTTCTGAGCCCCACCATTTAAGAAGGATGTGAAGGTCCTTGAATGACTCCAAGGAGGGCAACAAAGCTGATGAAAGGGCTTGGAGGCATGTCCTACGAGGAGCAGCTAAGAACTCTGGGTTTGTCTAGTTTGGAGAGAGGTGGCTGAAGGGCAACCTCATTGCTCTATACACCTTCTTGAAAAGGGGAAGTTGAGAGTGAAGTGCTGTTCTCTTTTCCCTGGGATCCTATGATAGGACATGTGGGAATAGTTCAAAAGGTAGGTTTAGACTGGACATTAGTAAGTATTTCTTTACTGAGAGCATGGTCAAACACTGGAACAGGTTACCTGGAGAGGTGAAAAGCTTCCATGGAACTTGCCCAGGTAAATTTTATACAGGAAAATGAAAAAAATCTTGTTTCTTCCTTCTTATTTTCTTATTCCCATAAGTTTCTTCTCTTTATCCCATAGTTTTTCTGCTCTCTTAGATAAGATAGCTGGTAGGAAGGAAGGCAAGTGTCATGATACCAGCATATTTGAAGAAATGTACCAGTTTAACCAAATTTCATTGCTTCAGTAACTAATTTTCCAGGGAGACTTACACAGGCAATGACACTCATGCACTAAGAGCTTCAGAAGAGAAACCACTAGACACAGTGATAGATTCTGTGATTCTATGATTCTATGATTCAATTGCAGCAGAGAGTAAAAAACAGAAAGAAAGCAATTTCTATGCTCATCTTTTGAAAAAGACTACCCTAAAATGCCTTGATATCTAACTATATATCAGTTTGTTTCTCATGAAAATATTGTTTCATTCATTAGTTGACACTTTTACTGTTGTTCTTTTTCCTAACAAAGGATGGTGTACAGAAAATTTTATTTTCTTCTGTTAAGCAGCAATCTCACGTAATTAGTTTTTATGTTTTTATTTTTTCAGCTAGCACAATCTGGGTTAAGATTAATCCTCTTAATTGCATTGTACTAACAGCATTTTGTCGCAGAAATGATGTATTTGTAAGTATTTAGTAGGATAGCCATTCTGCGATATATTAATAGCATAGACATATGCTACAGAGAATGTAAGCTTTGTAAATACAACACTGGCAGTGCAAGTGATAGTTCTAGACCCAGTGCAAAAGCCCCTGTGGTTTGTGATGCTGCAGCTAATTTCCTTTCCCTTCTTGCTTTACTTTCCATAGTAGTTCCCCTTTTTATTCTTTCAATGCTTTCACTAATTTGACCCAGATAGTTACAAAATTTAATTTACATGCTAGTTTTAGACATAATGCTAATAAAAGACAATGTTTTTCTAATGAAGAGTAATATATATATAAGTGTTGCCTTATCAAGTGATCCATATAACTGAATTGTTTCTTTTACAGTTTCATGAATGAAAACCTTTACAGGTAGAAAAACAGACGAATAAGCATTTAAAAAAAAAATAAACACCTGACATACTTACATTTGTAATATACAATCACTCGACAACTTCAAAAGTGAATGTTGAAGTTTGAATATGTTGGCTAACTCCTCTTAAGCAAAAATTATTTTTTATTTGCGTTCTCTTGTGAAATAACTGAAGCTGGACTTTTATTTGGTTCTATTCATTAACCACACTTTCACTTTTAATACTGACTGGTTGTGTCCCTTCTAGACACAACCACAACGTTTATCTATGGGAATTACAGAGTTCAAAACTTTATAAAATTTCTGCATTGTTCTCAGTCAAAGTGAACAGCGATTTATCATTATTCTTGATTCAGTAAATAGGTTAAAAATGATATGGCAGCAAGAGATGAATTAACCAGATAAGAGATACTCGCTCCTCTGTACACTATCCCATCCTGGGGAAACGAAAGGAAATCAGCTCAGTCTGCCTCCAGTAATCAGGCTAAAAGAGAGTAAGCTGCCTTTACAACAACAACCTATAACTCTTCTAGCCTTTTATCCATCTACAGTAAATGCCTGAGGAAGGTGAAAATGATGTTGCAATCTTACGTAACTACCTGGTGTACTGCTATTAAATATTCTTGACATACTAGTGTAAAATTATGAAACTGATACCTTAAATAGGATACATCCTTTTAGGATACATCATATTTAATTTTTTCTATGACTGTGAGAACCATTACGCCTTATTTTAGCCCATCTGAAAGCTTACCGCCTTAAGGTAAGATATTTAGGTTTCTTCTCTTTTCACATGATAGAAATAAGCTTTCCAGAAAATAATTTATCTCATCCTAAAAGGTGTTTCACATCAATGCAACAAAATTCCTCTTCAGTGTCTGTAGAGACAACCTAGATGAGGTGAGATCTTTAAAATATGAATGTGGTATTTGAGGATGAGATTCATCTAAAAATTAATCTTGTTTTAGTACTTCTAGTGGTATGTCATTAGCTCAAGACAAATAAGTATTAAAAATCATAGGAATCTATTCCACCTCCTGAAAAAATATGAATAAGTTCAAGTACTATCCAACATGACTTTGAAGTTGCAAACAAATTCTTCTGATTATTCCATGTCTTTTTAGGTTTATAAATACTTTTAAAGATTAAGTGCATTTTCCTGGTAGCATTAATGGCTATCAACTTAATACAATAATCTGTTATCTTCTTCTACTCCATTATGTACCAGGAAAATAAATTTGATTATATAATTTCTTAAGAAATCCAAATTTTGTTTGCTGTGAAGTTTTATCACATTATGTAATTGCAGGTATAGATAGTGCTATTGCACTTCCTATTAGTTACTGCTGAAGATTAGGGCTAACTATTGGTATTTATCATGTTTCATTTTTGAAATGTTATGTTTGTGTCAGAACTGCAAAATAATCATCCAGAAAAGTTCTTAAATTTCAATCCACAATCAATTACACTTTACTGTATAGTGCTCAATGCAATTATTTTGTGCCAAAAATAACATCAAATCTTTATATTGTACTTAATAAAACATAAGTTGTAGACACTTCATGAAACTGAGAAATTCAACATATCCATATCATGCCAAGAACCGACGTTTTACAAGATTCTTTAGAGGCTGGGGATCATGCTGATAGTTAGACCATCAGAGTAATGAAAAAGTGTAATAGAGAATGCTTTGGAATAGCTCCAGTTCTAAAGAACCAAGGATGACTGAATGTAAGATAACCACTAGAAAAGCTTGTCTTGAAAAATACATCTTTCAGTGCTAAAAAGGGTGTCCCAGAAAAAAATGCCTGTTCCTATCTCTGTTTATCATTGAACAAGCAGATTTATCCAAAAGGCAGTTGGAGACAGAGAAATCATTGTGAAGCAATATAACCCTAAATTGTTAGAAGATACTGTGTATGTTGGCCTAGCACTCCAGAGTGATATCAAGTCATTGAGCCAACTCTAATTTTTAGCTGCAAACAAATTGAGAAGTAATAGGATTATAGTTCGAGAACAGAGAAAAAATGCCTTTCATTAGATACTGGAAAGTAGAACCCAATGATGTTATCTTCTCTGCAGAAAACTTTAAGGTCCAAATAATTACTTGGTAAAATAAAAGAATAAATAAAATCTAAGCGTCTTATCTTGTAAAACCTGGGCATTTAAAAGAAGAAAGAAAGACAACCTTTGATTTGAACAAGACTACAATCAGTAAGGAAAAAAGATTGCTCAACTAGGCCTATGAAAACATCTGAGTGATCAGTTCCACTTATAGTGAAAATCATTCTGTGGGTTTTACTAGACAAGGTATGTGGTTATGATGAAAGAGAACAGATCAAACCCCATATACTGGATACAATTTTATAGGGTTTCCCATTGTTGCTGGTCTGACTGAAAGGGAAAATGAAGCACAATACCTTTCAGGACTGCTAGAAAAATCTTAATATGAATTGCCTGCACTGAGAAACAATATGTATCACAGAAAGAGCCACCAATGACCACTAAAGTTATGAAGACAGATAGCAAGCAAACACAGTATATTGTAAATTTCAGTTGTAGCCAGACTGTGCAACATAGTCCATAAGCTAAAGCTTAGACAAAATGAGAGTAGATTCTTATGGAACTGAGCCAATATTAATTTCAAATCTTTTTAGTATCTGGGAGGGGATTCCAGCTAGAATATTTGCAGAAATAACTGTTATACATAAAATAAAATGTATGTTTTGTATTTATTGATAATGTTACATTCCAGATCTCTTAATTTCTACTCTCTAGATCCTTGCTTTATTTTTTGAAGTAGCTTGAGCTCTAATGCCTTTGAACATAGCTAAGAATTATCATTTAGTTATAATTCAGTACACATTTAAAGACACTTTCCAATTAATTAAATTAAAATATTTAGAGGATTTTCTGTCAGGACCTATGTAATAAGTAGAAACAAGGAAATTCTGCTATACATAAACACAAAGCAGAAAAAAAAATAAAAATATAGCTATACTTTTCTAAATTCATGTGAATTATAAGAAATTGGGGAAAAAATGTGAAGATTGAAAAGGCTACTTAATATATCTGCTCAAAAGGCAGAAGTTTTTCAAAATTTACAAAGGTGATAAGCTGCATGGAGTGGATTATAATGTTATACTGATGACATATTCTACTTAGGCAGAAGTGAAGTACAGGAAAACTAAGAAGAAGCATGGAACAAAATTATTGATCTGAAAAAGATTCTCTTAGGAGAGGAAAATGAAAACAGCTGAACTGTTTGATCCATAAAAGTGAGAATAGCAGCTGACATGAAATAATATATATAAATTTTTAAAAAAGGAAAAAGAAAAACATCAGGCACTGTTATCTGTTAATTTCAATTCAAAAGGAAAGACAGAAATAATGCTTATGAGATTGGCAAGGATTTTGACTAGATAAAGTAGAATTAAAGAGCTTTCTTTACTCTTTATTCTCTTGTTGACTGCAGCTTGCTGGATTTAATTCTTATTTACATTTGCATCTATTGTATTTCATTTGAAATTTCCATATTTAATTTCTATCGCAGTTCTTCTCCCTACTGTTCAATCTCAAATCCCTCAGAGGTGGCAGTGATACCCAAACCAGGTTTTTATTTGATTACACACATTATACACTTTTGTTTATATCCAAAGTGAGAGATTAGAAATACTAGGAAGTGGTGGAAAAGTAAATGCACTCCAAAGCAAAAATATAGATTGAAATCAGAGCTTCCTAGGAGATAGTGATAAGCAGGTTGTAACAAACAAGAGGTTACCAAGCAGACACGTTTTCCACTGTTGCTGGAAAATATCATCAGAAAGACTACTGGCTGCCCTACAATTGCACAAAATAGAGAAGGGGAAACCTTAGAACCCTACTAAACTACTTCCTTGGCAAACAGCGCTGTTCTTTCTTCAAAATCACATACTTCTAAATTCTTAATCAATGCAAAATAATTGTAGAATTACAGAATAATACAGGTTGGAATGGCTCTTTAAAAGTCAGCTAGCCCATCTACCTCCTCAAAAAAGGGTCAGCACAGATCAGGCTGCTTGCATTGAATTGCAAGCATCTTCAAGGAAAGAGGTTCTACAACTTCTGCAGCAGCCTCTCATGGTGTTTGACCGCCCTCATGGTAAAAAGACCTCCAGATCTAATTGGAATATGGTAACTTAGGTGCCCACCGCCTTTTGTCCTGTCACTGTGCACTCTCAGGAGAGCTCTTTACCTGCAAAACTAGTCTTTCTCTCCACACTCTGCCACTGTGTGGCATCTGACACCATTAGATGTCCCCTCAGCTCAGACCCGTCTCTCAGCATCTCCTCACACATCATGTACCCTAGCCACTGAGCATAATAGTGGCCCTTGGTTGGATTTACTCCAATAGATCCATGTCCTTTTTGTCCTGAAGAGCTCAAGAGTGGTCTCCCAAGTGCTGAATGGAGGGGAGCAATAACCAGCCTGGACCTCTTGGCATTACTCTGGCTGGTATAACAGGAGGTGCCAAGGCTGCCTTTCTGCCATACAAAAATACACTGCAGATTCATGTTTAACTTGAATTATCATAGAATCATAGATTCATTCAGGTTTAAAAGACCCTTGGGATCATCAAGTCCAACCATCAACCTTACTGTAATAAGTTCTCCCCTACACCATATCCCGCAACACCACATCTAAATGCCTCAAACACATTCAGAGATGGTCACTCAACCACCTCCCTTGGCAGCCTATTCCAGTGTCTGACCACTCCTGTGAAGAATTGTTTCCTAATGTAATGTCCAGTCTAAACCTACTCTGCTGCAGCTTGAAGCCATTCCCTCTTGTTCTATCGCTAATTACCTGTGAGAAGAAAACAGCACCAATGTCTCTATAATGTCCTTTCAAGTAGTTGTAGAGAATGATTAGGTCTCCCCTCAGTCTCCTCAAACTAAACGGCCCCAGCTGCCTCAGTCGCTCTTCATAAGATTTATGTTCCAGGCCCTTCACCAGCTTTGTTGCCCTCCTCTGCACTGGCTCCAGCACCTCGATATCTCTTATATTGAGGTGCCCAGAAGTGGACACAACACTCCAGGTGGGGCCTCACCAGTGCTGAGTACAGGGGGACAATCACCTCCCTACTTCTGCTGGCCACACTATTTCTAATACAAGCCAGGATGCCATTGGTTTTCTTGGCCACCTGGGCACACTGCTGGCTCATATTCAGACGCTTGTCAATTAGTACCCCCAGGTCCTTCTCTGCCAGACAGCTTTCCAGCCACACTTTCCCAAGCCTGTACCAATGCATGGGGTTGTTGTGGCCCAAGTGCAGGACCTGGCACTTGGCCTTGTTGAAGCTCATACCATTAACATTAGCCCACTGATCCAATCTATCCAAGTCTGTCTGTAGAGCCTACCTATCCTCACTCAGATCAACACTCCCGCTTAACTTGATGTCATCTGCGAACTTACTGATGATACTCTCTATGTCCTTATCAAGATCATCAATGAAGATGTTAAACAGAAATGGTCCCAACACTGAGCCCTGAGGAACACTACTTGTGACCGTTGCCAGCTGGATTTAACTCCATTGACCATCACTCTTTGGGACCGTCCATCCAGCTAGTCCTTGATCCAGCAGATATTATGCTTATCCAGGCCACAAACAACCCGTTTTTCCATGAGAATTCTATGGGCAACAGTGTCAAAGGCTTTTTTGAAAGTCTAGGTAGACAATATCCACAGCCTTTCCCTCGTCCAATAACCAGGTCATCTTGTCATAAAAGGAAACCATGTTTGTCTGGCAGGACCTGCCTTTCGTAAACCCATGCTGACTAGGCCTGATCCCCTGGTTGTCTATTATATGGCTTGTAATGGCACTCAAGATGATCTGCTCCATGATCTTCCCTGGTACCAAGGTCAGACAGACAGGTCTATAGTTTCCTGGATCCTCCTTTCTGCCTTTCTTATAGATGGGTGTTACATTTGCTACCCTCCAGTCCATTGGGACCTCACCAGATGAAACATGTTAATTCAAGTTTAATTTGATCCCAGGCCTTTTCTGCAAAGTTTCTGTCCAGCCAGTCAGCCATCAGCTTGTTCTATTCCATGGGCTAATTCTGTGCCCTGTGCAGGATTTTACCTTTGCCGGTGCTGATCCATAACTCATCACAAACCACTGTTCCTTATCTTCCAGCTTTGTACTGTGAAAGCCTTTAATGTACTAATAGGACCAACCTCAGCTGAGACCCTCCCATCTATGCCTGCTACACATGTGCCCTTTTAAGTTCAGGCCTGGGTTAGTCATCATCTATATTCCTTAATTGTTGTTTGAATCTCATATTTTGGCTTGCAACTGTGCCTGATGATCACTCAGCTGTGCTTTGTTCATCTTCCCAGGGTGCTGGAAGTCCCACTACCTGGAAATGGCATTGCCTGGCATTGCTCTTGCTTTCAAACTCACCTTTAAAGAACAGCATCACTCTTGCTGCTAGCTGGCATGCTCTTTCAATGGAGCCAGTGTCTATCCAGTGCAGCACTCCAGCCATGTGGACTATCTCACCAAATCACTCTAATCCCACTGGATCATAGCTGTGCACCAATCATGAATTTCTAATTCTTCTTCTGTTTCCCATGCTGATGCATTTGACACTTGAAATGGCCTTCCACTTTTTCTGCTTTCACGTGAGTTTGAGGACCACTTCTTTAATGCGTCCCCGTACCTTAATTTCTCTTTAGTCACCACCCCTTATCAAGTGTCATTAAAAGCTCTGCTGTTCATATTAGGAACCTTGTTCTCAAAGATGCTTTGAGTTTCAGATGAACTCTTGTTTGACCAGCAGTCCTAATTTTTTAAGTGGGGGTCCTCTGGTTATAAAACCTGAAAACCTGGCTGCAGTACAAGCTTTACAGCCAGATATTGGCCTGGAGAATGTGCCTGCCTCTTTATGAATGTCTTATCTTTCATCAGCAATCTAGGAAATTGTTACTTGGGTTAATATTCCTTTCACCTACAGTCCTGCTCATTTGCTGTAGTGGCAAAATTTTAGGAATAGGACAGACATGATTTCAGACATGGTCATCTTTCCTCACTTCTGAGTGTGGAGTTCTTTTATCATCATTCAAAAGTCATTGTTTCCACTAGACACAATATGAATTCCAAATCCTAATAGAATTAATAGCTATGTTGTTCTAAATCAACAGGGCTATTTCTGTATTGCTAAACTTTCTTCTCTCTGCTGATTGAAGAAGGTAACATAAAATAACAGAAAGGACATACATGAAGCTGCATGAAATGACACAGGATATAAGCAATCTGATGGTACATAATCATCCCAAATAATTAGGTAATGTTACAGCTACAACTGAAAGGAGTTACATTTGTACTAAGGCATTTTACTGCATACTGCATTAAAAATATTTTATTGGTTCTCTGATTTAATTTTTTTTTTCAACAAGAGCTTAAAAGGTTCTTAATTCATAGTACAAAAGAGGTTTGTGTGTAATTGGTGTTGAAGACCTTGTTATGCCCATGAGAACATCATTATTACTAGTAGGAAAAGTGCCATCTTGAAGTCCCCTTGAGACCATCTGTCAAGCCAAACTACAAATGATATTACAAAGGTATTGACAATGGTATGTTAAGAAACAAGATACAATATGCTGGTAGATACCAACCTGTGATGCTGTGACCAATTTATTTTGTCTTCATTGTGAGTCACAAGATCTCTTCAGAGCATCAGTTACCAGAAATCTCCTACCTAGGAATAAATGCATATACATGAAATGAACCAGAAGGAGCAGCAAAAGGGAAGAGCACTAAGGAAATGCATCTATTGCATTCAGCACTTCAAATGCCTGTTACGCACACTAGTTTTACATAGTGAATAATATGGGTATTATTAATATTTCACTGTCTTTTCTTGTTTCAGAGTTAAAAACAAACAAATTAGTATTATGTAAAGAAGATAAAGAGAATTTAATATTTGGTTTATACTCTCCAAGAAACAGCACATTTTCAGATTCAGTCTGTAACCTGCTGGACTGTAGGCAAACTGAAATGAACAAATAGAACAAATCTACTGAGGTTTTATGCTGAGAGCATATTTGATTTGTTAGACTGGACGTGACGCTTCAATGTTGTTTGCATTTAAAGGCAGGCAGTGTGTCACAGTTAAGGTCAAGATCTGTCATTTATTAATTTTTAAAAAGTTTGTTCAAAAAGAAGTCTTCAAAACCAAACCTTGAAATTTCACAAGAACTAATATATATCTGATCTAGAAATGAAATAATTAATAGGTTGAAAATTTGTAGAGCATCTTACATTATGTGCAGTTCAGTTTTCTTCTGGTCTTTTTCTGTGAACAGTGTTGGATTAGACGATCTCTCAGAGTCCCATATGGCCTTCTTTTTCTGTCTTAATTATTTTTTTATTTCTGTGCACAATAGAGTGGCAATGAATTAGATGGTATATGAGTTTACACCATCTATTAAAGAATTAGAAATACTTTAAGTTTAGAAATATGTATGAATATACTTACATGACAGTGCACAAGTAACTACTTTTATTAAAAAACAATGTATATGCTCTTATAATTATGCTGTTTATAAGAGTTCTGATTCAATAAGGACAGAAGACTTAACTCTTTTTGGAAATTAGAACCTTTTGAAAGTGTTTCACCTTGAGCATCCAATACTTAAGTTACTTAATATTCACACTCATAAATATTATCTTCACATGAAAAATACTGATTCTTAACAATATTTTTCTTTTTCCTCCTATTGATCTTCGGAGTATTTTAGCAAAAATTAAGCAAGAAAATTAAATTGAAATGAGAGCCAGGATTCAGTTAGTAGCCCAGAACAAGGTGTTTAACTGTGGGTTATACCAAAATATTTACTGAGTACCCCTAGATATACACATTTTCTTGAGTTCGTTTCAGCAATATACAGGTCACTACATATTTGCTATCTTATAAGGATGGACTGATAGAAAAAGAAGGACAAAAAAATAACCAAGAATAATTGCAACACCATACAGTTTGTCAGACATTATTTTAAATTAAACTTTCTCTTTGGACTATAACTAGTCTCTAAACTAGGTGGACTCAGACTTGCAGTAAAATGTCACTATGCTACTCTGGAAAAAGCTAGTCTTTTTTGTTACTTGAGTCCTAAGTTCAAGAAATATTTGATACAACTGATCACCAAATTAATGAACAACAACATGGAATTAACTTTTGCAACTGTACACTTATAAACATTTTTAATGTGTTACCCTTCACTTTAAACAAATGCAGTTCAAACTACACTCCACATCAAGAAGATTCATAGATGAATGCTCATATTTTAGCACGGATGTCTCTGCTAAATTAAAAAATATATAAATATATCTAAGAACAGTGTGACTTTCAAATTTATATTGTTTTCTGTGAATTACATTTAAGCACTTTATTGTAATAATTCCCTTGCAATATTGCAGTGCACATGTTAAGTGAAGTTATACTGCTGAAAGATACTGTAATTTAAGGCTACTTTCAGAGCTTGTTAATATTGCTACATGGTTTTTATTATCTTTCTTCAGCAAGTAAAGCCTATGTCTCAGCAAGTTTTATTCTTAATTTTCAGAAATCTGTAGATATTTCATACACAATCAGTACCACTGAGGAAGCACATCTATAATCTGTCAAAATAAGCTCACAACTATGAGCACTTATTATATACAAAGCTGTAATTCCATTTTTATTGCCCTGGAGAACTTTTACTTTTGGAGATTTCATGGAAAATGGAAGGGGGAAAAGGAAGTCTTTAAGGGGTCTATGAAAAAACTTTATGCCCACCAGAAAAGTTCATAGACCCACAAAATAGAAACTAACAAAAGACAGAATTTAAAAGCAAAATAAAATGGACAAGGGGATTGAATGCACCCTCAGCAAATTTGCAGATGACACCAAGTTGGTTGGGAGTGTTGATCTGCTGGAGGGTAGAGAGGCTTTACAGAGGGATCTGGACAGGCTGGATCAATGGGCTGAGACCAACAGAATGAGGTTCAATAAGGCCAACTGCCAGGTCCTGCACTTGGGCCACAACAACCCCAGGAAGTGCTACAGGCTTGGGACAGAGTAGCTGGAGAGCTGTCTGGAAGAAAAGGACCTAGGGGTGTTGGTCGACAGTAGGCTGAACACAAGCCAGCAGTGTGCCCAGGTGGCCAAGAAGGCCAACAGCATCCTGGCCTGTATCAAGAACAGTGTGCTGAGTAGCATCCGAGAGGTGATCATCCCCCTGTACTCAGCACTGATGAGACCCCACCTCAAGTACTGTATCCAGTTTTGGGCCCCCTACCACAAATAAGCCATTGAGATGCTGGAGCAGGTCCAGAGAAGGGCAACGAAGCTGGTGAGGGGTCTGGAGCACAAGCCCTATGAGGAGAGGCTGAGGGAGATGGAGTTGTTCAGTCTGGGGAAGAGGAGACTGAGGGGAGACCATATCACGCTCTGTAACTACCTGAATGGAGGGTGTAGAGAGGCGGGGGTCGGTCTCTTATTCCAAGTCACAGATGATAGGACAAGGGGTAATGGCTTCAAGTTACACCAGGGGAGGTTCAGGTTAGATATTTGGAAATATTTTTTTACTGAAAGGCCTGTCAGGCATTGTAATGGGCTACCCAGGGAAGTGGTTGAGGCACCATCCCTGGAGGTATTCAAGAGACTAGTTGACATGGTGCTCGGGGATATGGATTAGTGTTGGGTTTGTGTGGGCTTTTTTTTGTTCATTTGTGGGTTTTGGGGGTTTTTTGGTTTTTTGTTTTTTGTTTTTTTTTCATTGGTTGTACTAGATGATCTTAAAAGGTTCCTTCCAACCTTGGAGATTCTGTAAAATCAACCAAATAGACAAACAAAATGCCCAAACACCAGCAGCTAAAGAGAACTAAGAAACTAGATAGTGTGCCCATGGGGAAAAAAGAGATAATAAATGAAAAAAAAAACCCATTCTTTTCTGCAGAAAAGAGTTCACTACTTATAAGTTGGTTGTAGCCATGATACAGGTAACTATAACACAATTACTTCTCAGCTTGATGCCCTACATATCCTCCAACATGAAGGGTCAAGAATAAACCCAGAATTTTGCTTTAAAACTTTCAACATATGAACATTTCAACTTGGGTATTTCTTTACAGATCATCGAAATTTATACAACTTTATGTTATATACTTTAAACTTCAGTCATTCCTCAAAAGAAAAAAAAAATGAAATGCTAGTGTCAAATATTAATTATTACTAGGCTTACTTTTTAATTACAATTTATTTCTTCTTGCTATGCATGTGATTACTTAAGTAATTGAGCAATTGTTCTTTAGAATGGATTATGATATTAAGGAATTGAAATAGATCTTTTGCTTCCTTTTAAATAGAAGTGAATAAGCATACATTGACAGTCTGTGAAGACTACATTTTACCAGCTGTGCAACAGATTTAACTCCTAGACAGAACTGCACCGACTTGTCTGGACTGCTAGTCCACAACCAACATATAAATAAAAAATGAGCAAATGCAAGTTCAGTTGAGATGATACTCCACAATCATCTCATAATCTTCTCAACATTTCAAATAAAAAGATCTTTTAAGTTTTAAAGCAATGCTTTCATTTGTGTTTTTATACAAAACAATGTTACACATTAACACCAATCTTCTGTCAGTTGCTTCATTCAGCACACAATGACTTTTATATATAAGTAAAATTATCAGAATGCCAGAACAAATAAACAAATGAGAATACTCACTTTTCTTTACAGGTGTAAGTTAAATGCAATGCTATTTCCAGAACCTTCACTGTTCTTCAAATTTGGTTTATAAAACCTTTCTGAGATGCAGGATACAGAGACTTCTTAATAGTTGAAAAAGATCTCTTTCAAGTTAGATTCCGTTAGAAAATATTGTTGATGAAGTTATTATAGGTTTTTTCTTTTTACTGTAGTTATATGTATTGTCTCCTTCATTGTTCCTTGTGTAGTAGTTATCTTAGGTGAATCCCAGGTCTACAAAAGGAAGATATGTCTTGAATACGACTATGAAAAAAGTAGACCTTTTAAGGAAGAACAGCTGGTAAAGTATAGGATATCTTCCCTTAAATACGAAATTAAAAAGTTAATAAAAACCAGACCTGTTAAAATTTCTACATTGAAAATAAAAAGAAGATAACTTCTGGCTACAATTTCAGTAGAATTTACATATATAACATATAAACAAAAAGAAGGTACATGAAGCAATGTATAAACCATGGAGATTTTAATTATCCACATATAAGGAATATTTCAGCAGTTATACAAAGTCACAATTCATCTCAGCTACCTCTGCATTTCCACAGTGTAGATGCTATTATCTATGTTATTTCAGACTCTTTTCTCTGAAGAACAGGCACTGTTGTAACACTTTTTTAATCTGATACTTTTCAGACATCCACACAGGATGATATGCATCACACCTTAGAAGAACTTAGCTATCCAGTCTTTAAAAAACAAAGATATCTCAGAGGCAGTCAGCTATGTTTAGTCATTCTTTATACCTGCAAATCCTTTCCCTCCTTATTTTAACATCTTTGTTAACAATTATTTGATACAAAGAAGCACTAAAACAAATAAAAAGTGCTCTAGATTTAATCTGCAGTTGGAAAAGAACTGAGAAAATGAAAGAAAATGTAAGAACAGCCTTGAAATGATGGAGTTAATAAATCAAGATATTTTTAGGAACATTATGTAATCTTTGGTTTTGGAAGTGTAAGAAAAATGTAGATAAAAATCCACCAGACAACCCAATGTTGTTGTAGAACCTCCCTTAGAGGCAGAGTAGATGACCCCTCTACTCCTATTTGCATGTTCATAGAATTTATGACTTCTGCAAACAAACAGTGTAACCTCAACTAAATATAGACAATTATACTTCCAGATTAGTAGGCTTCACAAATTAGGATCAGTGTGACATCTCTCACTGGAGGTTGTCACACACTTTTTCTGTTATGTCCTGAAAGCACAAGACATACTTGATCATTCCACACAACCTGGCAGTTTATTTTGTTTGTAGTGATTCTGCATAAACCTTTTCAGACTTAGAATTCCCTGATTTTTCCTCACTTGTATATAATTTTGTTAACTACAGACAGATGTTTAAAGGATGCACATAATGTAATCACATTTCAGTCAAAATAGTATATCTGAAAGATGATTTTTCAGTTGCAGTTAGGAAAAGAAAATAAAGTTCAATTCCATTCCCTGAAGTGGAGGCGTCCATGTCAAGGTAAAACTGTTAACATTATTTTTTGCTATTTGACAAAAATACATTATTACACTTCTCTATGGATAGTCCTGCAAAATAAATTTCTCAGCAGAAAAGAAACTGATAGATTTTTAATCCTGTTTTCAGCATACAGTTTGCAAAGCTTTCCCAGGAGATCCCAAACTTTACTGGTTAAAGGCACAGACTGTACTCACTCTGAGCTGATTACATTCTGGTTTATAGTTACCAATTAGAGAAACCAATTACAGTTCCAGAGTTTGACCTAATTTGATACTGGTTAATTAGTTACATAAACAAATTCTGTTTATAGAAAAAATTGAAATTAAGCTAAAGAATATACAATATTAAATCCAGACCATACTTAAGCTATAAAAATGTAATAAAATATACTATTTAGAATGACTTTACTGAAATGTAAAGGAGTCCTCCAGAAAGCATGCATACTTGGAGAAGCACACAACTTACTACACTAGCTACTATCTTATCTGCTGAGAATCTTTTGTATTGAGTGGTTTTGTGAGAGACAGTAAAGTACCACTTAAGCTCTTCCTTTTTTTTTTTTTTTATTTGAAAAGATCAAGGAATATAGATTTAAAATTAGTATATCATAAGCTGATTAGAACTAGGAAGTGTATGGGCGCCCATCTCCAAATGCGTGAACTATTTGGCAACTTCTTAATTTTTGTATTTTAGGAGCATTATGCTTTGATTGGTCTAATTACATTTTTGAATTCTCAGGAGCTAGAGACATTTACAAAGACCTTAAACTTTTCAGTAGTATATAATAGACACAAAGTCCATATACTTTTGTTTCTTTTGGGTATCAAATGTTAGACATCACCTCACACACTAAAAAACTGAAAAAAAAAAAAAAGATAAGAAAAAATATTACATATCAATTCCACACAGTGATGGAATTATAGAATATGTAAAGAAGATGGAAGATACAAAATCAGGATTGTTGAGTTTGGAAGAGGAGTGCATGCTCTAGAAAATAACACAGAAAGAAAGAAAGTGGATAAAAATTACCTTGCTGAAATCTTATAAAAGGTGACCACTTCTGAAGGTAAGACTGCGATAAAGTCCAGCGATCATAAAAATAGAGGGGAAAAATAACCATTAAAAAAACCAGAACTAGTTAAAAAGAAGCTAGTCTTCAGCATCAGTTTATATGTGAGAGAAATACTGTGATGTCAGATGGTAGTCATTCCTGAGGTTATCTCAGCTGGAGATGGGGCTGAGTACTAGCTGGAGAGAATAGTCTTCTAATTACAGTGGAATCTCACTCAAGTTAGAAGAAATCTATCTGCTTTGCCAATAGGGTGACTTAAGTTCTCTCATTTATCAAATTAAAAGTCCTCAATGGGAGTAGTGCCATTTTAATCTTAGTGGAAAACAACTTTTCAAAGATAACTGAATGAAAAATGTCAGTGTTTATCAATAAACACTCATTCATAATACCTCCATCACTCATTCATAATACCTTCATATATTTTTCCATCAATGCCATCATGTTTATTATGTACTTCTGAAGTCCTCAGAGTAGTTTGCTGCAAAAGAATCAGCATTAAAACTGTCTATGACTTCCACAAAAATTAGAGGATTCAGGTTATGAATTTTTCATAAGCAGTAAATATTTGTCAATCAACATTATTGGGTAAATAAATAATATGACATACTAGATCTCCATGAATAAACTTGCATGCAGCTTCTACAGTTCTAAGGGGAAGAAGAACAATTTTGCTAAATACTATTGGGCACGCTTTCATTTTATAATAACTTACTCTGAAGGTAGATAATAAACTGAACAGTACATTGTACTACAACTTGGAACAATTGTACTACAGAGCAGTGAACAGCAAGATAAAATCCCAGGGCAGTTTGCAAAGAATTATTTAAGTTTGCAAATTTATGCTTTACTGATGAATCTGTAAATAGTCAAGGCACACTATTTCTGCATGGTGTAGGTATTGTACAGTGGCCTATAGCATAATTGCTACATATATTTCCTGTATTCTAGATGTTCAACCTTTGCTAATCAATAAGTTTTGTACTTCCGTGTTCTCATAGTGAATGTATCCCTTCCCCAGTGTTACTTAAAAAAATAAAAATGCTTGTGACTCTCTAATAAGATGGAAGGATATTGATGTGGGTTATCCACACACAATAAATAAATAAATAAATAAATAAATCTCAGTCTCCTTTACAAGGCCTGAGATAAAAACCACTGAATTTATTGGAAAATTCCTACAAGCTTTAAAGGCTTTGATTCCGGTGTCAAGTGGGGTCTTAGTTGTGTGACTAACACAGGTACTCTCTGAACCATTTAATAACATTTCATCATCCTTCTCGCTTACCCAGGGTAGGGAGTTATTGATCATATTCCCCATGTAGTGGCAAAACTGTCTTTCTGAACTGGCTCTAGAGGTTGAGAAGCCAAGATTTTTGAACCAGGAATCTCTTGCAGTACCAGTGCCATTTCCCTCTGAAGGCAACATGAATGTTCCCACTTGTTTCAAGGACTTTGCAATGAGCTTTCCCTTTCTTTATCTTTCTGCAGTTCCACTGACTCTCATGTATTACTTTTTATTGTCACCAGTGAAAAAAGTATAATGAACTTATTCGTTACAAGCACAACAAAACTATCTATCTCTCTCTTTCTCTAATATGCAGCCTGGTCACTACTGATTTCTCTTTCAAGAGATTCCCATTAGGCCTAATGAGATAAATTATACAAATTTCCTTAAATGCTGTCTGTCTTTGTCTTTTTTTATTGTTGTATAATTCTCATTACTGATAGTTGAAAGAATTTTTCTACCAAGCGAAGACTGAATTCATCTAACTTGATTTATTTAACTATCCTGTGCTGATTACAGGATGGTAACAAATGTGGGGTTTGGTCTCTTGGTATTTACATACATAAGTTTAACTTAAAATTGATGGGACGGTATATCTGTGTTTTCTATGTTTATTCTGTTCACACAACAGTGGTTGGATCATATCATCACACTTGAATTACTGAAACTGGATAGAAGCAGAGTGAGTGAAATCACTCTGCAGAGAAAAAAAACAAACAAACACATAACATATACAGAGTGATAATTTTTGCTATAGTCTTCTGTGTATTATTATTTCCCTGAGTATTAGCAACATTCACTTTAACAGTACTGATAAAATTAGCTCAACTCGAATGATCCCTTAAACTAAATAAGGGATTTCAGTGTGTGGATTGAAGTAAAAATAAAGACAAAATATAGAGCAAAGCCAACCCCTCAACTGCGGTGTTTTACAGAGTCCAGTAAGAATTCATAGTAAGAATTATAACCATCTTGATTTATTTGGCTTAGTTTCCCATCAGTATCTCTAGACAGCAACCCTCAGTTTTTGGAGTATAAGGCAGTTAAGAGTTACAGCTTGCAAGTATTAAAGATTTTGTACTACTTTCTGTCTGCTAAAACAAATGCTGAACCTAGTTTCTATGCCAACATATAATTGAATTGCATACTGTACAAAAGATGATTTATTAACTGATATTTTTTTGATGGGTCATATAAATTTATGTCTCATTATATTGTAGGATAAGGATTTATCTAGTATATCTGCCACCTTAAATTTTAAAATTAAATGTTAAATTTTCAATGATAAGAACCCTTTTATGTTTTGAAGGATTTCAAACAAATACATATTTGCATATTTGGCTTATTTATGTATGTAACTTAGGTATGTAATGGATATATGCACAGTTTGATGGAACAGCTAATCCTGGAAACCATTTCCAGCCACATGAACGAAAAGAAAATAACAGGAAAAGTTGGCATGAATTCACCAAGAGTGAAGATTAGAGATTCATATTTAACTTGTGTAACTGGAGATTCATGTTTAACTTGTGTACTAGGATTCCAGGTCGTTTTCTGCAAGGAACACAACAGGTAATGAACAGCCAGCTTGACTTCATAGCTCTAATTACAACCCTTTGAGCTCTGCAATCTGTGCAGCTTTTCATCCTCACTCCAAACCGTATATCACTCATTTGATTTCAAGGATAGTAAAGGATACAATCTCATCATGATTTTGCAATGTTAACAAAAAATACTCCTAACTCCAGTAGGACATTCTGTATTGTTAGATACTGTTCGTTATGAGCAGCAAACAAAAATTAGAAACTTCCAGCTGTATTTGAGTTATGCAAATTTATGCAGATATTCACAAAGATGTTTGAGTACTCAAGAGGTTCTCAAGACTCAAGAGGACAAAAGTTGCATTCTCATCTTTATCATTGCCTACCACAGTGCCCTTATAGCAATTTAGATGACTGAAGTCGTGGCAGGCTCATCTTGCTCCAACCTAAAGTTGCTGAGAATCAGGATAATAACATAAGCATTCTTCCAGCAGTGAGACTGAGATATGTATGTATATTAAGCTTATATACCTCATTGCACTGCATCTATACTAGGGCTAAAGCAAGAAGTAAAAATATTCCCTGCTCTCTTTATGCATTTGTAAGGTCTCGATAATGCTGCCTTTCCACTATCTGAATAATATAAACCATTGCAGCAATCATTAGAGGAATCCCTCAAGGACACATCATCATGCTTTTTCTTTGTCTGAATCTTTCTTGTCATTATTCCAGAGTAAGAGAAGGAAATGGATCCCTGACACACAAATACTGTCAGATGGCAATATATAGAATAGAAATCTCTACACTATAGATAAGTTCACTACTCAAGTGATCTAAAGGAATTTAGTATGGACTTTCTAAGAAACTTAGAAATATGTAGACTTCTCTTGACAAGATAGGAGGTGATTGTCTTTTCCACTCCATAGGCTTCAAGTAACAGTGTTATTATGGAAGCTAGGAACTCTGGGAACTAGAGTTGTGGTGAGTGGAGTTAAATCCAGGTGGCAGCCAGTCACAAGACATGTTCCCCAGGGCTTAGTACTGGGGCAAGTTACAATGAATATCTTTATCAATTATTTGGATGCAGGGATCAAGTGCAGCCTCAGTAAGTTTGCAGATGACACCAAGTTGGGTGGAAGTGGTGATCTGCTGGAGGGTAGGATAGCTCTACAGAAGAATCTGGACAGGCTGGATTGATAGGCTGAGGCCAATGATATGAAGTTTAGTAAGGCCAAGTACCAGGTCCTGCACTTGGATCACAACAACCCCATGGATTGCTACAGGCTTCAGTAAGAGTGGCTGGAAAGCTGCCCAGTGGAAAAGGTCTTGGAATGTTAGTTTACAGCCATGTCAATATGAGCCTGAAGTGTGCTCAGGTGGCCAAGAAGTCCAACAGCATCCTGGCTGGTGAAGGGTCTAGATAATAAGTGCTACAAGGAGCAGCTGAGGAAACTAGGGTTGTTTAGTCTGAACAGCAGGCTTGGGGAGACCTTATTGCTCTCTACAGCTACCTGAAAGGAGGCTGTAGCGAGGTGGTGGTCAGTCTCCTCTCCTAAGTAACAAGCCACAGAACAAGACGAAATGGCTTCAAGTTTAGCCAGGGAAGGTTTAGATTGGATATTAGGAAAAATATCTTCACCAAAAGGTTTGTCAAGCTTTGGAACAGGCTGCCACAGAAGTGGCTGAGTCACCATCCCTGGAGGTATTTGAAAGACAGGTGGATGTGGCATTTAGGGTCCCACTTAGGGCATGGTTTAGTGGTGGAGTTGGCAGTGTTAGGATCGCGGTTGGACTCGATCTTAAAGGTCTCTTCCAACCTAAATGATTCCATGATTCTAACTGTGTGTGCTTCAGTCACAAGAAACAATAAAATGTGGACACATGTTGTAACCAAAACTTCCACAAAAGGAAGGAGGGAGGAAAGAAGGAAGGAAAGGAAGGAAGGAAGGAAGGAAGGAAGGAAGGAAGGAAGGAAGGAAGGAAGGAAGGGCCACCTCAATTGTTTTAAGACATAAGATCATAGATTGTAGTTTGTGAATCCTGAGTGAAATCATACCTTGCAGATCAAGATCCTTCAGGTTTCCATTCACACTATGTTAAAACTTTATCATACATTAACAATAATTTTAAATCAATGATCACTGACTTCAGAAAGACTCATTTTTTTCTCAAATAACCCATAATAAAACAAAAAGAATCATCACATTTAAATACAATTATGGTTGAGAATTTCTGCATTAATTTCAAAAACTACATTTATAATCTGAAGTGTGTTTGTATCACAAATATAGATACCTAAATTAATCATCTCCGTGATAACTATCTGTGCTAAGTTTCTGCTATAATCCATGGAGAAAGTGAGCAGTCTTCTGAAGTGATCTCTGTCAGAGACTAATTTAGGCTTTTGCCGCTTTTGGAGTCTAAAGTACATACTGAAAATACTCATCTCTTTCTCTTTAAGGTTCAAATTTCACAAACACATAGCTTGACTTCAATTTGAAACACACAGGTATGGAGCACTGCTCTAATCATACTAAGAGCTCCTGGATTTGTAGGGCCTCTCAGGATTCAGCCTCCAGAGTAGAAACATCTTTCCCAAAATTTGGGAAGTCATTCTTATGTAGTGAGAATGTTTCATGGCCAACTATAAAGTGAGAATAACAGGTGAATGCTTGGGTATCATAAACTGGTGTAAATCTTTTGCTTTCATCAGAGGCTACTCAGCTGAGCATGTGCTCAGATGGCAAGAGTGTATGAACACTAAAATACAGTGTGGTAATTCAGTTACATCGGTATTGTAAAAACAAAGTACCAAAGCTGATACTTCAGATAGAGGAGAAAGAACATTTTCATTTGTGTCAGTTTGCTTTACTGGATATCTACATGAAACATTGCTAAGTTGTTTTTGAAAAATAATACTTATTAAAGCCCTGGAATCTAAGAGGTTTTATGGCAACATCAGAAGCACATTTCTTCAAAGCAAACTATAATCACATGTTTTCAGAAATAACACTAAAATTTTAACAAATAATGATAAGATTATTCAAAAATTCACTTCCAGTTTACATATCCCCTAATTTATTTTATTCAAAACACCCATTTACTTCCTCCTTAAAAAAAAAATCCAACCCAACCCAACCCAAAACCCAGCCCTGCCTATTTTATTCCAATAAAGGAAATCCTTGCAAAACTCCCTTTTGAAACTGACAAAGACTGTGCTGCAGAACACAATATTGTGATAGAGATATTCATTGTTGTTGGAGTAAGCAATCATTTCTCCATGGTGCATCATAACACTCTGGATGTTTTTATAATTCAGTCCCAGTAACACTATATCCCTGTTAGCATGATTAATCAGCCCAAACAGAATACAACTTGGATTTAACTATCCTGCTGTTTGCTGCAGAGCTGAATCAGTCAGGGCCAGTTAAGGAAGTCTGCACTTCCCTCTCTCGCACAGTAGGGACATGACCTGTGACTCCTATGATGATGTAATACTATTTCCAAGGCACTGTCTAATTATCTTTCACACACACCATTTATTTGTTCACAGCAGAGGGCATTGCAATGTAAGAATTAATCAGGAACTTTGCAGTGTGATAGTTTTTCAGCAAGAAATGCCTATTAAATAATAAAAAACTCCCATATATTATTTTGAGGACATATCCTTTAATATTTTCTCTTCAATTAAACCATTGAAAAAGAAAGTTCAAAATACTCCACATATAACTTTGGAAACTATCGAATAAAAGGTTGCTATTTCCTACCTAGACATAATGCATTTCTTATTGCTCCAGATGACTAACTGAGATCTCAATGTTTTTGATGATACTTGTTTTCTCTCTTAACAACCTCTCCAGACAAGCAACAGAAGTAGATAGGCAGACTTCTGGGGTTTTTTGGCAATCTGAAAGTAATTGTTTTTAAATGCAATATTTGAATATATTGTTCTAGACCTAACACAAGAAAAGGCTGAGGCTTTTGGTTTGGTTTGGTTTGGTTTGGTTGGTTTGGTTTCTTAGGGTAAAACATAGAATCATAGAATCATCTGGGCTGGAAGGGACCTTCAAAGGTCATCTAGTCTGACCCCCCTGCAGTCACAGGGA
>JAOQGH010000001.1:133250591-133260820 GCA_025769975.1 Gallinago jamesoni
CTTCTTTTGATGCAGCCCAGGATGCGATTGGCCTTCTGGGCTGCAAGTGCACATTGCCTGCTCATGTCCAGTTTCTCCTCCATCAGCACCCCCAAGTCTCTTTCCTCAGGGCTGCTTTCTAATACCTCGTTGCCCAGTCTGTACTGATGGTGAGGATTGTTCTGGCCCAGGTACAGAACCTTGCATTTGCTCCCGTTGAACTTCAATCAAAAATCAACAAGGAATAAACAGGGGAACAATTTGGGAAACTGAATTTGGTACTACGCTTACCCAAGCACGGAGAGATTAGATGATCAAGACTGATCCTCCTGTTTTAGTCAATAGAAACAATTTAATACTCCTAAAATAGGCGTATAAGATAAGGCACATGTATCAGCCTCTGTGGGTGCTGAGACTATGTCAGATTTAGACATCAACTGAGTAAATAGAAGGGGTCTGTTTATTCAACCTGGAGGTCTGAAGGCAATATGAGATGCCCTAGTAAATACTGCTGAGTCCCCTTGTGCCATGTTCTAGGTGTGTGTGTGAGATTCACAGCTCCTATGGAAGTCTGCCAGGTCTGTAAATCTGGTGATTTAGGGCACTTTGTATAACACTAGAAATCCACAAATAATGTGATCCCCATCGTCTATTTGTGCATGGGCTGAGCAGCTCTCAGTCTTCTGTCTATTGTACTGTTCTGGACTCCAATTCAGATGCCTAAATATTGATATTGTTAAATATTGACCTATGGAAACCCCATAGTTGTTTGGAATAAGTTGAATGTCAGGTGGAATATTCTTGATCCTGTTTAATGTCATTTACCCATCCCCCTTACATACTGGCAACTGAATAAAGCCTGAGATCTTCATTAACTGTAACACAATTTTAAACAACTAGTTTACATTTAACTACCAACTTTCCACATTTTTTTTTTTTTTGATTTAGAGCTGAAAGTCACCCTTAATTTCTAGAAAGTGAGAACATATAAATACCATTCTTGCCATCTTCTAACTCCCTCTTCATGTAATTTCTGCTGCCTGGAATACCTTTTTTAGGTCCTTCAGCTAATATGGGTACCAAATTAGAGGAAGTTTCTGTAAATAGGATCAATGTCCTGGGTATAGTGATTAACCTCACTCATAACACAGTAGTGAAATATTTATTGATATAAAACAGTAATTTAACAAAGTTAGTAGTGAATGTGATTGTTTTATGAGATTCAGTGGCAAGGTACAATTGGTTATTTACTTCATGGAGGGCAGGGTCAGACAGAACTGTCAGAGAGACTCTCCCTTCGAGTCATGAGGTTCAGGAAGGACTCCCTTGCTTTCTAAACTCCTTCTCAGAGAGGAGTTTAGGTGTGGCTGGATCCAAACCTAGTCCTAGACTTGGCCAATGGTTTATGTCTAAAGGATTATATATGCACAATCAATCCTTTGTATTACTTAGCTAAGATTTCAAAGTTTAGCATGCTATTAATCACTGACAATCTGTTGCAGCAAGGAATCTCTCAGCCTCGAGGAGTAAAGCCTTAAATGAGTGTCCCTACTCAAGGGGAGATCCTGCTGTGCAGGAGAGCTCAGAGGGCTCTTGGGCTGTCCACTATTTATAGAGTAGATAATTGACCTACAGTCATATTTGTATGGGAAAAAAATATCTAGGTCTCCACTCCACACAGTGTTTTGCTTGTGTTGCCAGCTATCCCCCAAAATCTAGATGCAACCCATCACAACTCCCACTGATGGTTATGGCTTGAGCAGGAGCCGTGTGGGGGAAAAGGGGAGAGCAGACCACCTCAGTCAATTATAATATGTCATATTAAGTACTAAATTCTGTATATATATTTCAACTGTTTTCTTTTTGTTATTTTGATTACTGACTTTATTTTATTCTGCCTTTATCAATGACATTTCAATGTAGACCTAACATGCTTTCTGCTGTGAAGAAATTCTGTGATATTTTGTAAAAATATATTTTGTAAAACATGGTCATTATGCAAGACTGGGTCTAGCACAAGCAGAGAAAATTTGTTTTAATGAAGACATAAATATCTGAATGACTTTCAAACCTAAAGTTAATATGGAAAAGAGTAGGCCCAAACAAAATACTATTTAAAAATTTGACTCCAACACAAGACCATTAGAAGATTTCTGAAGTTTTAGGACTAGCTGAGAGTACCAGTGGTTATCAAAGTTCTCTGAAGGTTTTAATCTTTTCTGTTATGAAGACATACACTTCTGTAAGTTTCTATGACAGAGGACCTAGAGATATTTGAACATTTATAAGACACCTACTGCAGCAACAAAGGACATAGACTCCGCCAGATGGTGAAGACCTTTAATGTTGCATTTCTGCAGCATATATAGTTTCCATCTTTTGATCACCTATCTGTGTACTCTCTACACAGATAGGTTGTGGGTGAATGTTCACGCGCCGTTGTGAGCAATACAATTGGCTACATATAAATGTTCACATGCCTAGGCTAGCCAATCATTCCTATTTTCTTAGCTACACTGCTATCTCCTTTGCTACATTGCTATCTGCTTTGCTACTTTTCACAACACACACACACATATTACCATATAAGGGCATTGCCTTACTCTTCCCATGGCTTTCTTCCCACCAATGCAAGAACATCTGCTGAACTCCTCAGCTTCCCCATTCTCTACAACCTACACACATTGGTTCAATTCAACTGGAATAATTTTATTGCAAACATTGTTAACATTTTAGCTTGTTCTGTTTTCCCATGCACTGAGTTATATTCTGTTCTGATGAAAAAAATGAGACATCACAATAGCCCCCAAGGATGGAATGTATTCTACTAAATGACAGGAATAATTATTCATCATATTTTTGAGAAATTTCACTTTTGCTACCCTCTACTTCCAGGTACTACAGCATCTGGTGATCACACCTGTGTAAGCATGAACACACTGTCTTCACCGTTTTGTTCAGCCTTTAGGTTACACTGGCTGCTAAAGTCTAACAAGTTCCAGGGTAACTTATGGCAGTAAAGAACAACTGGTAGAAGTCATTACTAGTAACTCTTAAAGTTTGCAAGATAAATGTTAATGTGTATTTTTTTACTTTTTAAAAGAAAAATACCCATTTTTGCTTCACATCTTTTCATTTTCCTATTTTTGGACTACTGTTAATGTATTTATTTCTTTTTCTGGTAGGTTTCTACTCTCACTCTGTTTCACACTATAGTAATATTCTTGGTAAACATTGCTATTACTATCCATATTACTATCCATTCCAGTTATGGAAGAAACATATGGAGATTATGGAGATTATTATGGAGAAACAGCATATGGAACACCAAAGTCAGTGAAGAAGGATGGGGAGGAGGTGCTCCAGCTGCAGAAACAGAGAGTTCCCTGTAGTTGGTGGAGGATCATGCCAGAGCAGATATCCACACTCCAGCCCACGGAGAACCCAATGCTAGAATAGACTGATACTTTCTGAATAAACTGAGGTCTGTGGAGAGCACGTGCTAGAGTATGTTTATCCTGAAGGACTGTAGCCCATGGAGAGGACCTGCACTGGAGTAGGAGAAAAGTATGAGTAGGAAGAAGCAGCAGAGAACCCCTTATTTCCCCTGCCCTGTGCTGTGTGGGATGGAGGTAGAGGATTTGGGAATGAAAGAGTGAAGTTGAGACTCAGAAAAAGGGAGGAGGGGAGAAATGGTTTTAATCTTTTTTTTTTTTTTTTTTTCCTTATTTCTCACCCTTCTACTCTATTTTTAATTGTCTATATATTAAATTAGTTTTTCCCAAGTTGAGTTCATTTTGGCCATGATCATAATTTGTGTGTGACATCCCTGTCTTATCTTGACCCGTGAGCTTTGTCATCTTATTTTCTCCTTCTGGCTTGTTAAGGAGGGAAAGTGAGAGAGCAGGCTGGGGGTTTGGTCAACCCATCACATTTATACATATGAAGACAAATACTAACATAAACTGTGTGAGTTTCAGTGTCTCTCATTGGACACAGATAACATTGTATACTCTTTCTGTTATTAATTGTTTATAGAGAGAACACAGTAACTGTGGAAGGATTATATCTGACATATACTACCAATCATTGCTGTCAGTAGCCCTTACAGAAAAAACAACAGTTTTAATTTTTTTTATTTTTTTAAAATTTTTTGGTTTTAATTTTTGCTTCTTTCCTGAACTGAATTTGTGCAAGCATAACCAGATCGAGTGTAAATTGTGAAAGGGGAAAAAAGTAAATAAATAATTATACAAATAACATGCTTATAATTTCCAGCTTCAGGCAGACTGTTTAGTGCAATTTTGTAAAATTGAGCTCTCAGAAGTAAAGACCTGGAGAGCCCTGCCCTGACTGCCAGAGCAAGTCAGTCAGGAAGGGCCAGGGGTGCAGAAACAGTCTTTGAGGATTTAGTAGTAGTACACTCATAAAATTATAATCTGTAGGAAAAGAACAAAGTTTGAACCTGTTTATCTTACTAAAGGATACTATGGTTATATTTTTTAAGATCTAGAGATCTGAATAAGAACAGGAAACATATCACAAAATACTTTGGGGGCTCTTGAGGCATCCCGAGACATTTAATTTGATCTTGAAGAATAAAAGAATAACAGTAAGACAAGAAAAAAAATAAACAAAAACAGACTTTTTTTTTTTTAGATAAGGTTTTAAACATAAAAATATATTTTTATACAAAATATTTGGAGTGTTTGTACAAAAGAACTTTTAATTTGAACAATAATATTCCAGCAAATGAAACTTTTTGATGAGCCAAAGGAGCTATTTTTTATGCAAAAAAATAATATGTGAATAACATAATACTCCCTTCATCACAAAAGCATGCTAACCACCAGAGTCACAAAATGTGACCATGCTCAGTATGACAGATTGTGAAATACATCTCTGTTGAGCACAATATGATGAAAATGTGATTTCTTTGTAGCTATATTTCACCATAGGATTCTCTTAAATATTAGTCTTCTGACACTGCAAAAAATTCATGATCAACTCAGCTGTAGGCTGGTTCTCATTAGGCAGCACCAAGCAGTTATCACTTCTCTTTTCTTGGTCATTGTCCTGTTAACATGAAAGTGGAACTTCATTTTGTGATGAGCTAGGAGACTGCTCAAATCAGGAAGGTAAATTTTCATTTCAAAAAGCAGAAAAGAATGAGAATATATATAGAGCATCTTTCAATCTGTTCTAGTTTGGAAATGTATAGTGAATTAAACCATAGCAAATACTAAAAAGGAAAGAAGCCTGTTAACATTTTGTGCTGACATTCTCACCTTTCCTGGCAGCAAAATAAGAGTACACGGTAAGACTTTTTCCTGTAATTTTAATAGTCCTCATGATATCACAGCTAAATATGTTAGCATGGAGAGCACTAGTGGTCAGCCTAAAAATCCCTGAATCTTAGTTCTCTTTTGTTTGTATTAGCCAATAATTAAATGCTAAGCTGTATATGTCCTGTTTGCATACTGTCTTTGCATGCTGCTAAAAAAATATGATCAAAAAGCCAAACCCAAAACAGGTCCTGCAATAATGCAGCGAAGATCTCTGGCTGGGTGTCATATATTCCTATTATATGTTGTCTGTATAAATTCTTGTAGGCATAAGTAATATGAAGAGTACCTAAGGGTGAGAGTTAAAAGTCCAGCTTCAAGAGAAATTTTCTGAAACTTCCTGAATTTCATGTTAATTATCTACATGCAATATCAGAATATGCTTTTATACGCCATAAGGTAGAGCAAACACAAAGTTGTCTTCAAACTTTTTCTTTTTCTCTGTTTACCATGATAGGTCAGGAAATACCAAACTAGAAAATTTTGCTCAATATAAATATATTGCAATTCAGCTGTATATCCCCGTTAAAACAGTGTAATTGAGTGATCTCATGGTTTTTATTTTAAAACTTCTCTATGTGATATCAACCTGTATGGGCTTAGCTTTTTGTTTCCTATGTTCTCTTTAACACCTGTGCAATGTTCTTTAACACTAACATGTGAATTTAAGGTCAATTAACCCCAAATTCAGTATCAATAATATGTTATTTATTTTAATCGAGGTAAGCTGTGAAAGAATAATAAACTGTATGTCTTGTGCTCTGAATGTTTGAAGAAAATGTCACTGGTTTTCTATGGGTTTGTATTAAATTCTTTTTCAGTCTATAAAGACTTAACATTGATGTTTAAACATCAACCTATATTTGCATGGGGATTATCATTCAGTTGTAGATTTATTTAAGGAAAGAAAGTACTGGAAAATACATAATGTAATGCTTAATGTCCAGCTAGGAGATGGCTCTACCTGACCACAGTCAGAAGAGATTCTGTTTAGTAACAGTCAATAATTCCTTAGGAGAAGTGGCAAAAATTGATTAAGCATCAAATATATGAATAACACAAAGTCTTTGGGGAGGAGTTTCAAGATGCGTGGTGGTCCCACAGGCCTTATGAAAGGCTCAACCCCTGTACAGATATGGATTTAGAGAAAGAATGATCTATACAAGAACTGATTTACAGCAACTACACGCCAACAGCTTCTTAGCTTGTTGAACCAGGTGGATCAGAACCGATTTATGCACACTTTTAAGATTTGTTTTCTTTTGCTTATGAACAACTGTCTCAGCATGGTCCTCTCTACATAGTCTTCTTAGCATAATTTTGACATTAATATTTGTTTGACGTGACCTCAGGCTATCTGGGATCATCTAACCAGGAGAACTGGTCCCTCTTCACAGGGACTAGAGCTCCAACAAAAAATTGCAGATGTAGTGGGATGTGGATGAAAAGCTCAACATGAGCTGGCTGTGTGCACTGGCAGCCCAGAGAGCCAACCGTGTCCTGGGCTGCATCAAGAGAAGTGTGGCCAGCAGGTCTCGGGAGGTGATTCTATCCCTCTACTCTACACTCGTGAGACCCCACCTGGAGTACTGTGTCCAGCTTTGGAGTCCTCAGCACAGGAAGGACTGTTGGAACGGGTCCAGCGGAGGGCCACAAAGATTATCAGAGGGATGGAGCACCTCTCCTATGAAGACAGGCTGAGAGAGGTGAGGTTGTTCAGCCTGGAGGAGAGAAGGCTCCGGGGAGACCCCATAGCAGCCTATCAATATCTGAAGGGAGCCTACAGAAGAGCCAGAGAGGGACTGTTTATGAGGAAGTGTAGCAACAGGACAAGGGGCAACGGTTTTAAATTGGAAGAGGGGAGATTTAGATTAGATATTAGAAAGAAATTCTTTCCTGTGAGGGTGGTGAGGCACTGGAACAGGTTGCTCAGGGAAGTCATGGATGTCCCATCCCTGGAGGTGTTGAAGGGCAGGCGGGATGGGCCTTTGAGCAACCTGCTCTAGTGGGAGGTGTCCCTGCCCATGGCAGGGGGCTTGGAACTCGTTGATCTTCAAGGTCCCTTCCAACTCAAGTGATTCTATGGTTCTATGATGATTCTATGTTTCCAGGTATACTGCACCAACTAATCTTAGGAGGAAATGTGAGATGTCAGTTGAGTTGTTTCCTTAGAATAAATATCATCAAAATATTTTTGATATGCAGAACAAAGGGGAAATGAATAAATGAAATTAATTTTTTCTAAATTTTATAACCTAAATGTAGTTGCTAAGACAACACCCCTTGTCTATTCAGTTGCTTAGACAACATCTCTTTTTTATTCAATAGCTCATAAATATTTAATTTCTTTGTGTAGTTTGCCCCCAAATGGTACATTAGTGCCTCTTTGTAAATTAAGAGTTTCCTGAGTGTAGATTCAGTGGAGACGTATTCGTCTTTCTAAGAAAGGACTTTCTGATGATGAACCATAAAATTTACTGTATTAGATCAGTGGGCTGGTCTAGCCTTCTCCTACTAGGGCTTCAATTATTAAAGGTCAGAGTCTATGTAGGAACATAAATACAATTTCTAATATTGTTTTACATTGATTATAGACTACAGTACAGACCATTTTACTGCATGTTCTTTATCTCCAACACTATACATCTCCATCTCTACATCTCCAAATATGACTTGCCTGTGAGATGGAGCAACAGTCTCTATCTCCTTTACCTTATGCATATTGTTCTTCTGCTTTATATAAATTTCCTTCAGTTGATTCAATGATTTAAAGGAATGACAAGAGTATGTGATATATAATACCTGTATTTTTGATATTTCTTCCAGAAAGCATCCGTGAATACTCTGTAAACGATCTGGCTAAAAAATTCTCCAGTTCAGAGAATCATAGAATGGTCTGTGCTGGAAGCGACCTCCAAAGGTCATCTAGTCTGACCTCCTCACAGTCAGCAGGAACATCCCCAACTAGACCAGGTTGCCCAGGGCTTCGTCGAACCTCACCTTGAATGTCTCCAGGGAAGAGACCTCAACCACCTCCCTGGGCAACCTGTTCCAGTGTTCTACCACCCTCATAGTAAAGAACTTGTTCTTAATATCCAATCTCCAGGGTCAGGTCCTGCTTGACAAACCTGATCTCCTTCTATGACAAAGTGACTCGCTTGGTGGATGAAAGAAAGGCTGTGGATGTTGTTTACCTGGACTTTAGCAAGGCCTTTGATACAGTCTCCCACAGTATCCTCTTGGAGAAACTGGCTGCTCATAGCTTATATGGGTATACTCTCCACTGGGTTAAAAACTGGCTGGAGGGCCGGGCCTAGAGAGTGGTGGTGAATGGAGTCAAATCCAGTTGGGGGCCGGTCACGAGTGGTGTCCCACAGGGCTTGGTACTGGGACCAGTTCTCTTTATCATCTTTATCAATGATCTGGACGAGGGGATTGAGTGAACCCTCAGTAAATTCGCATGTGAATGAGAATTACTTTTCACGCAATAGATAGCTGAGTTGTGGGACCCTTGCTGTGGGAAGCTGTGAACACTAAACTTAAATTCAACATAAATTCAAAAAAGGACAGAAAAACATCATGATCATACATTTAGTTCAGGTGTTCTTGAAGTGTAAATTGCTAAAGGTTAGGAGGATACAGTGGGGGAGCTAGCTCTACTTGTCCTTCCCTTTAAAATTCCCTGAGCTTTCACTATTCGTTACTATTGATGAAAAGTTTCTCAGTGGATCCTTGCTCCATTGTGGTTTTCCTTTCATTACCTTAATTAAAATCAACACAAATTCACTCCCTAGTTTGGATAAACTTCAGATGAGTTCCACAGTCTGTGAAGAATAACTTTTTAGACTTTTTAGTAATGATTAATTTTGTCTACATATGGACACAAAATTAATATTGAATTTATTCTGAGTGATCCTATTAGTAAATGTAAATTGCCTTCAGCTGTCTATTCAGGGTTATTGGGATGTAACTAGCAGAGAAAGATACAGATGTTATACTTTGTAAGATACATATTTTCCAGTAGTAGCATTTGAAATCTAACCGTTTTGTACCATTATCCTGCAGTAAACAGTTCTGTTAGATACAAGGACTGCTTCCATGCTCTTGATGTCCTAATGCAGTATGTCAGACATCAGGTCTTAGTCGTTTGAACAGCTTCTTGTGGTAGAAAATATTATTCATCTTAAATTTGTGAATTAAGCAATTATAATTGCAAACTACAATTTGCTTTTATGTGTGCATGTTCAAAAGGAAGTTATATTTAAATTCCAGGTACACTGATAATTATTTTTTCAAAATATATCGAGTCAGGGGTGGACTAAGTGTTAAGGCTGTGTAGGAACAGGGCTGAGTAAAGAACTATTCATAAAAGCACAAAACTGATGATGATTTCAAATAAGAGAGAACATATTTGGAGATAAAAGGAAAATTAAATAAAATATAACCTTTATCAAAGCTAGATCAGGACAGGATAATTCACAAAATTTTATTAGATAACTATTTTCTTGCAAAGAAAAAATATGGAAAATTTTAGAACTTATATGAACTGTTGTGTGTTGACTCAAGCCAGCAGCTAAGCACCCGCACAAACCCTCACTCACTCTTTGTTCTCCCTCAGGGGGAGATAAGGTAAAGAGCAAAAGTGAAAAAAAACCTCATTATTTGAGATAAGACAGCTTAATATGTAAAAGAAAGAGTAAAAAAAAGCGGCACGAAAGCAATCACTCAACAAGATCAATGCCTGGCCAATCTGAGCAATGACTGAGTTGGAAGACATCCCCACCTCCTCCACTTGCTATTGCTGAGCATGTCATTATATGTATGCAGTACTGGTGAGGCCACACCTTGAGTATTGTGTCCAGTTCTGGGCACCTCAATACAAGAGAGACATCGAGGTGCTGGAGC
>JAOQGH010000001.1:133260920-133291138 GCA_025769975.1 Gallinago jamesoni
ATATGGTGTAGGGGAGAACTTTGTAGAGTAGATGGTTGGACTTGATCATCCCAAGGGTCTTTTCCAACCAAAATAATTCTATGATCCTTTATGGAAATATGCTTTTGGCCAGCTCAGGTCAGCTGTTTTGGGTCAACTATCTTGTCTGTGTTGCTTAGTTACTGGAGGGGAAGCAGAGAGAGAACCAGAGAAAACCATGACCCTGTGCAAGCACTGGTCAGCATTAAAAGAAACTTTGGTGTATTATCAAAACTTAGTCACAAATCCAAATCACAGTATCCTAGGAGCTCCTATCAAAAAAAAGTTAACTCCATCCTAGCCTAACCTCAGATAGATCCAGTACAACAAAAGTTCACAGGAAAATATTATTTAAACTAGAAACACATAAGAAACAAAGTTGAAGAAAGACTGTTGTCTGAACATATGAAAGTGAATGACATTGTGGGTCAGTGTCATACTGAAAGGAGATGACTAATGGGCAAGTCTTTGGGGATAAATATGGTGAATAATCTTTATGAGTAAGCTAATAATAATCTTGAAACACTAATGAAGGTCTGGGAAACACCTTTGAAAAGAGAATATGCCCCTGGGGAAGAGAAAGCAAAGCAAAGCAAAACAAGGCAAGCAGAGCAAGGCCCAAATTACATTGCAGATTCAGAGTAATAAAATGGATGGTATGTGGATTCTGTCACTTTAAAGGACAAAAATACCTCAGTGAATTTAATCTAGCAAAATGGATTTCTGTCCATAAATGTAACAGAAAGGTAAACACAAGGGAGATCAAAATAATTTTCTCTGATGTCCTATCCCTTGGATATCTATAGGAAAAAAATGTCACTGGAACATGCATATAAAACTAAGAATTGTCTATCCATTGGCTAAATGTCTAATAGGTTCTGGGACAATCTTTTAGAAGAACAATTATGAGCCAAAAAAAAATAATATCTATATTTAAGAAGGGTTCTGTGAGTAACAATAAAGAGTACATGAAGTGTTAGTTTCAACAGCTGGGGAATAACAAACAATCGGAAAGCTTCTTCCGAAGCCCTTTTCTCAGCTATTACAAATAAATGTATGTTAGGTAACATGTTAACCAACATGTGTAAACTGCTGTGTGAATCAAAAGAATTACTTGCAAGGCCTACATTAATAATTTCTGCTGAAAATAACTTTCTTTAATGAAACAAGGGGTAAATAATATTTCTTCCACAAATCTGCATTAGTTTTTTCTCTTCCAGGTTGAAACATTGATTATTTCCTCCCGTCTAGCCTCTCAGTGTACTAACATCGCTAAATGTTTCACTTCATAATTCAATTTGTTTATTTCTTTCTCTGAAAATAGCACACAGAGTGTTTCCATTACTTAATATGAAAACCAATATATTGGATTCTTTTGTTCTATCTGCAAGAACAAATTATTTCAATGGCACATACAATATTATAGCCATCTAAAAGGACATTTACGTCGTAAAGAGACACCTCATTTAAGTTAGTTTCTTTTGCATCATTTTTCCCTGAGTTTGTGTTCCTTAGTTCTCAGAGATCACTTTCTTACTGCACTGATGTAATAATGTCATTACTGTGATGAAATGGGTATACTGCATTTATGTAATTTACAAATAGGAAGTTATGAAGACGTATTTCTGTTAAAAAAAAAAACCACAAAACAACTAACAAAACAAACAAGCAAACCACTAAGTATTAAGATACGAGGAGTGGTTAAAATTTGTATTAAACCTCCTTCTTATTCCCCTGCAAAATATAATTACTTATTTAAAAATAGTTCTTTCAGATTTGCTGTTACTATTTGTGATCGGTAAAAGTTCATCAATCAAGTTTAAATAAGTGCGTAAGATTAAGTTGTTTCTTAACAGGATCCAGCTCTGCTGGTGTGCTCATTTGGTGTTTCATTATCTCTTAAAGCCACAGACGTATTAAGACTGAAGTAAACCTTCTGTTCTTTTTGCTACAGAGCACTTCTGCTAGCATGGAGTTTTTGTTTGATAAGTGAAGAGATATTTTCTCCGAATTAAATCTATTCTAATATTTCTGTTTATGAAGTTATAACATGTAACCCTTGCAATTACATCTGCATTTCAAAATGGTTCACTTTTCCTAACAACAACAACAAATGTTTACAAACAACTGCTTGAATGTATTTTGTACAATCTCATGCAAAACATAAGGAGAATTCTGCTATAACTGATGCTAGATCACCTCTTCATTCTAGCCAAATACCTTGAGTCTTTAGTGAAAAATTACATGGGCAATACTAGCAACTTCTCAGGTTTTGAACCTTTCAATTCTGGAGTTGCTTTTTATGATAAGGACTGTCCCCAAAAGAAAAAGTAATTTATGGCTATTCTAGCTGGAATTATGCATGCGGCTATTGAGAAGGACCAAGCAACACCCAGCCAGCAATTCAATTCCCAAACAGTACTCAGTGATACAAAAAATTAAACTTGCTCTGAATAAATCTCTCATTATCATACATTCATTATTTATTTTACAATTACTCCTATATTTGAATCACTTGTGCTGCTGAGAGTCATCCACATATATATCAGGAAACATGTGATCAACAAGGGGCTAAAAAGGAGAAAGCTAATAGATATTTTTTGGCATATTTTATTTAATATTTATAATGTACATGTAATAAATAAAATACGTCATTGTTAGGCATTGCTGAAAAGAATATGTGCAAGTCAAGATAAATTGATTGATCTTTTGGGCTGATGTGAACAAGCTCAGTTGCTTGAATGCCGTCAGATGCAAATTTACATGAACAGGGAATCCAGAGACCAAAAGAGAATTATTTTGTTGAGTTTTTTTGAGAGAAACAATGAAGAACGTCTTGTTCCCACAAGAAAAAATCAGATAAACAGAATAACATTTCAGTTACAAGGTTCTTGACCTACATAGATACGTACGCAAAAACTATAAATTATAGATTATCCAATAATTTATTGGAACACATTTGCAGAAAACATTGTTGATACAGACAGTAGAGACAAACAGATTCTCCTACATTTGATTCTGAAAGCAGGGAAGATCTCCTTGTAAGATGTGTAATAGTATTCAGAGAATTTAACAGAGTTCTTCATTTCCAGGAATCACAAAATAGTTTGGGTTAGAAGGGATCTTAAAGATCATTAAGTTCAGCCCCCCTGCCATGTGCAGGGACACCTCCCACTACACCAGGTGGATCAAAACCTCATCCAACTTGCCCTTGAACACTTTCAGAGATTGGGTATACAAAACTTCTCTGTTTAACCTGTTCCAGTGCTTCACCACCCTTAGAGTAAAGAATTTCCTCCTCATAACAAATCTAAATCTCCCCTCTTACAGTTTAAAACTGTTACCCCTCATTCTATCCCTCCACTCCCTGATAGAGAGTCCCTCACCATCTTTTCCGTAGGTCACTTTTATGTACTAGAAAGCTGATATAAGGTCACCCTAAATGTCTCTTCTCTGGGCTAAACAACCCAAACTCTCTTACCTTGTTTTCATAGGAGATGTGTTCCTACCCTCAGATCATCTTCATAGGGCTCCTCTAGATTTTCTCCATCAGGCCCATGTCTTTCTTGTGTTGGGAGCTCCAGATCTGGAAGCAGTACTCCAGGTGAGGAAAGTGGAGTAGAGGGGTAGAATTCTTTCCCTCGACCTGCTGGCTACACTTCTTTTGAAGCAGCCCAGGATACAGTTGGCTTTCTGGGCTGCAAGTGCATTTTGCTGCTTCATGTTGAGCTTCCCAACATCCGCAAACAACACCTCTAAGCCCCCAGGTCTTTCTCCTCAGGGCTGATGGAGCCCCTCCTTGTTAGTTAGAACAAGGTCTAGCATAGCACCTCTCCTCATTGGTTCCTCTATCACTTGGAGAAGGAAGTTACCATCAATGCATTCCTAGAACTTCCTGGAATGCTTATTACCCTCATGTGCTGTCGTCCATGAGGAACAGGCCTTGCGAATGTGAGGCTGCTCCTATCTGTCTGTAGAAGGCCTCATCTGCTCTATCAGCCTTCTTCCTGGGGGGGGGTGGGGGGGTGGCCTGTAGCAGACCCCCACAGCAATGTCACTTGATGTTACCTTGCCTTTAATCCTGGCCCATAAGCTCTTAATTGGCTCCTTATCCTTCCACCGACAGGGCTCCATGCAGTCCAGCTAGTAATTGACATAGAGGATGACACTCTCTCCTTGTCTCCCCTGCCTGTCTTTCCTAAAGAGCCTGCATCCTTCCATTCCAACACCCTAGTCATGGGAGACAATCCATCACATGTCCATAATTCCAATGAGATCATAACCCTGTGGGCGTACACATGTCTCCTTTTGTTAATTCCCAATGTTACACATGTTTGCATAGAGGCATTTAAGTTGGGCTCTTGATTAAGCTGGCTTACTGGCTGGAGTGGCTGCACTTCCTTTGTGCTGCACTCCAGGTGCTTTCCTGCTGACCTATGATCCTTCTCCACTAGTATGAGTAGAATGGATGGAGGCTCCCCTCCTGCAACAACTTCTTTAATTTAAAGCCTTCTTCACAAGCTTGGGAAGCCTCTGACTGAAGAAACTCTTCCCCTTTTCTTACAGATGGACCTCATCAGCCCTCAGTACATTTTGCTTCTCAAAGCAGGTCCTATGGTCTAAGTAGGCCTAAACCAAACCACCTGGCTGTGGCACCAGTTACCAGTGTAACCATTTGTTGACTTTCAACCCCCTTCCCTTTGAACATAAGAATTGTTGAAAAAAATATCTGTGCTCCAGAGTCCTTTACCACCTCTCCCAGGGCTCTGTAATCCTTCTTGATACTCCTCACCGCTCTTGATTGTATCATTGCTGCCACATGAAACAACAGCAGCCCCCAGTATGCAGTGTACCTCTCAAGACAGGGCATCAGGTGGGCAAATGGGTGCTTCCATACCTTTCAGAGGAGAGTCACTTACCAGTATTACCCATCACTTTTTCTTAGTCACATTTGTTGTTAAACAGGGAGCAGACCAGGCTGCCCTCCTCGCTTCTGTGTGGGCTGGTGGGGGAGTTTTAGGTATCTGGCCATGGGCTGTGGTTCTACTGCCAACTATGTTTGGAACCAGCTATCTAACTCTATTTCATCGTCCCCAGCGCTATGAACCTCCTCACCACCTTCTGCAGGCCAGCTACCTGCTGCAAGAAGTCCTCCATCTGAGAACACCTTTTGGAGACAGGTCTGCTGCCTACCACTACCCGGGAGAAGGTTGAGGCATTTTCTGCAGTGTGAGGTCTACCTCTCCCTTCAGCAGCTCCGTCTGGAGGGAAGCATCAGTCATTGCTGGAGTAGATGGTGTAGCTGCAGCCTTTGCTCTCTGACAAATGCCTATCATTCTGCTTTGATGGTCAAGTAGAACAAATACCCTTGACCTGTTCAGATGATCACAGAACAGTGCCTGGTTGCCGACTTACGTGTCCTTCAAGTCTCACCTTCAATCATCAAAGACATAGAGTAGCAGCAGATTTGAAAAGCACATTTATCAGTAGAAACAAATAAATAAAGAACTTACATTAAGCCCTATGGGAATAAAAATCTTAAGAAATAGGTATTTATGTAAATGTCTTTTACATTTGTCTTTTAAAATAATGTCTTTTAAAATTATTATTATTATTAAGAGCACAAGTGAAGTTTAGTGAAGCTGAAAAGAAAGCAGAGAAGTGAAGGAAGACAACAATCGATAACTCATGAGCTCTTAATTGACCTGAAACTTGACACAGAGATATATAACGTGAAAATGATTCAAATTGTTAGAGGTTACTATAAAAAGAATGGCTATATCACGTAGACATAAAGCAAAAAACCATCTACTGGAAAAGTAGCACAGCAAGCTCTAGGCAATCCAGGAGACTCCTGGAGTGCATCAAAGATAGCTTCTTAAGCCAGGTAATAGAAAGCTCAGCAGAGGAGATGCGATACTGGACCTGTTGGTCACCAATGTGAGCTAATCATTGAGATTGGAGGCAGCCTGGGCTGCAGTGATCATGCACTGGTTGAGTTCACAGTCCAGATACAGAGTAGAGTCAGGACCCTGAACTTTAGGAAAGCAAACTTCCAGCTCTTCAAGGAGTTGGTCAGTAGAACCCCCTGGGAAACTGCTCTCAGGGACAAGGGAACGGAACAGAGCTAGCAGATCTCTAAGGATGCTTTCCATACAGTACAAGAGCTCTCAACCCCAGGTGTAAGAAATCAGGCAAAGAAGGTAAGAGACCAGTATGGCTGAATTGAGACCTGCTGGTCAAACTAAAGGGAAAGAAGAAAATGCACAGGCAGTACAAACTGTGAGAGGTATCCTGGGAAGAGAATACAGACACTGCCTGGTGGTGTAGGGAGGGGGCCAGGAAGGCCAAGGTGCGGCTGGAGATGAACTTTGCAAGGAATGCAAAGAGTAACAGGAAGGGCTTCTACAGCTACCTCAGTCAGAAACAGAAGGTCACAGGTTGTGTACTCCCCCCAGTGAGCAAGACTGGAAAACGGGAAACAACGAACAAGGAGAGGGCTGAGGTACTCAACAATTTTTTTACCTCAGTCTTCAGTGGCAACCTCTTGCCACATCTCTCAAGTGGATGAACCACAAGGCAGGCACTGGTGGAGAAAAGTCCCTCCCACTATAAAAGAAGATTGGATTTGGGACCACCTGAGAAACCAGAACATACAGAAGTTGATGGGACCTGATGAGATGCAACCCAGACTTCTGAGGGAAGTGGCTGATGTAGTTGCCAAGCCACTCTCCATGTTATTTGAAAAGTCTTGGCAGTCAGGCAAAATGCCCAGTGACTGGAAAAGGGAAACTTCACGCCCATTTTTAAAAAGGGTAGAAAGGAGGACCCTGGGAACTACCTACCTGTCAGCTTCACCTCTGTGCCTGGGACAATTACAGACAGACAGGTGATTTGAGACAGCCAACATGGCTTCACCAAGGGCAAGTCCTGCCTGACCAACCTAGTGGCCTTCTATGATAGAGTGACTACATGGAGTGGACAAGGGAAGAGCTACAGATGTCGTCTATCTACACCTCTCTAAGGCCTTTGACATTGTCTCCCCCAACCTTTTTCTCTCTAGATCGGAGAGGAATGGATTTGATGGCTAAACTGTTCAGTGGATGAGGATTTATTTGAATGGTCATATTCACAGTGTAATGGAAGCTCAGATGGAGACTGGTGACAAATGGTGTCCCTCAGGGGTCCGTATTGAGACCTGTACTGTTCAATATCTTCATCAATGACACAGTCATCAGATTCGAGTGCACCCTCAGCAAGTTTGCAGATGATGCCAGGCTGAGTGGTGTGGTTGACATGCCTGAGGGAAGGGATGCCATCCAGAGGGCTCTGGACAGGTAGAGAAGTGGATTCATGTGAAACTCATGAGTTTCAACAAGGCCAAATACAAGGGTCTACACTTGGGTAGGGAATCCCTTAGTAATGATACAGACTCAGGTGGATGAAAAGTTGTACATGAGTCAAGAATGTGTTCTCACATCTCAGAATTCCAACCATATCCTGGGCTTCTTCAAAAGAAGCATGGCTAGCAGGCTGATGGAGGTGAATCTCCCCCTCTACCCTCCTATGGTGCGACCTTACCCAGAGTATTGCATTCAGCTCTGGAGCTGTCAGCACAAGAGAGCATCTACCTGTTGGAGTGGGTGCAGAGGATGACCACAAAAATGATCAGAGGACTGAAAGACATGTCCTTTGAGGACAGGCTGAGAGAGCTGGAGTTTTTCAGCCTGGAGAAGAGAAATCCTAAAGGAAAGATGGAGAGGGACTCTTTAGTGAGGAGTATAGTGATAAGACAATGGGTAATGGCTTTAAACTAAAAGAGGGAAAAATTATACCAGATATAATGAAGACATTTTTTACAACAGGTATGGTGGAACACTGGAACAGGTTGCCCAGAGAGGTGGTAGGTGCTCTGTCCCCAGAAATATTAAAGGTCAGGTTGGATGAGGCTCTGAGCAACCTGATCTAGTTGAAGGTGTCCCTGCTCATTGCAGGACAGGTTGGACTAGACAACCTTAAAGGTCCTTTCTGACCAAAACTATTCTATGATTCTTTGATTCTATAAAAAGCCAGTAAGACACAGAGTTAAAATGAGGACACAGAGTTAAAATGAGTGGAATGTGAGGCAATAAAAGGAAATAATTCTAGAAGTACAATTTTATGAATGAAAGACATAACTAGTCTATTTAACAGGTACCAAAATAAAGTTTTAACTTTTCTTAGCATTAGTATACATTGCAAAAAAACCCCAAACAAATAAAACAAACCGCAAACCAACAAAATCTCATGATTTTCTAAGTAACAAAATAGGTGTTGTCAACAGTTTTACATGTGCTTAACCAAGAATGAAAAAAAATAATCAGTTTAAAAAATTACTAGGTAGATGTCTTCAGTTTAGTAACCCTAATCAATTTTTTTCTTCTGTAGTGAGACATCTGTCTATAGCAAATTAGAGCCATTTGATTTTGAATTGTAAGTAATCACAGATGTCAGGTGAGATTATTGAACATATATAAAGCATGAAAATACTGTCCAACTTTAAATGAAGGTGAAACAGGACCACAGGAAACAGTACAGACATTTGAATTTCCATACATGGGAAAGTACTGAGAACAGATATGTCTATATGATTAAATTATAATTATAAATGTAGAATACAGATATGACAAGAACAAATTATACTCAGATAAGCTAATTTCCTGACCTTATTTACTAAGCTAGTCTAATAATTTACAACATGTATGGTTGAATATGGTATTCTCATAAGCAATATAGAGAAACACAGACTACACAAAATTATAGAAGGGATAGTGGAGATTTCATTAAAACTTTTCCAAAGCATATTTACAAAGGTTCATATTCTAGCTAGAGGACTGTATTCAGTAGGTACCTTTGGGAGCTCTTTTGGATCTCTTATTGTTTAATGTTCTCGTTAATAATTTAATGCAGTACAGAGTATCCTTCTTCAAAGCCAAAGATAATAGCCTCGGAAAGGAGTAGGTAAAGGGGAAGGAGAAAGTGAGGTTACAAATCCTTCAGAAAATATAAACATTAAATAATTTGCTCAACTAAGTGAAAGGTCTAGATAAATATCATAAATTCCACTAAGGATTTGTGTAGAGTCTGGAGTTGCAGTTGACAGCAGAAATGCCTCATAAGGAAAAGACTGGCAAAACATCAACATCAACTAAGGTCTTGTGTCTATACAAAAGTGTACAATCTTTCTAAAATAAGAAGAAAGAATAAAAGAAAAAAAAAAAAGAGGGAGCTAGATGGGAAGTTTTTTAAGACTGCTAAAGTAATCTTCTGTCTTCCCAAAAAAGATCTAAAGTGGAGTACTTATCTAATCTTCTATAATCTTCTAAAGAACACTTCAACAAACATACAGATCAACTAAGAAGTGTGAAGTAGTTCAGCAAATGTGATTAGAAATCAAGAAACAAGATCTCCTAAACAAAAAAGAGTTGGTGTGACTTAGCTTTGAAAACAGAAGGCTGAGGAGAGAAATTAATGTCTTCAAATATCGTAAACCATGCCAGAAAAGAAGACAACAATGTGTTGGCTGTGTTCTTTTAAAATAAGACAAGAATCAATGAGCTTAAACTGCAGAAAAGGAGATTGTGGATAGAATTAAATAGTACAGTGGTTAAGACGACTTCCTGACCTGTATTGCAAGTCTTTAAACAAGATTTATACACTGTTGATCTAACTTCAGAACATAGAAATGAGTGAGTTTCTGATATGCTTCCACTCCAGTCTTCTATAATGTGACAATGATATGCAGTTACAAACATAGAAGTGGACGGAAAAATATTCTTATTTAAAAATCACTTTCTCCCAGTAATAATTTAGGTCAAAATAAATTCAGAAAGCATGGACCTCTGACTAAGTTTGGATGAGTTAGAAGTCTAGAGAGAACATGAACTAATTTTTCTATTAACTTGGATTAAGTAGTAATACAAAAGTAAATAAAGAAGTTACTCTTCAGTCCCCTTAGGCCTCTAATCCATGTACAGCAGGATTTGTGAGTCACTGGACCATGTGGTTTTATTCATCAGATAACTGATGAAGGCTCTAAGTTAAGAAGAATATGACAGGACTCATAGGAAAGAATGGGCCTTCAATACAGGTGAAGAAGCGACTGGACTCACTTTAACTCCACTAACCTCAGGACTGCAGCCTTTCAAGAGAAAATTATAGAGATACTGAAGATGTCTGCATGAAAACCAGCATGAAGCAATATCAAAACAACTCAAAGATGAGTTGACTTCATATTCTTGTTCAACGTGAATGTAGTCCTAAGCCTTCAAAATATGTCATTCTTTTTCCCAATGCTACAAGTCTTTCCTCCATCCCTGGAAAGGTAATAGAACAGCTCATCCTGGATGTCCTCTATAAGCATGCAGAAAAAAAAAAGGTCATCAGGAGTGGTCAGCATGGATTCACCAAGGTGAAATCACGTCTGACCAATCTGATAGCCTTCTATAATAGAATGATTGGCTGGGTGGATGAAGGGAGAGTGGAAGATGTTCTATACCTTGACTTCAACAAGGCTTTTGACACAGTCTCCCACAACATCCTCATGGGTAAGATTAGGAAATGTGGGTTAGATGGGGGGACAGTGAGGTGGATTGAGAACAGGCTGAAAGCCAGAACTCAGAATGTTGTGACCAGTGGTGCAGAGGCCAGTTGCAGCCCTGCAATAAGTGTTGTTCCCCAGGGATCAGTACTGAGTCTGGTCTTGCTCAATATGTTTATCAATGACCTGGATGAGGGGACAAGTGTCCTAGCAAGTTTGTTGATACAAAGCTGAGACACCAGAAGGCTTTGTTGTCACTCAGCAAGCTGTAGAAAGGTTAGAAAGTTGGACGATGAGGAACCTGACGAAATTCCACAAGGGCAAGTGTAGGATCTTTCACCTAGGGAGGAATAACCCCATACACTAGTACAGGGGGCTGATCTACTGGAAAGCAGCCCTTTAGAGAGAGACCTTGGAGTCCTGGTGGACAGCAAGTTGACCATGTGGCAGCAATGTGCCACAATGGTCTCCTGGCATGCATAAGAAAGAGTGTGGCCAGCAGGTTGAGGGACGTCATCTTTCTTCTCTACTCTGCCCTGTTGCATCAAGAGTACTGTGCCCAGTTCTGGACCCCCCAGCTGTCCCTGAAGCTGTCCCAAAAAGGCCAGGGAACTACTGGAAAGAGTCCAGCAGAGGGCTACAAAGATGATCAAAGGAATAGAGCATTTCTCTTATGAGGAAAGATTGAGAGATTTGCTTAGCCTTTAGAAGACTGAGGGGGGATCTTATCAATGCTTATAAATATCTACAGGATAAGTGTCAAGCAGATGGGGTCAGGCTGTTCTCAGTGGTGGCCAGTGACAGGGCAAGGGACAGCAGACACAAACTGGAACACAGGAAGTTCAATCTCAACATGAGGGAAAACTTCTTTAATTTGAGGGTTCCAGGGCACTGGAACGGGCTGCCCAGAGAGGCTGTGAAGTCTCCTTCTCTGGAGATATTCAAAACCCACCTGGATGCGTTGCTTTCCAGCCTGCTGCAGATGAATCTGCTTTGGCTGGGGGATTGGACTAGATAATCTCCAAAAATACCTTCCAACTCCTAATATTCTGTGAAGCAAACAATCAATCAAAGAAAAAAATCCTTATAATACTGTGATTTTAACTTTGTCAGTAAACTGTAAAATATAACCCTTTTCCACTCTCATTCTCAAAATGTTGAGTCAGTGATTTCTATGTGACCATTTTGGCCCTGTTACATAGTGTAGTATCATATCGTATCGTATAATTATATTGTATTATATTATATTATTATATGTCATATGATGTTATACTAGAGAATAAGCTTTTCATTACTTTTTCTAAAATTGTTCAAGGTTAAATCACAGAAATTAGGAAATCAGAAAAGTGTAAATGTGTACTTTTCAGTGGTTTCTGAAGTTTTATTTCAATATAGTTGTGAGAGCAGTTATTGCACTATGTATGTTTTTCTTTCCTTTTTTGTGTCATGCTTTTGATAAATGAAACAAATTATTAGCAGTCAAAACTCTAGAGGCTTGTAGATAATGTTTATTAAAGGGGCAGAGTGTAGAGACTTTGCTGAAGCTTGCTCCTTTTGTTTTAAAATGTCACCTGATGGTTTTAAGTTAGAGTTGCACAAATGCACTACATTGCGTGCTCCCATCAAACAAATTGAAAGGACTACAGGTTGCCATAGAAACAACATCAGGGCAAGCCTGTGATATTGTAAAAAGAAAGCAACAGTTGCAAAATCAGCAGCTTGAATCACAAAAACACATGAAATGCTGAAGAATCCCTTTACTTGAGAAAGGGCAAATGTTTAAGGATCAGTCAGTGAGCTGCTCATCAGAGATTCATACTGTGGCAAATAGGTCCCTTCAGACTTTCTTACAAAGCTTCCAAATGCAGGCCAAAATTTATTTTTAAAGTACACAAAGATCTAGACTGAAAAGAAAGAAGTGCATTTCGAGGTATTGGGTCTGCATGGTGGAGCCAGTTAATCAATGGGGAAATGAAAGCTCACCATCCCCTGAGTCATGACTAAAAACACTTAAGAATTGGGCATAAAAGGAAAGAAAAGAATAAAACGGAACAGGAGAATAAAATTGAATATTCTTATAGGAAATGTTCAGAGAAGAAAAGATTGTTGGCCAAATATTTAATAACATTCCCATTTCAGAAGATATTGGGTAGAAATGACAGAGATGTCTTTTCTACTGTTCTAAGGACAGTAAATAAGGCGTTAGGTAAAACAAAGCTAGCACAGCAAAGCAACTGAAGGAAAATGGAAGGGGAAAGAGGAAGGGGGGCAAAGGAAAAGTAAGAATTACTATTTCTACAGCTAAGAGTCTTCAAAAGAAAGCGTCAGAACTATTAACTACTTATCTTATTTTTCTAAGTACAAGACAATTTGCTCTCCCCATAGATTGTGTTAATTTTAATTGTTAAAGACAGAAAAAGGATCAGCACAATATAGATGCTTGAGACTGTGTTCAGTAAAGTATTATTAATGACTATCAAAATAAACTTTAGAAAATATTCATGTCTATTTTATTTGATTTAACACATGGACACTTAGATCTTGGATATACTGCTGAGACCTTCACATAAGTTTGTTTATAGGTCAGTACATAACCATTGAAGGCTCTTCAATGTTTGAATCTGAGTAAATAGTTTTTTAAGTATAAACTTTCTACCTTGAGGCTATCCTCCAGCAAACAAATGTTCTGTGATGTCAGAAGCTATATAGATGTATCAGGCTCTGTACATGCCAAGATGTGTTCACTCACAGTGGTAATCTGACATTCTCATATGTCATTCTTTTTGGATTTGTTGTGTTTAGAGTCTGCAGTGGTTTCAGATTTTCCTTGGATGTTGTGATTACTCTCGACATGAAAATGTTTTGTGTGTGTTATTTTTGAAAGATATTGATATTACTTTCAAAGGAAGTAGTAAACTGCTGTAGTGAAGAGGTAAGTACACAGGACTAGATGACTACATTAATAACACATCTTTGCATTTTCCTAAATTTTTGCTTTAAAACATGTAGGCAGATTCTTAATCTAATATGCTAATACAATCAGAATTATAAATCATATTATATTATAATTATATATAATATATATAATGTTATACAATATCATCATATAATATTATAATTATATATGATCAATATATCAATATTAATAAATAATATATAATGTTGTAATTATTATATAGTATATATAATGTAGATTAATTGTATATAATTAATATCTATTAATACTAATATAATATATAATTATCATAATTATTATATATTCTATATTATTATATTATCATATTTCTAATATGATCAGAATTGCTTAGGTAGAAGACATGTGAAACAAAACTCTGTTTCAATCACATCATTTGTAGTCCCGCCAAATTTGAAAAATAAATTATCTTGGCAATGAATTGAGAATTTACCTGATTTTTTAAGCTTAAAAAGTGCTGTACATTAAAGTTTTCTCCTTATGATTGACCAATGTGGGAGAGGATTTTTTTTTCTATTTTTAATGTCAGTAATATTGTTTCTACACTAGATCATGTATTTTTTTGTTTGCTTGTTTGGTTTGCAGATCGCAGACTCAAGGCACAGAAGCTCAAAGTATATTCATCATAGATATGCGACTTTTTTAATCAATTATGGGAAACATGTCAATGGAGTGACTTAGGTAATTTATTATAATTGTACAGTGGCCATATTGTAAGCCAGAGATATAAAGGTAGTTAATGTCAATTTGGTTCCACATGATTTTGCTGAAGACTAGCAACGAATCTCATATCTAGATATGTATTACTACGTTGTCTCTTTTTTCTTGCTTCATGTACAACATAGGACCCAGAAGTGTCTCCTATCCCCTGAGTTGTACTGTGTATGTTGATTGTCCCAGATTTGAGGAGAGAAGACTTCCGTTAGAAGACTAACTCCTTTTCTGGGATGGAAACACAAACCCATGAGCTGAAACTCCACAGAACTCCTGATTTGCTTCATGGTTTTGGCATAACTTCTAAGAGATATAAAATAGCTAGTTAATAAGTTGACCTATTAAATATATACTGCCTAGGTATCAATCCCTGAGTAAGAGACATAGTTTATTCCATGCTGAACTAATACATATCTATTTATGTTAAGCCTAGGGAGATCTGTTTTTTTTTAATTCTTGTTACTTTAAAGTTTGTTAAACAAACTATTTTCTTAAAAATTAATCTAAGCACATATCTATAGCTTGAAATTTAGAGACTAGGTGTGGTCATGCCAAAGAAAATCTGCAGAGATGTATACATGTACATTTAATACTTTTTTATTGTCAACGATATTTTTATTTTTAATGTCAAGAATTATTACTTTTTACTGCCAACTCTACCTGACCAACTGGGGTATTCCATCCCAACTGCCCCATGCTCAGTATAAAAGCTGAGGGATCAAAGGATCAACTCTGTCCCTGTGATGGCCGATGTCCAAAGAGGACCCTGTCTGTTCATCTGCCTTTGATCCCAATCCATGTGTTTCTGACACCAGATCTGGAATCCAGTTCCCATCCGTTGCTGAGTCCAATCTGAGACTTCCCCAGTGCCTGCCGGTGATGGGACTGTCATCCTGGGAGCTTGATATGGTTTTGTATATATTGTATCTATTTCATTATTTTTCTTTTTTTTTATTTTAATATTAATTTCTTTGTTACAGTAGTTTAGTTCATTCTAAACTTTTGAATCTCCTTATATCTTCCTCTCTTCTTTTTGGAGTGGGGAGAAAGGGCCATCTGTCAGCCCAGTTGTGATGATTTTGGCTGAAACCATGACAGACAAGAACAAATTTTTTAGGTCAGGAACAAATTACTACAATATTCAAGGTATGGCTATTACAAACTTCCTTAGCCTACTATGACTTTTAGCAAGACTGCATTCATAAAACACATTCAATGTTGTATATACAATGATGAAACATTTCTGGATCTTAAATGTCATAAATAATTTTGACAATATAGGTAGGGATTTCATGGAAATATACAATGCATTGACAGAATGTCCTAACAAAATAACACCAATGAAGGGGTAGATCTTTAGGTCTTATATCTTGAGTAATCATCCATTTCTTTGTAGTCCTATTCATATCAATGGAATGAGAAACAGAATGAAAATTTTCTCAGTACAAATAAAAATACCAGTATAAGAGTTTATGTAAGTCTGATGCAATGTTTACTGAAGTTGATAAGAATGAATATGATTTCAATTAAAGAAACTTTTGAGACTTACCTCCCTCCTCTACCTGAGAAACAGAAATTACTGTAATTAAAACTCATGAAAAATGCTCATATTTATTAACACTCTAATAAAATAAGAATAAATTTGTACCTATAGAATGCATTTTATAGACACACACTTATTTACCAGAGTAAGTAGTTTTGCATACAGGCATAGACTTTTATGTCAATATTACAACTTCAAGACTAGATTAGTTTAATGTCTTTAGGTTACAAACAAGAAAGAGTGAAAGAACTTTGGGATGTAATGAATTTATGCATTTCTTACAATAATGGGTACAGTGCTCATATAACAGTAATATTGAATGATTGTAGAAATATAGAAAAACTGGCTGCAAATCAGGGCTTTTTTTTCTTTTTTTATATAATTTCTATATTTTTTCACCTGGAGAAGCTGAAATCATAGTTTTTAGCTTTTGAGAGGGAAAACAAAAATGAAAAAAAAAAGACATAAGATTTATATGGCCAGAAACACCACTCGATTTCTACTTCAAAGGATGCATTCCATTAAATGCTATATTTTAAAAATTTCTGAAATAAAAAACATATTATCCAATAAAACATTTTAAATCATTAAATCTGTATGTAATAATTTACTATCTTTTTAATACATAGACTTAAATGAAAACATCTGTTTTCACTTCAGTTACATTTAGTTACAACTAAAAAAGTTTGGAATTAATTTATTAGAAGTAGGTAGAACTTTAGGATTTTAATCATCAAGAATTTGATAATAAAACACACACTTTTGATTCCTGTGGAGATCTCCTTTATTATTATAGTTTCTCATTAAAATACTTTCATTTAATATACAGATTAAAAAATGTTCCTAAAAAGCTTCCATGTTGGAGTATTTATTTGTAATTTTGCACCATTATTTAATAATTCAGCTTGATAATACTAGTACTATTCTCTGACTATGTTCTGCTTCTGCTCAGGCAGACTATAAAGTTGTGTTACCTATGAACCAGGTTCTTATCTGTAAAATGGAAGTTTTATTTTAATCATTGAATTTATATATATATTATGGTGGTGAGATACTGGAATATGTAGCCCAGAGAATTGTTGAGACCCCATGCCTGGAAGTGTTCAGGGCCAGGCTGGATAGGGCTTTGAGCAACCTGGTCTAGTGGAAGGTGTCCCTATAGATAAACAAATGTGGGAGAAAAAATATGATCCAGATATAAACAGGTTATCAGAGGATATGTGTTAACAGAATGGATGTGTGTCCTGGTTTGAGGTGGAGCATAGCCAACTTTCTGTTTAGTGTTTTTGCTTCTTGGCTAAGCCTCTAATTTTCTGAAACTCACACCATGTTGTACAGAAAACAGCATTCTTGGAGCGATGGGACCTATGGTTATAGTTAATGCCGAGAAGTGGTGTGTGGAGAGGTTCTTGCTTATTTGTTGCTGTGGCAAACAGGGTCAGCTGACTTTGTTGATTTTCCTGTGGAGGGGTCAGACCTGTGTGGAGGAGTGGACAGGACAGGTGACCCAAAACTGACCAAAAGGATATTCCATCCCATCTGCCCCACACTCAGTATAAAAGCCAAAGGATCAAAGGGTCAGCTCTTTTACTTCAATAGTTGGCGCCTGAGGAGGACACTGTCTGTTCGTCTGCCTTTGATCTGGATTTGGACTACTGAAATTATCAGTCTTTTAAGACATGTTGCAAGTCATGGACTGATGTTTTTCCAAATATGATTCAATAGAAACTTTATATTCTTACTTTAGCATTTCTGAATTTCTCAGGAGGACTTGAAACTCTGGCTATGTAACAACAGAAAAAAGAAAAGAAACATACATGTTTTTATATGTATGGGTATATGTATATGAAGTTATGTATATGTATAATGTCTTTCTAATTACTTGTTATTAGCACTTTATTACCTATTTAATTACAGCAATGGTAATGGTAGTTAACAAGTTTGCTTAAACCCTACCGCAATACTCTTGAATGTCCTTTAAACAGAGTTTTAGGTTTAAACATGCTAGAATGTAGCATTTATTTTCAAACCTACCATAATACTAACTACAAATTACGGAGTTATATACAGTGCTAAGGAATTAAACATTGAACCCAAACTGTATAGAAATGAAACCTAATATAATAGCTATCAGGCCTAAGAAGCTTTCAACCATTTTGTGCTAGACCAACATTTCAATACTCTGCTCTCATGTCCAGCTAGGGTTTTGAAATAGATTGATTGTTTCAGTAATTCATTTGACAGTGTGACACAAGGAAGAGTTTCATTAGTAGACCTGAGGAGGTGATGAGTTGTGTTTTGTGAAAAAAATAGAAGGAATCTAAATCTTAATACAAGATTTTTGAAAAAGGAATTTCACTCATACTCATTGCATTAAATTTTGGAGCCAGAATGAGGTCCATAATGACCTCTTCTTTTAAAAAAAATAAATCTAAATTACTTGAATCATTAGTAACCAGACTATTTCTCTTAGTCATACAGAAAATGAAAGTTCATCTTACAATTTACTTCCCTTAAGTCACAGCTTTCCCAGAAGTAAGGTAGGTGTTTAAAACTTCCTGACTAATCCCCTTTCCTGTATAAGAAAACTAGTGTATGAAGATAGATCTAAAAAACACATCACAGGTGAGCAGTGAAATCACAGTAAAATCTGACTTTTTATATTTAAGTATCTGGCTTTTTACAGATTCTTTGAAGGGGTCTACAATTTTCCATTGTTTAGCTTCAAAGCTGTAGGTTCTCTTTGTGTGACTCTACTGGAAAACAACCAAAACAAATACTGTAGAAAATTTTGTAGACAAACATTACTCTGTTCTATCCTGGTGGTTTCAATAGAGACTAAAACCATTAATTTCAAGCCTAAAACCTGCTTGGAATTTCAACAGTAAATTGGCCTACTCCTTTCACAGCTGATATGTTTCTTAAATTGCATTATTTTCTTTCATATATTCATTTTTTATTCCTTTCATTTCCTGGCAAAAGGACACCATTGTTTAAGGTTGTTATGTTTTGAGAACTAAAGACTCTGCTGCTGCATTTAACCTGGAATTGCTGCTACATTTTGTCCTGGGAGGAAGGAAATGGTTGCTGAATCTGTGATGTATTTGGATCTAAGCAAACACTATGTAAGAGTTCAATCAAAGACTTAAGCTTTTATGTCAATAGTCTGTGCATGGATAGCTTAAAATGCTTACTACATACATCCTATGTTGACATTTATGCTCCAAGCAAACTCCAGCAATAATCATTTGCCTTTGGATTATATCATAGGCTCTGTGTTGGATCATCTGAAATAAAACTGTGTTCTTTGGTTTTGCTTGAATACGTAGGAAGTTTCTTTTGGTTTATAATGGCATAAAGGATTTTTCTTGGACCGAGATTTCCTATGTAAATGCTGCAATGTGTTAAAAATCAGTACCATTAATGTAACCTTTACTTCCATTAGCCATTTGCCTTTGTGAAAACATAATTTCCAGTCAACTCATTCAATATAATATCCACTGGAATGCCATTAGAAAAGGTGCATAAACACAGCCAAGTAAACCTCAAATTTTATTCCAGGAATTGTTTGCTTAACTTCTTTTGTGCATTCGAAGCCTCATTTCTACTCACAAAGACCAAATTTGTCTTTCCACAAAGGTCCAAAAATATCAGTGATGTTCAGTGATTGATTTATACTGACTCCTGCAAGTGTGCTTTCTCTCATGCATTCCACAGCATTACTGAACTCCCATTCCTTCTGTTTCTGTTGTGTGCTTTTTATTTTTCTTTTGAAACTGTGCAGGATTTAATACAGCTTTAGTTCCTCATGTAGTGAAATGTAGTCTTTAATCTTTTAAAGGTTTTGATTTGCCGAATAGACAAATTAGTGACATTGTTTTAAATACATATGTTTACCAGGGAACTGAAAAGACTTTAGTCTTCCTCTTACCACTGCCTTCTGTGTTTCTGGTCCAGTTCAATTTTTTGCCTTCACAGATGGTGTGGGAATGGAATAATCTATCTAGGATTTTGGGATTCCAACTACCTCTGCTGGGACAAGAACTCCAGCTTTCTGCCTGCTACCCAGAAAACCCAGGCAAACAGCCAGTACACAAGTGCAGCTCCTGCTCAGTGGCTCTGAGCTATCCAAAACATACTCTGCACACACTGACCTGTCTGTCATTGCATGGTCAGATTTGCAGTGGACACAAAGGGTAGGCACTGGTTGCTACAACCTTGTCCAGTGTAAATACAAGGACCACAGTACTATGCACAGTATAGCCCTGGACTTATAGATGGCTCCACACAAATCAGCAGCCTCTCCTGTTATTTTGGGGCTATTTATGAACCAAAACAATGCCTGTCTGCCATAAATTGCTCATTTTGTCAAAGTGCCTGTGATCATTTCTGTCTTTAATTTGAAATTAATTTGAAGGGCTCCTTCCTTTAACAGAAGTGCTCTCACTACTAGGCTAATTCTATCAGTGTTTATCTTTTTGAATATTGCCATTTTAATTAGTTATATAATTGTTAAAACATTGATGGGTACAAAGTTCAGTAGAAAGACTGAAATGTAATCATTCCAGGGTGGGCTTTTTGTTTTGGTTTGTGCTAGCTTTTTTGTTTGTCTTTTTTTTTTTGCTGTTGTTGTTGATGGTGATTTTGTGGTGTTTTTTTTAAATCGTGAGAATGAGTAATGCATATGAGTTCTTACAGATGTTTTCATAGCTCAAGTCAGTGTTTTAATTACAGTATAAAAGAGCACTTCCTCCTCATGCAGTGCCAAGAAAAGAAGAGTAGACATAGCCATCTAATTGCAGGATCTAACAGTTGTGAACTAGGAGCTCTGAGAGGCCTCCAAGCTAGTTTTTCTAACTTTGTGTGTGTGTGTGCACGTGTTTAAGACCAGTATAAGAGTCAACATCAACAAATGCTGGAGTTGAAAAAGCTCCAGCTTTGACTGGAAGCCTGTAACAACTCCATTGTGAAATTTGTTGACGTTCCACATGTCATAAAACTGAAGTGAAAGAGACGTATTAGATATATGTGCTGTAGTATGAATGTATAATCTTGACAAAAAGGTTATGGTCTGATTGCAAAGGAAAACATATTGTGTGTTGAAATATGTGCGTGTGTGTATATACATTTACAGAGCCAGAGAAGCCAGTATATATGTGTCCCTGACATTTCTCTGAAAAAGACATACTATTATATTTTATATGACATTGTTTATAATGTGTATGATATGTATGACATAATTTATTATGTAATGATATACATATATTACATGCATATATAAATAATCAAATATAACTCAACCCTTTAATAATTTTTGTTATGTTAAGAGTTGCAGCAATGTAAGAAAGTAAAGGACAACAGTTTTACCCTTGCAGTTTCCCAGACTACTTGTGTAGAGTAGAATGCTTTTATATTTTATCAACCATTTGCAAGAATAAACCTTTATTTTCAACTTAGTAAGCAGAAGCCTTACAAAAAAAAACAACCTCCAAAATTTTTCACCTTTATTTAAGAAAGGCAGGCTCTATACCTCAGAAAATCAGCTGGAAAATTATTGCATACCTTCAAAAATATATTTCCAACAAGCACATTTTCAGGTGCTGCACAGATTTCTTAAGAAAAAAAGACTCATGAGCTATGATAATACTTGCATTGATGTAATGATGGGGTTTGGTGCTGCTCCCCTGGAAAATTGTGGTTTTTATTTATCAAAATTCATAAGCTTAAACATTTTTTTATGGTCCGTTATGTTACTTGCAATTTTGATATAATTTCGAAAATAGTTGTTCCTTGTTACATCATTTATTTAAGTCTTGATAGAAAACTACCTCATGAGCACTGAGATTTTGGAACTAATATTAAACTAAGGTGACTGCCTGAGGACTGGTATGAATTATAATTCTTAGTATAATTTAACTGAAATAAAAATACCAGGGCAAAATGAAAGAGAATATTTTTAGTTGCATTACTTCAGATCTCACTGGCTACATAAAAGGAATATAACTTGAATTAATTGATCAAAATTCATAATAACAGATACATAAGTAAGTCAGATTTTTTGACCTTTTCATTTTGTAGTTCTCCATATAATATCAAAGAACCTTGTTAGTCTGACACCCAAGGGGAGGCATAGCATGTTACAGAATGCAAGTGCTAAGAGATTTCCAAGAAGTACATAATGCTTTAGATACCTGACAAAACATTAAGGAATTAATAGTTACTAAACAACCCTGTCTCTATTTGGTTGGAGTAGTTAATTATTCAACAAAGAAAGTAGTAGTACCAGAAAGTACTTAATTTTAGAAACTTAAATAGCCTCACTATGGCATCCAAAAATCTGAGAATTCATAGATGGATTTCCATTCAAGCACAAACCACAAATTTAGTAATTACTTGACTTCAGATTCACCATGAGAATACAAGTAATCATTTATATGACAGTCAATTCAGAGAGACAGAAGAAGTTATCTAAAGAAAAAGTAAAGTTCACATTTTATATTGCAGTAAATTGATTGATTAAAACAAAACAGTATACAAGGTGAAATTTAATTTTTTTGGAAGATCTACTTATTTGGGCTCACACTAGTAGGAATATAATAACTAATTTATAGTTAATTTATTTTCACTAAAAAGTACATAACGGAGGGAAATCCAGAGAACATCTATAAATAAGTGGTAGCTCAGCAATACACAGACAGTTTTGTATTGATTTTAACCTTTTATAATCTTTTAAGATACAAAAATCCTCACCCAAATTATAAAACAAGTGTAAGAAATAATGATTATGAAATCTTGTAAGCAAAACACTTTTTTTCCCCCAAAACTTTGTGGCAAGAGAAATTTTCTGATACTTTCCCTTATAAGGTTTGAGAAGAAAGAGCAAGGAATAATGAAAGACAATAATTTATTAGAATCATAGAATCATACAATGGTGGGGTTGGAAGGGACCTTAAAGATCATCAGGTTCCAAGCCCCCTGCCATGGACAGGGACACCTCCCACTAGACCAGGTTGCTCAAAGCCTCATCCAGCCTGGTCTTCAACACTTCCAGGGATGGAGCATCCACGACTTCTCTGGGCAACCTGTTCCAGTGCCTCACCACCCTCACAAGAAAGAATTTCTTTCTAGTATCTAATCTAAATCTCTCCTCTTTCAATTTAAAACCATTACCTCTTGTCCTGTCACTACACTTCCTGACAAAGAGTCCCTCTCCAGCTCTCCTATAGGCTCCCTTTAGATATTGATAGGCCGTTATAAGGTCTCCCCACAGCCTTCTCTTCTCCAGGCTGAACAACCCCAGCTCTCTCAGCCTGTCCTCATAGGGGAGGTTCTCCATCCCTCTGATCATCTTCGTGGCCCTCTGCTGGACCTGTTCCAACAGATCCATGTCCTTCCTGTGCTGAGGACTCCAAAGTTGGACACAGTACTCCAGGTGGGGTCTCACAAGTGCAAAATAGAGGGATAGAATCACTTCCCGTGACCTGCTGGCCACAGTTCTCTTGATGCAGCCCAGGACTACGGTTGGCTTTCTGGGCTGCCAGTGCACATTGTCGGCTCATGTTGAGCTTCTCATCCACCAACACCCCCAAGTCCTTCTCCTGCAAAATAGAGGGGTAGAATCACTTCCCATGACCTGCTGGCCACAGTTCTCTTGATGCAGCCCAGGACTATGGTTGGCTTTCTGGGCTGCCAGTGCACATTGCCGGCTCATGTTGAGCTTCTCATTCACCAACACTCCCAAGTCCTTCTCCTCAGGGCTGCTTTCCATCCTTTCTCTGCCCATCCTGTATTTGTGCCTGGGATTGCCACGTCCCAGGTACAGGACTCTGCAGGGATCTTTATTAGGGACCTCAGCCTATAAGTCTTTTTCACAAAAATGTTTTACATAACTTGAACACAGAAATAAATTGGGACATCTCAAGGAGAGGGTTTCAGACCAACTGAGCCAGCAGTGTTATCTTTAAAGCAAGTAGCAACAAATGGTAGAATCAGAAGAATCAAAGGTGGGAAGCCCTCCAACAATCTCTTTCTTCACTATGGTGCCTCGAGACATTTTAAAATAACTGAACTTCAACTGTTTAACAACTAACCATTAGCATAACATTCAGTGACCAAATGTCTATGGCCTGTCCTATGTTTTGACCTATAGTTAGATGCCGAAATATTAGCTGTTGATACAAAATTCCTATCAGACCATGGGCAGAAAGATGCACCTGATGTTGGTGATCCATCTGCTCCTAGGACTGGCACCTGAAACAGGTGAGATTACGCACTCAGCTCACACCTAGATGTATAATCTTCAGATGAGAATCAGGGTAAGTTAGCTTATTACTGTAACCTATTTCTAATACCATTGCAATTTAGAAAAGAAAAATTAGTTTGGAAGTAAAATGTTCAGTTGGTACCAAAGAAATGGAAAAGCTGAGAGGAAGTCAAAACAAGTAGCGTAAGAAATGGGGACCTTGACAGAAGGGCCAGATTAAATCTATAAAATGTGGGTTTCATTATCATATAAACTTAATAATAATTTAAAAAAATAATTTATAATTAAAAAAATAATTTTTGAGATATAGAGAGAAGGTGACAGATTGAACAGTTAGATGTGAAAAACTGAAATAATCTTCATTTTTAAACTGAATGATGTAATAGAAAAAAACCAGCATAGATACAACCCTGAGATAAAAAATAGTAGGTGTAGAAAATGACATTGTAGGTGTTAAACTAGGGACATAAGAGAAGTATTTAAATTGATAAGTAGATGATTAAGGTGAGTTTAAAAGGTATGGATGCAAAATGGGAAAAAAAAAAATGTTACTTTGCTTGGTAGTAGTGCAACAATGACAGATAGAATCATGGAATAAAATTAAAAATAGGCCCCTTTTTTCCAAAAAAAATATTATCACAAGTTTTTCAAACCTAACATTGATGATAGTACATAAGAATTCACAAGCTATCCCTTCTTTCACAGAAAAAGAATGCTTGGGATACAAGCACATTCATGGTTTAGGCAGTTTCCACTCCAGTAAACTACACAGGAAGAAAATGCTATTTCAGTATCAGAAGATATTGCCTAAATTATTGGTCATTGTACAAATTATTTTCTAAGAAATTATGAATTTGCCTTTCAGAGGTTGCTATTTTTTTCTGGAAACTTGGCCTTAATATAGTTGTCACTACCACTGAAGGAAGAGTTACAACTATTCTTCTTGCTGTCCTGGCCAGATTATATGAATGACCAGAACTGGTCACCTAGACACTGCTCTGAAATGTTAGACTCCGTTTTTCCTCATCCTCTCCTTAAACTTTGTCATATTGCTACATGAGGCACTAAATTGCCTCACCCCTGGAAGTGTTCAAGGCCAGGTTGGATGGGGCTTTGAGCAACCTGCTCTAGTGGGAGGTGTCCCTGCCCATGGCAGGGGGGCTGGAACTTGATCCTTCCAACTCTAACCATTCTATGGTTCTATGAAATTTTGTAAGTGGGATGTAAGGGAGAGAAAAGAGAAAAGTGACAGCAAACTTTCAGAACTTTGTCCTCCTGGTTTATGCTATGTGGTGTGCATGGCACGGAACCTGGGGGCTATCTGGCTTGGGTTTATTTTCAGAAACTCTATGATGATAATTAGTAAGATTTGGGGCATGAGTATGACAGTTTACATGACACTTTTGAAAGTCTGATAGATATGTTCACAATATGTGAAATGTTTTAGTGTTAACAAGGTGAACATGGTAGATGAAGAAGAGTCAAAATTAAGGAAAGTTGTAAATTCTCTTGGAACACATGCTTTTCAATACTGAACTTTGCCAAATTCTTCTAAATAAGGTGATAAGCACAAATGAGTAGAAATGCTGTAATCATGAAAGTCATACAAAAAAAAAAAGCACATTACTTTCTTCCAAGGCTTGAATTTCAAGCAAATGTGTAGCATAAAAGCTAGAATTGTGTCCACAGTATTTTTATGATATCCACTGATGTTTTGAGAAATGTTAATTTATAAGATTAGAAGATTAGAAATGTTAATTTACAAGATTTAGTAAATTCAGTTTAAATAGTTTTTTAGTTTTTGTTATTTCTTCATAGCAATAAACTTTAATGAACATGGAATTGCACACTGGATATTTACTGTTTTCTAATTTATTTATTTTTTTCCCTATGAATGACTTTAGACTTTCACCAAGCAACATAAATAGACCTGTACCAGGTGCTTTCTGTGCTCAGTTCTATAATCTAGGTCCATACAGGCAATATTCTCTGTGCATACAGTGGTTCAACAACAGTAAAGTACTGCTGGAAGAGACTGGATAAGAGGGTGAAGCAGATTCATTCCTTTCTGATCTGATGAGTTTTACTGCAAAAGACTGTCACAAAGCTTCTGATAGGGCAATCTGAACACCAGAAGAAAATGCAATGCATGTTCAACTTCTTCATCAGTCACTTTTGATACTTATGAGCTCTCTGTATTATTTGTAATTTAAATTCTAGAGGGCAGTATCTTGGCATTTATATCCAAAAGTACCAAGCATACCTGTATTCAGAATGTTTAGTTACTATCTATCTGGAGATGCAAATGAACCTTAGGAGCTTTACCAGAACTCTGAGAGTGAAACACATCTTGAATGCCCATAAACATAGATGCAATACGCAATGCAAAATGAGACACTCTCAAGAGCAGAATCCAAATATTTAGGACTTACAAAATTTCCATTGTTTTTTTTTTCCAAAAAAGAAAGACAAGCACATGTATACTCAGAAAAAAGTATCTGTGAACATATATATGAATCTATATAAAATAATGCTTATGGTGAGAAAGATTGAAATGTATTTGAAAGAAATATGAGTTCCTTTATTCTTTCTTTAAATTCCGTATCAAACAGTATGTTCTGGTCCTCAGTTGTAAGTCAAAGTGTTTAAAACCTGACTTACCCATAGATTCAAATAATTGTTATGATATGCGTGTGCATTGCAAACTTCAGCTCAATTCACATTTGCTAAAAGATTGTTCAGTGTTAAAGTTTCTATGAATCTCTCAAGAAGCTGGTGTATCAGTTTGAACTCAATCTTGCTTGGAGATTTTCTGCTCGTTTTAATTCAAAGTCTAATGTGAACTCATGAGCTGCAAACCTAAGGCAATAGAAATGGCTATATGTTGAATAGATCTTTCACTGTATTTTTTTTAAACTGGATTATTTTATTATAACTCTTTCAACATGAAAAGCAAGACCTTTGATCATGTTCAATAATTAATCTTAAGTAACTTTCAATTTCTAGAATACCTCTTTTGATGAAATAGTTTTCTGAAGACCATTTTTTGGTAACAAATGAAGGAAAATAAACACATAATCAACAATTAGGAGAATAATATAGAAATAAATTGCCTTAAACTGAAAGGAGTTTGTTACAAGGTGAGGGTTGGTCTCTTTTGTCGAGTAACAAGTGATAGAATAAGAGGAAATGGCATCAAGTTGTGCTGAGGAAGGTTCAGAACAGATGTTAGGAAAAATTTCTTCACAGAAAGGGTTGTCAAACATTGGAACAGGCTGCCCAGGGAAGTGGTTGAAGCCCCAGAGGTATTTAAAGGACAGGTAGACATGGTGCTTAAGGACATGGTTTAGTGCTAGTTTTGGCAGTGTTAGGTTAATGGTTGAAATCAACTATCTTAAAAGTCTCTTCAAACTAAGAACATTCTATGATTCTGTGATTCTAAAGCATAAGAGCGGGTTTATGACTGTAGGAAGCATGGAATACTCACCAAATCAGAAGACTATAAAGGTTTCCTACCCATGCTTTTACTTTACTTGCCACTGTGAACACTAAAACGTTATGATGCTTGTATGTTGGGAAGGTGCTAGAACTATATAGTAGCTGCTTACCGCAAGTTGATAGTTTAAATCACACACACTTGAATATTTGGACATCATTTGAAACCTAAGAAAACTGAGCCAAAACCAAAAAAAAAATAACGAAAAAACTTACAAACCCCAAGTGAGTGATTACTCTGAAACTCTCCATCCCCCTAAAAATGCACTTAAAATCAGAGTTCACAACTCCTATGGGCCTCATTTCTCAAATTCCCCGCAGGTCTGTTCTGTTTAAATCACTAAAAATGCACAAATGAAAACTGCTCTGAAACTTATCTCTTTAATACACTGAAATAATTTCAAAGTTTGTTCAATTTCAGTGGACCTGTAATTTTGGCTTTTAAAAATTTTGTTTCTTTTCCTTCTGTAACAGTATCTAAAATTTGAAGAATAACAATAAAAATATTTTGAATGTTATAATATGGTGCAATTCAGCTTTTCTCTCTATCACTTTACTATTTGAATTTTTTCTTTAAAAGTGCAACCCTTGGCAGTGAAGTAATTTTTATCTTGAGATCAAAAGAACAACAGTAGCACCACCACTTGTTACTGTATTGAACCAAAAAAATCTACAAGAAGAATGTCCAGGGTAGGAATCTTTCTTAGACATATTAAATCAGTGATGAAATTTCAGGAGATACAATTACATTTTAGGTCCTTATCATGTTGATTCTGAACTTTACATAGTTCCTAACACAAAACTTCCTAAAGGATATACAGTTGTCATAAAATCTCTGAAAGATATGTTTTCCTGAATATGTCTGATCTAGGAGATCAACACTTACATTTTCAACCAGTTATAAACCCAGATACGTCTGCTTTGTTCAAATCTCAGAAAAAAACATTACTTGTTTTATCTAGTAGCTATTTAATTCTGAATTTTCTTAGTCAGTTCTGCACAAGCATAAAAAACATTCAAATTCTTGATTTGTAACTTTCAGTTCTTGTATTATGGAGCTTCCCAAATTGGATTTTCTAAAAAATGGGGTGTTTTTTATTATTATTATTTTTGTCTGTTAGTTGCTTAACAAAGCCCTTTTTCTTATTTTTTTTTTTTTTTCTGATTGTTTTGGACAAAGTAGAGGATTACTTCACAATACTTATGTCATGGAACTTGCATGTGTCTATAATAAAGTAAACTTGAGAGAAGAAATTTCTTTGACATTTTATAGTCAAGTTTTAGATGTGACAATGTTTCCCTTGTAAATTAGTCTTTCAGAATTGCTCTCTGGACATGTTTTATAAAAAAATGTTGAAATCTTCCAATAGGAAACTGCTTTTGTCTCCAAGGACGTGTTTTCTCCTCTAGGCAGGCAGATGTGTAAATCCAGTTTTGGTCTTGCTTTATAGTCATTCAGCATGCCGTAATGAGACAAAATGTGTAGCAGATGCTCTTGATAGAATGTTAAGTACCTGTCTTGGCTTTTTAAAGTTCATTTTAATACATTAATAATATGGTCATAACATATTTGTATTCAGTGTCACACTTAATCACTTCCAGCAAAATCAATATTTTCTCTCTAAATTTAATAGGAGCCAGTGAAAATAAGTGGGAAACCTCTAATAAAAAGCAATAAGTGACTTTTTACTTACAGCCTTATTCATACCACTTTCAACCTCACTGCACAATTCATGACCTCATGGACTTGAATATATTCACCAGGAACAAAATTCCAGTCTCACAGCATTAATCCGTGTTGGCTAACACGGATCTGTGTTGGCTAACAATTCCTGGAACCACCTGCTTCCACCCCCAAAAAAATAACTCTTTTTAACTGCAAAATATTATTTCTGAGAGTAATGCACTTTGGTACTTTATATGTCATAAAAGTATGATAGGTTGTTAACACAGAACTGAGGCTACTTCACAGACCTTATCTGGCAAAAGCCCTTTTAACAGCAGCTTATCAAGATGTGACAGTTATCTCTAGAGTGCTCTGAAATAGTGATTTCAGTATGCCTATAATTAGAACATAATTTACTTCCCTCTGGCTTCTTACTTGTATATGGTATTTGCTTGTAGACATAGATATCTCTAGTCAATAGAGAAAAAGTTGTGTATATTTGCCATACATGAATGTTTGATATTTTGTGAAATGATAATTTTAAAGTCTTGCTTATTTCTACCTACCAGTGTGTCTATCTATATACCTATTTATGAAATACATATACTACTTTGTATGTACGAAGGGGGTTACCCTACAAACTCTTATTTCCAAACAGACAGTAAATGTTTTTATGCAATTGATATTTATGAACATCTCTACGTGATTCACTGAAAAAGAAAACAGATGTTGGGGTGGGCACACGGAGTACCACAATCCTTTCATTCTCAAAACTAGAATGCTTCCACTATTTTTTTTCTGACAGCAAAGACAGAATCACAGAATCAATGAATCACAGAATCTTCTAGGTTGGAAGGGCCCTTAAAGATCATCTTGTCCAACCGTCAACCTGACAAAAACAGACACCCACACAACAAACAAGGAGCATCACCATCACTAAACCATACCTCCCAGCACTACATCAAC
>JAOQGH010000001.1:133298648-133321169 GCA_025769975.1 Gallinago jamesoni
TGCGGATTGCTTTTTAATTGCAATAGTGTAATCGCCATTGTACACATAGGACCTGCAATAGTGACGTATTGGACCTGCGAGTGAAGTCCAAATAAATTAATTTGAACCTCACAGTGAAGTCCTTTCTCCCCGTTTCGTCACACCCAGCCACAAACTGTAAAGCATTTTGGAACAAGGTCAATAGAGCTGATATTAATCCTGACAAGTGGATGACTCTTATACCCATACTTAAAGAGCATTTCCTTATGGGAACTTGATGATCTTCTAGCATCTTCACAGTCTGTTACAGAGTTTGAATATGAACAGAACGTATTTTTATAGTATGTATGCATTATGGTACCTTTTATTTGTCTCAGTTTCAGATCCAGTGCTCTGCATATTTGAAACACATCACAGCCAACATGGCTTATTTTAATATCAAGCTTTATCCTATAGTTTGTTGATAAAGTGTGGATGAGGAAATTTAGTCTGTTATAAAACAGAACATTGGAGAGGTTTGTGCTGAACATTTAATTTAATAGTATTATCAGTAGTGATATTGGTGATTAATATTTTTTCCCATTACAGTATTAAAAAACACTTTTTTGTCACTTGAAACATCCATTTACTATAAACTGAAGAAGCAGGGTCTGAATTTTTTGGGAAATGGCGTATCTATTGCATACACACTGGAACCTGCAGTTTGAGAAACCAAATTGTCATCACAATTCTTTGATGCCTTTCATTCCTGAATATAGGTTTGAAGGATTATCTTTGAACATTTGTCCATCTGCCTATTATATTATAGGATATATGAAGGCATTTTTTTACAAATATTAAATTTAATTAAATGTTCTCAGAACACCAGCAGATAATACATGTATGTCATTTGTCCTGAAGTATTGGCTGGCTTTTCATAGCAGCATGTGTGGCTACAGTAGGTATTAGCAGCACTGCCAGCCTGACACCTGCAGTAAGCAACAGGCTTACCCTAATGTAATTTAATAAGATGTCTTTTGTTATTAAACCAAGAGTTGTATGTTGCCAGCTGAGGTAGAAAATAGGTCCCAGAGCTTGTTCTCCCTTGTTGCATCTGCAGTTATTTTTAGGGGGCTTTAATATTTAAAAGTCTATTACTAATTTCAGCATTGCCCGCACAAACCTGCTTTGTAGTTCTATTGCCAAATTATCCCTTGAAGGCAAGTGCTGTAAATAATTTCTCAGTTCTGTTCCTAGACGCTTGCCAAGGTCATTATCTAGCTTTCCCACAATCCCTCTATTCTGACTTTGATTATGAGTGGTAACTAAGAAACAGTTATGAGATGCAATCACAAGCTGTGGCAGTCTTATCAAAATCTGAAGATGGTCCCTGAGCACTCTGATGAAGCCAGTGGCTCAGCTGCTCTTCCTTCCTTAATACTTCATTTATCTTTCGATTTGGTCAACCAACAGAGCAGCAACAAGAGCAAACATAAAACAGGAGCTAGGAAGCAGACATGACAGCCAGAGAGAAAGGAGGCTCCAGAAAACCAGCTGGCTGGAGCAGATTATAGAATTCCAACATTTAGCTTTTACACAGTGATAATTCTTTTTGTGTTCTCATTCTTTGCTTCCTTATCTCTCACATTGTCAAGAGTCTGACATCACTTTTAAAAATGTAAATAAATATTCCATGAAAAGTTTTTCCTGAGTTGAGACATGACTTTTCAGGATCAAAATAACTGCGATGTAAAGGTGTCCTTGTTTTATACAGACATGATAAAAAACCCACCAAAATCATAGTATCACAAAATGCTCATTTGTGAAAGTCACATGTTTATATATGTTAAACATAGGACAAAAAACCCCAATGTTGATGCGCAAATACAGACACCTAGTTATACACTGAAAAGTTATGTTAAGTGTCCATGTGCAGTTCAAGTCCCTAAATTTAGGAACCATGTAACGAGATATGACTGCAGTTATTCAACTTCACATAGCAATTATATGACAGAATCCTTAGAAGATTCCAGCTTCCAGTCACAAATCCTGGCATCATCTTGCCCCTTGGACTTTAAGAAATATTGGTTTTTTCTAACTCTAGACATTTGACCTTTACAGATTGACAAGCTGAAAATTAAAATGCTTTACAAGATTCAGGGTGAAGTCTCATTGCAGTAGTGAGAAAAGAATGTTTACTCCATTTCAAATGTTCGCTTTAAGGATAGATGGGGAAAACAAATTAAGAAGGAGAACAGAAAGAAGGAGAAAGAAAAAAAAGAGGGAAGGAAAGAAGGAAATAAAAATGGAAAAAAGAAACGTCAGGTTTCTGACTTTGAAAACTTTAGTTCTGACAAGAAATACATTATGTTCTTTTACTTCTTTTGGTGAATAAATTATGTATGCAGTATTTTAGTCATAGGCTACTTAAAATTGAAAAGCTACATCTCTACTGTTAAATTAAATAGAGTCAGGCAATGTTCCTGTGAGCTGGAACTTGGTTGCGCATATTGTTAAATTTTTAAGGTAAGATCTCACACAGTTTTGTCTGGGCCAGTCAACATGCAACAACTTCCGGGCACAGTCAGAGTTCTACTAAGGTACAGGAAGGTCTCCACTGCTGAATAAACATTTTACATAAGGAGATGAGAAAATGTAATAGTATTAAAGCAATTTCTCTAAGTCTCTTCACTTGAGTGTGAGAGAATATTTCTAGCACCTTTTAATTTGTTTGGATAGACACAATAGCACTGTAGTATTTGAAAAACAGAATGCAATTACATTACATGAAATAAATAAGTATTCAATCTATTATATGAAAGTAAGTAAGACTGGATTCAATCTAGTCACTGTATTTTTGAGCGTTTCATTCTGAAAAAGAAATTAAAATTTTATTTTAACGCATGCAAAACAAGAAGAGAATTTATTCAGCACAATTTTAATTTGCATTCTTCCATGGCTCAAATTGGAACAACACAGTAAATACTTCTGGATTAAGACCTATATTTGTTTTACAGGTGTGGTCGATTCATTTCATAATTTTAACTAGCCCAAAATAATTTGTACAAGGGAAGAAAAATATTTTGTACCTCTGTGCTTCTTTTTGTAGTATTTTGACCTTAATTAAAACTGTTTCAGCACAAGTTTTGGAGTAAAAGTTTTGGAGTCCTCAGCACAGGAAGGACATGGACTTGTTGGAGAGGGTCCACCGGAGGGCCTATGAAGACAGGCTGAGAGAGCTGGGGTTGTTCAGCCTGGAGAAGAGAAGGATCCGGGAGACCTCTTAGCAGCCTATCAATATCTGTAGGGAGCCTACAGAAGAGCCAGAGAGGGACTGTTTACGAGGAAGTGTAGCGACAGGACAAGGGGCAACGGTTTTAAATTGGAAGAGAGGAGATTTAGATTAGATATTAGGAAGAAATTCTTTCCTGTGAGGGTGGTGAGGCACTGGAACAGGTTGCCCAGGGAGGTTGTGGATGCCCCATCCCTGGAAGTGTTGAAGGCCAGGCTGGATGGGGCTTTGAGGAACCTGGTCTAGTGGGAGATGTCCCTGCCCATGGCAGGGGGCTTGGAACCTGATGATCTTTAAGGTCCCTTTCCAACCCAAATGATTCTATGATTCTATCATTCTAAGTATATCAAACAGTTTCCTTCTAAAGTTGGATAAGTAGTTCTTTGTGCATTTAAAGTATCAAATTTTCCATGTGATACATCTTATACTTTATAAAGTTACACATTTCATTTATCCTTTGATATCCATGTAGGAAACATAAACTCAACATAGATCATGGTTTGGGTTAATTTCATTCTTACTTTTTCTTTTCTATTTTTTAAATAACAATGCTATATTTAACTGAAAAATACAATTTTGAGCTATCTAAATTAATAAATACACCAAATACTTCTCAGCAATGTATCAAGAAAAAATAAGAAAAAAAATTGAGATAGAAATATTAATTTTTAATTTAGTCATATTTATTTCAAAAAGGAGGGTCAGAAGTGGTTCACACTACACAATGGAACCTTTCCTGTTTCATCATAACAGTGAAATTTATCTTAAATAACAGTCCCTCACTTCTTGTTCCACCCCTTCTTTACCAATTCTGACGTTCTGCCATCTCATGCAAAAAAAAAACCAAACAAACAAACAAAAAAAAAACCCAAAGGCCAAAAGACTGAAAAGCAAACAAACCAACCAAAAATCACACACACTTCTGATAATTAATCCTACAGCTGCGATTAAAGAAAGATGTGTGGTTAATTTCACCTTGTATTCTGTGGATGCTGTATTTTAAATCGACTTTTCACACAAGATTTCATTGGTTTTGTGTCCTTTGTAATTAGTAAGCACTGATGAAATTGCATCACAAAAGGTTGAAAAGAGAAATGGAGATTTTTTTATCGATCAGTTAGAAATCTCAAGGTTCAGCCTAGTTCTGTCCTTCAAAGATTTCCCAGAGTGTCTCTGTCAGATAGAATTGTTAGTGCAATAAAATTGTACTCCTGATTTAGAGCAGCTACTGCCTACAACCTATACCAGCTCCAAGTCCACAAACTCAGTGGAAGTTATACTGACACGAACTCCTTTGCAGTCACGTACTCTTTTTTAGTAAAAATTTGTAAAAAAAAGCTTTTTGTAAAAATTCACTTTCTTATCTCTGGTAATGCCAAAATATGCATCTGACATTTCATATCTTACATTTAGTAGGAAAGCACTCAAACCAATTCTCTTAAAAACACCCTTCTTCCCCCAATACTTCTTTAAAACTTTAAGATTCAAATTTATATCTGTCCCTTGCTTTAATTTTATAGGAAATCAGTGTCTTTCATCTGTATGTTTTTCAGGAAATTCAAGGGAGTGCCTTTATCTGGACGTACTCTGGCTTTAATTGATGTTAGACTGTTTTCTCAGTAAGCTTAAAGTAACAAGTAACAAAGAAACGTTACTTGTTAATGAAAAGCTCTAATAATTTTTGACTCAAGTATTTATAGGATTGTTTTACATGCTCATTTTAATTTCCCAAAGATTACCAGACAATAATTGGAATATAGTGCAACATAGGCTTGCCTATAGGCTGGAGGAAATCTAGTAATTTATCATTCATTTCAAATTCACTCACAAAACCATATCACATACCAAAGAATTATTTTAGAAAACTACAAAAACAACCCTCTATGTGTGAGAGGACCTTGTCACATTTCAGCTAAGTCATTCCACCTATTTCACAGATAAACTTATTTTTTTTAATGAGTGGCATGCGAGATAATGTTATATTCCATTATTCACAGAAGCTATTGAAATGGTGCCCTCTCAATAAATGAACTTTCAACTACTTTTCCTTAGGTGCGAGGAAAAGAGGAGACAGTTAATGTCTCTTTAGTTTCTTTTGTGCTCATGAATAATTAACCTTGTTATCCTCCTTTATTCTATTAAATATTTTTTTATAGAAGTTGGTCATATTAATATAGTTCTTCAATGAAATTTTTAATTGTTTAAAAATAAAAAATAAAAAATTAGAGGACAGATTCTGTCCGCTGCTTCATGACTTGCATTTTCACCACTCCATTACCACACAAGTTCAGCCTTTAACTCCATGGCTAACAATTCAGTGAACTTTTGGCACCTCAGTAGTTGTATTACGATGAAAAGAATCAATGTTTCTTCAACTCTATTAGCTCCACTATGTCACTGAAACAGTACTTTCCTGATGCTTGTGCTCTGCCTGTAGCTCAGCCACAATAGTTAGCCATTAATGCTTTAAAGGCATTAATATTGAACAATATTAAAAGGATGTTTTTACGAAGGATTTACTTCATGAGGAGTGCTGAGCTTTCCTTGTGACACACTGCATACCTAAATAATAATAATGCCTCCCTGTTCCTAGTTCTGTGCTAGAGGATCCATTTTTATATCTGTGTCCAAACCCTGTATGAACAGTAACTTCGCTCAATGCTGTAAATCCAAATTTGCTGGAAGAATAGCCTGCTTTTACTATTCTATAGTAATATAAAATTAGTACCTACAGAAGCCCATCACTTAGCAGCAGTACAAACAAAAAGCTATTTCAATGTGTGGGTGAAATTTTGGCCTGAAGAAGAAAGAATCATGATTTCCGAATCCATAAAAACAATGTAGAAGAATATGACACATAATATTACATGCCAGAGAAACTTATGGTTAATTCCAAGATCAGCCTGACTGGATATCACTCCAGGAAGAAGATAAAAGCCTCAGTGGATGTATGAAAAGGGATACAATTAGGAATATGCACACTTCTGTTTTATGAAGAGCTGGGCAGCCTACCCTGTGAATGCAAGTGCACATATGAAGCATGTGTTTACCTTTATTCCTGCAGCAATTACCTCAATATAAAATGTTCTGAGGGTTCTCACCTATCATTCAGCCACAAAAATTTACTATAGGAAGCATGACCCACATCACAGTGCTTCTTTGCTGTTTTTCTGTACACCTAATAGGCACAAAGAATAGATATGGTGACAATAGAAATTTGCATAGAAAATAAATATTCTGCCATGCTAAAGAGTTATGAGTATTTCAGCAATAACCCTAAGCAGTTTTACCAGAAAAATGTCTGATTGGTGTTGAATGAAACTAACATGTTCCCTGTCGACAGAGAAATGGTTACTTGGTCAGAGATCTTCTTACTCTTCCATTTTTCAGGAATAATAGAATTGGGTTTTTATTCTTTGGAAATTCAAAGTAGCCTATGAAATTTCTGACCAAAATAACTCCACGTGCATTCCTCCTTAGGCACTCTTCATATCCATCTACTACTGTGCGTTACACAATGCAAAAATAGTTCTCTTTCATAGCCAGAAGTTTTTCACAGTATGGTCCAAGTAAACTACTCCGTCTGCTAGTCTAGGATCTGCAATGTAACATGTCCTACAGTTAAGTCCTCACATTGGCTGTATAAATAGACTGTGGGGTAAAATCATATTGTGTACCACTTGTCTGACCCTTGAAAAGTAGAAAATCAGATGGGAAGAACACAGCCAGATGTTCATTGAAACACTCCTGCAATAGCTACAAGATTTCATTCAGCAGATGTAAATATATCTGCAGCAAGTTTAGGGAAGTAGAGTTCAGAGAATGGGAAAAAGCGCTGGAGGAGAAATTGTCACTCTTTCAAGAAAAGCTGAAAACAAACATAAAAGACATTCTCACTATGTACAGACCTTGTGATACTGCTCTACAAACATTCCCATTGAGTTTTTGAAATCACCTAGAAGGTATTTAATTATCACTATGTTTGGTGCAGCTAAATTTAGCAACCACTGCTCTCTAGCACTTACTGTCTGAAAACAGACATGCACAAACCCTGGCAGTCATTCTCTTCTAACCAAATTTTACTGGAGAAAAAATATAAGATTTTGGGAGTTCATATTTAAGTGCAGAAAGTTGTGTATTGAATACATACTCTTTTGTTAAATAAATAAAATAAAATAAAATAAAATAAAATAAAATAAAATAAAATAAAATAAAAATAAGATAAAATAAAATAAGATAAAATAAAAAGATACTGGTTTGCTCTGATTTTTTAAAGGAAACTAGGAATTTTTTAAGCCAGTATCCTGAAAATATATTTATTGTCAGTCTTTTTCTAATTCATTTCATCTTCTAGTTGTCAGTAGATAGTGGTACCAAAAGTCTTTCATGTCAAATATTTCTTCTATGTCACATACACGGCAGAAGGGGCAAAATCTCCAAACTGGCAAGCTAAAGAAGGACCGTTTCAGCAGCTATAAATAACAAGAATTTAAATTTTCAATCAACACACTAGCAGAGTTCATTTTTTAGGAAGTGTGTCCTACAAAATCAACACATCTGGTAGTCTCAGCCCCAAATGAGTATGTTTAGTAAATCTTCAGAATGTTTAAGTTGTCACCTAGGAACAAGAGGAGTGAATCTCATTGTCTTAACCAGACTTTGCTGTCTACATGGAAACTGCTGAAGATGAGTCAGCACTGTTAGTGGTATTCACAGCTGTGTAAGAAATGTTCCTAGTGTGAAAACAGAGACATAAGTGCAGTATACTGTCAATACAACATTTTTTATATTGTTCTACTGAAAACCACTCATATAAGGTGATATAATAATTAAAAAAAAATGGAGAGGGAATGTAAATGTAAATCAACGTCAAATTTCATACTTTGTTCTTAGACATCAAGGTGGTTATGTTGCAAAGATGTAAGAAATACAGATTTTAAGGCAAAAGAACTCTTACATGCTTAAGTTATGTTACAAAGCAATGTTGTTTGTGTGTTTTGTAAACATGGAATTTACACAATGCATTTTCTAGCTGCTACTGGTCAGGGAATAAGATAAGGGAAAAACAACAACCTTGAACTATTTAAACACTTTCAGGAAGTGATTAAATCAACAGATAGAATATGAGTTTCATGTCTCAAAGCCATTCGCTCACACTGCTTGGTGTTTTCAGAAAAATTGAGATTTTATTATTCATAAAAGATGTTTCCTAAAAATTCTTTTATGAAAGTTACTGCAAGTAGGAATAGTATTTTCAATAATGGCATAATGGATGTATGATCAAGATGTCTAACCAAAGAAAATGAAATACATTGAAGAAGTTTGGAACAGACAGCTCACATCAATCTGCTAATGTAACAATACAATTCTCAGCCTTGGAAATTCACTGATGTTTTCTCTGAAGTGGAGGCTACACAATGCTCCTTTGTAAATATTGAAAAGGTTTGAACAAAATAAATAAAATTAATATTTTAATGAAAATGAAGCAAACTTAAATGCATAAAATTAATATATCTTTATTAACTTCTGACTTAAAACTCTTTTATGCATAAATATCACTTGTAGTATTACCATTTCCCATTCACTACTTTATAAATGACAAGTAATATTAGTGTTAATTAATATTTGATGTGATAAGTATGCTTTAACAAGTGGGAAATTCTCTCTTACTCCTTCCCTGACCCCTGCACCTACTCACCAAGACTGGCATTAAAATGGCAAAGTAGTCATATGAACTATAAATAGTGATCTAAGTAGCAAAATAAGTACTTCAAATTAGGAAGACTGGGATTACTATGAATACAGCATGGTTGGTAACTACCTAACATGGTTTGGTAGTCTCTTTTTACTATTACCTAACAGAGAAATTACATTAGATTTTTGTATGTGACATGATTAATAGAGAGAAGATATTTCACGTGCCGTATCAAAATACCTCCTTAGAAACAGAATTTGGTTTTTGAGCAGATAATTTCCTAGTGTCTATAATTATTTTTAGAACTTATACTTTGTCAGTAATTCCTAGTGCAATAAGGGGCCTAATAAGTGACAGACATAGACTGCAGTCTTTGAAAGAAACTTGAGCCATTAACTTTCTTCTAGGCCCAAGAAAATTTTTGCTATTGACAAAGGTAAATTAATTTTTAAAGCATTCCCTCCACTGTTGTTACTTAGCACTTACCTCCACTATTGTTGCTCCGAAGCATACTCTGGGGCATATGTGAATTTATTTCAGAAACACCAGCCTCAACCCCAGCTGGATATAAAGAGAACCTAGCCAAAAAATATGTATGCTACTACAGTTTTCCAATACCTGATTATAACAAATATTTCACTGCTGGTGGAAGTTAAATTCATCTGGCACTATTATCATGGACATATTCCTTTAGTCTGAGAACTTCAAACTGCTGCCATCTCCTATCCAAGCTCTTGACTGTTTCTTCCTTTCCCTGTTCTTCTATCCTATAGAAATGTTGAGACCTACTCAGAAAAGACAGTAAGGAATAGGTCTTCTCAAAGACACGACTAGTAAATTCACTAAATCATTCACTTCAGAAAAATTGCTAGCGTATCCAGACATTGAACAAGCGGTAAAAACAAACTATGGTTCTGTCAAGTAACCTGAACTCTTGGCAAGTTTGGTCAACAGGTACAACAGCTGGACAGGTACAAAGGGTCCTTTCCAACCTAAGTCATTTTAGGATTCTATAATAATACGGAAACAATTTTCTTAAGTTCCTCTTCAAATATTTACTGAACCATTAGCATCTGAGAGGAGATTGTATTTTGCAAGCCTTAAATAGAAAAGTGCATTTATTTATCACATCTCGGGAGCAGGTCAGTTGCCTGCTCTATATCTCATTCCCTTCTACCTTTATTTGTGTAACAGTTTCATACAGATTTTGGCAGTTTCATGCTACAAAGCCCCTCCTTACTTCTATGGTCCAAAACATGTCATAAAAGGGTTTCAGTGGCATAAAGGTAAATTTCACATGATAATAACAATGTCTGATTTTTCCAACACTTGACCAGTGATGGCATATAACCATTTGTTACAGCATACAGAGAATTTCCATGGATTGTTTTTTAATGAAGCTTAAACTTCTTATAGCTATCTTTTGTGTTTATGCATCTTTGCATAACAAAAAACTTGCAGAGGGGAATTCAAGGTCGCCATTTTTCTGCTTTCCAGCATATAGCAGCCATATATTATGATCTTATTAATATTATCTAGAAAACGAATGACGTCTCTCTCTATGCATATAACATACTGCTTTCTTAAACCCCTATTGGTGCTGTATCCCTGCATGTCACTGGTAAAATAGAATGTCAAAGAATGAAATTACTAAAGAAACCTATGGTAAGGATGACCTCATCTTCCCCAAGGAAGGACCAATCTCTCAATCAAGGAAAGTAATACATGCAAGTGAAAGATAAGAGCGACTTACGAGGAATATTTATATTTTATTTTTTTTATTTTATTTTCTTTTAGTTCCAGTTCCAATTTTTACTGTTTGGTGGAGTTTAGTCATGTTGGAATTAAGGTAAAGATGAGGATATAGTTTCCTTTCAAATTCAAAATTTATGATTCAAATGCAAAAATCAGGAAAGCAGAAGAAACATAGTTGAAAATGAGACTGAAGAGTTTGGCTGCTGCGAAAGGGAAGTTCTGTGACATATGAAACGCTCTATTGTGTGCTGCCCCTCTGGAAATTCTTAAAGGGTGAGTGAGAAGAGTGCATAACTCTCCAAGATCTTGTGTCAGCCTCATGTGGATGTATGCTAAAGCCATACAAGACAGAACATAGAAATGGAAATCTTGTCCTAGATCCCAGAGGCAATAATGAGAATTTAGTTTCTTTAACTAGCATTTACCTGTAAATATAAACTTAAATTAGATATCTGTATCTACAGATACCTCCCACATCTGGGGCTCTATTCAACTTCCAAAACACAGGCAACCAGTGTCACTTGAGGTGATTTAGGACAGGTTTTGCTACGTAAGCCATGGAGTGTGTAAGAGACCTATGCTTTTCAGGAGTGGCCGAAGGAGGCAAGGCAGGACTTGTTAAGGCGTCTCCAATGACATAAGTGTGCTATTAGACAGACCACTTTCAACCTCTGTGTGTGCATTTCTGTAGTAACATTATAAAATACAGAACTGTGTTATTAAAATGTCTATAATTATTTCACATATATTTGAACTGTTTTCAGTCAGACTATTTGCTGATAAAGTTAAGGGTGAAGAAAAAGTCACTGGATGACTGAAAATAATTTTATATTTTCTTTCTAATTGTTGAATGAAAAAGATCACATGGGCCTCTAAAAAATAAAAGCCTGAAAAAAGTACATTCTTCCTCGCTATTATTAATCATAATTCTCTTAAATTGAATAAGACTAATCCAACCTTACTTGGCATGTTTGTCCTAAAATTCTAAACTTGTTTAATTTTTATTTTCTCTTTCTTTACTTCTACATTTAGCTATAGATTCATTACGATAGTCTAATTTTTTTACAGATTTATTACAAATATTTGGATTTTGGTGCGTACTTTTAATGGATCTAAGAAATCTGGTTTGGTTGGGTTACCTTTTGAGTTTATTTTTGTGATTTTGCCAGCACTGTGAGATTTTTCACACAGCTGTAGTTCTGCTTCTGGGCCGTGCTAGCAGCAGTTGTATCTTTCTTGACTTCTTAACAACCTTGATTTACATTAATCCGTAACCAGCAGCTGGCATGCCTGCATTGCCTTTTTCTTGTAGAAGTCTGCAGTATGCCTGCATCCATTTGTGCTTAGTCAACCCATTGATCTGAACATAAATGCCCTTATGGAAGGAAACAAATCATTGGTAATACAACTCTCTTCTTTCAAAAATAAATATTTCTTATCATGAAATAAAAATGTTATGATTTTTTAGAGTTTTATGGCATGTCCGTATTAGAAAATGTGCATTTTTAACTTTCTCTAAAAGATTTTAGCAGATTTACATAGACTTGTGTAAAGCAAGCTACAATATAATCTTTTTACATATATGTGTGTATATATATATATATGTATGAGATTTTGTAGCTTGTTTTCTTTGCAGATTTCCATAATGGAGTTTACTGATTAGTAAATACAAATCAAGATACAAGCTTAACTTGCTCCAGGCTAGGTCCCAAAATTGCATATGAGGATGTTAATTTTGTTCTCATTCTAAATAAATGTTCTTTTTTTTTTTCTGAAAATACAATTTTCTAATGCAGTCAGTTTCTTAAATGGATGTAGATTTTGCTGTCTTCAGTTCTCTGCACAATACTGCCATAAATGAGACTGAGAAAGGGCTTGCTTCTGGAAATTGACTGAGTAAATAGTATATATTGATATTAGCTGTGAAGCTATTTTTTTCATCAGTTCACATCAGTCTTTCCAAAGGTGAGTGAACACATTAATTGCTTTTACCTTGTGATACACATACAAAAAGACTTAATGTACCTGAGATGCACAGAAATACACCGTGTAACTTGGAAATCTAAGGCTGTGAAGAGGTCTGAGAGAGATTTCTAGGTTCACTCTGACAGTAGCCCTGGAACGCTACTCACGTTGTATGGCACTGAGCTGCTTGGGCAGGTCACATCTACAGATCCTGGAGCATTAAATGGTATTAGCCACTGCTGCTTCCTTTCGTTCCACAGCAGGATATTTGGATGGCCCAGGAGTCCCCATATCAGCCAAAAGAATGTAATTAAAAGTCTTGTGAGTTGGATGTGGCTCAAGAGCCACAGTTTGATCTCCTTTATGCAGCATGACAGAACTTAGAAATTGCATAAGTGTAATGGCTTTGTGAGGCTTCATGGTGAGAATTTTCCAAACCGCATAGAATAACTGGATGTCTTGATTATTGCTCTCCCACCCGGTCTACATTTTCAACCAGAACAGTATCCGAGAGAGTTACATAGAGTAAAATATTTAGCTACTGTTTGCATCTTTGAAGGTAATTATGATCCTGATCCCAAAGCTATTTGCTGTGAGTTAGAATTTCCTTATACACTGTATCAGAATTGCCAGACAGAAAACTCTGTATGAAACCCTTTCTTTCCATTTAAAATGTGCACGTACTTTTTAATGGTTAAAGGTACAAACTTCCCTGTAATGGAGTTGGCACAATGCATGAAAATATTGCAGTTTAGAAAGGCTCCATATAAGTACAATTTGGTAGCTTAAAGGAACTCAACTGTGTTGAGTTTGGAGTTCAATCTTTGTCATGTAATAAAGTTTTCTAATTTAACAGACCATAATCCACTTTTATCATACTTCATACAGTACTTTTGTTAAAAGACAAAAATTTGTGAAGGAGAAAATAGATATTACTTGAAGTCATAATTTCCTTACTAATGGACTAATGTATTTTCAGCTTTTCTTTTTATATAAAATCCCCTATTTACAGTGCTTTGGTTTTCCCACCACCTCTGTCTGCAAAATACACTCAAGGGGTCCTTTTTATGTAACAATGCTTCGTATTAAAACAACCAAAATGTTGCAACTGGAAAAAATGGTGGATTTATTTTTAAATATTTCAGTTCTGCAAATCCAGATTGTCCTCTTTGTCCTACCAATCTCTTTTGGGCTTCTGCCATTCACTGCTAGGAGAACTAAATCTAACCTCAACTTTTCATATGGATTTTGAAGTAGTACTCAGTATAAATAAAATTCTGACTTAATTCTGAACTCCTCTGAAATCGTTCATGGCAATGAGATGATTTATTCAGGTTTAACAGAAATCCTTTTGCTTATGCCTATATTTTTCAACATTTTTATAAGTACATTCTAATAGGGTTACATTTCCACATGAATTGACAGGATTTTTTGTCTAATTTTTTGTTGTTTCAGTCCTTCATATCTTAGTGTACTTTGTGGAAAATAATAAGTCTTTTTATTTACATTTTACTAAAATTGTGTTTTGCTTTAATTATATGTTTCGTAATATATAATATAGTGCTTTAAGAATGACAAATGATACAATGGTACTGTAAGCTAAAGGTATTTGGGAAAACAAATACATCAGCCTCATTTTCAGTAATGCAGCTGATGGTTAATCTGATTCTGGTCATATTTGCATGTTAAGTAATATATTATGCTAGCTTTAAAAATTTCAGCACTTAATATGATCCTTCATATGTATCTAAAGAAAAAAATTAATAGACCTGTGTACACATAGAAAAAAAACCCCACTTGTGTTTTTTCCTCAAAGTGAAACTATTTTATCACATTTGCTGAAGTCAGGGCTTTTTTCTTTGGAGAAGAATTGTCTTTGGAGAAATAAAGTCCTCTAGGAAGAATTTGGATTTCTAAAAGTGTAACACTGCTGTAAAAGCTGCTTTGAAAAATGGTGGTATCAGCTATAAAGATGAGTTTCTGATGGTAATTCCCAAACTGGCCAGAGCAAAGACCCTGCATACATTACTAGAGATTTGGGATACCTATAACATTTGGAAAACTAAGAGCATGAGCTGCTTTGTCCCGTGACTGTGAAGTGGTAACAGGCTAAGTGTGTAACACTAGAAAAGAAAGCTCTGCAAAGGCTGTATCAAAATCAATATTCACTGAAAGAGACAGTAGTTGTGGGTAAAAATATTATCTGATTTAGTATGCAAAGACTGTATCAAATTGTATTTGCACAGGCAGGCAGATTGGGAATGTTGTCATCCTTAATTCTGAAATCTCTAACTTTTGAACTCTGACATTCTTTTAACATAATTTTTCAATATAATGTATAATGCATATATGCAGAAAAGGCAGTTCTGATACTAACATGTTCTCACTTTATCTGCTGTTAGGCATTTCTTTTCTCAGAAAACTAATCAAACCCAAAAGCATTTCATAATTTGCAACAGAAGTGAATTGACTTTCTTCTGAGAGTCTTAATTCTTTTTGTTACTTTTAAAACAGTTATCTGTGCCAGCTAATTTTACTTTGACTTGCATTTATATGTTTCATTCTTATTTTTGATTGTCTGTAAGGAAAGGGAAATCAAATATATAAAAAAAGTTCAATTAATCTCTGTCTGTTCTGTGCTCACAGATATGGTAAAAGGTGATGCTTTCAAAGGTACTTTTTCTATTAAAAAGGTGTCTTTTTCTATTACAAAGGTGATCTGTAGTATCAGGATAAAACTCTATTAAAATAAATAACAAAAAAATAACTCCTAGGAACATCAATCAGAATTGCCATTTAATTTATATTCCACTAGAACATTTTAAAATGCAATTTTATTTCAGCAAGCAGATGGTGTAGTGTTCAGTCATCAGATGAATGTCGATGGTCTCAATTTGCACTGTTTTGCGTTGTACTTTTAAAAGAATAACACTTTACACTAATTGAGAGAAATTACACAATTCAACTACACACCTAATTCTCAGCAGAGTGACACATAATGTAAAGTGTTTCACTAACTTCAGTTAGTTACTCCAGTTTTCTGATACTCAGTGAGATTTCAGGCCAAGAAACATTAGTCATTCCATGGATTTGTTTTACCTGAACTTCGCCTCTTAAAGACTAAATGTCAGAGACCAGTTTTATTTTTTGTTTTAATAAATAAAATGTGCAGATTGTCTACACAGTTTGAAGAATTTACCTACTTTAGGGGAATCCTGGAGATTTAGATACATATTGGTAAGAACATATTGTAACTGCAGAAAAATTGGTTTTCCGTATCTTTAACCAATGTGATTTTAGAACATATAAGAAAGGTTAGTTACACAAGAACTGGTTTGTTTCTTAGTAACCCAACTTTTGAGACATTGAATCCCATTTTCTCCTTCCTTTGCTGTGTCCATGATATCTTGGGCTATTATTATAAAAAGAAAACTCTCATATTGTTCAAAGTACAGGAAAAACACACTTCCATGTGAAAAAATAGATCCTACTTTCCCCAAAATACATACTGCCTGAAGCAAACAACTCAGTAAAAAAGAGGTTTCAGTGAAGTGTGTAGAAAGAGTCATAGCTGAAGTCTGTTTTAAAAATGATTTGCTGATTTACATACAAGATTTTGAGCAGTGTTTAAACAGTGAGCCATAAAATACAAAATGGCAGCAAACAAAATAAGAAGAGATAAAATAAGATTATGTTACTGATACATAATGACTTATTATCCAAGAGTTCATTGACTTAAAAGGACACGATGTAGAATACAAACCATGTCCAAAACTTTCTTCAATGAAGGGTCATTTTTGAAAGGAGCAATTAGTGGAAATGCAAGTCTAAAGATTCTTATGCAACCAATTAAATCTGCTTGGCATATAACAGCTTAGGGTTATTTTTTAGCTATGTTCACTTATCTATAAAATAAATCTATTTTCACCACATAAAGAAATAAATTGTTGGAAGAGAATAGGCTTATTATTAACCTTTCAGCATGTAACTTGTAGACCTGTATTAAGATTAGCTCTGAAGCTCTTAAATTATTCATCTTTCCTAAACTGAGAAATTTATTGTGCAAAAATGACTGTGTTGTTTGGAAAAACACAGAAACAAACAAACTGAAAAGCTATGTGATTTCTTCAGGATATAATCTACATATTACAACACAGTGAAAATACCCATTGTTGTTCTTAGGTTACCAGGTTATTAACCACACCTGAAAGGAGTGGTTTTAAAAATGGTATGTTCCAGGTTAAAAATAAGTAGACTAGAAAAGATCAGTGAGCAGGAGCAGAGGAGAAGTGAAGTTGAGAAAAAAAAAAAAAAAAGTGTTTACACCAAGTGTTTACACCAAATTTAAGAATGAGAAGAAAAATTTATTTTCTCTGTCTAGGTAGACTGCAAGAGAGGACTCCAAGCCAAGTTAATGTCCAGTTTAAACTGTATTGGTTTCAAGAGAAGTACACACAGCTGCAAAGATGAATTAGTTTTAAGATTTAAGATTTCTGTTAATTCAGAAATACAAGTTACTAAATAAAATTGAGTATAATTTTGGTATTGGTTTTGGGTTTACTATTTTAATGTAAAATAGATTTCCATGTTTTTTTTCCATTTACCCCAATTTCTTACCAATATCACTAAAATGTCTCAAACTTCTTCATATTTTCCTTTAATTTGAGATTACACTTTTTGAAACCATTTCACTGCAAGTCTACAGAGAATACATTGGTATTTTCAGGTGTTAAGAGAGTGCAATAGAATGATATTACAGGGTGAGATAAGAGCAGTAAAAGAAATTAAATTAAATTAAATTAAAATTAAATTAAAGCAAGTATTTAATGTTTATATTTCAAGATTAATGTATCATTGTCTATATGAAACAACAAGAGACTAATAAAATTTTAATGCTTTTTTTTTTTGGTCAGACTTGTTCAGAGTCTCAAATTACCACTAATTTTTATATTTTTTTTTAAGGGTTGTCCAGTGTGATTCAGCAAGGTGCTCAATTTCAGAATGCTTTTAACTTAGAGGGTATGAATATCCTATATAAGTCAATATGACTACAGATGATTCAAAGTAACTACTATTAATGATTGCTTTTTCACAGCATAAAACAGTTTCTAATGTGGAGTCCATATTGTGTGACAATAAAAATAAATTAAGATATTTTGGTTGACATTGGAATGCGCAAAATTTCCGCCCGGCTTTTTCATACACCTTTTTTGTCATATACATCTATACTGTAGAATAACTGTATAACTGAAAACATTACCATCTCATGAAGTTTTCTCAAATATTTGTTAGCTGTATGTGTATATTATCTGCTTTTCTTCAGTATTTGTTGAATGGACAAACAGTCTATGGAATTGTATTGCAATCGATGCAGCTGAAATCTAGTGGTTTCCCTCTCTCACTGCTTGTTTTTTCTCTTTGCTTGAATTATTTCTCCAGTTTCCCTCCAAGACCTTCCTTCCTAAGAATAATCTCTCATGTATCTTCATGGCTTCTTCTTTTAATGATAAAGCATTCATTATGAAGAACAAGGGGATGTTACACAGATGTATCAAAACCTTTAGATTCTTCTAACTTTCAAAACACTTTCTAATGAAAGTATTTGGAACATGTGCTTCTTTATAGTAGAGCTAAAAAATCTGGAAAGATCAGCATCCGAGTATGATTGAAGAAGTTCTCTGTACACTTGTACTAATCCAAAGCTCTGTATTTTATATGATGGCAAAAATATTAGATGACATTTAATTAACCATACATTATGTTTTTTAATACTTATCACATATTTCTGTTATTGCATAGTAGGCCCAGAAAATGCATCCATAGACCAAGACATGGCAGTTCCAGCTGCAGTAAAATCAGAAGAACAAAAAACCTTTTTGTACTCCTGGAAAATCCATCACAATATAATTGTGATGGAAGCCTTGTGTAATTATGGTATAAATCTCATAAAAATAGTTTGTTCTTATTTTTTTTTTAATAAACTAGACTATTTTTTTAAAGCTACTTTACCTGAAAAGGAAACCTTAATTTTCTTTTGAAATATTGATATTCCAGTGAAATAGACCATCCCTTTATAACATTTATAACACAGAATGGCATTCAGAAGAATAATCTTTATATTGCAAAATTTTTATGTAACGGTGAGTAGTATAAATGCTACAGTTATGTCATTCAGGGGTCATTATATTAATTATATACTGAAGAACAGTAGCAGATATTCTTAAATCTGAAGCAAATTACATATATTTCTCTTCAGAAAAATATGTATGGGTAGATAACAGAAAGCACATTGAAAATTTAAAATTGTATAAACTATGTAAAAGGAGATCAGAATTATTTATATATTTATGTGTGCATATGTATACTTATCCTCTTTTGAAAATTTCCTTGGGTTTTTGTCCAATTTGCATTCCAAAACAAAACATCAGAAAAAAAGCAGATAGATTATATTCTCAGAAAATATAACTTCTTCAGCTGGAAACAGGCTAAGTTCTCCGGTTGTTCTCACAACATTGTGAGCATTGCACCACATCTACTACAAAAATTTCCGTTGTCAGCTGAAGTAAGAAAAGTCAATAATTTTACAAGATTGTTTATTAAAGCAATAGCAATGAACAAAATACTCCCCATAAAGTGCAACTAAATAAATTATTATACATTACTGTATGAAAAATATAACAGCAAATAGATGTTTAATTCTGCATATGGTGAACTAAGCTTTCAATGATAAACTGCATTTAAAAGAGGTGCCGTGTAAAGTCATTTTAGCACAGCTGTGATTGATAAAAAAAGAACCATAGATTTATAGTATTGTAAGCTTTTTTACTGTGCTTACCACAACTTTCAAAATAGTAAAACTCCCATTGACCTAACTTGGAACTTGATCAAGGCTTGATCAAGTTCTAATCAAAGACTATGTAGAAAAAAGAAAAAAAAAGTCCTAACAGTAACATTGACTTTACTTACCTCTATTTGAGTTCAATAACATACTGACATAGTTCATGTACCTGAAGAACATATATATGTCATTTGTAGTTGACAAGTGAAATGGTAGAATTGTATATAGATCATCAGATAAAGTACTACTCCTAACAGAAGCTGTGCTAGAAATCAGTCAAGGCAAGGGTGCCATTTTGTAAAGGACTCTGTAAATACAAAACAGGTGAAGTTCTTAGTCATGAAAAGCTTACCAATTAAATACTCATTATACACAATTGCAACTGTGCTGAAAAATACCAAAAGAAATCCCTTTACAGCCTTTATATAGTCAAAATGGATTTGGCATCCAAGCACATGATCATCTCCTCATCTGCAGTGGGTTGACCTTGGCTGGCTGCCAGACGCCCACACAGCTGCTCTTCACCCACCCTTCTTAAACAGGAGATGCTCACGTATCAAGATAGAGACAGTGAGATCATTTACGAATTACCATCACAGGTAAAACAGATTCATATTAATCAAAATTGATTTAATTTATTGCTAATTAAAATATATTGGAATTTTAAGAAAAAAACCAACCAAACAAACAAAAAAACTCAAAAATAACCCAAATTACACCAATACCTTCCCCACAAACTCCCAGACTTTACTAAACTCCAAACTCCTCTGCCCTGTGCCAAGCAGCACAGGGAGGAACAGGGAATGAGGGTGTTCTAGTCAGTCCATAGCAGCTTCTTGCTGCCACTTCTTCCTCCTCACGCTTTTCCCCTGAAAAAGCATGGGTTCTCCACAGACCACAGTTCCTCCAGGAAATACCCAGCTGCTCTGCAGTAAGGTCCTCCAGTGGGCTGCAGTGTGGCTGCCTGCTCTGGCATGCTCCTCTCCAAGGGCTGCAGGGAAATACCAGCTTCACCGTGATCTCCCCACCAGCTGCAGTGGAACCTCTGCTCCAGCATCTGGAGTACCTCGTCCCACTCCTCCTTTGACTGTGGTGTTTGCAGTGCCGTTTCTCACACTTTTTTCTTCACTCCCCACTACATGTGCAGCCTCTTTTTAACTACGTTTTCCCAGAGGTGCCACACTCATGGCTGACAAGCTCAGTTGTGCCCTGTGGTGGGTCAGCTGGAGGTGTCAGGAACCATCTCTATCTGGCTTGAGGCAGCCCCTGGTATCACATAGGCCAGCTTGCAGTCCCCCTGCTGTCAGCACCTGGGCACCTACACATCACCTCTGCAGAGAAGTAAGAAGAATTAAAGGCTGACTGGGCTTTAGCCTCTGTTTCTCTTATGCATTAACTGATGCCACTGCTTGCACACACTCCAAGCTAGGCTTGCAGGTGTTAGGCTCTACAAACAGTATAAATTAAGAGAAAACATTTGTGTCTTAATGGAAATGGTGGAAGAAGAAATTAACTAATGCACAGGTGTGTGACACAAAAGCGTGTAGATGCTCTACTATCCCTGTGAATTTTAAAGCTCAAGCTTGAGTTTTGACAAAAATAATGCACTTAGAAATTGCATAGAAGTTGATGGCCATGTAGACAGGGAGAGTGTTCCTTGAACACTCTTACTGAGCAAGAGTCTGATAATCCTGGATAACAGTGGCTTACAATCACAAGCTATTTATTCACATTAGGGGAGCATATTGTGTATGGACAAGTTGCAGAACAGAAACAGAGACACAAATTTATCATTGCATGCCTTAACACTAGCTAAATAAAAATATGAATACATTATGATCTGAACTGGTACTAGTCTGTTTTATTAAAATTCAAATGTATTTGAAATATACTGTGCTATAAGTAATACATTCAGCTGACAAAAGAAATACTCACTAAAAGTTCCTAATGAGATTTTTCATGTATTTCAAAAGTGGACCTACTGAATCTGCAAAAGATTGTGTTTTTAATGGTGTGGAATTAAGTATGCTAAATCTATGTCATATTTCAAATGACAATGCATATATTTTCTGCATTTTATCAGTTCATCTCTAAATGGAGATGGGTGAGTGAATTCTTCCAGAAACATCCGCTTTTTAAAATAACTTATATGTTGAAATGTGTATGTGTATGGATGTATAACATTTTCTCTGCGGAAGAGATAAGTAATACTCACATGAATTTCTATTTCTAGAATTTGACCCAAACATAAAGCAAAGTTTAGACACTGTTACTGACGTCACTTAAAGAACTCATTTCTCAGTATCTGTTCACCTACAGGGGTTCGCCCAGAGAGGTACAGTATGTGGTTCTGAAATCCATTTAATCTATTTTAACACAGGCAGTAATCTATCTACTATGAAAGCTATCATAACTGCTATGCTCTCAGTTAACTTCTGTAAGTCCAAACAGCAATCTGATATTTCAAAACTGAGTACTGTCAAGTAACTTTGTGTCTTTCCTTATATACGTATTTCTATATATATTTCTATATATTTGCCCATTTTTTGTAAGTGTAATACATAAGAAACACTAGGCACATGCATATATATCATTAAAGTAGGCTCACATCAAAAACATATTTAATGCAAGAAAAAATGTTTAGACATTGCAACAATACCTAGAAGAATATAGAAAACTCATTGGTTCAAATAAGCTGATGTCCTGACAGAATTGAGGTTTCTACTGGGCAGCCTCATGGCAGATGGTTATTTGCCAAGTAATAGTGTTTTTTTAAGTGGCTTTAGGCAGATTTTTGGTGTTTCTTTGAAAGAACATTTTTTGACTTTCATTTGCCGGTCTTGCTTGGAAGACAGGCTCATACTTGGAGCAGAAACTTCATAATTGGATTTTTTCCAGATGGAAGAAATTTGAGCCTAGCTGATATTCCTTGCAGTGCTATAATAAAATTATCACAGAATCACAGAATCACAGAATTGTGGTGGTTGGAAGGGACCTCAGAGATCATCGAGTCCAACC
>JAOQGH010000001.1:133321269-133397026 GCA_025769975.1 Gallinago jamesoni
TTCCGACAGTTCCCTCAGAACCCTTGGGTGAATCCCATCTGGGCCCATAGACTTGTTTATGTCAAGGTTTTGGAGCATTAACTACTATTAATAAGTTATTAATACTCTCATGTAATTTCTGTACATAACTTGTCTTGCTTTGCCTATTTGCATAACATTAATAATGCTTCAGTTATACCAATGGTATTAGAATATTGTACTGTAAAGGTAAGATCATAAGAATTAGGAAATACTGGTATCAAAGTCATTTCATCAGTTCTGTATGCATCTCAAAAAACTCTCTTCCATATACTTTTCTTCCATAGAAATCTTTGATTCCTTCAGTTCCTGTGCTGCAAGGATTTATTGAATGATGAAGGTAATCGATATTTTAGGTTTTATGATCACTCTTCTACCTCTCTATTAACTGCACATAGTTAATAGATAAGCCCCCTGAGAAATGTTAACACAACCACCAAAATGTGAGAGGATAAAATGGTTAATTTATAAAATTCTCTTTGCATGTTCTTCAAAAACTGAGAACCTGTGTGTTTTAATTTTGCCTACAATATTACAAAAAGAAGTGTTTATACTTCTGAAATATCTCAAGACCACATTTTAAATGATAAGGCTAAGTATTCTGTTAACTTTTCTTGCCTTTTTACAGGATCATAACATAATTCAAAGCAGGAAGGAGGTTTCTGTTCAACCTTTTGCTTGCTATCGTCAGAGTGGATTAACGTTTCTCAAAGGCCGAAGAGGGTCTTTGCTCACAAGCTAGTGAGGCTCAATGACAAAGCTTTAAACTGCACTTGGAGGGGGTGGTGGAGGGGAATACAAGGCTTGCCCATGACAAGCTGTGGGATGACAGGCAATGGTGATCATTACTGAAAAAGAAAAATATGAAGAAAATCTGAAGATGTGTGATCAGTTATTTATACCTTTTAAAAAAAGAAAAATAATTTTTTGTAGCTTGTGCCATAAATAAGGTCTTATAACCTTATAATGAGTTTTTTTGATTTTTTTTAAAACACAATTTATTTATTTAAAGCACAAGTTATTTGTATCAATGAAGTTATTCATATGAGTACCAATGACATGCACATGTTTTGTCTTCTAAGATGTTCACTGGAAGTAGTCAGATCTGCTCAATTCAAGCTTGTGAATTTAACAAGCGATAAGGCAGAACACTTTTCCTAGCAATATGTTACTCCTGAAACAATGTTTGGATTTGGAAAGCATCTATCCTTATGGATTTTTCCCCTGGTTTTATGAACCATAGCTTGGCCCCTAAAGTGCATTACAGTTTTCATATTTTTATATTTTTCTGACTTGACATGTCAAATCCTGATAGAATGACATTTTGATATTCATCTATGTTATTTCAGTGGTCTGCAATGTTTGTGGGAATCATAAGTCTCTGCTCTGCACATTTACAAACATTTTCAGGCAGGATGCTCAGCTCATTATTTAATGATTGCTCAGTGTTTCATTAGGAAAACCATATTCTGAAGCTCATAGATTCAATCAAACATGCCATATTTCTTCTGTACATTTGGTGTAACAAAGACTGAATAATAATTATGAGAATTATAGGTACAATTCAACTAATAAATATTGCCATAATGATAATTGTGTTGTATAATTTGACTAATACAGGTATTCTGGCCTAGCAAATATATTTTGAATTTAGCTTTATAAACAAACAAACAAACAAACAAACAAAAAAAGCCAGATATGCAGACAGGATGGTGTGTGGGATGAAAATTACAGTCTTTTTACATGACCAGATGTTAAATTGGTGAAATGTCCTTATGTTATATTGGCATGAAATAAATGAAATTACACGATGGTCAGGAAGAAAAAATAAGTATAAAGGTCAAGATGAAATAAAAATATCTAGCTGAAGTATTTCTATTCATTACAGCCAAAATTATCTTCAGTGTTTATGTATACTTCTTTTATGGGTTCTGCCCCAAGATAAGCGTTTTTGAAATCACAGAGGTATAAGATGTGGAAAAAAGAAGCACTTCAGATTCAGTTTTACTTATACTCTATTAGGGTTTCCCTGAGAGTTATGCTGGGGAAAGAAGACAAACCAAACAATTCCAAGACGATATGTTGTGCAAACATTTATTCCCATAATGACTCCAGTCTGCTGTGATTCTCATAGGTAAAGAAAGTTTTTGTTAGCATTCTTTCCTGGTTTTTCAGTGCTCAGTAGCTTGTACTTAGTTACACTTTTCCACAATTTTTAGCCAAAAGAGAACATTCCGCCTCTTCTTTGCATGAGTTCTTATGAGGTAAATACAGGAGACAATCTCAAGCATTGCAGTAATCATTCACGCTGAAGGATTGCTCCTTCAGCAATGACAAACTCTGGTGTGAGGATCTGAGAACAGTCCTGCAAGCCTCTCATGTCAAAAGAGCAGGGGAGCAAGCCAAAGCCCACACAGGCTTGGAAACCTACCTGACGTGTTTTAAGAAGCTTTGCCAAGGACTCTGTTGGCAAAATTGTCAAATGGTCTGACTTCAGTCAGAACAGATCTGCACAATAAATAATTATTTCCTGACAGACTGATGACACTAAGTTAAAAAGAGAGGTTTAGCATAAACTTCAACTCTAGATGCTTATGCATTAATTTTAAAATGAAAATGAATTTTTAACAAGGTTTGTAATAATAGTGGGCATTTCCAATACCCCTACATTTTGTCTGTAGGTCCCCCTTAGTAGCTTGTGATAGACTGTAGGCAAATCAAAGTTTAGTTAATAAGACGCTATGATGTTTCAAAGGCAATTAATTCCCTGTAATCTTAATAAAAATTGTGGCAGCCTGGAGATTAGTGCCTTCACTGAATTAAAAAGAAAAGGGGAATACAATTTATATGTAATGTTTTTTCTAGCAGTGTCTAAAGGACAGTTTCTTTTCCTGGCCAGCCCAATTCACTTAACTCTGGTCAACTTCTATCATCTGTTGAGTTTTCTGTGGTAGAAAGAATCACTGGTGACAACAGAGAACAGCAGGGAGAATTAGTGTTACCCTTGTTATGAGGCAAGGATGACAGGTAGCAAACTAGACAAAACCCTAAGTCATCTGCTTCTGTTTGCCCTGCTGATAATGAAATAAATATTAGTTTTCTATAGTTTTAAGAGCACCGAAGTACTTTATATATATTTATGCAATTCATGTCTCTCTATTAATCTTGTTTTCATGTTAGAACAATGTAATTTGAGTTTCTGTATTCTTTAAAAGTACTAAACTTTATTATGTAAAATTCACTCTAACAGTTATCACACACATTGTTATAACTATTTAGATAATATATGATATTAATAATATATATGAATAATATAATATAGAATTAAATAGTAAGATAACTATCCAGTATTATTTGTATTAAATTATTTTTTTATTCATTGAGTCTTCAGAAGCCAGCAATCAGGTTTCAAGATCTTTTCTGCATTTTAATAAGAATAACCAACAGATAGTCTCCAAAGAATTTGTACTGGAGTTGGAAAAATTAGAGGTATTTTGAAATGATAATGAAACCATAGTGATATTTGCCCTTCTTGTAGGCTGGAGTTCATAAAGAGAGGTAGGAGTACATAGAAGGAAAAAAACTGTCCTGTCTTAAGAAACAAGTTGCATCTGTTGTATCATTGCCTGTCTTGAATGAAAGAGGAACTTTCAAAGTGGTAAAAAAATACCCACTTCCCCGTAAAAAAAAAACTAAACAACTTCAACCCCCATTACGCAGTGTATTGAAATGTTTTAGCTAGAGAGGCTGGCTCAGCAGAAGAAGCTGAAATTCAAAGGAACACTTTAATAATTCAGATCAGACCATTATGACTGCTCCTAGTCCTTCTTCTTCCTATAAATGAATAAAAGCATGTACAGTGGGTTTTGACCTTTCATAGTTAGTGAAAGATCTCTCTAATCTCTTGATCCTGGGCTTTCTTTTACGCAGGTGAAAAGACCCTTCTATGGTTTTTAGACACAAATGAATTTGTCAAAGTTAACACACATGTTATTGTGAAATGTTATAGTTTGACCATTATGAACATTTTAGAAGTTAAAACTGGTAAAAAAATTCCTAGATCAAGGATGAATTGTGCATTTTCATATAGTGTTGCTGATTTACACCAGGTAACTATCAAAATGTCTCCCAGTCTAGCTAATTAACCTTTAGTGAATTTCTTGTAAACTCTTTTTCCAAAACTGCAGTGATGACAAATGGCTGGTGTTGTTTTCACTCTATTTCCACAATAAATTAAAATTAACTTTTGTTTTCCAGTGAAAAATCTCATTTTGCTTCACAGATCCTTGTTACCCTGCACATGTCTTGTTCTCAAGAGAATGTTTACATACAGAACAACTGCAGGAATGTAACGTTCCATATGGGGGAAAAAAAAAAAAAAAAAAGAAGCCACTTTTTCAGCCTTAAAAGAAGCCTGAGTTTAGTAATGGAGGGTATTCTTTTCACTATTATTGCATCATATGATATATTGACTTCAGAGCTGCAATCTGTTACAAAGAGAACACTTCACAGGATCTTGTTCAGTTCATGTTCTCCCCAGTGCCACTGCCAGAATGTCGTACATTTGTTCACAGTACAAACGTAGAGAAAGAAAGAAAAGGGAAATAATCAGCTAGTAACATTTAGTGTAACTGCAATTCACTCTCCAACAAAGAAGTGGTGAATAAGGAATGGAGAACCAGTAAACATAAAATGATTCATAAATAGAATCCAAACAGACATAACATAACATAAATCAAAGCTGAGACTTCTGGGAAAGCTTGTTCAAAATATCAAGATCATACCTGCTGGAAAGAAGACATTTAGGGATCAAATTAGGCTACGCTAAAGCAGTACTCGTGTTAGCAAGATGAGAGTAAAAATATACTGGTATCTCATTTTAAGCTGTTTCGGGGTCATTTTTGCTTGTTTGTTTTAAGAACATCCTCATTTTCTAAATACAGAAGCCTGCTTCAAAACTACTCCCTCTGCTTTTGTGCTCAACAGGCACAAATATTAATACCAAGTATTAATCTGACCTATTTTATGGTAGGTTTTCCTACCTACAATTTCATGGTAGGATGAGTGGAGCTTTCAAAGTACTTTCTTTTCTTCATTGTCCAGGGAGAAAAGCTCTGGTATAAGTATGCATATTCAGTGAGATGAATTTCCTACCCCAACCAACAGACATACAGCTTTCCTGTTCTGCAGTTCCTCGCTCCTAGGCTATTGTAGCCAGCAGCAAGACTCTGGTAAAGGTTATCTTAATACAGAGGAATACAAAGATGCATTCAAGAACTAATTCAATACAATGGAACTTACTGCCCTACAACTCTGAGAGCAGGTATTTGACATTAACACTACTGAGGTTTTTGTTTTTCTCTCAAATCCTTAGGACTTTGTAAGTTTTTCAGTGGTAACATTGGTCACTCAGAGTTAAAACAGTTGAAACTTTTGGTTGTTTAGGGAACGTCTAGAATACTGCAGCAAACTTGCCAATGAATAAATTTTCTGTGATTGTTTGGGGTTTCTTCTGGTGGAGGCAGACGGGATTTTCTTCCCTTTTTTTTTTTTTTTTTTCTTAAACATGTCAGTACTGATGGAGAAGAACTGAGACAGATGAACTGAACAGCTGAACAACTGAATTGGCTAACTGACTATTAGAAATGTGAAATTTCTTTCCTATTTAAGCTTAAAGAGAGTGAATTTTAAATATTAATTTTCATGTGTTCAAAGTATCTCATTTTAAACTCAATCAAATCTGCACACTGTATAGATTTGACTCAGTAAATGAAATTATGTCTTCAGAGAGAAGTATCTTCTATCACATAATCATGACTGTAATAGCACTACTACTATACTAAAAACCTAACTTTGGAAATTTCACAGTGAAGGGATCTTTTTTCCCTGTCAATATTTTGAAGCTGGGTTTCTGTGTCTATCTAGAGTTCCAATTTCTGTACTCCTTGTGGGTTGCAACAGATCAGAGAAAATTTAGAGGTATTGGGAAGCAAGAGTGACTGGATATGATGGTTACATTGTCTCCTCTGGAAAAGGTTACAGTCATGAGAGGTCAAAAGTATAAGCACCAGATGACAATTAGTTCATACATTCAGTAAGAGTAACTACTTTAAGCAATGATAATCATCAGACTGCTGAAGCAAAAATGGCCAAATGTACTCATTAACTAAAACTTGATTAGGACTGGACCCAGAATTCAGTGAAGATAATGAACCACTTATTAATTGCAATGACATTTGGTTCTGACCCAATATATAAAAATGTACTTGAAAATTAGGTTCAGAATGGCTACAAATAACTTTTGCTTCCTGCCCAATATCCTCTTTTTACACAATAATCTTGATTTGGTAAGAATTTATTTATTCATAATCTAAAACTGCAACTAATGCTACTACCACATTATATAATGAGCATCAACTATTCTTTGAAATAATTTGAATAATTTGGATACCTAAAACAAGAGATAAAAGGGAAAAGTACACATCTTTCTATGCAAAACCTGTCTCAAATTGGGACCAGGAGAATGAAGTTCATTCCAGCACTGATTGCTATGAGCAGCATGGGTACTCTTTGAAAGAAAAGGAAGAATAGTATTGAATATGAAGCTAATGAACAATCTGTCCTTCTCACAAAACATCAAAATGTCATCCTTTGAGGTATCATCTCATTATTTTTCGATGATTTTTGTGATCTGAAAAGTAAATGATTGTGTGGGAAAAAAAAAAAAAAAAAAGGAAGGAAGAGAGAAAAAGAAAACGTTTTCTATCTAGAAAGCAACTAAAACAAAAATAAGCATATTGACAAGGACTAGAAAACATACAATTTTACATCTGTAAGGAGGGTGAGTTAAAACTGTATTATTGTCCTATATTTTTTCATCCTATGATCTACAACATAGGAAGGAATTTTCTGATCCTTCATACATTCTGAAAGTGATAAAACTATAAACATCCCTCTGGGCTATGGTGAAATTTAATAAGTTGTCAGGCAGAAAAATGTTTAAACAATTCCATACTGCATTATGAACATATGTAATACATATGAAGTAGCATAAGACTTTAAATACCGGTATTTGTTTGCTTCCAAACCAACAGTATTCTTAGTTACTTATTTACTTATTTCAATTAACAGTTTTGTTTCCTGTTTGGTTCATCTGTGTCACTTTATATATATTATGTGGGGGAACATAATTTTGAAAAAGTTAACCATCTGTCAAAATATTTAATGAATTCTAGTTTATCATCATGACTGTTTTATCACAGACTGTTTTGCTTCATATCATGTACATAGAATTTTGAAAATACTTTTTCTCCCAGAGGTCTTATGACCTGAACAAGGCAAAAATTATAATGACGGGCAGCTAGATGGGGTAGCTCATGAGGAAACAGTCCTGTGTAAGTCTCTCATAGGCAGTTCTGAACTTCTGAACTTATCTTAATACCTTGTAATTGCTTACTTTTTTTCAGATATGGAAACTTAAGACATAGGATGATTAGAATGTTGCAGAAAAATGAAATGCATATTTCTGTAACTTTTTTTTTTTACAATAACTGAATAACAAATTCAAAACACATTTCCATAAAAACAAGTGTCACTTTTACATGTTTTGTTTTATTTCTTGTTCTGCTTATAGACCATTGAATCACTAAAAATAAAGTATTATAAATATAAATATTATAATATAACAGCCTAATCTTTCAACATGCAATTGCCTAACAGACCAACCAACATTTCATATAATGGCATAAAAGTCCTAATGGTTACACAGACAGAAAAGTGGTAGATACTTCAGAAAACTAATCTGTATGATTTTACACTGATTTATCAAAGAAATCACAATATTCATATCTAAGTTCTGTTGTCTAAGTTTTGTACAGGTGCTGTATTCACTTAATAGAGGATTTTATTGAAAAGAATATTAAATGACTGTATTATTCACTGTTAGTGAAACTGCTGAGCTTAGCACAAATGACTATCTATAAAACCTTCGATCCCGTCACTCACTATATGCCTGTAGGCAATGGAGATTTTACAGGAAATGGAAATATGAATAATTCAGGGAGTTCTTAAGAAATATATTAGCACTTTGGTTATATCTTTCAGGTTTTCAAAGCAATTGTTGTGAAACCATGATTTAGAGGTGGGACAGGAAAAAGTTAACATTTAAAAGAAAAGAAAAACTCATATGAGCATAATTTTCCAATGCATGGTGGTATCCTGACATGCTGTCCAACATTTTAAAATTTTCAAAGCCTTAGGAAAGAATTGTGTATTATTAGCAATGAAAATTTAATAGTCATATGATACTCCACTGTTCCACATGCAAAGCAAAGATGAAATCAAAGAAAAACTTCTGCAAATGGGATTGCAAAGCCACTGCAATTGGAATCCAAATCTGGTTATTTATGACAAAGATGGATTTACTGTTAATCCAACCTCTATCACTCAGATCTTCTGAAGAACCGATTTTCCCAGGTATTTGATTGGATTTTTCTCTTTCCATGCCCTGTGGGCAATGAAACACAGAGTTTAAACTGTCTTCAAATAATAGTTTAGAATATATTTATGCTAAGCAATTCTACTGTGCATTTAGAATTCCATCACATCATTGGAATTACTTTTGTTTATTGTATCCCAAAGGGAGTTTTAAGAACAAAATCAAAGTTCTGAGTTAGGTGAAGATAAGACCAGCCATTTTTAAAGTGCAAAGACATTTGTCTAAACCCATTTATAATTTGAAAATAAAATTTGCATCAAAGTCCTGAACTGTAGTACATCTAAAGAATAAAATTCTCTTTCTGTAATGAATATGAAAAAAAACCTTATGGTAGTACATGTTAAAAAAATTGTGCAAGTGTATTAGAGGGTTTTGTATGTTTGTTTTTTAAAAAGCAGTTCTGTATGAAATTATACTTTATGTTTCTAAGCCTGAAAACTAAATTGTATAAGGGAAGCTGTATGCTAATGTTCTTAATCATTTTCCTTTTTGCAAGCCTTTGTAGGACTTTGCCAGACACCAATATAGGTCAGGAGTGAAACTTCTAGAAAGTACTTCTGAGGAGAAGGACCTGGGGGTCCTGGTGGATAGTAAAACCTATCCATGAGCCAGCAATGTGCCCTTGTTGCCAAGAGAGACAAGGGGTCCTGGGATGCATAGGGAAGAGTATGGTCAGTAGGTCAAGGGAGGTCATTCTTCCCCTCTACTCTGCACTAGTGAGACAGAAAGAGAACTGTCTCATTCTACCTTGTTAACTCCTACTAGCTTATTCACAGAAGAGATAAACAGTACTTGAAAATACAATTCGTTAATTAGATTAAGAATTCACAAGGATTTATGTCACTTAACTTTCATCTTATTGTACAATATTCAAGGTAAATGAATTATCTATCATTTTGCTGTAGTCAATGCAAAAACATATGGACTTCCTGGACACAGTTAATACAAACTTTCTGAGGCAGGTAGACTTTAGTTCTTATGCCTACAAATAGGCATCTAGTTCACTGAGAAGCCTTCAAGTATGTGGCCTGACATACAGGTACTATTCTGGGTACGGTGTCACAGCCAACCACTCGCTGACACCTGGAAGAACACCAGGCACCAATATAGGTTAGGGGTGGACTGCACTTGGTTGGGAAGCACATCTGAGAAGGATCTGGGGGTCCTGGTGGATAGTAAAAACTAATCATGAGCCAGCAATGTGCCCTTGTCTGCAAGAGAGACAAGGGGTTCTGGGATGCATAGGGAAGAGTGTGGTCAGTAAGTCGAGGGAGGTCATTCTTCCCCTCTACTCTGCACTGGTGAGGCCACAACTGGAATACTGCATTCAGTTCTGGGCTCCCCAGTCCAAGAGAGACAGCAAACTACTGGAGAGAGTCCAGTGTAGGGCAACGAAGATGAAAAGCTGATTAAGGGATTGGAGCTTCTCCCTTATGAAGAAAGACTGAGAGAGCTGGGACTCCTTAGCCTGGAGGAGAGAAGTCTGAGGGGAGACCATGTTAATGCTTAAAAGTATCTAAAAGAAGGTTTGAGGGAGGATGGAGCTGGACTCTTTACAGTGGTTCCCAGTGACAGGACAAGGGGCAACAGGTGCAAGCTGGAACATAGGAAGTTCCGTTCAAATATAGGGAAGAACTTCTTTATAGGGAGGTTGGCAGAGCACTGGAACAGGCTGCCCAGGGAGGCTGTGGAGTCCCCTTCTCTGGAGATCTTCAAGACCCGCCTTGATGCAGTCCTGAGTGATGTGCTTTAGGCGTTCCTCCTTTAGCAGGGGAGTTGGACTGGAGGTCCCTTCCAACTCTGACAATTCCGTGGTTCCATGACTAGAGGTGAATAACTTCAAGTTCATTTTTAAGTGGCTAAATTCTGGGGCAATTAACTTATTGTGAGAAACTCTTGTCATGCTAAATAAACATTCAGTAGCATTGTGATGGTACTGTTTGTAGTATTAACCTTTTATTGCATCCAGGAATAACATCTGTGTGTATTTTCATCAGAATTTAACTTTACCTTTGTGTCCTTGTTTGAAAAGGGTGTGGGGGAGGAGGTCAAATTTAAGTCTTTGTCTTCTCCATCAGAAGGTAATTTTAATGTGCACAAATGATTTGCTGAAGAAATATCTGTATGAAGAATGGAACTAGTAATTTTGCTATTGAAGTTCTAGCAAAGAGAAGCTGAAAACACATTTCTAGCATTCTTTCATGTTATAACCTAAAATTTATTTACGGGTACATATATATATATTTATGTGTACATATATATTTACATATGTAGTGAAACTTTCTGGTTTCTATTTAGATTACTGTGATTTTGTTAGGATCAGGTGAGCTAATATTTCCATTTTTATCTTGTGCTTTAGTTACTACATGAAAACTCTTTTTCAATTAATTTCCTGCTGAGTTCTTCTGGAATACTACGGACAGAAAACATTATTTAGCCTACATATACTCTTAAAGACATCCTCATGCATTGATTTCAAGACTCACAATACTCAGAAGACTTGCAGCCCAACCTCTTACCTTTTTCTCTCTCCTTTACACAAGCTGAAACAAAAGTCATAATGCAAAAGGCTAAAAAAGAAATCAAATAACAAGTCAAGCCATAAATGTGACAGAACCAGCCAAGGCTACCTTTTATTACTTTTCTAAAAAAGCCTTTGGGGAAAATTGCTGAAGGCCTTCAGGAGATGACAGTAAAAATAAGGCCGGGGTACCCCCTAAAGGAAGCTAACAGGAGAGGTTTTTTTTTTTTATTTTTTTTGGGGGGGGAGTGGGCGTGCTTTCTTTTTAAATTCCTTCTATTTTACTCTTGACTTTCATAGATACTCAAGTACTACAAAATAGCCATTCATAGATGGAGAGGGATGGAACTATAAACAAAACTGGGTGTGCTGTACTACATACAGTCACATTACAGCTTATTAATTCCCACATGTCTGTGTTTGCTTTGTGCTGTTCTTATTGTTTCCATTTATAACTCAAAGTCTGATCTGAAAGTGCATGAGGCGAAAACAGGCAAGCCACGAAGAACAGAAATTTGTGAGGAGAGATTTAATAACTACCCGTGTGTTGCACCACAGCCAGACTGTGACAATGTACTGAAAGGCACAAGTGGATTTCACAAATGGATTAATAACATTTTGTTTTTCAGAAAAAAAATAAAAATAAAAAGAAGAATCAGCTTCCTAAAAGTTTAGTGCAAACACTAAGTTAAAGTGCCTGTTATGACTCATTCAGTCTGTTATAACTATAAAGAATGTAATTACTTATTTATAAATCAAATCCTTTCTAGAAAGGACGAAGTCTTTTCTTTAGCATGAAATTAGATATAAAGCAATAAAAGAAGTTAAGGAAATTAAATTGATGTTTAGATATAATTACAGAATACACTGAAAAAAAGGACAGTGCTGTATGTAGATATCAGCAACTTGAACCACTGAGTAGATCCAATAAAGGTCAATTATAAATCAAACCATTAAAAGAGTCATAACAAGTTGTTGATGTGTATGTTGTTAGGAATAGTTCATTAGTTGGGAAAAGTGATTCTTAAAGACAAAAAAAAAAAAAGGGAAACTGATTTACATATGAATACACCTCCATACATACTGAATTAATGCATTGACATCCAGAAACAAATGTATTCACTATAAAGCAGAAAACTATTTCACTGGACGAGCCTATATATTCTTTGTTTTTGTATTGATTTCTTAAGACTCTTATTTCCTCTCTTGTTATTTTTAGCATTAAGGAAAAATTTCTGGATGTGTTCAGGCCAAAGAGTAGTGTATCAAAAAAAGTGATAGTGTGACTATGTGTTTCAGTTTGTTGTTTTTTTAATAGACTTGTGTTGCTACTTAAAGAAACTACACATATTAGTAACTTAGAGACTGTGGATCATGGCATTTCTGCATGGCAATTCCCTATCTTTATTTTCTCTCTTGTGTGAATATTGAGTTAAAGAGGGAGAAAAAAAAATCTGTTACCAAATCTATTGCACACAAGGTATTCCAGTAAAAACCAAGCTGTTATTTTGCTTGTTGGAAGCTTTTATATTCAGTTGTACTTTCAGAACACTTATCTAAAATAACTCCCTGGGAAAAAAACCAAACCACAAAACACCAAACTTTTGTCATTAATGGGTTCATCAGGTGTTTATGAAACATAGAGTACTTTGCACAACAGAGTACCTTTCACTGAATTTGTGAGCTGTTGTGATTGTTCAACAAAAGTATATATTCACTCTTAGAACCCAAGAGGTGAATTCAGAATCTTATTGCTGTTCCAGAAATACTAAGAAGCAGTGTGATGATTCTGCAACTCAAAATCGTTTAGAAAAATACTTTGTACTACCAAATTGCAAGATAGATACTCTTTTCTCTGTCACTATAACTTGAGACCAGGTAATTCAGTATTAAATTAACCTGAATTCCATACTATGTTTTTCTGTTGGATTTCACAGATATTGATCCTATGCCTAGACCAATGCTCAGTTTTCCCCCTTGTTAATTTGATGATGTGCTCCAGTTTAATGACAACTGGTCACAGTCTTGGTCCTAGCGTGTTCTCAGCAAGTTATGGGAACAGGCATTACATTATGATCTTCACACAGCATGGAAACTGTTACATTGATGTTTCCTTTATCTTCTCATCTTCCTTGTTCCCTTGTTCTTTTGTTACTTTATTTTTGGTTTTGTTATTCTTTCTGATAATTGTGGCTCATTTGCTATGAACAGCTAGCAGTATGAACTACTGCATGAACAATGCTCTTTTTTTTTTTACTTTTCTTGGGAAACTAGGGAAAAAAGGGAAAGCTGAAAATCAACAAATTGGCTCTCAGTTGTTTGGATGTTTTTCCCCCTCAAGATGCAAGATCTCCTGTCTTTTTGAATATTGGGTCCAACAACACATTGATTTGAGGAATAAACATATATTGAGATAGATGTCTTTATTAACATCCTCTTATACAGTAATTTCATTACCCATAAAAAAATAAAAATAAAAATAACTGACTAATACACTATATACCTGAAATCCCCAATGTTATCTGAAATGATGAACACTTTCAGATCTTTCTTTTGTATTAACAGGGGAGACCAAAATAGTTTGAGAACTGAGATTGAGCTAGTTAGGTCAAAGGGGGATGTCATCTCTTAAATAAAGTCAGTTATATCTCTGGGCTGTGGAAGCTCTCTTAGAAACAATAAAAAAGCTAATTTTACCTGCCCTTTAACTTGGGCAGCATGATATACAACAGTTGAGATCCAATTACAATTTAAATCACTGTGCAGACATCTTTCTTCTACAGTATCTAATATCTTTTTAGCCTTATTTGATATTACATGCAAGTGTTTAGCAGCCATTCCTACCTTGTCACGAACAATGATCTTAACTGAAGAGTGAGAAAAAGACTACAAGATTTCTACGAGTTGCTTATTCTATTTAATTGAAAAAATATATATTTCTAAATTATTGTTATTAATGCTATACGCTACTCTTTAGATGTTACTATTAAATACACAGTGCTGAACTGGATCTTCACTGATGTATAATTATTGCATTGCTTCCCATGGCTATTGTTCCATTTATTCAATCAACAAGCCATGCCATAGAAACAACAATTATGGACAGGCAAATTGGACTAGAAGTACACAATTTTAAGAGTTGTTTCATTAAAAGTATGATGTCTTTATCTTCTACAACTTCTTGCTTACCTTCTCTCTTATAAGCATTAAAGAGTTTCTTGGGAATCTCCTCATTTATATCAAAATCATGTCTCTCAGTAGAAATAGTGACTTTTTCAACACTTCCCTTTTGACTATGTCAGGCGAGCACGCAGTTGGGAATTCCCTTTTGAATTTGTTAAACATGGCCTAAGTAATCAAAAGCAAATCCCTGGTTTCTTTTCCTGGGAAAAGAGTGATTTCTTGATAATGTGTTATCACTATGATACAAAAACGAAACTATTGAAAGGTGTTACTTCCTAGAAGGTGAAGGTAAGATGTTAATATAAGCAATTCTCTTACACAGAAAAAAAAATCCATAAGGTTTATTTGTACTTTTCAAAATGAATAAAACTATTTATCTTTTTCTATCTTACATCATCCACTTGTTCTTCTTCCTCTTGTATTCAGCATTGTCTTTTGAAAAAGAGGAGAGAAAAAACACAAGAATTTTTGCTGGTTTAGAACTCTTCTGAACTTTCCATTTCTGTCATCTTCAATGAAGTATAGGGCTGCTGGCATCTTGCAAAACATTTTTTCTATATCAGCCATTAGGTAGAATTTCTTATATATTATTTTTTCCAGACAATATTGGATTGAACAAAAAGAAGCTCCATTACACTTTTTATTTTTCTGAAAAAAAAATATTTAAATTAAAAAAAACATAAAATCTTCAACATTGGTTTTGTTACCAAAGCAATATACATCACAAATCTTTTTGGTTGGGGTTTTCTGTGTGCTAGTATGCATGTTTGTAAAATTATGTCTTAACTAGTGGTGCTGGCTACAATTTAAGACTGTATCTTAGGCTTATTAAAACTATGAAAATAACTAGATAAAACAAACTTAATTTCAAAGACCCATAGGAAAGATAAAAGTAGCAGCCTTGCAGCTAACATAATGGAGGTCTTGGGATGCACAGTTAGACTACATGGTTAAGGAACCTTCACATCCTTCGTGTCCTGCAGGGAATTTCCTTTCATGTGAATTCTGTTAAACAATGATCCTCTTTAAAAATAAACTCAGTAAAAGCTGCATTTCAAGGCTCCAATATTAAAGGAAAAAACATAAATACTGCTGAAGAACATGTCAGTAATGTTTTATGGAGTGGAAGTATTCTGGCATTTTAAGAGAGGTGAGTTCCAATCCAATGTGATCAAAATTATATCCCCGCTACTCCTGCTACTTGATAAGTAAGTGTCTGCGTTATGTCAACCAGTTCTAATGCTCCTTACCTTCTCTTTAATCCTGTACCACTGGCTGTCTACCTCTTATATCTGATAAAATTGCAGCAATACTATTATTACATGTGATTTCTCAGGGAAAATCAAGATTACAACTATCATAGAATGGTAGCTCATTAGGATATCTATTTTAATCCACCATACTTAATTGTCTCTAAAACAGCATGGAACAGTGAAACACTGATTAATGGTAGGAAGAAAATAAATTTTCTGAATCGCTAATAGGAACTATGTTAAAAGAATGTGAATCTCAGAAATGTGATCTATGATATTTTAATTTGGTTTTCCACTTGACTAGAGAAGAATCTGCTTTGGTAAACACAGCTGTAGACCATGATAAATAACTCATTAGAAGAATGTCTGACTTAAATTAAAAATATAGCAGTTATAGATTAAATATAGTGTAAAGAACTACATTTAATAAGAGGCAAATTCACTTTGAAATTACAATTGGAGTTTCTTCTACACAACTCAATACTAAATCCAAAACTAAATAAAAGATCAACCTGAATAAACAACATCAGTAAAACCCACATAGCATAATAAAATGTTAACCTTAAATAGAACAACAGTCTTCAGAGGGCAGGTAAAAGAATGAAAATTTTGTTAAAAAAAAAAATGACTTCTAATGCTTGGATAAGTGAACTTCATCGTCCTCTTTTTTTTTTAGCATTCATGCTCAGGAACAGTGCTATTAGGTACTGTAAATGTTCCTATATTGCATATTGTTACAACCATTCAATGTTCTTGAATGCCCTGTCTGCCTTCAGTTATATTAGTCTATAATAACAATCACATGCCATAACTTCAGTAATATCTTTGCCTCATTCCATTGCAGTTCAAAATATTCCAACGATTCTCTAATGTCATGTCTTTCTCAGGTTTAACTAGTAGTTATGGATTTATTCCATTTGTCATTATTCTAGTACTCAGAAGTTTTACACATTAATTAATATTGTAATTAAGCAATTATTCAGTGTAGTTTGTGAAATTAGAAAATGAAAAAAAACTAAAGTGAAGGACTTTAATTTCAGAGCCTTTTCTTTCAAAACTTGAATAATTTTGTTGTTTTTATTTGGTATTTCATTTTTTATCTTTTTTTTTTTTATTTCTTTATCTTTTAATTCTTTTTTTTATTTTCCCTAAATGTAGTTCAATAGTACTTGTGCTGGGCTATGGGTTTGAAGATCATGATATGTTTTTTCCATCTTTATTTTCTGTTATTTAAATAATTTTTTGGCATTTATTTTGCAATCAGGTGTTATGTAATTATCTCTCAGTCTTCGTTATCTAACTTTAAAAGTGTTCTTATTACTGTGCCAGTTAATACAAGAACAAATTAATGCCAGCGAAACTGACTTTAAAAAAAAAAAAACAAACACCCAAATCTTAAATTCTGTACACACAAAGAGAAAAGCAGTTCAACAAAAAATTCCAATAGGACATTCAATTTTGACCCTGGAAATACCCTGCATATTCCGTTTGTAATGGCAATTTTTGTTGTAGTAGCAATAATATTCAAAAGTAAGTTTTTTTATGTAGCCAAAACCAGACCTTGGCTATGAGGTCCTCCATATGCTCAGGTTTTCTTTATCTGAGACATTGGCGTGCTGATAAGCTGAAGAGAGAATATGAGGCAGGTCTTAGGGGGTATGCTAGTAACCTAACGCAAAGTTACCTACATGTACTTGAAGTGACATAGACTAGAGGTATCAAGTCTCTACTGACAGAACCAATAGCAAAGCGAGGACAAATGTCAATCCCTGGCCATAAAGCTGCTGCACTGACTGGTTCATGTCTGCACTGCTTAGGAAAGGTAGTTTTTACAGCAAGTTAAGAGATCTAAAAGAACTAGGCAAGAGCCAGTTAGAGGAACTCTGGAACAGGCTGCCCAGGGAGGTCATGGAGTCCCCTTCTCTGGAGATTTTCAAGACCCGCCTTGATGCAGTCCTGAGTAACGTGCTCTAGGCAATCCTGCTTTAGCAGGGGAGTTGGACTAGATGATCTCTAGAGGTCCCTTCCAACCCTGACAATTCCATGATTCCATGACTCTGCACTGATTTGACTGTTATGAGCTTGCATAGTCACATTCAGGACTTTTTAAACACAGAATTAGTTTGTCTGGGTGCAACATAATGTTACATTCAAAATCTTCTAATGTTCAAAATGTGAATGCACTCCAAGGAAAAATCTAAGAATATGTCACTACAAAAATACAACGGACTATTACCATTATCTGTCCAATTATTACAAAGATACGGATTCTCAGTCCAACTTATCTAATTTATACTGAAAAGTCTTAGCAGTAATGCCATTAAAATTGCTATACACAAATACTCTAATGTCTACCCTTTTCTCTGGTGTTAAGCTCACAATTCCAGTGCCTATCTGTGTAGCACGTTGAGTGGGAACAGCTTTCCTTGAGCAGTGCTGACAGCTTACCCCTAGTCATTGGCATCCTTTTTGACAAGAGGGATATGAGATTGATGGTAGGAGTTTCTTCCTCGATCTTAGGGTTGCTTAGGTTATTTCCATATATTTTTCTAATCCTCTGCTTGGATGTGCTTTCTTCATGGATTCCAAATTCCCCATTATACTAAATTTTCTTGTCTATTTTCTTTAAAATCAGTTTTTTCCTGACTCACAAGATTGCCCTCTTTTACAAGCAGCAATTGATCTTTCTGATTCATGCTCTGCAGCCTGGTCTTCATGTTATCATCATCTGTAGTTTTCTAAACCCCATTTTTATTTAGGAGTCATAGATAGGCAAGTCCTGAGCGAAGACCTGCATTATTAGGTTCATACAAAGCCTGTGGCCTTTCAGTAGTAATGGCAAAATCGTGTTCACTATGCCACAAGAACAGCAAAGAACAAACCTCCAACTCAGCACAAAAGTCTGTTCTGTTTCTACATGAAAGCAGACTCTTATTTGTTTAATGCTGCCCATAATAATCTTCTTGAAAGGGAGCTGGTTTAAAACAAATTTGTCTTGGATATGTGTGTAATCCAAGGCAGGTACCCTCCTTTCTCCTTTTCTCCCGTTCACCTAGAATAAGAGAGAGAATGTACCGTTTCCTATCCTAGACTCTACACCTCTGGTTAGAATCAAAACTACCTATCAGATTACACAGTGGGATGGTGAATATTGAAGTCTAACCTGGACAGGCTGCCAGGACGCTGAGCAAGACAGTAAGGTGCTTCGTCCCACAGGTGCAGTTAAAGCGTATCTCAGCCATGGTTTGTCTAACACATAGATAAACTGCTTACAGAAAACTATCATCTGACTATTGCAGAAGAGTAATATACTAACTTTATGTAATTTATATCTACATTGACAATCAAAAGAGTCTTTCAAACTTGCTTATATAAAATATTCATACCCACAGAAATATTAAGTGCCAGTGAATCAGTAATGACTTTAACCTAAGAAAAAGAAAATTCATAAGATTTTTAAACAAGGTATACAATAACAACACTGTTTTTCTTGTTTTTCTCATTTTTTTTCCCTTAATATGAGGAACACAATTAAAAACTGAATCAAAAATACCCAGCACACTAATTTCCTTTTTAGTTCATTTTCATAATACAGGAAATTTTGGGTTAAATATTAAAAATTTCTAGAGGTTTTTTTTTATTGTTGTTCATTGAAGATACTTTTTACCATTTGTGAGTCTATGATATTATAATCTCAGCCCAACAGAACTTCAGATTAAATAGTATCAGACCTTTTTACTATATAGTACTTCCCAACATACCAGATTCCAAAAGTAAAAATCTAATTCCTTCAGTCCTTCTATTCTCTGGCATATTTCCTTCCTCAATTGTTCTTAAAGAAATGACACTATGCTCTGTGTAATAGAAAATATCCATACTGCCTATTTTAAAATAGCAAAATACCTATGAAAATAAAAGAATAGTGATGGTAGTTGGTTTAAAAAATAAACAGAAGATGTATCTTGTCTTGCATTTCTTAATACTGCAGATGAAAGTGAATAGTATTACCACATAATTGTAACAAAAGGATATATATTCTTAAGTATTAGAACAAATAAAATTAAAATATTTGTATGAAAGGTTAACAAGAGGTGACAGAAGAGTTTAAGCTAAAGATTTCTGAAAATTAAGAGTAAATTCTTCTGACTGTATACTTCAGACTGCTATGGTTTGTTAAAATGCCAGTAGATTTTGTTCTTGTAGCTATACAAATGACTAGGCTCAAAATAATTTAAACTAGGTAATAAAATGTGATGGATTCATCAGTTTCAGTTTGGTTTGTTTTTTCCTATTGACCAAATATGGAACATTAGCTTCTAACTTTAGGAGCTCAGAATTGCTTTTAATCTACATGCAAAAAGCAACCAGCACATGAACAACTCATGCACTGAGTATTGCGGCATGATACATTGGCCTTTACCGTCAGGCATCAAATCTGAATAATTTTCCCATTGTCACTATGGCATTACCGTCCATGCTAGGAAGGACTAGAAAAAATTGTGACTTTCTTAAAGCACAGGAAAAAATTATTCAGTGATGCTTTCTGGAAAATACATTTATATTTATCCCCATTTCACCAAGGATTGTGGTGGTTGACTATAAAATGTAAGAAAGGGATACAAATCTGCACTTTTCCAGCAGGTTTTTAATTCATCTTCCCAGAATTCAGGTCAGTAAATCATGCTTCATTGCTAGCCTGTTTTTTGTACACTTACAAACGTTTCTGTCACATGAGGACAAAAAAGAAAATAAGGTGATATGGAGGCCATACTTGTGTGTTACCAGTTTTTATGTCTTATTTTATATTTTTACTTCAATATTTTAACAGTTTGAGGACATCAGTAATGGACACATGCATTTTCAAATGAAATGAATGTTTTAAACAGATGTCACAATTCAGTCTAATAAATGTAGCCCAAAATGGTGATTGAAGGGTCCTAAACCTGAAATTGGAGGAATACAAGCAGATCTATTGTCAGCTTTAGCAGAGAACTCTTTCATTTGCCAATAAGAACAGACATCTTAGTCAATATTAAATCTCGTGAATTGACCCAATGTGTTAAATGAGAAAGTACCTTAAATGTGAGAAGTTACTTGAATAAGGTCAATGACAGTTCTCATTATCTACTAGAAGAAACATATTTAACACTGTACTTGAGAATTTGATTTCTTTTTTTTTTCTGATTATTGCTTCATGCCTTTAATTGCTTTCATCATTACATCATTCATGTTTTACTTTAGTACTAATGAAAATAATGACGTCCAAAAAAATACATTATTTATTGTCAATGTAACATCAACCTTTGGGTGGAGAGAGTTTGGGGATTTTTGGTTGGTTGGTTGGTTTCAGATTCATCTGAAACTATTTTCAGCTCAGGATTCTGCCACATTCTCCATGCACATCACAGCTTAAATACCTGTAATTACTAAACTCAATTTAGGTTCATCCACTGCTTCACCTAACACAAGGTGGAATTCCCATCCCTCACAATATCTCTGCAACTCTGTGTGCGTTAGGGGTGTGTGTGTATGTAGGTAAAAGCATGGTCATATAATTCTGAGAGACCCTTATCACACATATGCATGTGCAATTATTGTTTCTAAATGTATTATCAACAAAAATAAGCCTTAACATAATGGTTGAGATTCCTTTGCTGTTTGCATTTACGCCATTTCTTTTCCATTTTACCAATGCATTTCTTCAAAGTAGCTGAATATGTGCTGTATATTCATGAATAAAGAGATGTTGCAAATGTGATACCAAGGTTCTGATTTTTCTTCCTTTGTTACTGGAAAATTTCATCATTTTATTACTCAAGGAGTAATAAATAAATCTCAGAGCACATAGTGTTTTAATACTTTCCATTATTTCTTTTCTTTAATTGTACTTTAGTAATTCAAACATAGACATAAACATTCTGGAAAGATTGACCCAGGTAATGAGATTCTATTTTAAAATTTATAATCAGTTTAAATCCTATTTATGCAGTTCATTCCAACAACTTAAGCTGAATTTGATAAATTAATTGTCCCAAACTCAGAGCAATGAAGGCATCATGAATTAGCATTGAATTATGGATTAAAGTAGGTGATTTTCTCCAATGTGCCAGTTCACTCTCGTACAGGCATTCATGGGCTTGCCTAGGCTTGTTAGTTCGAATGTTTTCGAGCAAGCTAGCAAAGAAATAAGAAAATCCAAGCCTTTTCTCCCTGTGTTGACAGTCTAATACTGAACATAATATGCATCTTCAGACATACCAGAGAAGACACTTTTAAATTTCTTAAACAGTTTGAAAAATCCTAGAGCACAAAACAAAATTTGAATGGATTCTATTGTTTATTAAAATTACTGAAAATACATAGAATTTATAGACTTCAGAGACATAATTTAAGTGAGATCTAACTTTTTCTTTGGTTTAAATAACTGTGCAATGGATCAACAAGGTGTGTAATCTTGGAGTCTTGAGTCCCCCATTCTTCATTCTGGGGGGAGCTATTGGATTTAAGGGGACTACAGAGCAGCTGCAAAATACCTATATTAAGGCCTGTCTTTTGCCATCTGTGCACTAGGAGAACCTCTTGCCATCATGCTCCTTCATGATTATTAACCTCACACAAATGTCTGGTTGAAACATACTGTCAACTAATAGGCTAAACACATAAAGAAACCACAAAATTTAGTGATTTTCTTTAGTTCAATCTGAAGATACGGATTTTTTTTAGTCGAAAGCAAAACAAGAGTTTTTATTCAGAGCCAGAGTTGCTAAGTTGTTGAATTCCTCACCTGAAGCCTATTTCCTGAAGTAATCTTGTGGAAGCCACCAAGTGAAATAATAGGGATTGCTTGGTTTAATTCAAAAGATATACTATGCTGAGCTTCCTGGTAACAGTTAGAAAGCAAATATTTGCAAAGGCAATAGAATTAGTGTTTAAATGCCAAACATTCAATAAAGAGTGCTAGAACCATTATTGCTGCTAGAAGATGCACTGTTGAAGCAATTACATTGCATTTATATTACAGTGCATTTACATTATAAACATAAAGAAAAGAAATTTTACTATATTACTGTTACTTTCTCTGGCTGGGAGGATTTCCAATAAATATCAGCAAAGCCACACCACTGATCTGCTTGAAATCTCTCTAGAAAATCATTCTTTGACAGGAAACAGGTTATTCAGAATAGCTACTGTCCTGATGCTGAATGCACTGATACACAGGCATACCTCTGTTGTTTCTTCTTGACTTTCCTATTCTCTGCTTCCCATGTGTCTTTATCACTTTGTTCAACTTAACGCAGAATGTAGAATATCTTTGTTAGGGGTAGATTTTTCTTTAGCTTCTGTACAACATCAGCCACAGTGGTTTAAAGTGTTTACTTTCTGGATTACAGGGTTAATCGGCTAATACCTGGAGCAATGAGAAAGACAACTAAGAAAAATAAGCCTATTGTTGGCTGAGAACATTTGCTATTCAGAGGTCTGCTTCTCCAGTGGAAATATTTTATGAGTCTGCAAATTGAAAAAGGTTGAAAACCACTGATCTAGCAAAATGGTACTGTATTCAATGACTTTGATTCATAGTCTGCAAGACTGGGAAGCAGCATGTGAACAGACTGTGTTCAGGTCAGCTTTGTACAGTATGCATCAGATTTCTTGTATATGGGATGGCCAAATACAGTTGGTCGTAGCTGATGTATGTCATGATCTTTTCAAACTGGAAGCCCACTTCCCAGGTATCCAATCCTTAGTACTGTGCTGATGGGCCTTAAATTAGTAGTAGATACTATCTTCACTATCCACATCATTATATAATGAGGTATCAGTACCTACTGGAAATTAAGTCTTTTTTTTCCATTAAGATTGTGAAGATAAACAAAGCATAAAAATTACCTAAAATGTTGCTCTATGTCCTACATGGAAGTTTCATGAAAACCTGAATATGGGAAAACACAAATATCAAGCAAAAAATACCTTAATTTTTTTTTTAACTGACCACTGCTACCCATTAAATCCGGAACCTTGGCTGCATTATCCCATTTTAAGAAGGCTGACACATAAATGTACTAGAAGAATTGTCTCATTTTGTAATCCCCAGTAAATAAGTAACTCTGAATTATGGATTCATGCCATATGATTTTGTTTGCTTTCCTTGTGCTAATACTATTAACATTTGCAGAAAACATTTTACCTTTTTTCCCCTGGTTCAGTTTTCTGAGCAGTTTGTTTCCACAAATTATCTCATTTGCTGTGTCAGATGAGTGTTAGCTCTAACACCAGAAAGAATATAAGACCAGGATAGTAGAGATTTAGGCTTGAACTATAACAGAACTAGAGTCTGATAAAGCAATTAGGCAGCACATGTCCGGGTAAATATTTTTTATATAAGTAGTCATAAGAACTTCAGAGCTTCTTAGTTATGCAGAACTACTGATGAGTTATAGCTGTTTTATTTATTCATATATTAGCATTTCTTAAGGCCTCTAGAGGCCTAGGAGCCATTGTGATTTCATTGTATCTGGCAAATTAGAGGTTACTCTTATACAGAATTTTCTTCCCTTTCTTCATATCAAAGAAAGCAGAAAGGAAACTGCAGTCATGGCCATTTGGAAAAAAAAGTAGCTGTGATCATTGTAACCCATTTGATCTACTCTCCACCTTGTGGTACTTGGGACCATTTGAAGATGGTGCATGCTGAGAGTATAGAACTGTATTCACTGAAGGGTTAGTTACTGTTATCTTTAGTAAACAGTTGCCAGATCTGCCTAAAACAATCACAAATTATTGCAGCTCAGCTGCACACTAGCTGAATTTGCCATATGGCAGTACAGTGGAAATCACCCAGACATACTAAGGAATTATTTCTTTTTTTAGCTTCCTCCTTACCCTAATAAAACATGTTTATTTGTTATTTTCACTGTGTTTGTTGTTATATACACATAGCAGAAAAAACCTAATGTGTTTTATAAATTATGACTGCTATAAAGCAAAGGTTCTGTTAGTGACTGAAGCAGTATGAAAATTCAACTTTACTTTCCTTTAGGATTTCTGATTCTAATCTCTCTTGGGTTTGAGATATACCTCCAACACCAGAACATGGCATAGTTCTTACTCAATTTATCACAGTACATTATTTATTTATTTATTTATTTATTTATTTATTTTGTGTTAAAGTCATTGGTGTCCCTCTGTCTCAGTGTCTCAGAATCATGTGCTCTTAATGTGATGACAGTCCAGGAGATGAAAATTTTCCTTACTTCACTACTTAGCTCTAGTGAGCATTATACTATGCCCCATGGGTTCTTCTGCATTTATTCTATTCAGTAAGATAATCAGAAAAGCTTTTTAAAGATGACAGTGATGCCTCTAGCTGTTTGGCTCCACACAGGAATGCTATTGGAAGTTGTCTGGAAACTGCAATTTGGAGTCAATGTAGAGCCCAACCACAGACAACACAAATCTTTGTCTAGGTTTCTCCTGCTGCTTTTATTCAAACTGACTGTTATCAAACATTAATTTCCACTTTCAGTGACCAATTTTAATTTTATTCAAATGTGTTTGAAATAGATAAGGATTTTAAATTATAATTTCCTTCATAGAACAGAATGCTTCATATAGTTCAGATATTTTATAGTCTCACACATTCTTTTACAGATGCCAAAACTGATTGTTTATGTCATTTACTGATATGAACTAGAAATTCACACAGATAATAAACTATAACTGTACATTTAACTAAAATAAAAGCAGATTAAAATTGCATAACTATTTTAAAGATGGAAAGGGTAAATTCATACCACCTTCATTTGATCTGCTGTGATAGAAGTCTAGTTGCCCCTGTAAAAGTTAACAGAGAGAAACAGATACAAATTCAGGTAATGTCCTTCAGGGAGTAAATCGTTTTCCAATAAATTTATATCATGTTTATTCAGTAAATACATTTCTAAAAGCATAAAAATTGATGGTTTAGCCATTTCTAAATATTAGGAATTAAAATATGTTGCTTAGATTACCCATCAAAATATATTACTCACAAGGTAAAGAAAAAAATTAAGTGGCATTTTTAGACATGCTAGATCTTTCTGTAATCTTTTAGGTATTGGTTTTTTTTCAGTTGTTCAGGAAATTGAACTTCCACTGAACATAGACCATTTAAATACAATCTATTTCATATCTTTTCCTTTTTACTTTTATAAATAGTTCGGTTACTTTAAAAGTTTTTACTTTATAGATGCTCTCTATTTGAAACTTTCAGTCAGAGAAAATGTTCAGCTAAATGAGAAAATACCACAAGTGTTAACTTCCTGGTTTGCTTTTTTTTTTGTCAGTTTTGATATTTTTTTTTAGTAAAATGGATCATGTATCAGCTTTCTTTCTATGTTTCTCCATGTCAAGCTTTCAGCTTGTAGAAGTGTAGATTTGGTTGTCTATACCAAAACTGCCATTCTGTCTAGTGAGATTTTTAATGGATGTATAAGCATCGTATGTAACATTTTACAGCTTTAAGTGGCTAACTGATGAGTGCAGTTTAACCCAGTATATTCTGGAAAATAATTTTATAAAGAGTTGTAGATTATTTCCCAAGGTTCAATTTTCTCCAGCACATGGTCCGCAGCACCACATATGAGGACCACTGTTAGTTCAGTTGGGCCACCAAACTGAAAACATGCTTTTGATCTGTTTACCCATTGATTCATAAAGGACATAGGCAGGAATCCCTACACTGAAGATAACTAGGTATTATGGCCTACATCACACCTTCAAAGCCCAAATAATTAGATAATACTATGTCATTTAAGGTCTGACTTTGTTACCAGCAACTGCACGTGAGCTTGTTTCCGATCTACAACAGATAAGCAAAGCTATGAATATACATATTTCTGGGGGATTATGGGATTCCAGTAGTGTTCCTTGGGTAATGTTGCTATTTCTTGATGAAATTAGGTCAAGTCTTTGTTTTCCTAAGTGATATGCAAACCTATTTTTTCTATTAACTCAGGAGGTTCATTACTTCCATTTTGAACTGTCAGCCATAATTTCACATCATTTTCTACCCACAGGGAATTTTCCAAAATTTCCTAACGGAGCTTATATGCTCTTTCATTTATGAACCAGATAAGTAACACATTCTTTGTTACAAGATCTATTCATCAGTTCAATCTTATTATGGACATTCAGTTTTTGGGGCCACCTAATTCTATCTCAATAACAATGTTTCTAAAATACTGTGTAAAAACATTTAGGAAGTTACACAATAAATACACGTAAGTGTGTTCATATGTATATGTTTTTGTAAGTATGTGTGCAGGGAAGACTTGGACTTAAAATATTTCAGAGAGAAATATATATAACAAGCTAATATTTCTTGTATTTTGCACAAAGTTTATGTCATTATTTTTCATATTCTCATAAATTTCAGGACAGGCCAGTACACTCAACTGTACTGAAATTCCTTTTTGATATAGCCATCTGCTCTATCAGAAGACACAGACATTTCGAGTTTTTTACTTTTACAGCTCCATTGTAACGAAGCAGAAGAAAATTAAACAGTGTTTCAGGGTAGAAAATAAAGATTGTCTTAACTGAATGAAAGCAGAAAAAAAATGCTTTTGCAGAATGTAATCTGCAAGTTGACCAAATTGTCTCTTTGTCCTGGTAGATTGTCTCAGGGAACCTTTACCATTTCCCAGTAGTAGACCTTTGCCTTTCAGGAAGTGGAAGAAGTTCTGATCTGAATGGAAAGACAAGCAGGAGCAGAGTCTGTGCAATCATATCAGCACTATCAAAGTATATAAGAATGAACCACACCAAAGACCTACCCATCTTTTCTTTCCAGCAAACCTTTACCTGTGTCTGTATTTAAACTGAATCACAGTATATCCCCAGTACAATGGATTCAAGCACCACTTTGGAGAACTGTTGAGTGAGGGACTCCAAAAGGAGAGAAGAATGCAATTCATTTTGAATACTACCTTTACTGAGGGGATGTATTTTGCAATCTTCCTTTTCTGATTACAGAGTATGGCTCCATTTTATTTATAAAATCAGTAATTACTACATATTAAGGCTTGTGAAAATTCAATAATTGATAATCACTATATTAATCTTCTAGTCAATCAAAAAAATATCTTGATAATTAGTAATGTAGATAGGGAATATAATTGTCTATTGTGGAATATATGGCACTCAAGCAGTTAAAGAGGCCATGTCTACTAGGGCTTGCATTTTAGGGCTTGAGAAGCCTATTATTAATGTAGCTTGTAACTTATAATATATCTTTGGGAAAGGTAAAATGTGTGTGGATCAAGGGGTGGAACGCAGTGATCCTGAGCTAGAGAGGGTTATGTATGTAAGAGTCAGTAATCAAAAGGACCAAAAGGGAGATCTTTTGATCATTTCAATCCAAATAGGCTCTGTCTGATGTTGTACAAACACAGGAGCCCATAGAGAAATAAGGTTTACACCCTAACTGTATTCCTCCTCTTATTCTATCTTATTAAAGTAATTATTTAATTGAGACATTTATTGTTGGACCATTCCTATTGAGACCCAGAAAGACACCTGCACCTACTCACTCTCACCTCACTTCCCTCCCCTCCCCCCCCACCCCCACCCCCCCAGTGCAGAAAGGCATGTTTTCGAAAACTATGGGAAGAAAACAGAAGACATAGCAGTTTATGCTTTTGAATACTGGGAACATAGAAAAAATACCTGCAATTTTAAAAAGAAAGAAAGAAATATGACTACACAAAATAAAACCAGTGGAACATAAATTTCTGTCTCTCAGAACATAGCTCTCTGCAGTGTCCACTGAACTTACCCATTCTCTCGATGTTGATCCATAACAAAGTCTACAGAAAAAGTTCTTACTGCTTTTCCAGTTTAGATGACAATGGCCAAATGTGCAGTTCACAATTAAAGAAAATCACTCTTAATGGTGGTAATTATTCAAGAAAAATTTAATTTAAAAATATCACTAGAAAAAATTAAACCACCAAATATGTATGGACATTTCTGGCCAAGAAATTTCTGTAGATGGAAGAAATGAATTCCATAGTGTCTAAAACTGAATTATGTTCTGCAGGTAAGTATGGTCTTAGCTAGCACCAGAAAAATAAAATTTAAAAAAATTGTTATATATAAAGATGCAATTGTCATTTTTCCTATGTTCGTAAGTTAAAAGATAAGTCAAGTAAATTTTAAAAGACAGTTCATGCCGAAGACAGAAGCAGGATTCAAAGAAGTACTGCCAAGACTCCATGTATAAATACTAGTAACACCTGGAAAATCACAGAATCTCTTTTAACACTATATGGTCTTATATCTCCAATAAATCTGAGTACACTAACCAGCTTCTCAAGGAGCAATTTCAATGGAATAGGTGTTACTGATCATTTCATCATTATGTTGCACTGACATAAAATGCAATATGTGTTATTTGGTGCATGTTTGCATAGGTGCTGAGATTATGAGTTTATGGAATAACACTAAACAAAAAGGTTATAAAATTAGTAATCAGAGGTAATGCAACTAAAAAAAATCTTTGAGAAACGAATACTGTATATATTTTTTGCAGCTTTTCTTTAAATCTAAATGTTGAACACATCCTGGTGTTATGAGTTTTGGCTTGCTATCTGGATTTTTCACTATTATTGGTTTTTTCATTTGCTCATTGTTTGCTGGCTGGCATTTGAGTACAAAAGTGTCACTGGGTTCTCTAAATATAAACATTTCTGTCTGTACTGTTTTCAAATGGATTCTAGCCTTCTGTGATCACTCATGAAAGGATGAGCATATTTGTTCTTCAGAAACCCTGGATCTACAAAGTTAGATTTTTTTTCTTCTGTATTTCCAGGAACACTCCTGAGGCTGCTGACCTCTTTCTCAAACAGATGCTTTTATTTTTCTGCACACATCAAGAATTTTATGTTCATACAGAGGAAGGAAGTGGGAGAGGGTCAAAAGTAAATTCAAAACTAACTCTGCTCTGATATCAGAGTAAAGCCTTGTCTACACTTAAAGGGAAAATCTGCTCCGATTTTCAATTCTGGAAAACATTTTTAGGTTTATTTTGAATGTATGTGTATATGAACATGTATTAGTAAAGCCATTGGTGCTGTAGGTGATAAAGCAGTTAATGAAAATTCTTTAACACAATTTACAAAGAAAAGAGGAAAAAAGAGTGTGGATATGTATTCTTATGTCTGCGGACATTGGACTGTCCTGTAGAGGTCAGGCCAGGAGGTACTTATGGTACTTTAAACCTCTTTAGTGATCAGCAGTAAATCTATGCTGCTTCTCAATACATAGTTAAGTTTAATAACGTACCATCTGCAAAGGAAAAAGAAGAGACCAATATTTTAATTTCTCTTCATCAATGACTTGTTGGTATACCTATTAATAGGCCTGTTCTATCAACCTCTGTGACAGTGCTGATATAAAAACTCCAGCCAACCAGTGCAGTTTTGAACTCTAATACTAGTTTCTGTATTGTACAACTAATGTCTAAAGCACGAGAATTTTTTTTTTCCAAAAGAGTATAAAAAAAATAGTGTGTAAAACTGGTGTATACAATAGTTACAGAGCAGTTATACACCCGTCTGTTATGCACCAGTCAAAACAGGTGCATAATCATCAGGTATGCCAAATTGGCAGAGCAGACTTTAATTAATGTCAATAAAGAAATTGTGACTCCACTACTATGCATTCTCTTTGTGGCTATTTTGTATTCTTCACAGTGGTGTGAATCTACAATAATAAGAAACATTTATTTTTAAACTTTTACCTCCAAATCTGGTAGAAGGCAGGCAAAACAGCAGGAGATATACTTCAGTTTTTCTTTTACTTTGGGATAACAACAGTGGAATAAGTTTTTAGGAAGTGGAAACTTTATATATAAACATGCACTTTCTTATAATCAGGATCACTCATTTGACCTAAAGGGTTAATATCTTTAAAATCAGTGGGTACAGGTAAGGTTTGGAGGTTGTTTTTGAGAATATGTGACTGCTGTTTGTCCAATGTCAGATAAAGTATGTTCAGAATCAGATATTAATTCATATTCTCTAGTTTCTTTCTTATTGTACATTGATCAGAATTTTATGACTGGGGGAAAGAAACACAACAGCCTGAATATTAACTTTGAATTAAGATTGCTCCTTAATGTCAGTGTCATGATTCTGCATTTCCTTGGATATGCTAATATTATTATTCAATTCATCATTTTTTAATTTTTTTTTTTAAAACTAGGATTTAATTTGTTTTTGTTCTCTCTGCAAAGTGTCTGATAACAAGTTATGACCTTTTCATTATGAAATTTCAAACACTGATTTCACAAGACTGTAAGTGACATTTCTGCCAACTACTTCAGGTAAAATAAAAGTTGCCCTTCTGCTCGATATCTGGAATATGTTCAGAAGTAACAACAGAAACATCTTTGAACATATTGATAACGAGTGCAGTCAACAATTAGACCAAACTTTTTTTTCAACACAATTCGTGGAGATCAAGTTGAATACAAGCCATCAAGAAATGTAGTGGTACATAACATCCATACAGTATATATGATAAACATACTTTTAATCCAATTATTGGAAAATGCCAGCTACAATTTTAACTTTGAGGGGAAAAAAAAAAAAAAAGAAAAAAGAAAGAAAAAGCCCAAAAGTTAGGTAAGCACTTAAGAGGACAGCTGAATTCCTTGTGCTATTGACATATACGCTGATTTCATTTTAATGCAATTCTTAGAGTTCCTTCCACCTGTAGATAAAGTGCAGCATCTTACTTAATTCAGTGATTCCAGACAAATTCCCTGGTTGGTAACCTAAAGGGTTCTGCAGTGTGGATACATATTCTCCCTCTTTAAAAATTTGACCAAATCATAGCTACACATCTATTAGGTGAGCCCCAAATATTAACTGACAATACCACATATTTTTTGTTTAGAATCATAATTTCCCTTCTTGTAAATTTTTTATGTGTCAAAAGAAGCAAAGCACTCTAACTTTCAATTTATGAAAGGACATAAATTGTTGTGTCTGTGTTAATGGACAATCATTCTAGTAGATACCATGAAAACTAGAATTTATATAGTTCAGAGTCTAATTCTTTCTACTGGCAATGGATTTTATGAGGATTTCTTCATTTCAAGAGTTCCTGAGGGTTCTATAATGATAATTCATAACCTCTTGTGGTGATGTGGTGTCCTTGTATGTAGAGACTTCCTATTAAATGATATAATTTATTTGAAGGGAAGATTACTCAGGACTTTTATGTAATAGGTTCTACAACAGCTACTGTCAATCCTGCTGAGTTCTAGAGCTACCAGGCAGGAGGAAGAGTTCTGTTCTTTTTCAAATAAAAAAGGGGAATGACACTGAAATAAGGACTTTTAGCTAAAAATCAAGATCACATGTACATTTCCACTAAAAGAAATTACTGTCATAATAATGTTTTTAACACATCAATTACATTTAAGATCTGGTACCTAATTCAAATCCATGTGAGAACACTGGAGAAGACCTTATCTAAAATAAGGATACGCTTTTATAAAATATGTAAGAAAAGATGAAAAAAATTTGAAGCTTTAAGACTGTAACAGCTGTTATTTTGGATAATCATTAAATAATAGTCTTTACAATGCAATGTACTATAACATACTCTAAGGATATGATTTCAGACTAGAATTTTCCACATAATGCATAAATGCCTTTAACTGTAATAAAAAATTACTTGCATCAACAGATGCACACAACTGTGCAGCATGCTCTTCCATCAGTCATGAGGCTGATTGTCTATTCATATAGATAACTTGTACCATAAACTACAGATTCTCAGCAGAATTCCTCTCTCCCATTTCAAAATGATATTCTAACTTTTGGGCTTTTTAAGACTCTTTTTACTACTTTATTTTCTGCTCTGCCTATTGATTTTTCTAACCTTTTGATAGAAGTTTTACTGACCTTCTTTTCTTCCATAATTCTTTTAAATTACATTCAGGTCACCAGACAAATTCTGCTTCCCATTATACAAAAATACAGTAAATCCACAGAAGTTAAAATAAATGGATTAGATTTATACTGTCCTGATTCTGATCAAAACTAGATCAATTGTCTTCCGGTATTCCAGTTTTTAATGCAGGGAAAAGCATAATGGGCCAAGTTGATTCACAGCAGAACTACACTAATGTCTGCTGAGTAGTACAAGAAACTAGGCATTTTCTTTATAATATCTAATTATTATTTTTTTATTTCTCTGAAACAGAAATCCTAAAGTCTAAGAATTTTGAAGATATGATGGTAATTACTCTTACGAGTCTGCCAGCCACTCTTAAGGCACTTTCTTAACTGTTGGGCACATGCACATATTTTATATCCCAAGCTTTGGTTGCTTATTGATCTATTTCAAGTGTGCTACTGAATATATCATTTTGCCCTCTTCCACATCAGGTTTTTTCAGTTGGTAAAAAAGACATGTCAACAGTGTGAAGGTCCATCCTGAACCAAAGGTAGGAGTCACTCAGGGTAAGTATTTGCATCCAAATCCTGGAAAATACTCTAAATATTAAATTTTAGACTTGCCTGTAGACATTTTTGGAAACAATGTTCCTTCTATTTATGGTTCAAAGTTTTCAGATATTATATTTAAAAAGACAACTAGATAAAATAGGTAACTAAAAAGCAACAGCTTGAAAAAGAAATAACATTACCTAGATTTACAAAAAAATAAATCTATGTTTTCCACAGTTAAAATTGGAAATGCCGGGGGAGGGGGAAAGAGGGGAATCTGACTAGAAACTTTTCTATGCCATACATATTTCATAGAATCACAGAACTGTTTTGGTTGGAAGGGACCATCTAGTCCAAACCACTCCTTGGACAGGGATTTCTTTCACTCAGTCAGGTTTCTCAGAGTCCAATCCAACCCAACCCAACCTTGAACATTTCCAGGGATGGGAAATCCACAGCTTCTCTGGGCAACCTTTTTTGGTGTCACACAAAACATTTAAAAAATATCTTCCTTATACCTAAGTTAAATTTACCCTCTTTCAATTACCCCTTGTCCTGTCACCAGAAACTTTGCTAAGAATTCTCTCTCTATCTTTTTTATAAGTCCATCATTAAGTATTGAAAGACCTTTTCTCCAAACTGAACAATCCCAGCTTTCTCAACCTTTCTTCACAGGTGAGGTAAGAGGTACATAAATGGAGCATCTCTCCTATCAGGACAGATAGGAGCCTAGAGAAGAGAAGGCTCCGTGAAGACCTTATTGCAGGCTTTCAGTACCTAAAGGAAGACTATAAGAAAGATGAGGATCAAACTTTTTAGCAGGGCCCATTGCAAAATGTCAAAGGGTAATGGTTTTAAACTAAAAAAAAAGATAATTTTTTATAATGATGGTGATGAAATATTTGAACAGGATGCACAGAGAGGTGATAGCTGCTGGAAACATTCAAGGTCAGGTTGGACAGGGCTCTGAGAAACCTCATCTAGTTGAAGATGGCTCTGCTTATTGCAACTCAAACAATTATATGATTCTGTGATTCTGTGGTTTTATGATTCTATGATTCTAGGTGTTACAGCCCTCTGACCATTTCTGTAGCCCCTCTTCAGGACGCACTCCAACAGGTCCATGTCTTTCATGTACTGGGGGCCCCAGAACTTGATGCAGTATTCCAGATGGGGTGTCACTAGAGCAGAGGGGCAGAATCATCTCCCTCAACCTGCTGGCCACTCCTGCTTTGATGCAACCTGTAGTATGATTGACTTTCTGGGCTGCAAGCGCACATTAACAACTCATGTGCAGCTTTTTATCCACTAGTATCGCCAACTCCTTCTCCTTAGGGCTTCTCTAAATCCATCCATCCATCCATCCACCCCTCAGTTGGTATTGATACTGAGGCCTGCCCCGAGCCAGATTCAGGACCTTGAACTTGGCCTTGCTGAACTTCATAAGGTTCACACAGGCCCACTCTTAAAGCTTATCTAGGTCCCTCTGGATGGCATCCCCTCTATCTGGAAAACCAACCACACCACTCAGCTTGGTGCCATCTGAAAACTTGCTGTACTATAGAGGGTGTATAGATAGAGGGTGTACTATCCCCCTATCTATCTCATCACTATTTTCACTATCTGTGTAATTAATAAAAACATTAAATAATATTTGTCCCAGTATGAACCTTTGAGGGTTAATGTTTGTTACTGGTATGCACTTCATCATTGAGCTGTTGGCTGCAACTCTGTGCATGTTGCCATCAGTCCATTCCCTTATCCATCTAACAGTCCATCCATCAAACCCATATCTCTCCAATTTAGCAGCACGATTACTGTGGACGACTGTGTAAAATGCCTGACATAAATCCAGGTAGATGACATGAGTAGCTTTTCCATTGTCTGCTGATGCAGTCATCCCCCTATAGAAGGTCACAGTACTAGTCAGGCATGCTTTGGTCTTGATGAAGACTTGTTGGTTGTCTTTAATCACCTCCCTGTCTTCTGTATGTTTCAACTCTTCTTCCAGCAGGATCTGTTCTGTGGTCTCAGAGGACTCAGAGAGGCTGACTGGTATGTAGTTCCAAGGGTCCTCCTTATTACTGTTTTTAAAAATGGATATGATATTCCCTTTTTTCCAGTCACTGTAAGTCACTGAAAGTCACTGACTTTTAAATTTGATAGAGTCATGAAATCATTTGTTGTGGTTTAGCCCAAGCTGGCAGCTAGGACCATGCAGCCACTCACTCACTCACTCCCCCTCTTTGGGATATGGGAGAGAATTGGGAGAGTAAGGGTGAGAAAACTTGTGGGTTGCGATAAAGACAGTTTCATAAGTAAAGCACACGCTGCTCATGCAAGCAAGGCAAAACAAGGAATTAATTCATTACTTCCCATTGGCAGGCAGATGTCCAGCCATCTCCAGGAAAACAGGGCTCCATCATGTGTAATGGTCTCTTTGGAAGACAAAATGCTATATAACTCCAAATACCCACTCCTTCCTTCTTCTTCACCCATCTTTGTATGCTAGGCATGACGTCATGCGGTATGGAATATTCATTTGGTTAGTTTGGGTCAGCTGTCCTGGTGTTTTCCCCTTCCAACTTCTTGTGCACTTCCAGTGTACTTGCTGGTGGGGTGGCATGAGGAGCAGAATGGGCCTTGACTGCTCAGAAACAATTAAATACACCAGTATGTTATCAGCACTATCTCTCAAGCCAAATCATAGAATTACAGAATCATAGAATCATAGAATTTGTCTAGGGTAGAAGGGACCTTTAAGGATCATCTAGTCCAACCATCAACCTAACTCTGATAAAAATAAATAAATCACTAAACCCTGTCACTAAACACTATAATCCAAAACATAACACCAGCTGCTAGCAAGAAAGTTAACTCCTTCCCAGCTGAAACCATGACATTGCTGTATGCAATACTTCCATTATGTTGCTCCTTTCTAGCAATAAGAAAGATGTTGAAGCTTTTAGATTAAGAAATCAGTGGTTTTAGTGAGATTTTCAATGCTTAGGTTATATTTCAAAACTATTGTGCACACTTGAAAATTCCATATTAAAAAAATAACAAGTCCCCTAAAATTTTATATGATATTTTCCTATCTCATATAATTACAGGTTTGTGCAAATATAATTCTTCATCTTAAAACTGTTTATGAGTTATTACCTTCTAAATTTTTACTTTCAGCATGAATGCACTTCTCTGGGTTTAATAACTCTGAAATAGCTGAAACTGTAGGATTGCATTTTAGGGGACTTCAGTATAAAAAACTAATGGAAAAATTGATTCATACATCATCAGTGGAACAACTGAATCAACATTAAAAAAACTGTTTCAAATCAAGACTTATTTAGAACTGTGGTCATTATTCTTTATCCTTTTATTATACTTCCGTCTGGAGGTACTTATGCCAAGGCTTTTTTGGCCTCCTGTGAACTCACCCTGTAAGTGATATTCATTATAAGCTTTTACACCAGATATATTCTTCTGCACATGAACATAAACAGCCTTTTCTTCAGGCCTTGCAAGAACCTTGTATTTGATTTATGAGATTAGTCACTTTGGGTGGGGGAGGGAGGGAGAGGAACATGGGATTGGATGGGGAGAGGTGAGTCTATCTGTTGGGACAGCTGTATTGTAATATTTAACAAATATCACACACAGTACAACCAACTGGTCAAAAGAGGTGATTGATTATTCTACCGTGTAAAGTGTTGGTGCAGCCTCACTTTGATACTCTGTGCAGTTCTGGGCACCACAATTTAAGAAGTATGTGGAGGCCCTTGAATACATCCTGAGGAGGGGAACAAAGCTGGTGAAAAGGGCTAGAAGGAATGTTCTATGGGGAACAGCTAAGGAATTCGGGCTTTTCTAGTTTAGACAGAAGGGGGCTGAGTAGCAACTTCATTGATCTCTATGGTTTCCTCAGCGACGTGCTAATCTCCCTGTTATCCAGTGACAAGATATATGGGACTGATTCAAAACTGTGCCAGCGGAGCTTCAGATTGGACATCGGGAAGCATTTATTTTCCAAGACGGTGGTCAAACGCTAGAACAGGCTTCCTAGAGAGCTGGTCAATGCACCAAGCCTCTCAGTGTTTAAGAGGCATTTGGAAAATGCCCTTAATGGCATGTTTTAGCTTTTTGGTCAGCCCTGAATTGGTCTAGATGATTGTTGTAGGTCCCTTCCAACTGAAATTCTATTCTATTCTAGTCTAGTCTAGTCTAGTCTAGTCTGTTCTAATTTTAACACTTTTACTATTGTACAGAGACTTTTTTTTCCACTCCAGATACACAGTTACAGAGAATGTTTTTACTCAGGCCTGTAGTAATTGGGTGAGAAACCCAAGGAAGATATATTGAGGGACCTGAATAAATGCTTGATTGATGTTTGAGTTAGAGATTTTGGGCTTACAAGACACGGCATTCCATCATTCCCCCAGACTGAATATAAAATTGAAAGTCTCAAAAATATCAAGCCTTTAATGCTTCTTCAGTTCTGAAATTAAACATTTTTAATTAGATTGTAGAATATACATTTCACCACAATTTCCAGTAAGTTATTAGTAATGTTAAATTATTAATGTTACTTGGCTACCAAACTTTTCATAACTCTTTGATGACTTTTCACATAGGTCTCACATCCAAGGCCACACAACACCATATGAGAAGTGCAGTAAGAAGCACACAATTTTCTTTCTTCAATTCTTGTCTTTTATTATCAAAGTTCAAAGAGTTTTGGAAAGTATCTGAAAGCTGCTGGTACAATTCTCTTAGAAAACTGCAGTATGAGCCAGTGATTAAAAAAAAACTATCTGCAGTATTTCACCAGTATGTTTCATATGTGAACAGAGACAGGTGAAAGGAGTTGGTTGGCATTCTGATGAAGACAAGCTGGTACTTGGTAAAGTACTTTTGATTGACAACGCAATTTCATAGAGATGTTTCCTAGTAAACCTTTATAGAAAGTACTATTCTACGAAAATATTTTGAGATGTCAATCAAAATTGCACCTATGAAAAGAAACAAACAACCTATGCAAACAGAATACATACAGTCATAATACAATTCATACCCATGACTACCGAAAGGCTCCAGTAAATTTCCCAAAAGTTTTATTGCTGATGGTTTTGGTATAGACAGAGTCAGTGATAGTGATCAGACCTGGGTATTTTTTTAATTTTATTTTTTCAAAATATGGGGAAACTTTTAAGATCTCTTTTTCAGGGCTCTTCTTTTTTCCACATAACAGCATATCACAGAAAGCTGATTTATCTGTTACATTCAGTATTTGGACTTTATATTTTCCACAATCTAATTTAGTTTCCAAACCTAAAACTTCTCATTGAACTGGAACAGCAAAACAATTGCTTCAGGCTAAATTAGATTTGTTAGCTCTTCTCAAGAGAACAAGAATACAAATGATGTCTCAGGAATGGGTGCAGAGTCCAGGAGATGCTGTATCATCATTTTAAAATAAAACATTGCCAAATTTATTAACATTTATTTACACAAAATTGTTAAAGTAAACATAAATGTGAATACTTAAAGTAAATTACAACGTTGTTATTTTTTGTAAATATATGGAGACATTCATATGTGAAAAAAATGTTTCATTTTGTAATATTTCTATCGATTTTTCCAGGTTCTAGCCAGCAGTGTTTCTTTTCAAATGTTCATCCTGTCATTTCAACATCTGAATGATAACTGGTTTTACAGCCGTATGGCCAACTTCAAAAGTACCCTGATTCATGGATGATACAATTTAAAAGTGTACTTTTGGAGGAAAACTCACTTAAAGAGTCAACAGGGGATTGAATTAGCCACCAGAATACAAGCAGCCAATAGGGTTGATATGAGCTGTTGCTGGTTAACTTGGCTTATCATATGCTAAATTATTATTATTGTTATATGCCTGACATTTTGACCTGTGTTAATAAACCAAATTTGGGAGCAGGTTAGTTGGAATGTGGGAATGAGATTCCTTAAAGTAAAACGATGTGGGTGAATTGCTATACTGAAATAACAGTTCTGTGTCTGGCACTCTTTTCTCTGCTGTCCTATTGACTGTCTACTCTAATTAACTGTCTACTCTGTGAGTGTACTTGTGTACCTCAGCTGCAGTGGTATCATCTTGACGACTTGTTCTATTCCCATTTATCATAATCAAGTGTCATGCTTTGCTATTGCCCAAGGCAAGTTCACATAGTTGAGCTCAAAATTTGATTATTCATCAGACATACCTCATGTTCTGTGTGGCTCATTCTGAGGTCTTAGATTTTAATGAATCACATTGCTTAAAGAGAGTTCAAGCTTATCTGGAGAGCACTCTAGTGCACAAGCATCTGTGAGGACAAATGAAGGGAAAGGGGACACTTAACACTGATCCAGCACCACAATACAGAAGAGACGTTAAGCTGAGTTATGCCAATGATAGGAAAGGCAGAATTAAGAACAGATATAACCTTGCTTGGCCAGAGTGAATAGCTTTTTTGGCAGAGATATGGTTAGTGAACCATATCCTGTAAAAATCATTTAACAGTTCTTTCAGATAATTTCATACAGGTGTAGAAAACCCACAGTGCCTTTCAAGAATAGACATGTTTTAAAAGTTAATCTAGGTTATTTTTACTGAATGGTGTGACTCAAAGTTGAGCATATAGGTATATATAGGTATATATATATATAGCAAATATATATATTTTAAAAGTTTGTTTTCTAATGTGTTTGGTTTGTCTATACACAAGAGATACCATTTGATATAAGACAAACTGCCATAGATGGACACTAAATAATTGTCCTTATTAAATATAAGTGAATATACTGTACAAGCATACATATATAGTGGATGAATAGCATATGTGTGTGTTTTTGAAAAGAGATCATAGTAAAGATAAATTATAAGATCTTTAAGTAGGGCATTTTATCTTTCTTGCAGTTTTATTGTACTTAAAATGCCAATTTCTCAGGTGAATTCTCAGTTACTTCCACTTGGCATATTTTTTATCCAAGAAAATCATGTTTCCAGCAAAGACATTGAATTCTGTTCTGTAATCCAGATGCAGAAGTGAAGGAATATTTTTCCTGAAAAGGAATTTGAAACTGAGTATTTGAAGTTACAACTGTTGAGAGAAAAAGTAATTGTTATTTTCTAGTTTTTGATCATTAAAAAGAAGTATTTGCCAAAAGTTTATCAGCTGTGTGTTGGTGTAGAAATTTCTTTGTCCATTTAGTCAAATGAAAGAATTCAGTGTAGACATATTTATTTTGCAAAAAAATTCTGTGGAAATCATGTAATTTTTCAAGATTTCTCTCACTTACCAGTGCAGCTCCCAGGAGCTGAGATGCTTTCAGACTGTTGCAAGATTCCTGAATTTCCTTGAAGTTCTTGCAGCTAAGAGCAGTGCCTGAAGGGCTTGGGCACCAGGGTTTATCTAAGATATCAAGTTATGTAATAAGCTGTTTAATAGGAAGTAGAGATCACTTGCCTCACAGATGCAAGTTCCACAGAAATTCTGTTTTAAATGTCCACAGGAATTTATTTATTTTTTTCTGTGTGAAAAGCTGGGAAACTCTTTCTGAAGGAAATTTGTTTTGTACTTATGATTTTTTTTTTCCTTTTCTTTTTTTTCTTTGTTGTTGAAATGTTGACATTTCCAAAAGCTCAGGAGTCTGGAAACAATTTATGGATAGCCAGTCCATCTTGTTGAACTTGTTCTAGGCATCCTTCATTTCTGCTGTACAAAGAGAATTAGAAATTCTTCAGTTATGAGTTATTCCCAATAAACCTTAGAGACTTAAAAAAAAAAAAAAAAAAAGTAGAAAGTGGAAAACAAACCTTCTTAAAAAAAAAAGCTAGGCAAATGTTCCACCTATAAAACACTATGCAAGATAAAACACAAATTTATGGCTGGTGAATATAGATAATTAGTCTCTACTACAACATTTCCTGAAATTGTGGAGTTTGTTTCCCTTGCAGTTTTATAGGCCACCTATAACAAAAAGTCTCTTTCATCATTTAAAACAAAATGAATAGTAATCATTTTGGAGCTCTTGGTTCTTGGTTTCCATACAAGAAGAAAAACACATTTTTTCACATTTCTTTCATCTGCAATTTATTTGGGGTGTCTGATGTTCACAATAGTCAATCTGGTATTTAATTATGCTCATATAACCTTTATTATCCCCAAGCTAAGTGAATCTCTTTTTTAACTGTAAAGGTGACAAAGGAGTTTTTCACTCTCTTAAGCTATGAAGTACTCATTAAAAGCATAAACTGTTTGAAGTAAAAATTCAACTCTTTATTACTGAAATTTATCTCAGAAAGAGGTCAGGCTAAAGAGTAGAAAAGAAGAAGAAGGAAAATTTTAGATTTCATGTTAAATAATACATGCAAAGCTCTAAGGAAAATCAAGCCATGTAAAAAACTTCTATGAAGTTTATAGTTACTCAAGATAGGCTAACAACCTGTGGAAAGGACATTAAATTCATCTGTTTATTCTGATCTTCCTAAGTCTCTTTTCTTTAGACTCAATTATAAATTGCCTCCCTCCCCCTCCCACTGCCAAAAAAGGGGAAAAAATCCAAACCAAGTCAAAACCCCAACAACTCAAAGAAAAGAGGTAGACAGGAAAGAGGAAAACACTGTAGTGTCCAACTGGGAACGTGTGCTGTGATCCCAATATATGAGTGTTTTTTTCTGGGCATGGCTTTCAGATTTCATGAATTTTATCTATCTCCCTACCTGGCTTTGATCACTTCCAGGGATGGGCCCTCCCTGGGCAACCTGTTTTAGTGCCTCACCACCCTCATACTGAAATATTTCTTCCTGATATCTGATCTAAATCTACCCTCTTCCAGTTTGAAGCCATTACCTCTCATGCTATCACTACATGCCCCTGTAAAAAGTCCCTCTCAGTCTTTCTTGTAGGTGTCCTTCGGATACTGGTAAGCTGCTAGAAGTTTTACCCAGAGTTTTCTCCAGGATGAACAACCCCATCTCTCTCTGCCTGTCTTCATAGGAGATGTGCTCTAACCCCCTGATCATTTCTGGGGCTCTCATCTGGACTCACTCCAAAAGGTCCATGTCTTTCTTTTTCTGGGGACCCCAGCCCTGGACGTAATACTCCAGATGGGGTCTCACAAGAGCAGAGTACAGGGGCAGAATCACATCCCTCAACCTTCTGGACATGCTTCTTTTGATGCAGCCTAGGATACAGTTGGCTTTCTTGTCTCAAAGTGCACAAATCAATGTCTTTTGGACCACCATATCCTTCAGTTGTTCAAATGGATTGTTATTACCTGCTGGCCTGTCCTCTTGTGTAATCACTGTAACAGATCTATCATCCATTTCTATTGGTTATCTTAAACTGTGTGGATAACATATCCTAAATATCTTTCTTACTACAAAAGACCATCTTGTGTGAACATTCATGTATCTGCAAAACCAGTTTTTACCAACTGTGTGCAAGTACCTGTGCACATTACTGAATTCTGCAGCAAGAGCTGTCTGGGGGAGTTTCTGAGACTATATTAATCAACACATTTAGGCATATATATACTCATACAGGCACAGCTCTAATCTGTACCCCTAGTATTATAACCATACAAAAAACTTGAATTTCATTCTGATCACTTCTAATTTAAATTTCACAGATTTTTTTTTTCCCCACTGGTTTTGTGAAAGCATTCTCAATAACACTCAACTATAGTGAAGCAATACTTTTTCCTCTCTAGTTATAGGTAATGGAACCAATTTCTTGATATCAACGATAATTGTTTTTAACACAGGTATCTGTATTTCCCTTCCATTACCCTTATCATTTCTGTATCATCTTTTATGATCTTATATTTTCTCTGACATACTTTATTTTGTAAGTTCCCAAACCAATCAATTCCCCCCAAAGTGATTGTTCTCCCATTTTTTTTGTAATTACTGTTTCAGCTCCTGGAAGGGTTGCACCCTTTGTTAGTTGATATCCTTCCCGGATTTTTTTATCCATCCTGTCATTCTTTGATTTTTGATGGGGCTTTCGCATCCATTTCTCATGCAGTACCACCACTTCTTCTCTAGGGACTGGTCTGCTTACTTCCGAAGATGGCAAATATTTTAGTTTCTCATCCTGAACTCACACTTCTCTTTCTGTATTGATAGTGATACCTTAGAAAGCCCATCCAGAACTTGGAAAATATCTAGCAATATCTCTAAGACTTGATAATGCTCTATCTTTTTTTTTTTTTTTGAGCAAGACAGGGGACTACTGCTGGTTTTACTTCCATTTCTGTGTTTATCTTAATTGCTACAAGTTACCATCTTTTTTCATCCTTAGTTGTAGTGAGCATACCAATCAGTAAAATTCATTTGTCAATTTCTTTCCTATTTTATTATTAAGACAAATTCAACTAAGACACTACATTGTTTTCTTACATCTTGGTAGAGGAGCTCATATGCAGTGGGTAGTGAATGGAGTTCAATTCCTTATGTCTGTTATCCATACAGTTTGTGTATTAAAGCCTTTGCTTTTTCTACTGTAATTCTCAGATTTAAGCTCAGGATCCACTGACCTTGCAGGTTTGGTATGTGTCTGTTCTGAGTTTTTCCATTCACTGTTTACATTGCTGAGGAATATGTGACTGCAGAGCAATTCAGCTCTTTCCAGTCACACACTCCCAATGTCCCATGGCCAACACCAGGGCTGAACATCTCTTTCGCATGGTGTGAAAGTTTGCTCCAGGTAAGTAATTTTTTTATTCACAGGCTATGACCTCTTACATTTCCCTTTCCATTTGCATCAGAGTTATACAAACAGTTCCTATCAGCCACAGAGCGTTTAGTGAACTCACTAGAAGAGTACAATTTAGATCCTTGGATTTTACTGTTCCTAACACTATGAGCTACAGAACAACCTCATCTAATGGGGCTCCAATTCTACAGTCCTTCCTCTCACTCCCCTTTTCTCAGTATAATGCAGTTACTTCACAGGCTTGTCAAATTTTATGAAAATCAAATTCAGGAGATGAGGGATTTGGGGGCAAAGTGCCTATAGGAACCACAATAAGGTGCTCTTATACCTCTAAAAAATGTCATTTTAAGGCAGATGGAAAGATTTCGGAAAGCATGTTGTGATACAGATTTTGCTATTGATTTTTTTTTTTTTTTTTAAATCTGGCTACAAAAATATCACCGTGAGTTCTGTTTAAAATCCTATATCTATAGCCTGGATTTTTTTTTTCTTTGTAAAATCCATTGCAAAACTCATCATTATAACCGTTAAAAGATTGCTTTTCAAATTTTTGTATGACTGTCTACCAGTATGCTGATTTAAATGTTAACACTACATTCTTCAAGTAACTGTTCTCCTTTGCTTTAAAATGCAGCTGCCAATCCTGTCCTCATGAAAATGAACTACTGGTTAAACAGAAATGTGAGACAGCAGAGAAAATGACATGAGTTTTGCAAAATGGATGCTTCCTTGGGAGGAAAACGTGCATTCTAAATACATTTACATTACTGGATTAAATATTTCTACATATTTAGGATAAAGTTTGGGCTCCTTGAGGAAGAGCTTTTTTCATACGATTACAGGCTGAGTGAGCTGTAAATGTTCAGCCTGGAGAGAGAAGACTCAGGGGGGATCATATTCATGTGTATAAATACCTGATGGGGTGTAGCAAAGAAACAGTAGCCAGTTCTTTTCAGTCATACACAGTGACAAAAAAAAGGGGCAGCACGCACAAATTCAGACATAGGAGGTTCCTTCTAAACACAAGAAAACATTTTTTAATTTAAGAGTGATCAGACAGTGGAACCAGTCACCCCGTATGGTTTAACAGTGTCCGTCTGTGGAAGAGTTTGAAACCCAATGGGACATGCTCCTGAAAAACCTGGTCTAGATGACTCTGCTTGAGATGACCATGTTTGAGCAGCTAAGATGAACAAGATGATGATCTCAAGGTGTCCTTTCTCACCTAAATAAAACTGTTACTCTTTGAAATATGATATCTACAGTTTTGTCCTTTGCCAGAGGAACCTTAAACATTGTCTACTTGTTTTACATTTTCTTTGCCTAGCCCATGAATATTTCTTACCTGACTACATGAAAAGTGTGGGTTGTTTCTCTACTTAGGACCGCATTGTGTGTGCTCAGTTCTTAGCAGATTTTAGGACTCAGATTATATTTTTGGAGTGAGTACACTCACTAATCTTTTAGCCACACTAATCTTTTAGACAAAAGTTAAAATTACCAACTGCTACAAAAGACTTTGTAACATATAAGTTTCCAAGGTTTACAATAGAAATTAAGATGGGTTCAGGATATCTGCCTGTAAAATTAGATCACAGTAGCTTAGAGGTTACCTCCTGTCCAGAAACCTGTCCAGAAGAGGTGTTTGTTAGTACATTAAATTACGTACTCAAGGAAATTCCAGTGTAAAAGAGATGTATACAATTAATTTAGGTATCTAACATGGTTAGGCAATTCTGGCAAGTAGGACATCTGTCTTCTGCCCGGTCACACGTGAATCTTTGACATTTGATTTCAAATGTAAATAGACTTCAGCTGCAGTAAGCAACCACTTCTAAACTATTGCAATTTTTTATCTACATCTTTGTATTGAGTTTCTGTATATTCTTTTTTTTTTTCCCCAGGAGAAATGATGAAAATGTAAACACTTTTGACAAGTGACAATGTTCACTGCCTTTCTAGTATTGCAACTTGTCGTTATTTCAAAAGAAAAGTTCTCACTTCTGCAGTTCTGTTTTATAGCTAAGGAAGATCAGCAATAGAGTTTGGGTTTGTGTATTGTCTATGTCATCTTGCTTTCCTTCAAAACAAACAACTTTTTAAAGTTTGGTGTTTTTTTTTTTTTTTATAATAAACAAAAATGTATTTTCTTAATTCTTCAGTGAAGAGAATGGAGGCCAGGAAGAAGAATTTGCCCGAGTTCGTTGAAGAAGGGTGAAATTTAAAATCTATTTTGGTGATGATATCTAAGAGAAATATGCAGATCAGATAACATTGTTCTGTCAATATTTTTTCTTAGTACAAATAGATGAATACCAGTTTTCCTAAACACTTTTCTACCTAATTTAAATTACTAGTTAATTTGCACGAAATTCCTGTCCTCTTTTCTGATGGTAGGGAGGCAAACACAGTCTCTGGAATAAGGCATTGAGGAAATATCTTTTTTTTCCTTAAATTACAAAGATAATAAATCAACAAGATACTGCATCTCTAATTAAAAATTTTCAATCCAAATGTGAATATATACAAATATTTGATATTCTGGAGGGCAGGGCTGTTACTCAGAGGGAATATGAGATGCTACAGAAATGAACTGCAAGGAACCTCATGAAGATGAACAGGACTAAAGTCTTGAACGTAGGTTCAAATAACTGTATGCAATAGTGTTATCTGGAACCCAACTGTCTAGGAAGCAGTTCCGCAGAAAAGAGTCCCGGGGTCCTAGAGGACAACAAGCAGGGTGGCCTATCAGCAAAGTTTGAAATAGCATCCCAGGTTGCATTAGCAAGAATCTAGGCAATAGTACAGGGCAGTGATCCTTCCCAACAGTTTTGAGACAGCATCAGGAGTACCATGTTACGTTTTAGGTCACAGAGTACAAAAAGCTACTATAATTCTATTGTCTTTTATGTCACCTACTGGATCATGTCCAAAAGAAGATAACAAAGATATAAATCTACTTAGGATTCAGTCAAATTCAGATTAAACCAGTCTAAGTCCATTTTCTTTCTCTCCCCATACTTCCCTGAGTCATTTGTCCTTGCAATTCTGCAGCCACATGGCGCTGCTGTTCATGCAAGGATAAGCAGCTTTATACATTTCTCTGATTGAAAGCTGTGTAATTTTCCTGTAGATTTGCTCCTTACCTGGACCAAGTCTGGCTTGTTACCAGAAAAACATAGCTATACTGCTTGAAGACTTGACCAAAGTAAACCAAACAAAAGAAGACTGCCTTTGTTAACACTACTTTTACTGAGATTAATCAGGAAAAAAATATAACAAGTTCTAATACAGGAAAAACTTGTATACCCTTTAATATATTTATACATGAAATTTCAGGAAATTCCTAGTGAGATGGTGAGCAGCCCTCATTCAGATGTTCACATGACAGTCTTCTCTCTGGTCGTAAAAGTGATGCTTATGCAAACACTTTTTTTTAACACAGTCCTGTTTTGACGGAAAATGCTCCGTAACTTCTGGTCCAAATCAGCATGTAGTACCAGAATCTAACACAGCTGGCAAAAGGTCAAGGTACCGGAAGAATGAGGGTGAGATTGTGAAAGTCTGGGCTTGAACTCATTTATATCATTACTGAGTATTTCTTTAAATCTTTGGAAGGCCTTACTGAAATCTCCTCATGATCATAAAACTAACTGAGAAACAAAAAATTTTTGGATGCTTGTGCTGTGCTGCAGTGTTTATAAGTTTCATCAAAAAAACCTCAACCCCAAAACTAAACCTTGGAGGTTTTTTTTTGATGAAACTTATAAAGCTTACAGTTTATACGTTCTTTTTTGATATGGAAGTTCTGTATCTGTATGACATCTTACCCTTTTGGACAAGTTTTCACTTGAAATGTCTATTGAAAGGATAAGAAAGTAAAACAAGTGATACAAAATTCAATACATAGTTGCATTTCTTATTTGTTGTTATCTTAACCAGAGGGCAGATTCAATGTAATCAGACAGTGCAAACAGAGATACTGAAATGAGTCTGTATCATGAAGATGTATGGCATTTCTCAGCTATCTCCCCTGAGTTCTTGGATCTAAATGGAATTCAACAAACATTAGATCTATTTTTATTTTAAAGAAACAAACTGCTGAAGGAACAAAAAAACCCAATAGCGATTCTTGGGAACAAGAAAATGGGCAGTTGTCATACTGACTATTTGATTTTAAATGAAAGTATTCATCTTTAAAGGGTTTGTTGAACTAGAGAACACACACATGGATTGCAGGGAATTAATTTGTAGAAAATGAAATGTCTGATACTTCTTTATTATTTTTACACGCTTGCCAGCAGTTTCCATCAACTGTACTCATTTTATGTTAGGGTAGAAAGCAATGGCCAGAAGGCTTTGGAGTAGTCTATCATAAATGAAAGTGCTATCTCTCAGAACCATTAGAAAATACATTGAAACAAATGTATTTGTTTGGGAAATCTGTATTTGTCAGTTACAATTGTCTCTATGTCACTATTGCGCCTTTTGTGCTGACATTCTTAAATTTTATGATTTTAAAACTTTGTTTTCATGATCAATCTGCCTTGCAGAAGGTGAGGTTATCCAAACATCAATTACACAGCACATGATCCAGGTGGCCATTTACAGGTTCAAGTGTAAAATCATGAGTACCACAACAAAAGTACAACTGCAGTGATCACTTCGGGATCAAGCCACATGCTTGTATATAACCAGATAAAGAACTGGAATGCTTGGGTGATAATTGGTATTAGGGACTTGAAAATAAGGATTATAATGAAAGTACAATATAACATTAACTAAAAATGTTTAAACAGAATTTCTTTAATTCAATAAACAGTGATAAGAAAAAATACGCTTTTATGGAACTGTTGATTTTACATTTCAAAAAAAAAAAAGAAAAAAGACTTTCTTGAACAAAATATTGTGAGCAAAAGTAATCTTTTTTTTTTTTATTTTTCCTAATTTCTTTTCAATTTTTATATAGAGACTCTCTTTTACAGTGATTGAAGACCATTTGCAAGAGTTTACATTGGCAATGAGGCCATATTCTGCACAGAAGAGAATCAGAAATAGTTTCTACTGTGAGATTTGGATGAAGCAATGTCTTTGTCTTGGTGAAAACTATAATCCTTTTCTTAAGCCTGAAAACTTCTCTCTTTCACTGTACTGACATGAAGGTGCAACATGCAGTCTTTAAATCCCAAGAATTAAAAAAAAAAAAAAAAAAGAAAAGAAAACAGAACCCACCAGAAAACAACAATAACTTCTTTCTTACTAGGAAAAGCAATGACAGCAGCTGATTGGGAAGAGTTTCTTATCTGAGTACTCTATGTATTTCTGCCTCCTGAAAAACAAAATGCAACATAGTTTTATTTATTAGGAAAATCTCTTTGACAACCTATCCACATATTGTTAAAAAGATAGAAAAGTATGGAAACTTACTGATTATTCCACACAATTGTGCAAAACCAGCCCACTAGGCTAACTATTGTTTGACTTTTCATGGCAGAATGTACAACTCGCTCAGACATATTCTCACAAAATAAACCAGGAAGAAAAATAGTTGTGCTGTTAACCATTTCTTTACACTATAGGCACAATTTACACAGTTTGCTTTACACTAGGACAATTCTCATAAGAAAGCTGAGGATATTTTGGTTTGCTGCAACTATTTTTAACTGGTGATGACATTAGTTGCATTTGAGGGCAGAATCGAGTCCTTCTACTGTCATGAAAAATTCTGTACACGTGGAGTTCTATACATGCAACAGGATTGGAAATTACTTTTGAATGGGTTCATTCCATGTGGACATGAATTGGTTGAAGCTGCAGGGAACCATTGCAGTGACATAATATTGTTCTTATTAAATATTGCTGTTCTTTAATAGAATCCCACACCAGTGGTTTATTCATTCCTAGGAATTCCAGTTCTGTTGGGAGTAAATGAGTTGCTGTCTTTGTATGTCTAGAAATAAACTATGGTACTTCTTGTAGAAGATATATAGGATAATAAAAAACAAGAGAGAGTAAAGCATATACCCCAACAAATCACAAAAAACAGATAAATGAAAAAGCAAGTATAAACTATAGGCATAGTTGGTTCTGCTAAATTAGTTGCATAATCTTTTCAGATTTGGGAAAATGCCATGACATCTGAACTATCTCTTGAACAGTAATCTAACTACTTGAAGGTTAATCAAGTTTGCTCTAATTTAACTAGTGACTTCAGCGTAATTTAACCTTCCCTTAATGGCTTAGCAAAAACAAGTATGATTTTTCTGCTAATCACTTCTTTTGTCAATCAAAAAAGGTTTCTTCTTTTATCAGCTAAATCTAATGCTAGTATGCTTTTCCTTGTATTGATTAAGCCCATACACATACTCTAGTTTATGTACATTAGGTTCACGTGAATTCAGAGGAAGGTTGCATTTTATTTGTTATTTATTATTTGTAGTACTTTTCTACAGTAGTTCTATATTTCCAGGACCTATTGTTACATCCACAAGATAAATATGAAATTGAAGATTGCCTCTGTTGCCTAAAACTCATAGATTAAGCACTTGGTAAGTAATACCAGATAAAGAAATGCAAATAAGACAACAATGAAATTATTATATATGTGTAATACATTCATGAAAACATACTATGAGTTGATGCAGAAATCATGTAAGAGCTAAATTTAATAGAGGACTTGAGAGTTACTTTGAAGAATTTTAAACAGGCATTTGTCCTGGTTTGAGGTAAAACAGAACCAATGTGGGACACGTTACCCAAAACTGACCAACCATCCCATGTGCCCCACGCTCAGTATAAAATCTGATGGATCAAAGGGTCAGCCCTCTTTCTTCAATGGCTGATATCCAAAGAGGACCATGTCTGTTCATTTGCATTTGATTCTGATCCGTGTGTTCCTGACTTCAGAGCTGGAATTCAGTTCCTATATGTCCTTGAGTCCAGTGCCTGCTAACAATGTCGTCCTGGGAGCTCGATACAGTTTTGTATATATTGTATCTATTTCATTATTTCCTTTTTATTTTATTATTAATATTTAATTAAAGTAGTTTAATTCCTTCTGAACTTTTAAATCTCTTTATGTCTTCTCCTTTTCTTCTGGGAGCGAGAAATGAGGGGAGAGTGTCTGTCTCTGTCATGGGCTAATTCAGCCTAAACCACGACAACATTACACACTCACATTTAAACAGACCTGCTATTTTTGAACTGTTGCTGAAGTCATTCTGCAAAGCATGAAGAGAGATGCTCACCACTGTAAAAGACTGTCAACCTGTTTCAATCCTTTGCATTATATACAGGTACAGTGGATGTTTTGCATACTGTGTCTAATTGTAGGAATAAAATGTTTTGCTGAAGTAAAGGGCAATGATAGACAAGTTGTTGTGGAATATGAATATACCATTTCTTTCTAAAAGATAATTATAACATCTAAAAAAGTACAAATCCAAACCACTGAATGCTGGGAGTATAAAAATACAAAAGGAACAAACAACAATAGCACACCACTCAGGGCAAATTGTACAATTGTACTTCTTTTTTTTTTTTTTTTTTAAAAGCAGCATAACACCTGTAATTCTTGCTTGGCGGTGATAGTCAGGAATGATCCCCACCAGTCCGACAACAAAAAAACTGAATGGTAGAGGGTCCAAAGATTATTGGATATGCATGGAAGATATTTTGGAGACTCCTACTCTAATTTGAATTATGGAGATGTAGTTCATGTTTTTCATCCTGTTTCTTATATTCGTTTAAGGTCTTAGTTCTAAGCTTCAATACAACTTGAATACAACTCCAGCTGTATGAAATGCCAAACTTAACTTTAGAGTAAGAAATGAAGCATGACAGAAACATTCCTTCAGCAGTTTGCAGTATCTTAAGTTAGGCACTCAGTGCAGGCATCTGAAAAAATAGTTACAGCAGCAACCATGCACCTTGTTTCCTCCTTTCCAAAACCCTCAAGCATCTACATTCTAAAAGGAGAAGCAGTTCTAGAAACCTGTACCAACCAGAAAGTCATGAAATTTCTAACCAGGTGATCAAGTTTAAGACTGAACTAAAATTGTAACATTCATACATCATCTGACTCAAGTATCCTTATGTTTCTTGCTAGAGAATACTTTCAGTAGGACTTTGGACAATGTTCTCTGTACTGGTACTGGAGATACAGCTTCAAATCTCTTTACTAGGTACTTGGAGCTATTGCCTATTTCCAAGACAAATCATACTCTTAAAAGTCTGTCACTGCCACTCAGATTACCAGTCTACTGTGAATAAAATTGCTTTTGATACCAATTACAAGTGAGTACTGGGATTTGCTGGGAAGATGCTTCCCAGAGGTTGACTTCCTCCACAGGGGAATTCAGATGTTTATCCACCCAAGCTACCTTCCAATGAAGTTCAAGACAGTAGACAGATGTTTATCTTCCCCAAAGAGTTAATTCTAAGCAGGGAAGATTATCTAATATGAAAATGTTAGGCAAAACCAAGATGTCTGAAATTTATTACTCAGAGTAAGGCTTTTCTGGAAAGTGGTCAACATAGATTGCCATCTCAGATTTTCAATGCTTTGCCTATGCCCTCCTTGCCTCTTCAGAAGCTACAAAAACAAACTGAATTTATGACACTAAGTCAACAAAAGTTTGTGCAAAACTAGAATCTAACAGTGCTTAGAAAGCCACTCAGAATCCGTACTTTCAAACAGACCTAACTGATCACCAGTTCTACCAGAAACAAAACAGAAAAGTCCTATTACAAAAATGAGAGCTTCCCAGCTTACCACAAAATTTGCTAAGGGACATTTTATTATTATTATTTTTTTTATGTATTGGGAAATCAGGCACATATACATATTTCTTCAGAAATATGATTTTTGCTTAGTAGGTACATATGTTCCTTACATAACATTAGTGCACTTAATATTCTTAAGGCAATTGATCATCTGGTAACAGGAATAAATCTCCACAAGAACTTTGTAAACAAAAGAAAAATTGCCTTGCTTTGTGGCAAAATTCCTGAAGCACGACTTAGTCATCTCCACATAAACTAAAAAAATTGCAGTGGGCCAATGTGCAATAGCAGAATAAAACATTATAGATTTAGAAACTGAACATGAGAACTCATTTTTATTCACAACGATATATCAAAACATTCTTTGGTGTAACTGTACACAAATTTAAGAAGGATGCTGTGGAGTATAAATGCATCTTTACCTACACGGTAGTTGAAAAAACTCCCAAATTATTCTAACCCTAACAACCTCCACAGTATTTTCCTTCTTCATCTGGGTCTTTAAAAGAAATAGATAAACTATTTAAAATTACATGAGATTACTATTTATATTAAAATTAAAATCTGTTCTTCACAAACACAGAATGCTGCTTCATATTGATTTAAGATTTTTATTTTTAAACAAAGATTACATCATAAATTCAAGAGTATTTTCAGAAGTTTCCTTTAAGGTTTTTGTTCCAGTTTGATCTTAAGAGCCATATAACTTCACTACATTATTTGAACATAGCTACAAATAATACAGTTATGTAGAATCTGAAAATAGAAACTGCTCCTAAATTTACATTTGCAATTATCTTCAGCTACACATTAAGCAAACATTGTAGATTTAAAAAGTAGTATTAATTCTACATCATGTGCTGCCACCTTTCTCGTTTTCTGCTGGCTTTGATTTTCCTGGGACAGTTTCTGGAGTATATTTCTATTTTACATATTTAAGACTACTAAACTAATCTGGTTTATGAAGAACAAATTACACCCTTAATTGTTGACTATGTGCATTGGCAAGCTGAAGAGTATCTACCTACTTACAAATAGTAACATCTTCTTGAAGAAGTTATCATAGTAACTATGCTATAATATTTAAGCTAGGTATTTTATCACTTTCATAGGTATGAGTCAGGAGGTAAAGTAAGAAAGTAAGAAAGTTGCATGCAACATAGGGACTATTCCAGCTCTCTGTCACAAGGAAACACCATGTCATTCTTGACAGATGTTTGCTTCATCTATCTGAAATATCTTCAGTGATGGAGCTTGCACAATGCCCAAAAAAGTTTCTTCAGTTTTTCTCTCTTCACATTGCCACAATATTCCTAATATCTAAAAAGTATTCCTACCTCAATATCTTCCTAACATCTTAAATAGCTATTGCTTTAATTATCAGAACTGTTGGCATCACTGGGAACAGTTTCTATATATTTAGAAGAAGAATGCTGCAGGTGGTAGACTGTATTGTTAAGAGATGCTTTTTATTCCATTCAGGCATTTCTTTATTCACAGAGTATATAATCTTAGTTTCCAAAGTGAAGTTGTATATTTTAAATAACATTAAGGCGAAGTATTGTGATTAAGAAATATGAGAATGAGTTTTCGTAATCTATACAGATTCATTTTCACTGATATTAGTGTTAATTGCACAAGTGCTTTCAGTAGGAGAAATAAACATGAAAAGCCACATTGCCTTCTCTGGAGCTAGACTTGCTTACCACAAATAGCAATTTACCTTGTTGTCTTCTAAAGAAGAAAATGTGTCCTGTCCACCATTCTTAATTTTAAAATATGACTTCTTATTGAAAATAGAAAGACTTCTTATTTATCAATCAAATATGTTCACAAAGATAGCATTTTCTTCAGCTTTTGTTAAAAAATTACTTTTAGTGATTTTTAGAAAACAAATAAATAAAAAATCTTCAAGCCCTGAGACATTTTGAATGCCAACAGAGTATTCAGGCCTCACTGAGTAAATACATTCTTTGCATGTAAATAGCTGAGTCTGGGCATTTGATCTAACAACTTAACTGCGGCAACAAAGGGCACAGACTCCACAGGGGGTTGAAGTGAAGACCTTTATTGTTTCACTTTTTCAGCATATATAGTTTCTACTTTTTGATCACTTCCCATGGTCTCTACACAGATAGGTTGTGAGTGAATGTCCACGCACCATTGTGAGCAATACAATTTAACTGTTTATGCGCCTAGGCTAAACAGTCATTACTATCTGCTACGTTACACTGCTGTCTGCTTTGCTACCTTATTAGCTGCTTGGTTACATTACATTTTACCAAATAAGGATATTGTTTTACTGTTCCCAAGGCTTCCTTCCCACCAGTGCAAGAACATCTACTGAACTCTCACAGAGTAACGCATCTCCAGTTTCCTCATTCCCACACTAACTTCTTTAGTAATGTGATTTAAAGCCTTAGGTGTTTGCATGTCTCTCCATTGTTTGCTAAGATATATAAATGGCAATGTCAGATGTAAACATCCACGCTTACGAAATGTAGATATACAAGAGTATTTTGGCGTCTAGGAAACTATGTCAATCACTCAAAAATGCATAAAATATTGATGTGCTTACTCTGCGGCAAGTCACTCACTCAGAAAAGCAATCTCCACTAGCACATGAGAGCAAATACAGGCATCAAACCTTTCCAGTATAAGAACTAAGGAAAAAAGTTCGCTCAGAAATTTTCCTTACAGGGACATCTCAACCTGCACAGTGGGCACAAGCCTCATAAATGAAACTCTTGTGAAATGGGTTTTGCACATGAACTTGCTTCTAAGGAAACATCTTCAACAGCTATATGGTAAAAATAGATTTGATAATGTTAGTTCTATGATTTTTTAAATGAATGCTCCTTTCCTACCCCCAAGACAATGAGCAATAATGGGATAAAAGCAGTGGGAACTGAAATAATTGGAGAAATAAAATGTATGAGGAATCTTGCATTAACCTTTACTGAAAACAAAAGTAATGACGGTAACTGATTTCGTAACTTTGGATCAAATTGAAGAAGTTTTGTCTTAAATCTGTGAGTGTTTGTGAGCCATAGAATGGGTCAGAAGCCAAGGAGTAACAGGAGTTTCTCCTTAGTCCTGTACCCTTGAACTTGAACAAACAATTTGGAACACTGTATGTTTTTACTGGAAACTACATGCTGTGCAACAGATGTTTGTTCAAATGTTACCTGATTGTTCTCTTCAGAACATAATTTCAAAATTAATTCTATTCATTTGCTTCAGCAATTCAGCAATGAGTCATCTTCCCGTTGTCTGATCTATATTACTCATGATTCCTCTCTATAGTAAAAAGGAACAATTTGCTTGCTAGAATCTTTGTTAGAGAAGAATATCTGTATCTCTTATTCAGCAAATAAAAAATATCAAGAAAAGTAATTGCTGCATCCTAGGAAGTACCAGTTCTTTAATAACACTATTATAACTTCAATAGAGAGAAAGTGAATGTCAAAAACTTCACTTTATTGTCAAATTCATTTTCCTTATCACTTCCTAAGATTCCAGGAAAATGTCAAGTAAATCCAACACAATTATAGGTATCCTTGACTGAAAGGCCACACTATTCTCCCTGAAGAAGTTATTAAAAGAACATTTTAGAAGCAGTTTGTTCAGTACCTGTGCAGAATTGATAGCTTGTACTTCACATGTTCATAAATTGAAAAAAAAAAAAAAAAAAAAAAAGAAGAAAGAGGAAAGAAAAAGAGAGAATTACTCTTGGCAATGAGAACCTGGAGGGTGATGCTGGTAGCATACAACTTGATTTGGATTCAGTATCACAAGCACATTGCTTTCCTCTGTAACCCGTAGTTAGGTAAATTATTTGTGCTAGAACACTGAACCATCAATGACATAGATACCTCCAATGCAACTGCTTGAATATGTTTTTAAATAGGGGGGGGGAAAGAAGAAAAGCATTTTTCAACTCAATCTGCCTTTTAAAGAGATACTAATACAAATTACATATTTATCATTTTTAATTATTGTAATGTCATAGTACATAATAGTTATGTTTATAGATGATTTTCCTGAATAATTTTTTTTTAATTTGTAAGCTGTATAATGCTTCGACATTGCAGCAAGAAATGTTTTTAACCTGACATTTAGGTGTCCAAATCTTTTCAATTAATGGAATACTGGTACATGGAGTGGGGGATGTTATTTGATATTCAAAGTAATATAATGAGTCACAAGACTCATCATGACTTTTTTTTTTTTTTTTCAAGAAAAAAGATTGAATTTAAGATCTGATATTTCCAGGGAAAATGGAGAAAAGCCAGACTAAATCAAACCAAACCAACACAAAACAATACAGAAAACCACAACAAAACCAACAGCATCCCAACCCCTGTTTAAAGCACTACGAGAATATTTTAAAGGGTAAAATTAGCTTGAAAACATATGGGTTACATTTACTTCTTGGGCAGAAAACTGCTAAATAAGATATTTTAAGTAGCAGCAAGATCTAAAAGAAGTAAATATATAATTTAACACTGCTTCAATTCTATATAAACATACATATATACTGTTTTGTTCTTGTGAATAGGCTGTTTTAACACAGATGTTATGTACTATACACATACATTAAGGAATTAAGAGCTTCTTTGATCTATATTTGATTAATAAGTAGAGGTAAATTCTAAAAATCTTATATTAGCAATAGAATTTACATTATATTAATATATGAGAAGTCTGTTATAAATACTCCTACATAAAATACATTGCCCACAGGCAACAAATATTACCTTATTAGCTTGCATGAAAACCATAGGATGAGTGAAAACTACACTGCGTAGAATTTTAAGCATACTATAAAATAGTATGCTTTTAGTACACTATAGTATCTTTTGTACACTTTCTGGTTTCTGTACATGAAACTTGTTTATTTTCATTTAATAGCGAAACTTATTTGGTTAAAAATAAAACTCAAACAACAAAGTTATGGATATTTTATTGAGATAAACTAATATATCTCAATGTGCACCACCAAAGATAAGGTTGGAAGTGGCAACACCGTGCATTTCTATAACATATGCCATATAAAGACATGTCTAAACTTTCAATTTCTTTAAACCTATGTCTCAATTTATGTTTGGTTTAGTTTTTTGTTTTGTTTTGTTTTGCTTTCCACAAAATACCCTCCCAAAACTGTGTCTTAGAGGAAGAAAAAGATCCTCTTTATCATAGCTCACAGAACTTGTGTTCCCTAAAACATTTAGTCATCTTGGAGCATGATTCTGTGACCAAGCTATTTGACAGAAGGCTGATCACTGTCAGTTCCTCAAGACAGAAAATTTATGGTCAGGATCAGATGAGCAAGTGAAGTTTTTAATTGGAGTTGGCACTTCTAGTTTTCACACACCCCGTTCTCCCCACCCACCCAAATCTAATATGGGTGTATAGACATAAGCACTCATTCACTCACATATTCCGATTCCCTTGTAGATAAAGATAGATAATCTTTACCAACAGTGAAAATCTTCAAAGGAGTCCACAATCTCACAAGATCAGATCTTTTCTACCAGTATGATGATCATTCTTTGAGGAAATATGAAAATAGGTGAATTCCTAATTCAGCTATTTAAGCCCTACAGCACATATTTTTGGTGAATAAATTTCACATAATGAGGAATATCTACAGTATATCTCTTTTCTTCCAAGATGTCTAGACTTCTAATTATCCCCTTTTCTCTCATCACTGTCTGTCCTTGTTATTCTGGTATTTTAAGAACTATCTAACAAACTGAATCACAGTAATAGACATATCAGATCAATAGTTTACCACTTAAACAGTTAATTTGTAGTTTTAATTATGGTTATTTCCCATGGTTGCAGACAAGACAACCTTAAATCTTTTATTTATTTTTTTTTAATTAAGAAGTGGTTGTTTCGTGCTTGTAACTGATTTATTTTTTTTTTTGTACACTTGTTGTTTTCCTAAAATGAAAAATGTGTGAAGAAAAATCTGCAGTCATCTGGAGCCTGTTTTGAAGTAACAGGAGCAACTCTGCTGCCTTGAGCTGTTTATGAATGAGATGCTTATTGCTGACAGATAAAAAGGACAAAGAAAATCAAATATAAAGATTCCACCTAGAACAAACTTTCATACCGTAGTGATTATGAAGAAGTCTAATTGACTTTGGAAATGGACTTTAAAATTTTCACATGAGGTGTTACGTAGCATTAGTTCCATGCCACATATTTGTGCCTTTAAATTTTCTATTTTATGTGTGACGTTTACTTTAGAGCATATGATACTATTTGAATCCAGGCTGGATGGAACTTTCAGCAACCTGCTCTAGTAGAAGGTGTTTCTGTCCATGGCAGGGGGGTTGGAACTCGATGATCTTTAAGGTCCCTTCCAGGCCCAACTATTCTATGATTCTATCATTCTATTAGTATTAGATTCCTATCCATGTAAGAAATTAAAGATGAAGATTCTCGGAAAAGAACTGCACACAAGATATTATCATGGAGCCCAAGTCAGCACTTTGGATTAACACTATGATCCAGAGCCCCTTAAGACACTGATGGCGAACAGTTTGTTGGAAAAGAAAGTAATTAATTTCAAGTAAGGACAAAAAAAAAATCAAGGAAATAGAAAAGAAGTATAAAAACAAATCCCAAAGTTAGGAAAAAGTTTTCCTCAACATCCATGAAAAATAAAGAGGATGGAAGGTTCTGTCAGTCTTGTTGAATTTAGCTGATTTTGAGTGGAGAGGGTTCTGCAGCAGCAATGATTGACCATCTTGCTGTGTGCAACAGAGTATGTCGTGTCATTGAAAAGCCATCCTCAGTTAAATCTGAAATTTTAGACTATTTTTGAGGATGTGCTAGAAGCTAGCAAGCTAGTTAGTTTGTCTGACTGAAAATAAATTGGATAAATCCTGTGGGAATATGTTATACCATAGGTATATGCCAAAGGTAGTTATACCATAATGGAAATTACTGAGGTATCCTTTAGCTTGCAGGGAAGCACTATGCAGCACTGTGTATTGACATTAATCTAGGTCCGTAGAAGTTAAGTGAGGCAGGCACAATTTCCCTCTAAATACCTTCAAAGTAATATATCTCTTTTAATTGATTGAATTTTCTATTTTACATGTTTATTTTGGCACTTAATGGCACTTATTTCAGATATTTGTGCAGCACCTCATATTTGTGCTCAAACCTGGAAGTAGACAGACTAGATCTATTAGAGGTTATAATGACCTGATAATAATGTAGAAGTTATAATGAAATTGGTATCACATAAGTACTGTAATATTCCTGTTACCTTTTATATGGATATTGAAGGTTCACAACTAAAAATGTATGTATATTCCTTTAATGATCACAGACTAGGAAAAGTAATCATTCCTTCATAAAATATGCAGCAGACTTGACCATTTCTCTAATGGTAGCTCATTATCTATTTGAGGATATCTTGAGTTTAAAATTCAAATTATAAGAAATTAAAATAAAAGTTAATTCTATTAAATAAATTTTGACCTAATTTATGTGAGATTGAACCCAGGATTATTTGTGGAAACGTCTCTAAGTAGTGTAATAGGCAGCAGAAACCTCACTGTCTCTTTGGGTCAGTTTCAGGAGGAACCTCTAACATTCAGTGCTCTGGACAAGATGACTCCAACTTGAAAAGGAGCCCTGCCACTGAGGGGCTTGGGGGAAGTGGGTGGTGTTGACTGTTCATTTTAAAATACAGCTATTTCATTAATTAACCATAAAATATTTAGGTCTTGGCCTAAGACCTGTTCATTGACTCCCAGTCAGATAACAAAATGCTGACAAAATGAACCTGATGTGCTTAAAGGACCTGTGTTGACCTTACTCAGTCCAGTGTTACTTTTCTGCATCCCTAGCTATAATACTCTTACAGATATTCCACCTAGAGTTTAAATACAAAATAAATTTTAAAAAAGTCTGTTCTGGGTACTGGAACAGACTCACTTATCCAGTTATTAAGGAACTGGACTTTGATTTGTACTTTAAATATAAAATTGGAAACTTGTTTGACCTTTCTTCCGTGTTCTGCTCAGTGTAGGGAAGAAATTGGAGATTTTGATATGTAATCAGATCATTTAACTGTAATTTCATGCTTGTGAAACATCATGTGTCTACATAAAGACAGACAAATAAGAAATCTAAAAAACTTGTGACTAAGTACAATCTAACCTGTATTCAAACTTAACACGGAATCACAGAATTACGGAGTTGCCAGAGCTGGAAGGGATCTCTAGAGATCATCTAGTCCAACTCCCCTGCTAAAGCAGGGTTGCCTAGAACACATCACTCAGGACTGCATCCAGGCGGGTCTTGAAGATCTCCAGAGAAGGAGACTCCACAGCCTCCCTGGGCAGCCTGTTCCAGTGCTCCATCACCCTCACCGAAGGATGCGTATTGATGATTATCCTTAACTACACAAAACAAACTAAAAATCTATTGTGGGTGTAATTAGGAGACCCCTAGTTGTGATAACAGTTTCCATCTCATTTGATAGCGATGGAAATTATATATATTTTTGATATATTAATCACACTGTATTCTGGTGCTGTCTTCTCTTTTTGGGAGATGATGTTTGTTTGGGTTTTAGTGGGATTTTTTTTGCATGTTAAGTCTAATAAAGGCAAGTAGGATATGCCTTAAAAGCACTTCTGGCTTACTTATAAGAAGGACTGTTAATAAGGTCATAATTAGCAATCTAACAGGGAGTTTATATTTTTTATAGATATTTTAAAAAAATTATAAAAGGCAACTATATTTTTAAGTTGACAATGAAATGGATTCACAAGAAATATTTCACAGTCTGACTGCCACCTTGAGCTTTTCACTAAAAGAATAACAAAATATTTAGACAAAATGAGGTGGCTTCATCAGACAGGATTCAAAGACATTTGTGAATGTTATTTGCCAGTTCATCTTCTGACGTGTTTAACCTCTACTCAAATCCAAATACATTAGAATAAGAGTCAAACCAATACACGTGAGTGCTGTAACAAGTGGGCTATCAGGAAAAAGGGTAAAAGAAGGACCATCACTTCAAATTTCTGTGAAGGACAGAACGGAGTTAGACACCTACATCTTGGACAGTACATAGCAACACTAGCACAACATAATATTTGAATGCTTTTCCTAGGTCATTTAGAAGTTACAGATTGCAAAGCTGACTTTCTTTCCTTTTGTAACTATGTATGTTTTTGTAGATGTTAGCCTCCTTGCACTGCTCCTAATTTTGTCTAATGTATTTGCTGTTTCAAACCCTATGTTACAGACTTCTAGAAATCCTCAACCCCTGGTAGAACTAACAAAATCTACAAACAGTAAATCATAGACTATATTGTATGCAACAAACTTGCCACTTGCTTGTCATGATTTGACATACTCTTCATTTCAATCACCTTTAGCTCTCTTAACATGAAAATGTGCAGTTGCGTTGTGAAGGGTGAAAGGTGCAGTGAGAAATGGTGCACAGGTATCTGGTGTGATTATTGGGTTGGTGTTTGGGGTGGGTTTTTTGTCGTTTAGGTGATGGCATCTGCTTGCTTATGTGTTTATCAAATCATTGAAGTATACACTTAATTTCAGAGAAAGGACCTCATTTCCTATTGACTGTAGTCAGTGAGGCTATTTTCTTTTGTCAGAATGAAAATCAATGGGCTCATGCAGCATTACAAATCAATTTCTTCCATCTAGATTACAGTGCTTTTATGTGCTCGATTGTGTATAAACATACTTCTCACTTCACAGACTATCTTGCCATTTATCTAGAAATAAGAAGACAAATATCCATGGGTTTTTTAATGTTTAAATCTTCTCCACATTTTTTAAAAAGATAAAACTGCTTGAAACATAGAATGTTTCCTTCTGAGGCTTCAGAATTTTAAAATGTTGCTTACAAATCAGAATTAAGAATTGAGGATAAAAGGGTTATTGCCAAAGAAAACACTTCAAAATTGCTTACTTTACCCTTAACCAATATTTGCTTAAGCCACATTGGAAAAAACTATTTTCACAGGTTGTCTTAGGAAACATTGATGTAATGATGTAATGACTATATTCCCATAAAATATTTCAAAAATATATAATTAGCATACTGCTATAGAAGATATGAAAAAAAAAAATGAAAAAGGGTTTCAATCTGCTTAACAGTTAAGAGAAATGACTCAATATGGATGATATCACTAAGTATATTTAATAGAGATAAAATATTTGAGATTGTCAGAGCTGAGTGACATGATTATGAATAGTATATAAGAGTCACAATTATGTCATAAAGTTATATTATAAGCTATTCTGCTTCACTTTCCACTAATTCACTGTATAACCAAAAGGAATAACAATAGAAATAATGATAAGGGAATGAAAATGCAAAACCAAAAAACTAGTTATAATATTCACTGTTTTATAACAATAATTTTATTTTCTTTTCAAAAAAGTAAAATTATCTTATAAAGAGTATATTTCTTCTGATTTATTTCAGACTTCGTGCAGATCAGAGATAAAATTCTTATGGCCAAAAAGCATGTGTAAATTATAATGACCTGAAAAAGTGATTTCTAGAAACTGGCAATAGATGTAGACTGAACTGGATCAAAAAGATTTTAATAAAAGGGGATGTATTGCTGCAGGAAAGCCTGGACCCAAATTCAGTACAGCTTAATCATTCTAAGTGAAACATTTTACATTCTTACATATGCAAGCAGAAGTAGGAGAATGAATCCTGGATTCAATAGTTTAGAAAAAAAGTAATCTCTCTCACAGACTGTAGTAAAGATTTGGGTTCTGCAGGTCTAACTGAAAGATAGTCCTTTGATTTAAGATACAAAAGGGCAAATACACATGTTCAGGTTGGGGTCACTTGTCCTTTCCACTCCTCCCCACACATGGGACCCTTCTACACTTTTCTGTTTCTGCCCCTCTAATGAGGCAAATAACAAAATTGGCTAATCTTGATTTTTATAGCAATAAATATAAGTGAGAACCTCTCTGCATATTATTCCTTGGCACGAAGCACAAAATTGGTCTTATCACTCTGAGAATGAACAGTTTTCTCCACAATATGCCGTTAATTTCAGAGAGTTAGAAGACACCTAGCTAAGATGTAAAATTATGGAATCGAAAGTTGGTTCTGTTTAACTCAAACCAGGACAGTCCCAAGCAAAGTTCTTAGACTACTGCTCCTCAGTTTCTCTTTCTGAAGGAAATTTGCTCTATGACAAAAGTAGTTAAATTTTCTGTAGACTAAAGCCAGACAAATCTTCCTGGGGAATGTCCTACTCACCTAGCAAGTTCAAGTAAGAGCAGAACCAAATGTCAAAATATTAAATTTTCCACTGGGGGAGGAGGGAAACTCTTCTGAATTTTTGTTCTCTTTTCTTCCTGTTGTCCACTTTCTCATCTGGGTGAGTAAAATGGTGGATAGAGATAATGCATTTTTTTAATAGGCCAATAGAAAATTGTCTCTTTACAGAATAAAGTACAATAAGCAGAATCAGATGTACATCATTATGTTGTGCGTAAAGCTAAATCCAGCTTTTAATTACTATATCTGAAGATTTTGAAGTACAGTTTTAAAACCTGCATTTTCTGTGGAAATGAAACATGTTAAAAATCAATTCAAAATGCAATTTCATGAATACTGCTGTTTATGCATTGTGACTCACTCCATTACAAAATTACAAAAACCCTAGCACAATCTCTTAAGCTTTGAAAGAGTAGCCAAAAGTGTTTTTTTCTCTTTCCCTTCTGTCATTGTACTGCCTTAATGTAAAATACAATGATGTAAAAGGGGGAGGAGACAAACCCGCAAAATACTAATCTTTTTCACTTTGCTCTACCTGTCAAGTCTTCTTACATTTTCCATGAAATAAATCCATTTTAAAGTCTCATTGTCCTCGCCCTTACAAGTAGTTAGAAGCTTCAGTCATTTGCAGAAATATGTTAAGTTATGCAAATACAATAGATCCAAATAGTCAGTCAAGCATGATAACCATTCAGTAGATTAACTTGGCTAGTATCCTCCCATGGACAAAGGAATGTTAACTGGCATTTAAATGGAACATCAGATGCTGTGGTTTTAGCATATGATGTCAGCATGCTGTATCACAAATATGTTATGTTTCAATGATATATCACATCAAACTCAACCTATAACAGTCGCTGTTTATTAAGTATTTGAAATGAGTATTTTCCTGTCAAATAACATAGATCAAAGCCCAAGGAAAGTAATAGTAAACTCCCAGGAAAATGTGATTGGTAGGGACATCTGAGTCAACCCCGGCTCCCTGTAGTTATAGACAGTATTAAATAAAAGATGTTAAGTCCAGAGAGCCTTATACCATGATTCACAAAACATTTTCCACTCATTAACACAAACAGAAGTTTTACAAGCTGTGCTCTAAACTTGTGCACAGAAGAGAGCAACATCAATCACTGTTAAGGTTCTAGTTTGCTGATATAGCAAGTGAAAATCATTCATATATCATATGAAACATATGCTCCACAAATAGTAGAGAAGCACACCTGCATTATCTTAATAGTTTTATTTAGGCTTCCCCTCTGTTACACAGAAGTAAGAAATAATCTTGTTATACATTTTTACAAGAATAAACCTTGTCTTGCTATCAGTCTCACATCTCTGTTTACAAAATTCTCCTCTGATACTTGAAGCTTGGGAGGAAGAAGGTCCCCAGAAACATGCAGAAATAGTATTTCCTAGTCTTGTGAAAACAGTTTTTCTCTTTTTTTCCCCCAGAAAAATACATGCATCATGCCACAATAATAGCAGAATGTAAGTATATTCCACTGACTACCATAGAAGCCTAAGCATATGCCTCGCATGGAGAAACACTGAAGGTATCTAAATTAGGTGTTTAAAACCAAATCATCCCAGTACCTGAGAGGTGCTGCAGAATGTGTGACAACTTTTCTCTACTCAAAAAATAAAATTCCTTCTGAGGAAACATTTAGATAACATAGCTACCTGATGAAATCAGCTACTAGATATTTGTCTCCTGTTACTGAATTTCTAGAGTTCAGAACCTGCTAATGTGTTTTATTATAACTGATAAGATGTTTTGCATGAAATTTTAAAACCTCAAGTACATCATACTTAAATATACCTTGATAGTACACGTTTTAAATGGCAAACTCAAGCAGTTAGAAGTTAAGGAATACAAGGTTTAAATGACATCTGTGCAAGGGAAAGACAGAAAATGAGATATTTAATAGGTACTGTTCCATGGTTAAAAAAACTTTCTCTCTTACTAGACTGCATGTTAGACACTAAAGAGAGCTTGGGGGGGGGGGAGTGGTGGTGGTGGTGGTTAAATTAAAAGAATAATTTAAATAGTAACCAGAGAAACCATTCAGTAAGTAGCAACAAATAGATGAGCACACACTACAATAAAGAAATACTTCAAAGCTCAGGACCATGAAAGGCAAAGAACAAGAATTTTTCATCAAATTTATGAAGCAAGTAAAAATATTCAGGTTGAAAATCAATGGGAATTCAGATTAGTTAAAGATAATTCAACATATTGAGCTGTCTGCAGAGGTTCTATGTGATTTTGTTATGCTTATGGATTGGTCTACAATGCAAATTTAACTACTCAATTGGTATATCTGCATCAATGGAACTACTTAAGTAACACAAATCTCAATCCATGGTAATATTATTTGCATCAAGATATATGGCATAATGTTAATTAGGACTATATTGAATACAGCTGTCAATCCAATGTACAGAAGAATTTTGCTGTGGACACTAAAGTTGCCTTCATCAGAAAGAATTAGATATTAAAGAATCTCTCAATTCACAAAGTAAAGTAATCTTACAGGGACATCAGTTTTAGACACCATTCTCAAGTCCCCAGTGCAGCACAGTTTTCATGGCAAATATTCACAGAATATACTGAGAGCATGAAAAATGTGCAATATATTCTACCTTTTTAGTGTTATAGAACTTCCATTGTACATACATTGTACATCTAGAAGATTGCTTCATAAATTCTACTGTGAAATACTTGCAGGAAAAAAATAATCTGTCAGATGCATACTAAAAACAAATCTCTGTCCACTTTGCTGATGGCTGATAACACACTACGGAGCATTTTGTTCTCTGAAAAAAAGTTTTCAAAGTGGCTTTATCTTCTTTGATGTTGTATGACAGAGCAGCTTAAATGTGGAATCACCTTGACACATCTAAAGCAATCAAGAGAGAAAATGACCCAGTGGGACCCTGCCTCTGAAAAAGGTCAGATAGATCAGTCCCTACTCCAATCTCAATTTCAATGCATTGGTTGAACTAGGTTTATGTATTTCACAATATTTTTACCCTCTTTTGAATTAGAAAGTAACCTTTCTCCAATCTTACTAATTTACAAGGATATATCTTCTTTTTTTGTGAGGGTATTTCATGTATGAAGTACAGTGGTGTTAGTCCTTAGTAGCAAAAGTTGGGGACTACAGATCTAACTGTAGGAGTAAAATTATTTTGATCAAACCTGTGGTTTGATTCTGTCCATGGTAATCAGAAATTTTTGCAAATTAATTTACCTGTGATGAAACAGAGGCTCAACGATTATGCCAAAAATGGAATGAGAATTTTTAAGCAGTAGATTAAAGAAAATGGAAAGCAAATATTTATCAAATCTAAGGTGTGAAAAGAGGTATAGAAAAGAAAACTGAATCAAAATTAGAAATACCTGGATATAGAACTTCCACTGGAGTAATTTCTTAATTCTGTGTAAGTAGTAACAAGTTCAGAGGTTGCTTTGAAGCTGTTTTTTAAAATATGTCTGGAAGACAATTGGTTTGCCTCATCATTGTCCCTTCTTAATTGTTCATAATAAATTTTGTTTAATAAAAAATAATATTATTCCTTTGGTTTTGTCCATTTATGCTGACCTTGGAATTCAAGGTGGAATTCAACTGCCAAAATCTGTTCAGGAGTCTCAGTTATATGCCTATTCGTATGCAAAAACTATGCTGGATTTGATGTTTCTTGATTGCTATTATCAAGCTCCTTAATCAGAAAATATCATTGCTTATGTTAGCATCTTACACAGAGAGTAGAAAAATCACTGGCAAGTTTCCTGCTAAAAAACAAAATTGTGATTCAGTGATCAGAGAACTTGTGAAAGAGTGTGATTTCTTTAGCCTAAATACAAGAAGTTGGATGGGGTGAAGGATTGAGAGGAGAGGAAGTAAAGAAGACATGGTAACAGACATAGAGAAAGACTTCTAGAGCAAACTAAAGTCACAATCTGTTCTGCAAGTTTGTAGTGAACTATCTAGAAATAATGGATGAAAGCCAAAGCAAGGAAGAATTCGGTCATGCGTGAGGATATACTTTTTAATATTCATTTGGAGTAAATTGCCTTGAATGACTGTATTCTTTGTTAGCAGACTTCTTTAAGACCAAATTTAAAGCATCTATCAAGGATGGTGTAGGTGTAGATGATTTTGACAGAAAATTTTGGACCAGAATAATGGACTAGATGGTCACTTGAGAGCTCTTTCAGACTTACAGTTTCATGACTTAAAGAGCTAAGGTATGGATGCAATCAGGCTGTTAAAATTTATTACTTTATGTCATAACAAAAAATATTAGTCTTGAAAAAATATTTTTATTACACTATTTTTTACAGCATTAGTAAGATTTACTGTGATAGTCTGATAGTTCCTTAAACTTTTTATGTGGCAATTTTTAAAACATAATTTTAATGGTAAAATATCAGTTTGGTTGATCAAGCAAATATGCTTTGCTTTATTCGATTCAATTTGCTTTAAAAATATTAGTATATTTTAGATCTTCTTTCCCTCTTCCTTCCCCTTCTTTCTCCCCCTTGCCTGCTTTGTCTTCCCCAGCTTACTGGTACTTTTGCTTTTTTTTTAAAAGCTTTATAAATTATTCTCATTTAGGAATGCTCTGTATAGGAAAAAAATGTTACCACCTACTTCCATTGTTTTTTTTCTACTTTAAAGGAAAATGAATATAGCAACTATTTCTCTGATATTTGAACAATACTTCATTCTACTGAAATAAACCAGGGTACATACATCTCTAGTTTCCTCTTATTGCAGCCAATAAATATTTTATTGCTAAAATTTTAAAAGTGCTCCAGTGGAAGTTATATAAAACTTCTATTGACAAGAACTATGCTGTTGCAAGGAAAAACAAATGTTTATTTCTTATTTTGAGGTAAATATCAATCTATTTACAGAAAATATCCCAAGTGAATACGCAATAAAAAATGATAACTTCTCACAGTAGTGAATAACGTTGCTACCTCTACTTTGCTATATCTTCAGTGCTATATTTACAATACTTTTCAGTATATTAGTAAAAAATAAATAAACTAATATACATACATATATGCAGCATCTTGGGGTATAATGGCAGGGGACTTGAATAAATTTTCCTCAGCTCAATAAGTTCTCTAATATCTTTTTCAAGATTTGACGGTGGTGATTTAAAAAATATATATTTTTTTTGTCCCCATGTCTTTTGGAACAATCAGTTCTACAGCTGTTTCATCTTAAAGATAGGAAATCATCCTCTAAGGTGCCACTCATTTTTCTTGCATCTAGGTTGTACTCCTATGGTCTTCTGCCAATATTGTCGTATACAATCAAATAACTTTCTCTTATTTTATCCTAGCTCAAATAGCTCTTTTTTCTCCCTCATAGATACTACCCTCTCTCTGTCTCCTCCCTTAGTGAATTTAAACAGCAATTACATTCAGTGCTAGCTTTCTTTGTTAAGCTCTACATGATATACTCCTTTTCTTTCCAGTTATGTCGTCATTATAATAGCATTCGCTCTAACTTATTTAGTCTGAATTCAGGTTTCTCATTATTAAACAGAATTATAAATCTTACTTCAGGTAAGATCTCACCAGTGCCTGTTATTTCTCATGTAATTACCTGCCTTGATACATCTTAAAACAGTCTTTGCCTTTTCACAGTTTCACTGTACATTAATAATCCAATTCCTCCTCCTCCTGAAGAATTCTTAAGTTATAAGCCCTGAGCTTGTAGCAGAAATTCATATTTGTTCCAAAGTATATTATTCTCTGTCATAATTATAAAAAGTTGAAGGAGTTATGTTAATTATTATTCAGAATACATTATATCCTGAAGATTTTGGCATGAGAAAAAGGTACTTCCCATTGCTACATTTGCTGGGAAAATAGCAGAAAAATGTTCAGGGAAAAGGCAGCCAAACTGGGTCCAGTCTCACCTGTATTTCCTCTGGGCAGTAGATTGTCTTAGAGCCGCAAATGGACTTTGTTCACAGGGAGCTAGCTAGTTTACAGGGAAGAGTATCATGGACCAGGTCCTAAGAATGAAAGGCTAGTTATGAAGCAGTGCAGTCATACTCTATAGAAATTCCAGAGTTTGTTCTGTGTACTCTAATTTTGCTGAGCCATAAGCAGTATGTTTCATTCACGATGAATGAAACAACATTTCTTTACATTTAAAGGTATATTAATTTATATTTCTTTCTTTTCAACTTTATAATTTATCTTTCTTTCTCTACTTTTTTTTTTTTAAAATATTTGTCATTTGAAGTTCATTACCTTCCTTGTAAAAGGTGAAATCTCTTGTCTTCCCTTCCCTCCCTCCACTTCTATGCCTTCTTTATTCAGTTTAATCACAATTATATCTCAAAGCTCCTTATTTTCCATCACAGTGTATTATTTTCTGTCTTTCATTACATATGAAGGTAGAATTTGAGTTTTATAACTAGAACAAAAAAATTCCTTTTTATTTTTTCTGTCAGGTATTTTATTAATCTAATTACAACATGCAGTTTTTGAGGATGTCCGAGATTAATTTGTCTACCAACCGAAGAGCTACAAGGCTATTTTTAGAAATGCTTGGAGTTTACAGTCAATTCTAATTTGGTTTACAATAATCTGTAGATGGTTACTTTCTTGAAAGCTTGCATTACTTTCAAAGAGGAATATTTACAGTTTGCCTACATATATATTTATAAAAATGCATAAAACATATAGATAATATTTTGCAACTAAAATTGCAAGTTAATCCTTCAAAGCATTATGCAAAACTACTATTAACCTTTGAGTATCCTACAGTCAGTTTTTCACATCATATGTGTATTTAAGTAAGAAACCCTTTTTCCTAAACTTGGAATTGAAAAATATAGAGAATACATGGCAATTTAAAAATATTCTGGTATCAAGGCTATTTCTACCATGCATAAATCAATGTGATTTAATCTTAAATTTTCCTTTTCTCAGCCTGGAGCCAGATATCAGAAAATTAGCTGATTAGCTGAATTTCTCACTAGAGCAATGTCAAAAAACAAAAGACCCAATACTATCATGAAAAACAATGTGTTTGGCAGATGTTTGTGCATTATTACTTGCTGTGTGCTTGCCATAAAAGAATGGTATGGTTTGTGGGTAGTAGTTATCAGTGGAGAAACATTACAACTAAGAGCTTTTTTTTTTTTTGTGTGCCATCAATTCTTATATAAACTTATCACTTAAATCAGTGGGAAGATCTGATTCAAAACTGCTTGCATGATAGCAGACCCTAGGGAAATTTGGTAGTGAACTAGTCACCACTCATACATTTTTAGCAAGAAAAAAAACAAGAAAAACCTTAAGTACAAGGTTCTGGGGGAAATAAAACCTTATTCCTTTTTAATTTACAAGTTAAAGTATCATCTGTATGGAGCCACAGTGCCTTGTATCGAGTATATCAAATAAAATATCTTCTGCTATCTGTAAACTCATTCTTTTCTTTCTTTTTTAAAGTCTATTATTTAAAACAATGCAGGTTTCACACAACAAATACCCAAATAATATACCAGATATTATTGCCTATCAAAAATACTTATTCCCCTGAAAGGCTCAATTTAAAGGTATCCTCTATTACACAATGTAACAGCCTTACAAGTCCCACAATTACGGTAGCTCAATCTGCATCAAACCTCTACGTCTCACACTTAACTTGATCAAGTATTATGCGAATAATTTAGAAGCCTTGATTATTTTTTTTTATTTTTTCTTTGGTGGAATTCTTTTAAAGCCATTGCACCAAACTAACAATTGTACCATCTACAAACACACAGACATTGTTTTCTTGTTTTGAGATGCTTTGAATCTCATTGTTTGTCACTTTTGAAAAGAAATAACCTTGAAACAGGTCCGAAACAGGTTTGTCCAAATTTCTGTTGTGCAAGTATTGTTGAACTGTTACATACCCTTGGCAACCGATGAGGAAGGAAGATTTGTATCAACCCACTCAAGGTATTACAATGCACGGAAGGAAACTGTGGCAAACTTTTCCAAGCTGCTTTTTAAATTTCAGTCCTTTTTTTGTAATGCAAAGAAATGGCCTTCTATGATATATTTTTCCACTGCTGTCATTCAGTGATATCCAAGACTACAACAGTGACTTCATTTAAGTAGAAAAGAAGTCATTTACAATTTTCAAAATATTTTAGGTCCACAATATCTGCATGTTATTTGTCTGTGTCAGGTCTGACAACCTAAACAGCTTCTTTTATATCAATTTTCTTTCAGTGAAGTCCTTGGTACAATATGTAATCAACTTTGTGTCTTTTGTTTTCCTTCAATTTCCATTGTGGTTTCAAAATAGAAGCAGAAGTTATTAAAACAATAGAAATGAGAACATTATTTTAATTTAGTAATGTCAACAATATGGAGAAAAATGCAACAAAGTATTATTATATTATGTAGCTTGCTTTTTTTTACTGATAGGAGACAAAACAAAAAAATGTGCTGTCACTAAAATTCAAATATTGTTGATATATGATAATTTAGCTAAGACACCTGAAAAAATGTGGAATTTCCATATTTTGTGTGTTTGTATTGCTATTTGGAACAGATTTCAGATTCTCCACTGGTGATGAATTTACTCACAATACATTATTTAGCAACACCCGCCCTACACCAGCCAAATTTGATTTTGAGTAAGACTAGTAAGTAGAGTCACACTCCTTTAGTAGCTATGTTTCCCTTTATTACAGACAATCTGAATTTTAATGTTTTTTTCCAAGTCTAACAAGTCCACAACAACAATTTCCAGAAAACAGCCTATGCCTATTAACCCTTTCTGGAAAGAGAATTAAAGATATCCTAAGTATAAATGTTTTTTTCACAATGTTTATACATGGTAAAGACTGTGATCTGTACTTTAGATACATGAATTAGTATAAAACTCATGAAAGGACTCCTACAAAAATACCTAAAGATAAAAAGTGTATCTATCTTTGCTTTTTTGTTTAAGTTTCTTCACCATTCAAGAACATTTTTTGAACACAGGTCAAAATCTTTTTAAAGGAAGTAGGCATTTCTGGACAGTGATTAATTTTATTCTTACAGGAAGTAAAAAAGTCTTAAATGCTGAGCGAACACATTAGATTATCTCTAGAGAATGGAAGTACAATGAGCCCTACGTTCACAACATTTTTGTGCCCAACATAGATAAACTGATTAAACTAAATTAATGAGATTGCAAAAATCATCATCATCAGAAGAAATTATCATTTCTATTTACTTGGTAACTGATGGTCTGCCAGAGATACAAAATGAAGGGGGCTTCTGTTTTTGTCCTGTGTTCAACAGCTTGGGAAAATACTTGCATTTCTAATTTCATTTTGATGACTCATGATTTTAATTTTTTCCATATACAAACTTACATAAGTTTGCTGGGAAGTACTTAGTAATTGTTTGGTTTCTTTCCAGACATGCTGCTATGCTAGTTTGTAAATCAATTTGAAACTAAAAAAGAATGATTTAAAATACGTGATGTATGTTCAAATATCAGAACTATTCAAATAAAACAATTGAAAAAGTAAATTTTCAGTTGCCTGTTTATGCCTTTTTATATTTGTCATTATTTACAGCCAGCTCTCATAAGCTTGAAAATAAAGTATTTCCCTTATCAACTAGATTTTCCATTTAATCATTAACATATTTTAATTGGAAAAATATATAAAAGGTTTATATTAGTTTTCATTCTAATTGGGTAATATAGTTTCTTTAGAGAAGCAGAAGGGATTTAAATAGTAAATGTTTGCTTTTGAAAGACAACCTCTTCTACCTCCCTCCCATGAGCACAGAACAGATAACAATACAAGCAGTAATTTCACATAAAAGATAGACACAAAGCATCAGACCCACGCTGTTTGAGGAAACAGAATAGCTAGTTAAAATGACTACCTATGGACATGTTTATAGTGTCCTAGAAGGATAGGATATTAAAGTAACTGTCCATTATACTCTTAACAGCTGTAATATCATAGAGTGCTACTCAACAAATGGTTCTCTGCTTCTGTAATAGCACTGGGCAGGGTCCTATGGCTCAGCTCAATTAAAACTACTCTGACAGGGCAAAGCCATTTTGGCAGCCAGTACTATTGCTCTTTCAAATAAAAGTGCCCTGGGAACACAATAAGCAATCTGCACCATAATGGATGAAATAGAGCTAATGTTCAGTGATGCAGTACGGATTTACTTAGTTAATGCAAGTTGACTGTGCTTTTACATATCATACTCAGCTTTCTAGAAATGGTTTCACATTTTAATACTATGCTGCCTAGGTGTCAGTTTTTGCTGTAGTCCTGTAGTGCATGTAAAATAATAGATACTGGGACAAAACACTAGCTATAGATCTACATGTAAAATTGGCTTTGAAATAATAAAAATTTCAACAAGGGGAAGCATCATTTCTCTTGTTTTCTGTTTAGCCTATGACCTCATCTTTTTTTATCTTTATTTTCATTTCTGTTCTTTTGTTTATTTAAAAAAAAACACTTTTAATCTGAATTTGTTTATATTTTTTTTCAGCTTAAACTCATTATCACTCTCTATACGTAGTATATTGCCTTTCATAAAATATACCTGCCCAAACAAAGTTCCTGCATCTGTATCCATATCTGTATATATGTCGTCTCTACCTGTCTCTGATATCTTTATCTAATTTAAATATATTATATGTAAGACATATATGTGTGTGTACATGCGTAGTTTGACTGATTGATTGATCATGATTTATGTGTGCCTTCCTCCTAAACTGAACTGGAGTTTGCTAATATTCATTTTCTCACTCCAAGGTCAAAGTAGTCGACCCACAAACATGGTCAATGATCTTCTTACACAGAATTGGATTTAGGTAAGAACATTTATTCCACAAAGCTAGCTATAATGTACATAACTATAATGTAGATAACCTTGCCTCTTTATATTTTTCCTAAGTAAAAATATAGATCTGATGAAAAAGGTTATATTCAAAATTCAGAATTTTCAGCTGTTACCCTGTAGGAATAAAGCTTGCAAACAGAACTCTGAAACAGTAAAAAAATAAAATAAAAAATCTTGTGGCAGAGATCTGTTTTCTTTCTTGCTAAATTCATACTTTTATCTAGCCACAGTTTTGTACAGGTTTAACCATCAGATCATTTCATTAACACATAGAAAGAATTTGTTATTATTGTTTCCTGAAAGTGAAATTCCAGAAATATCTGACAAATACATAGTTATACAATGAAAAGTTGGTTTCTATTTGCCGTTTCCCATTCATTACCAACCATTTCTATAATTTCAGTTAGTAAATTTGATAAACGTAGCTATATACATTACACAATCAGATGGAGGAACTGGTGGATGACTCAGCAATTTCATAAACACATCAGAATCAGTAGCAATCAGGATCATTGCAGTTCAGATTATTTGCAATATATGAATTGGTTGCCTACTAATTTTGATGACTAAATATGTCACACAATGTTTCTTAATAGGATTTGAGTAGTAAACCAAGTGAATTCCCCAGCTCCCGTTGAAGTTTGACTGAAAAAAAATTATAAAGAGACTTAGGTTTAAGTATAAAACAATACCACTAATTATTTATTCGTTGCAGATTAGAAAAGCAATGATGTGAGGTGGATTGAGTCCTGGTTGTGTGACAGGACTCAGAGGCTTCTAATTAATGGAGCAGGGTCAAATTGGAGGCCTGTGACCAGTGCTGTCTGTCAGGGGTCAATACTAGGCCCAGCCCCGTTCAACATATTCATAAATGACCTGGGCGAGGGGACAGAGTGTATCCTCAGCAAGTTTGCTGATAATATCAAATTAGGAGGGCTGGCTGACACTCCAGAGGGCTGTGCCGCCATCCAGCGCGACCTGAACAGGCTGGAGAGCTGGGCAGAGAAGAACCTAATGAGGTTCAACAAGGACAAATGT
>JAOQGH010000001.1:133397126-133409328 GCA_025769975.1 Gallinago jamesoni
AGGCTGGAGAGCTGGGCAGAGAAGAACCTAATGAGGTTCAACAAGGACAAATGTAGGGTCCTGCACCTGGGGAGGAAAAACCCCAGGCACCAATACAGGTTAGGGATGGATCTTCTGGGAAGCATTACTGAGGAGAAGAATCTGGGAGTCCTGGTAGATAACACACTTTCCATGCACCAGCAATGTGCCCTTGTTGCCAAGAGGGCCAATGGGATCCTGGGCTACATAGGAAAGAATGTGGCCAATAGGTCGAGGGAGGTCATTCTCCCCTTCTACTCTACACTGGTGAGGCCACATCTGGTATACTACATCCAGTTCTGGGCTCCCCAGTTCAAGAGGGACAGGGAACTACTGGAGACAGTCCAGTGTAGGGCAACGAAGATGATTAAGGGATTAGAGCACGTCCCTTACAAGGAAAGGCTCAAGGAACTGGGACTCTAGCCTAGACAAGCGAAGGCTGAGGGGGGACCTTATTTATATTTATAAGTATCTAAGGGTGGGTTGAAGGATGTTGGAGCTGGACTCTTTTCAGTGGTTTCCAGCAATAGGACAAGGGGCAATGGGCTTAAGCTGGAACATAGGAAGTTCCATTCAAATATGAGGAAAAACATCTTTATGGTGAGGGTGCACTGGAGCACTGGAATAGGCTGCCCAGGGAGGTCACGGAATCCCCTTCTCTGGAGATCTTCAAGACCCACCTGGATGCAGTCCTGAGTATTATGCTCTAGGCATTCCTGCTTTAGCAGGGGAGTTGGACTAGATGATCTCTAGAGGTCCCTTCCAACTCTGACAATTCCATGATTCCATGATTCCATCATCCAGAGTACAATGAAATCAATACAAACAAACCCATCAGATAGAGCAGGCTTTAGATAATGTTATGAATGAGAAATATCTTATGTGGACACAAGTATCCTTAGTATGATACAGAAGAGCTGAGATGCTTGGGAAGGAGATCACAGCATTTCTCTGCCTCATCATCCATCCATTAGAAATATTAAACAAGGTGTGTAATAGACAGAAAGCTGCATTTTTACTAACATCACTTATAATTTGCTCTGTAGCTTGTTTGAAGTGGGGTGTGTGTTTTGTTGGTGACGCCAGAGGAATGGCTTGTGCTCTAATGGGCATTAGAGCAGTCATTAGACCCTCTGACCAATGTTTTGGGTGAAAAACTGCCAGCAGCATCATGGTGTTTTTTTAGCTCCATTGAAGAAGGCCTCAAAATCAATTTAACATTTGTTCCCAAGTTGAATCCAAGAAGTGTTTTCTTTTTTTGAAAACACTGAAGTCCAAACTGTGATTTAATGTGACAGTTATTAATGTCCAAAGTGACAGTAATAAGCAGTGGTAACGTTGTTTTGCCAAGCGTGCACACATACCTGACAATACATAATGGCAATTTGGAATGCCATTTATTCTGTGTCAACTAGGTTTGTATGTACATTTTAGATGCCTATTGATCACTATTTTAAAATATCCTAAAACATTCTAAACCAAAATACTTATATTTTATTATGTAATGACAAATTTCCACCTGTTGTACACACACCAGTAAGAGACCTGTGGCTACATCTAAGAAGTGCAAAAAAGTAAGGAAAGAAACATAGTTTTCAGTAAGTGTATATAGTCTTCATGAAATGCCATTGAAAGTCATTCTAAGTTTCACTCGCTGAAAATGGCTTAAATATGTGTCTAAGAGAAAGAAATTCTGATTCACAGCCTAAATTGATTTCCACATTAGTATGATAAATTATTGTAACATCTAAAACACATCAGAAATGAATGATATACAGTTTACCTATTTCACTGTTTTTAAGTTGCTTTTAATAACCTCACTGATATAGGACATGGGAAAAAGAAAAGAAAACAAAAAAATCAACAACAAAAATACCCCAAACCCAAGCTGTCCTAATCTAGACTATATAAAGAAACAGAAAGAAAAGGGGAGTTTTTCCTTTCAACAAGAAAAATCATTGTAATGTTAAGTGCAGCAGATGACTTTTAGTGCTTAAACTTTGTTTTTAGAGCAACTGTAAAAACCCCATAGCTTCCACCTACGTAGAAGCTTTGGATAAAGCTTGTGATTCATCCAAACTGCCTCCTAGAGTTCCTTCATCAGAACTGTTAAATATTTGTGAACATCATAGATACATTTAAAATGCCATTAAATACTTAGGCAATGTTTAAATTGTTTCCTAAATCTAACAAAAAGATATTTTCATATCTAAGAAAGGGGGAAAGCCTTTAATTTCAAACAAGTGAGTTACAAGATTATCATGGGATCATGGAATTATAGAAGGAACCTTCAAAGATCATCTAATCCAACCACCCACCATGGACAGAGATATATTTTACTAGTTCAGGTTGCTCAAAGACTTCACCTTCCTAACATTGAACTCTTCCAGTGGTGGGACATCCACAATTTCTCTGGGAAACTTGTTCCTATGTGTCATCATCCTCACTGTAAAAAATGTCCTCCTTACATCCAATGTAAACCTATCTTCTTTCAGTTTAAAGCTGTTGCCCCTTTTCCTGTCACTACAGGCCCTGGTAAAAGGTCTCTCTCAGTCTTTCTTATAAGCGCCCTTTATATATTGAAAGGCCACAGTAAGATCTTCCCTGGAGCCTTCTCTTCTGCAGGTTGATCAGCCCTGGCTCTCATGGCTGTCCTCTGGACCCACCCTAACAGGGCTACATCTTTCTTGCACTTTGAATGACAGCCAATAGTCTAGGTTGGGTGTCACCAGAGCAGAGTACATGGGGAGAAACACTTGTTTCGACCTCCTGGCCATGCTTCTTTTTATACAGCCCAGGATATGATTAGCTTTCTGCGTTACACACTCCTATTGCTGCCTTGTGTCCAATTTTTTCTCCACCAGTATCCCCAGGTCCTTCTCTGCAGGGCTGCTCTCAATACATTCATCGTCCAGTCTGTAATCATACTGGGAATTGCCCTGAACCAGGCACAGGACCTTGAGCTTGACCTTGTTGAACTTCATGAGGTTCACACAGGCCCACGTGTCAAGCCTGTCAACATAAATTATCTTCTGGAGAAGGAAGAAATAGGATGAGTTCTGAATGAGAGATTAAAGATTTCTGAACACTTGAAACATTTGAAATAGAGAAAAATGATAAAATGATCTTTCTTAATGACTATCTCATGCAACTAGTGTTCTATAAAGTGTTTCCTGTTGGAGTTCTGTTGCTCTTAAAGGCTACGTCAAATATGCAATCTGCTGATCAGGTCTAAACTGTCCATAAGATTCTGATACCTTTAATATAACTTTAGCAGGGGAACAATGGTAAATTAGGGAGATAAGATAAACACAATCTTCCTGAAGTAATCTTAATTTAAGACATCTGCGCATCTTTATTTTTTAAGTGTGTAACGTTTTTTTTTTTTTTTGGTTGATTTGTTTTGTTTGTTGTTTTGGTATTTTTTTGTTTAAATTTCTGGATTGTTGGTTTTTCATGTTATGAATACATGTTTTTGTATGCATCTCATTCTGGCATCAGCCACATGGGATTTAAGATGAACAGATAAAACCGTAGTATTGCTTAGCTTGCTGAAAAATCTGTAAACCCTGAGAAACTTTAACAAAGGTTTAATTTCAGGCGTGTATTGCACTGTATCAAGAGAGCCTTAGAGGAATTCACTGTCTCATGAACAGGACACAGGAAAAGAGCTGTTACCATAAAGGGACAGGAGTTGTTTCTTCCAATGGTCATTGTAATGTTTGTGACTTTATGACTAGTAGCATGATGTTATTTGGACTTTAGGTGTGAGCCTCTAATTTAAATACATTAGGTTGACTTGAATTTGTCTTGGTAAATAGTGGGAAAATCCACTAGCATAACACTACTTCTGGAGCAGCTGGCAGTTCAATTTATTGTAAATGCATTGTCAAGGCCTCAGTTTTGTAACCTGCAGATGAATTTTAGAATCTGTTGAATGGAAAAAGGTTTCACTCAGCATCTAGACCTTGTGTAATAGTGTTGCTATTACAAAAATTTCTTCTGGTTAACTGAATCAAAAGTTAGAGTTCCATATGTTTTACAGAACCTGTCAAAAGACAACGTTCACATGAAGCTCACATAACATTGGAATTAGGAGAATCAGAACATAGATGTAGTTCCTAATCCACTTCAAAGGAATAACATTTGTTTTTTTGGTGGGATAAGCAGACATATAATCTGCTCAGGATTTATGGTAAGGTTCACATCTATTCTTAGATATATCTATTGAAGTATCTAGAGTAGACATATCTACATGTGAAGGACGTATCTAAACAGTCATTGTAGCTAATGAAAATCAACTGATAAAGTTAGTAAAGTTTGGGGTACTCTTCCTGAATAGACTCCTATGTTCATTCAGTGAAACTATCCTCTATATTACATTGTAATCAGCAGGATTAGAGAATTTTTCATTCTTGGAACCTTTTGAAAAAGGCACAAGTTGACGGTTATTTTTATATTATTTTTTTTTCACAAATGAATCCTGACATCATTCTCTATCTTAATCTATTGATTCTTTGAAAACTAGTTTAAAGTCAGATGAATCCTAGTTTATATACACAGGGCATAAATAGCCCTTGAAATAGATTAGGAAAAGACATAAAGGTCCTAGAAAAAAGTTCAACACCGCATATTGATGATATTCAAAAAGATTTCATCATTCTGCCTCTGTCGCTTGTGTTCCAATAGGATTTCTTTTTTACCTTTATGTTCTTCTGAAAACCCTCTGTACTGTGAGTTTGCAGTTATGAATGCTCGATAGTGATTTTCCTCAACTTCTGTCTATTTTGTGGTCTGAGAATCCATGAATTTGCCATCTGAATACTTCAGAGCTGTAGAGGAAAAATAGCCTTTCTTGCATCTCCAGATAGCTCCACTAAAACCCACCAAAACAAACTAAGATTCAGCAATTGTTGCCACCGATCACCAAAGCCAGCTGATTGCTCTGACTCTGTTAAGAAACTGGGGTTAAGGAGTTAAGAAACTGCTTTAGAGTTTTGTTACTATCTTGGCCTGAAAAATACCACAGTCAAGAAAAAAACCCATATTTTTAATTAAAATAAATGTTCCAAATTAACTGCCATTCTTCTATCTACATCTGCAATTTACTTCCCTCATATACTTCCTGGATTATAAATTCAGTTGGTTGGATTACAATCTATCATTTTAACAATTTAAAAACCTAATTTTGCAAAATTATACATGTAATTTTCGTTTTAGTTCTATTGTGTACTCCACTAATATCTGTTATATTTATCCTTGGGTGACAATAAAATGTAAGTTAAAATTATTATTACATCCATATTACAATACATCTTTAAATTTTATGAAAAGAAGGTCTTAATTATAAATAAAACTTGAAAAAAAAATCAAGTAGTAAGTGAAACATCTTCCAAATATAATTTAATTAGAATTTAATTATAATTTCATTTTTTCTGTTTTGGAAGTTAACAAAGTCTGTTTATTACTTGTCTAAAGAAACAATTACACATTGCATTTGAAATAAGCTTAATAATGTCTTTCAAACAAAACTACTGTGGAATAATACTATAACTTTTATTTCTTGTTTTATTTTTTCATATTTTTTCTTTGGTGAAGGGTTAGATTCTGTGTTTTCTGTTCCAGCTTTTTCTTTATCCATACAAATCCAAAAGGACTACGTTGTTTTCTTTTCTAATACTCCATAAAGAACAGCAGGGACTAGCCTTCACCATGCACTGTAAGTAGTAAAAATCTTCGCCAAGTGCTGCTCTGGCAGTTTAACATGCTTCTGGCTGTGTCCCCCAAGGTACTAGAACTGTGGATGAACCAGAAAACCTTCACCACGCATTAGGAAGGTTGTATGTAAGTGTAAAAGCACTTGTATGTCTTTATCAACATCAAATAAGGGTGAATTTGCCTTCACAGCCAGGATTTCAGTGCCCCAAAGAGAGCTTTGTTCCTAAAAATAAATGTATCTTTATATCAACACAATTCAAGTTACTCAACTTGAATATTTAGCTGAGGCTTGCAGAAGATAAGTGTCCCATGTAAGCACATTGTTTTGTGCTTGAAAATAAAATTAAAAATTAAATCCTTGGTTTACGTGTGTGCATTGTTGGCCTTTCTTAAAATTCAGACTGCTAATTTCCCACTGCCAAAATATAAAGTAGAAAATATTTCAAGTTGCAGAATTTTTAAATATCTCTACTGATCTTTATTTAAAGGGCAAATAAATTTCATGCCAGCTATATAAAATAATAGACAATTCTTTAAATTTTTCATGAACAGGAAAACTTATGAGCACAACAGTTCTGAAGTACAGTGAGCAAGAGGGGAAAAAGAGAAAAATGGGGTGTGTGCAATCATGGCATAAATGGGAGATGTCATGGTATTTGTGGGGAGATACAGCCCTCTAAGCCTCTTTTTTAACATTCCACAAGAGACTTTTTTCTAGATGGAGAGGTTTCTTAGCTTACAGTTTGCCATTTGGATCAGCCATAGGTGTCATGTATCTGAATGATTCCCTAGCAGCTTTAATAGAGGTTGCAGTTGCCAGAATATGCCATAGGATGATACCTTCAATCTCCAAGGAGTTTTATGAGGTAACATATTTAGCTCAGCTTATTTTCTTCACCACTATGTCATGGAGTCTCAGCTGTGGACTAAATATCATCTCAAAATTTGGGTGAAGTATTTATATTTGTCCATCACATTGATTACACTGAAAGCCTAAATAATGAGCTTTGACACACCACTTACATTTTTTATGTCAAAAGTTAGGCAACATGAATCCTGCCCAAAGTGATTACCTGCTATATTCCAAGCTAAGTGTTCTCAAAATATGAATTGTGACTCGTGAATATAGGTGAAGTTATGTGTACAAGGTCCAGATGTATCATTATTCTCCCCTTGCTCTGAGCCAACCCAAAGCCTTATGGTACCAATGTATATTAGTTTAGGATAGATTTCATAATAATTTGGCTGTATATATTATAAATGTCTCAGAAAACTGGCTAAGTGATCTTCTAAATATATGTAATTAGGTCCTTCTGTTTACCACACAACCTCTTTAAAAATAGTATTTTTGTGTTTTGCCATTTAAACCAAAGTGGTACAGCAGATTGTGCATGCAATAAGCAAAATTTTGTGGGAAGAAGAATAAAATAATAGAAAAAAACTAATCCACTTGCAGAATTATATTAACATTCCTCTCCCTCTGTCAAAAAACAAACAAACAAACAAACAAAACCAACCCTCAACCAAAAAAACAACCCTAAACCTCACACCAATCAAAACCACTTCTTGTTAGGGTTTTTATCTTGCCAAGTTTCATATTCATATTTATCAATATTTTATCATTAAACTTAAAATCCATAGAGACATCTATTAAAACTTGTAGGTAAGTGATTTTGTTAACACTTTAAAAAACAGCTACATTTCTAAGTACTGTAGTTACGATAAATTAAAAAAAAATTAATATAAGTAATAAACAACTAGAGTTTGTTTTTTGTTTGCTTGTTTGCTTTCACCAGATACTAAGAAAAAAATCTGTGAAGTTTCTGAAGTTTCCTGGAAAAGAGGGTATCTTAAGCACAGGAATCAGAAGCTGGGCACTGGTACACACTGGACAATTATGATGAGACATTGTCACTATATATATGGTTACTTATACATTACCTATACCTAAGTATACCTACTGAGAAATAACAATGAAAGATACAGCTTAGATGGACTTTGACTTGATTTGATATGGTTGTTAATATATACTTGTTGTCATATATAATGACTAGAACAATACTTCTACATTGATTACATTCTTAGAAACAGGTTCAAGAATCTGCACCAATTAAAGAAGTAACTAGTAACAAAATATCAGGAAATTGCTAGTATAAATAATAATCTTCATAGCATGTTGTTATGAAATTATGATTATCTGTACTTTTACTCACATATGCTGATGACTACTATGCTAGGGTGTTTTACTGATGAAAGACATGTAATTTGAAACTGTCTATCCCAGATTGAGAAAACGGGAATTCAGTATAAAAGTGGCAAAAGACACACTGATTATTAACAAAGACAGTAGGGGAGACTACTCTTACCACTTGTAGACTTCCACTATTAGAATCAGTGGAAAGACGTAAGCTCTTTTAGAAGCACAATTCATCCAAATGCTTTGGGTGTCGTTATTATGAGTGAAGTCACAGTCTAAAAGTGCTTATTTCTTTCCAATAAAAGCATGGGATACTAGGTCAAATTGCAGCAAAGCCTCAAGGGTAGTTATTTTATCAGATAAAACACAGGCAATAGAGATGAATTTCCTTTTAATAACAATGCAGTAATACTTACATACATATCACTGCAGTAATGATGTCTGAGTTAACAGTTCTGCATACCCGATTCTGAAGCACAGCACAAGCCTTATGATCTTCACTACAGTTTTGTGTGCAGGCAACACCACCTATGCTATTATTTATGGTAAGCTTTAATACTTTTACATGTGATTGAATTTTAGAATGCCTATATTGGGTCAACCATTTTTTCCCCTAGAAGGTTCCTGTTTAATTTGATAACACATCCATCCTGGGCCTGTCAGTGTACGTTTTCTCATCAGTGTCTCTCTGTTCAGCTGTTAACTGCATATTTGTTAGGATAACATATATATCTATTGATCTTCCATCAAAGCGTACTTTTATTCAGATCCATATTAGCATCTTTTTAAGACATGGTGTCCAAAGTTCTGTCTGTCCAATGTTTTGAAAGTGTGTTTCAAGACAGCCTTAAAACATACTTGGTCATGTATGCATGCTGGAGGTCTTTGGAAATTCAAGCTACAAAGTAATACTGAAATATAATAACTTTCTAAGTACTTGTTATTAGTATTTATAAAATAATGGTAGTATTGTTTGGGGGTTTGGTGGGTTTTTATTTTATTTTCCATTCTATAACCTTTTAGTTTATAGCAAACTGTCAGCATCTGCAGTAATGTAAGATAAATGTCACGTGGAAAAACAAAAAATTGTAGGAATGGCAATACACCAGTAGAAGAAACATGCCCTGTGAAAAACATACTAATGTAAGAGACTCTAACTAACTAAATTAATGTAAAGAAAGAAATGCTACCTACAAAAATTGCTACTGCTTTAGTATAATCATTTAGGAAGATCATTTTCTAGCATGTTGTCTGTATTGGTTTTATTTACCTGTCCAACTATAAACAAAAAAAAAGACTTTTATAGAAATACTTTTTGAAATCCCTTTTGCCTGTTCTCTTCTTCGTCAAGCAATACCCAGACTGATTGCATTTATTGTATTCATATGGTAATGCAAAACTTTTTAAATCTAGTATCTACACAAATCACTTTTCAGATGTTTTTGCATTATTTGAATGAAATCTGAGCTCCTTACTAGCACTGTTGTAAAGTTCATAATTCATTGCTGTTTGTCATGTATGTAGCATCTTATTTTTCAAATATCTATAGCAGTCACTGCCTTATCTGTATTTTTTTTTTCTCAAAGCCCTTTTCATTGCTGTTGTTTCTTGGCAATGTTTTCATGCTTTCTGAGAGAGCTTGAATACTAATGTAAATAGCAAACTATTTTTTTAAGTCAAAGAGTGTGGCTACCAATGGGCTCCCAAATACATTATTCATATGCAGGATATAAAATTGCAGAAATCAAATGTTTTGATCATTCAAAAAGACTTACAGTTTCAATTACACCTTTAAACATTATTTATTTCAAAAATAGTGTGGAAAGTATCTGAGGGTCCCTCGCAGGTTAAGGAATTATTCTTTCTTGGGTTTATTAAATAAATAATCTAAGTAGCTGATCATGTTGAAAAGAATAATTACAATGGCAACTGCATTAACAATCTGAAGTTTTCATTCTGTTCCTGCAGATTTTGTTATATAGCTGTCATTAAGTTATTTTGAATCAATAACTAGAAGCAGAAAAATTCTCCGATCTCAGATTCTCTCTCATCATGATGTAAATTGCTAGTGATTCATAATTCAAATGGAGTACTCCTTCAAGGAGAAACTATGCATATCCAGAACCTCAAGTACTAAGAAAGTATTTCAGAAGTATAAAATACAAATGATAGGTTTTTTTTTTCCAAAAAAAGTTAATTACAAAAAAAAACACCAAACGAAAAACCCAAAACAGAGCTGCAATCAAAAATCAGAAATCAGCATGTTAGCTCAAGTCCATTTGAAAAGCGCCAGAATTCCACAGTTCCAGTATCCAAGCTCAGGAGAGGTGCGTCCCAAAAAAAGTAGTCAGGCAAAATAGCCAGCAGGCCTGCATGGATAAATAAGGAACTGCTGGACAGGCTCAGGACCAAAAAGGAGGCCTATAGAGGGTGGAATCAGGGACAGGTCAAATGGGCAGAATACAGAGAAACTGTCCGAGTGGTCAAGAATGAGATCAGGCAAGCGAAAGCTCAAGCAGAACAAAATCTAGCCAAGAACATTAAAGACAATAAGAAAAACTTCTATAGATATGTCAGGGACAAAGGTGAGACTAGGGAAGTTGTGGACCCTCTCTGGAAGGAAACGAGAGACCTGGCCACCCAGGATATGGATAAAGCTGAGCTACTAAATTACTTTTTTGCCTCGGTTTTCACCGGAAAGGGGTCTAACCACCTTACCCAAGTCATGGAAGGCAAAAACAGGGGCTCTGCAAATGAAGAACTGCCCATAGTATGAGAAGATCAGGTTTGAGACCTCTTAAGAACCTAAAGGTGCATAAGTCCATGGGACCTGATGAAATCCATACACGGGTCCTGAGAGAGCTGGCAGATGAAGTTGCTAAGCCGCTTTCCATCATATTTGAGAAATCATGAAAGTCTGGGGAAGTTCTTTCAGACTGGAAAAAAGGGAACATAACCCTGATATTCAAAAAAGGGAAAAAAGATGACTCAGGGAACTATAGGCCAGTCAGGCTCACCTCTGTGCCTGGCAAGATTACGGAGCAGATCCTCCTGGAATCTCTGCTAAGGCACATGGAAAATAAGGAGGTGATTGGAGACAGCCAACATGACTTCACCAAGGGCAAATTGTGCCTGATAAATTTGGTAGCCTTTTATGAGGATGGTGGATGAGGGCAGAGCAACAGATGTCGTCTACTTGGACTTGTGCAAAGCGTTCAACACAACATCCTGGTCTCAAAAATGGAAAGTCATGATTTCGATGGATGGACCACTCAGTGGATAAGAAGCTAGCTGGATGGCCACACTCAAAGGATTGTGGTCAATGGCTCAATACCCAATTGGCGGCCAGTGATGAGTGGTGTTCCTCAGGGGTCCAAACTGGGACCAGTGGTGTTCAACATCTTTGTTGGAGACACGGACAGTGGGATAGAGTGCACCCTCAGCAAGTTTGCCAATGACACCAAACTCAGTGGTGGGTTCAACACTCTGGGGGGAAGAAATGCCATCCAGAGGGACCTGGACAGGCTTGAGAGGCAGGCTCGTGCAAATCACATGAAGTTTAACCAAGCCAAGTGCAGGGTCCTGCACCTGGAACATGGCAATCCCAGGTACAATTACAGGTTGGGCAGAGAATGGCTGGAAAGCAGCCCTGAGGAGAAGGACTTGGGAGTGTTAGTGGATGAGAAGCTTAACATGAGTCGGCAGTGTGCACTGGCAGCCCAGAAAGCCAACCTCAATCCTGTGCTGCAGCAGCAGAAGTTTAGCCAGGAGGCCATGTGAGGTGATTCTGCCCCTCTACTCTGCACTTGTGAGACCCCACCTGGAATACTGTGTCCGGCTTTGGAATTCTCAACACAGGAAGGACACGGTTCTGTTGGAATGGGTCTAGCGGAGGGGCACAAAGATGATCAGAAGGATGGAGCACCTCCTCTATGAGGACAGGCTGAGAGAGCTGGGGTTGTTCAGCCTGGAGAAGAGAAGGTTGAGGGGAGACTGTATAACAGCCTTTCAATATCTGAAGGGAGCCTATAGGAGAGTCAGAGAAGGACTCTTTGTCAGGAAGTGTAGTGACAGGACAAGGGGCAATGATTTTAAATTGGAAGAGGGGAGATATAAATTAGATACTAGAAAGAAATTCTTTCCTGTGAGGGTGGTGAGGCACTGGAACAGGTTGTCCAGGGAAGTTGTGGATGCCCCATCCCTGGAGGTGTTCAAGGCCAGGCTGGATGGGCCTTTGAGCAACCTGGTCTAGTGGGAGGTGTCCCTGCC
>JAOQGH010000001.1:133409428-133427006 GCA_025769975.1 Gallinago jamesoni
GCCCCATCCCTGGAGGTGTTCAAGGCCAGGCTGGATGGGCCTTTGAGCAACCTGGTCTAGTGGGAGGTGTCCCTGCCTATGGCAGGGGGCTTGGAACTTGATGATCTTTAAGGTCTCTTCCAACCCTAATCATTCTATCATTCTATGATTCTATGATTTTCGTAGCCCTTTTTGAGGCAAAGTGTCATGAAATAGGTAACCTTTGATTTTCTAGATTCATTGCATTCCTCCCACTCTGACTGCCACTTAGAAACAAATGCAAACTCCCTGTAACTAGATGACTAATTCTTAGGATCTGGAGTCAGAATATCCAAAAGTTTACAGATAGTAGATATTTTTAAATGGTTGAAACATTTTCTGCATTTGAAAAATGTAAATTATTTGCAGCATTTAATTAGTAAAGAATATGCACAGAATCTGTAGTTATATGAACCTTTCATAAGTATTTATATATTTCAGGTTTGTTCTCAGGTCTCTCCATTAAAGTGTCACTTTGCAATCACTCAGCTAAGGCCCAATTGTGAAAATCTAACAAACAACCTCATTACGACATGTGGTCTGAATTCAGTAGTATTCACTCTCTACTTCACAAAATCATGTATGGATTTATCCAGAATGCAAAAATCTGTCCTGAGAACTGCAATCCACTTCCGTATTGTTCTAATTAGCTATAGACTCTCCTGTATAACTTTCAAGTATCATTATCATTTATATCAGATGGAATGTAATCTTGCTGGAGACCTTGTTCCTTATTAAGATTAAAATTGAAATTCTTTGCATTTTCACATCTATGTTTCCAGTATTGTAATTTTCTGCTTAAGGCCAACATTAAATATTAATTTCAAATTACTGTTTAAAAGAAATTCTATAAAAATTCCATGATGAGATGAAAGCTTGAACACCAGAGTAAGGATAATTATGTTCTTTAAAAGTAGTATTTAGTGAGAAGTACCTTTATTGAGCAAATAGTATTCCAAATTATTATTGGGGTTTCAGTGAGTTCATATCACTTCACTTCTGCTGTTCCTTTCTCCTGACACTCTTCCCCTGCTCCAGCATATCGTCCCTCCCAAAGCATACAGTCCTTCAGAACAGAATGCTCAACTGCAGTATTTCCTGTCAGAAAACTTGCTCTCACATATAACCTCTACACATTGCAGCTTCTGACAAGAGGCTGCTTCAGCATGGGGTCTCTAAGGGCTGCAACTTTCTTCAGGGCACATCCACTCGCTCTGTTGTTCACGGGCTGCAGGGTGGAAATCAACTCCAGCACGATCCTCAATGGGCTGCAGGGAGACTGCTTCACTGTGATCTTTTCCACGGGCTGTGGGGGAATCTTTGCTCTGATGCGTGAGAGGCCATCTCCTCCTCCTTCTTCTCTGACCTTGATGTCTGCCTGAATGTTTCTCTCACATTTTGTCACAGGTGTTGTGCAGGTTTTTTTACAATTCCATAAATACTTTACACAGTGGTGTCACCAGCATTACCGATTGGTTAGGCTTTGGAAAAGAGTGGAGCTGTTTTGGAGCCAGTTATGAATGGCTTTGTCCAACATGGAGGCAGCCCTGGATCCCTTCTGCCCCATCTTTCTGCTAAACCAAATACAATATTTTTAAAGGGTTATAGTCAGTATTATTAAAGGTTGTAACCAATATTATCAGGTTTTTCACTATTTACCCTCTCTTTCTATGTCTTTCCCGAAAGAATGTCTAGCAAATAAACTGTTCTATGACACTTTTTAGCAGCCACTTAATATGTGGTTGCCATTATCATAATTTCATGTTAATTAGCATGTAACATGAGCACAATATACCCTAACTCCTTTGTAATCTCTTATAAATAATAACCTTTACATTAACAAGGTATTTTTTCATGCCCTATGACTAATTAAGTCTCCAAAGTCTTGAACAGCATGAATTTTTGTTGGTAGGAAAAAATTGAAACTTCATATACAGCAGCAGTTTCACTTGTTATTACTAGACTTATAATCTTTTATCATCTGAAATGGAAACTCTAGTCCTAAGTGAAAAAAAACTACAAATTTGTCCAGATCCACAATGCCTTTAAAGAAAACATAGACATTCCTGCAATTTAACTTAGAAAAGTAGTCTGTGAGTCACAATAGATTTTATTGTATTAAAATTTATTCCAGTCATGTACCATTTAGCCTTTAAATCAAGATTGAAAATAAATTAATCTGGCAGTTTAATACAGACTATATTTGAGAAACAGAGACTAGTTGTATCTATGCATGCAAAAGTCTGTGTTTGAACAAGTACCCGGACAGAGGAATGTGGTACTGACAGTTAAAGGTATACACAAACAGAAGTTAGTCATCAAAAATAATGACATTAGTTAGAAAAGCATAAGTTAATAAAAAAATGCATATCAAGAATGAAAATCATTTTAAGGAAGTTAAAAGTCTCCATTTTGTATTCTACAGATCAAAAGAAAAATTTTACATGGAAACTCTTGAAGAAATAGCAATATAACCATATAATAGGTGAATGATTAATAGATGGGAAAATGATTGTGCAATTTATTGATCCTCATATCAATAATTATATATTAAATGACCCACTAAATATCTTGTATTCAGGTAATAAAATGTCTTTGCTTTTTTTACCATTCATATGTATTATATGGAAAATATCTATGTGTAAAAAAATACTGCCATGAATATAAAACAAGGCAGGAGAAGTTCGGATGTGTCAGCAACTGAGGTTGTCTATGAACAATTAACTTACCATCCTAGAGTAAAGTATTGCGGTAAGGTTTTTAAATACATAATTACAAAACTGTTTTGGTTTGGTTTTTTTTATTAAAAAAGTCCACTATTATCCTCCTCATGGTGTGAATAATGTTCACTGTGTGAGGTCTTTACTTAGATTCTATTCAAAATCATGCTTTTCTTTTCATTCTTCAAACTAACTTATTCACAGTTCACCATCTCATTCCAGCTTTGAAGAATTATTCATTTCCTCCATGGAAATTTTGGATTCATAGGAAATTAGAAGAAAATAAATAGTTTTATGCTCAAAGCTTTGTTTATGAGAAAAAAAAGAAAAAAAAATCTTACCTATAAAGTCAATAATTTATTTTTAGTATAATTGGTATTTTAACAGTCTAATTCAAGAATCTCTATTAAAGTTGTAATCTTTGCAGAAAACAGAAGAATACATTATGAAGTTTTAGTAATAATAAAAACACAACTAAAGTTTTTGAAAATGCACTTTTAACTTCTACCTGTTTTCCTGTTGTTATGCTCTCCTTTCCCCTGTTTCCCTGAGCCCTAAGGTCAGTGGTTTCATCTGGGTAGCAGGAGTGGGAGGGTGTTATGGCAAATTGTTTTCTCTCAAGCCCTCTGTTACTGTAGCAGACCTGTATTTCTCTGTTCTACATTGTTATATTAGAACTGTAAAATCAGAGTAGTATTATACAAAGTTAAACAAAAGTAAATCGAATTAGCGATTGAAAAATTTGCTATTACAATTAACCCTTGCTCCTGAGACCCTGTAAACTTATTAAAAAGCACATGGCCTGCTACTAGCAAAACCAATACCAATTTAAAGGGTTGTGTGAATTCAGTGGGTCTAACAAAACAGATCACTAATTCCTAATAACTTGGGCTTTAAGCGTCAAGAAATGTAACCTTTAATTTACTTCCATAACCCCCCATCCTCTGTGACCAAAGTTTATCAGACTTCTAAAAACTTCTTGCTATGTTCTTGAACCCATGCTTCTATTTTTACACATCTGGAGACCTGGTTTTGCCACTTAAAGTCTGAGCTGCTGTAAGGTACCAACTAATTTTATTAGAAAGCCAGCCCACTGCTAGTACCTCAGATGAGGAGCAGCTAGAACGGTTCTTATTTGATAATGCTTGGTACAAAAGTGAGTCTTTAACATGGCAACATTTCTACTTTATTGTAGCAAATTACACATGCTTCAAAATTTACTTCTCCGTGTTTGTAGAGTACCAGGAAAAACAGCAGAATAGATGTCTGGCTCAGGTCACAGCTTTATGAGGAACATATAACTCTATGTTGCTGTTAACCTGTGCATCTTCTTGCCACTAGCTTTATGTAACGCTGTTTCCCTTCTGCTCACACAAATACCATGCTCACAGTGGCAGTCATCAGGTTGAACGATAAACAGTGAGTGAAATGAAGATCACTGGGCCGAAAACTAATAATGTTGATTTTTAATTTCTTTTTGGTGTGTTAATTTTCAGCTTTCTATATTCCTTGCCCAAGAGGAACATATGGTTGCATGAGTGCTAGTACAACTGCAGGATCAGTAGGTGAAATACCCTTTCTCTAGACAAGATGATTTAAGTAAAACTTGAAACATTAAGCTTTGTTCCCAAGAGCAGCATGATACTTCATAATAATAATAATAAGTTAATTACAGTCAAATGAAAAGTTCAGATTACCTTGTGCCTGTGCATTTTACTAAATGCAATGTACCTGTCTATATTGCCTTTAGTAAAATGTGTGGCTTCTGGAAAACAAGAGTTGAAAGCCTTTTACTTGGTAATGTACTTAATTAGTACTGCTGACTTGACACCGAGCTGTTAATTTTGTCAACCAAGCAGATCCTTCAGTGTTAATTGTTGTCTTATTCCCAGCCCTCCCTGTATCTGCACCATAGTGAAATTATTTAAGACAATTCTTGCATGTAAAGAGATCAATATTGATAACACAAATCTTGTGAAAGAACGGAAGGAGTACATTGTGAAATTTGGGGATTTTTTTCCCCTCAATTTCAATCATATAATCATATGATGAAACATTACTTGCCTGAAGTGTGGAAACATAATACCTAATTCATTTTCCATTTATATTTTCAGATGCAACAAGTCGTGTTCTTTTATGTAGTAAGGATAGTAATTTTAGACAAAATTTTTGATAGCATTTTGCTACCTCTGTCTTTGCTACTTCTGTCTTTTACCAAAAGACCTAAGTAAGATATAGAAAAAAATATGCGTTAAAGTCAATATAGCCATGCATTTCCATTCACAGCAAAAATGAATTAAGGACTTCCCCCTTGTCCCAAACTGATATTTTCTTTTCTTGTCTCCTTCAGTTCTTGCTTTAATAAGAGATATGAAAGTGATGAACATGACTAGGGCAGTAAAGTACCTGCTCTGTCACATTTCATACTGAACTGAACTCAGTCCGGATAATTTGATGAGTCTGCCTTCTAGATCAAACCCTCAGGATAATTAAAGTACAGTACAGATGTCACTGCATTATGTCAGAATTGCAACAAAGCATCAGAGAGGGTCATCCAGCTCAACTGATCTGAATGTAGATGTACTAGCAAATCTAGTCACCCTTTATACCCTGTGGAGAGCAACAGACACTTAAATGATTAGCTTCATCTAGCCTATTTTAAGCATTCATTTTAAGGTGAGATGAATCACTTTTGAAGAACACTTGCTTCTTCTCACTTACTCTGAAGGGTATCAAGAGTGGTGGGTAGATGTCAACATGGAGTTGACTTAATTCCACCACTAGATATCCACCTGTGTTAGATAATAGATTCATCACTTTACAGATGACAACATGAAAGCTACCAAAAAAACCATGACATTCCCACTGCTTCTTTACTTCTATGGCAATAAATAAAGTACTGTTGTATTCACATACAATTGGAAAGATGACTTCAAAGTACAGCTTACTACAAAACCTGACATTTCTGTGATTTCGCTGGAGGAGCAACTGAAGTTGTTTAATAATTGTAGATAAAATTGTTAAAAAAACAGATGTTTCTCAAAATATACCCACAGAAATGTCATGTTGTCCAGAAAGAAATTATAAATAGAAAATTTTCAGAATTTAAGAAGGCACTTATATTAGATTTTTATTAATATATTGACAAAATACATGCACTGTGCTGCAGTCAAGAATTTAACTTGTACTTCATTTGGTTTTCAAATTTCTAAAACCTGATATCTGAACACTCTTTCCTGCCTTGATGTTTCAAAACATAGAGGCTTACAAATAAGCATGGGAGATCCAACTTGTGTTCAGCTCTTCACGCAATTTATGTATACTAGCATAATACTACTATATTTCACAGTCCCTTGTTGTTAGGTTACTTCTTTCACCAATTCTGCTGCAGCTTACCTGGGACAACACAGTTCTCAGCTCCTGTAGTACTGGTTGACCAGTTCATAAGCTCTGAATTAATTAAAGTACTAAAAGTAATCCCCTGAAGAGTTTTAAATGATGTGTTATTAGAAAGCTGAAAGTTAGTAATAATTTGCTTATCTATGGCTATGAAAAGCAACCATAATTACTGATTTCTCAGAAAAAACTATCCAAAAGCTTTTTAGATAGACATTCTCTCCTGCTGCTCCTCAGCCCCTTCATCTTGCGGGCTAGATAATCACTGACTCTTTGAAGCCAGCAGTTCACTGACACAACAGCAGATGAAAGACTGGAAGTGTAGCCCGTGCAAATACCATTTTCTTTGTAACATACGCTAAGAGTATTTGCTTCAGGCATATGGAGTGGCTTTACAAAGTCTTTACTTTCTTTGTTTGTAAAAAGAAATCTGAGCTACAAATGTACACAGAGAGTATCATTCAGCTTAGATAGCCATCTGAAAGTTAAATGGCTGCTCAGAACTTGAAATATAACCTCCACATATAGTTTCTCAAGAGAAATAGGCAACTCCAAGAAGGTAATTGATCCCATCTTGGTTGTGTGTCTGAGATAGTGGAGATGAATTGCCTTTGGCAGTATCTATTACTCTCTATTGACTAAAAGAGGAGGGAGAAGAGGCCTAGACAAGTAGCTTTGACTAGGTGTCCATTTTTCAGGCAGCTAGAGTTAGGCGAGATGAATTTTGTCCAGAGTGCCCATCTCTCATGTGTCAACAGGACAGGGTTTCTCTCTCAATTGCATATGCAGAAATAAAAATATCCCTTTAATCATGCAGAAATGCTAAAAAAACAGTTTCACATCACACTAATACCCACATAGGATTTTAGCTGATTTTCAGAAAGTAATTCTCATCCTCCAAGACCCTTAAACATCTCTCTCATGCAAATCTACTGCCCAGACCTCTGCTTGGCTCTCTACACCTCTTCAGATAACTGTAACACATAAGAAGGGTTTCATATCCTCTCCTTCTGTCTCTTCAGCTCATGACTGACAAAAAAAAAATAATTATCTGCTAGATACAGGATTTATTAAATAGACAAGTACAGATTTTTAATTACAAGATGAAAACAAGGGACAAGAAAGAGAACAGAAAATAGGAGCAGGTTGGGAAACTGAGAATACATGCTTATCAGTGAGGAGTAAATAACTTTTAAATATTATGCAAGTTTTCTTTCACCTTTAAAATGAGAGCAAATATAACTTTGCTTTTGTGCCATGTGCTGTCAACCTATATCCATAGGCAAAAAAATTGTGAGACCTGTGAGGAGCAGGGATTTGGACTTGATGATTCTTATGGGTCCCTTCCAACTTGAGATACTCTATGACTCTGTGATTCCATTTCTCAAAGATTAAATGACATCCTTCCACTTTCCAGTGTAACAAGAATTAATTCACAATTAGTTCTACAAGGACTTCTTTCAACAAAGCATGCTAGAAATTAGAAAGAAACTCTACACATACATGAAAGAAAGACGAGAACTAGGAGCCTGCCTGGGGTTACGTGTTTCTCAGACATTAAATGACTTGTGTGGTTTAATAATAAAACACTTCTTGTAAAGTTTTTAAAGATGCTGTCTGAGGTTGCCTTAGAGACATATTGTGAATTTTATGCATTATGAAAGAAATTGGTGAATGTGCTTTGTAAGAAATATTTGGAGCCTCAAGGTAACTGTGAAATATTTGACAATGTGGAGGTGCTTATGAAGGTGGTCAATGTTCTCATAGTGGAGAAAAAGACAATATTATTACGTTCTTTGAACAAAATGGTAAAGAAAGAAGAGAAATAATGTCCCAACAGTGGTTAAGGTTTTAATAGAGCACTGAAGTCTACAGTATCTGCAAATTTATTGTTCTGACTTCAGCTAGCATGTAATCTCTCATATGTTATTTGCTAGCGCACTTAAAAAGTGGTAGCATGACATGGAGTGGATGATAACTTTTAAAGCCCTATGTCTTAGTTTATGTGGTATGAGCTTATCCTATCATATGAGGTATACTTTAACTCAGCAGAAACAAATTGTGCCTAAATTGGTGCCTATTGAAAACATCAAAGCACAGAAAGCATCTGCAACAGGTCAAATGACCCCACTTTTACATCTAATGCACGTGACACAGGCACTGCAAATTAAGTCAGCTACAATCACAATTCCTAATGTGTTGTGTGCTTTTTTGATAGCTACACAATGCTGCACAGAAAACAGCCGTAAACTCTTTCTCAAGTTCCACTTAATACATGTGGTATAGACAGCAATTTCGAGACTAAAACATACATTGCATCTGTACACTCTGCTAAAGGCTAAAGAATATGTAGCATTTAAGAAAAGGCAGCACCAGTTTCTATGGCTTGGGAGACCTCTGTTGGACATCCCCATCTTATACAGCAAAAGGTAGCTGAGTCTTCATTGTCATAGGGCACCCAAGCTGCTGAAGCTGGTTTTCTCTTAGATAGCTAAGGGACCCTGCTTGAAGAATCCAGCTGTGCAGCTTGTAGCACAGAAATATGATGACATATATGTGCCAGGGCACAGGACAGTAAGGGAGTAGAGGCAGAACACCAAGGACTGTCTGTACAGAGTGAATTCCTGTGATCAAAAGACAGTTACTTTTTTTTGTCCTGGATGTTATGGATATAATAAAATAATCCCAAGTGATTCTTCTTCATCTATTGGGATCTAACAAAATTCAGTACTGAGGGTGTTTTGGGGCACAGAAAAAAAAACGACCACACCAGCATGAAACTTCTGAGGTTTTTATCCATCTTTCTAACCCCAAATATTCTTTACCTTGTTCCTTATGCACTGGGTTCAAGGTCCTTGTTGCTCCTTTCCTTGACAAGCTTAGTCCTAGAGTTACAGCCTCAATGAACCAATACATTAAACCCTGATGCATTGTAGTTCATTAGTTGAAAACCTGAAAGTGATGAAGTGAGAGATGCCCTAAAATCATCTCCTGATTCCAGGAAGACTTTTTTTCTGGGCGTATTTTTGCAACAAATGTTTACTGAGCAAGGAAAATCTAATCTTAGTTTCTTATGGAATTCTTTCTCATTTAAATCTTTATGTAGCATCTTGTAGGAATACATTCGGGTAAACTAATACTCTCCTCAGAAAATACAAACAGAATTACAAGATTAATAGGTTTTTTAAAGTTCATTTTATTATTCTATGAAGAGTTTGAGCCATCAATTCCAGATACCACATTAGGTCACAACAGACCAACTCTCCAAACATCTCCATTCTTTCTTAACCTATTCACCTAGTGTGACCTGAAAGGACATATCTCTAAATCAGACCTTTGTTACTGAGGATAAATGACTCAAATTTGGTACAAGTTATTCTTTATTCTCTTTGGTTATATGACTTAGAGAAGTTGTGTGTCTGCAAGTATTTTGTAGATCACAGAAGGGGCCCTGGGAGGTCTTTAGGCCAACCCACCTGCCAGAAGCAAGGCCTCCTCTGGGGTGAGACTAGGCTGCCCAGATCTATGTCCAGTTGAGGAGTGAAACCCTTCAAAGCATGGAGATGACATAGCCTCTCAGGGCAACAGGCTCCACTGCTGTTTTTGTCTTCAACAAAACAGCAAATAAAGAGGTTTTCTTTTTTCCCCCCCTAATATCTTATAAAATAAGAGTAATAATTTGAAAAAAAAGTTTAAAACTGAATGATTTTTCAGTAATTATAAGGTTGTTAACTGCTTCAGGTAAACCTACTGGTGATAAACCTGGAACAAGAACAGAACTAATATCAGGATCTAAGGTGTTAGCGTTCTAGTTACAAAAGAGAAAAATAAAAATCTGAAATGAAGGAAACAAAAAGGAATCTATCTTCTACAGATATTTTCTGTTGCTACAACAGCTGACTATAATTTTGTCCTTCTAGTTTGAAACAAAGACACAAAGGACATTTTAATATTGTCAATTGCAAGTTGATATTTGGTAGGTGCCCCAGTCCTGTCTGGTGCCTTAAAGCCTTTCCCAGGATAATTACTTGTGTGCAATATTTAAGAAAAGGCTGCTACCATGACTTTGAAATTAGACACTGACTTTAATATTGAAAACCAATTGAGTGTTCACACTTTTCAGAATATTATTTGGAGATGATTAACCAAATAACATTAGCTTCAGTCTTTAAAATCTCATATAAAAGTCTTTAAAATACGTATATATTTATAATGAATCTAAGCATCTTTTTAGCTTATGCAAATATGGATTAATTTCTTAACAATTTAATACTTATTCATATGCAGATCTGATACCATCCTTTGTGTTTATGTATAAACACTGAGTTAAAGATATTTATTTATCTTGATTACTATAATTTCCCTTACATTACCAGTTAGAAATAAATATATTATCAGTGTTATTTTTTCATTGTTATGCTATGTTTGTGACATTGTAGTTAGAGCAAAGATACACTTCAATTATCAGCCTCTCTCTTCAGACTGTTAAATTTCATTACATGCATATTATTTAATTGATCTAAATTAAAATCATAGAATTATAGAATTGTCTAGTTTGGAGCATCTGACTAGATAACCTTTAAGATCATCTAGTCCAACCATCAGCCTAACTCTGTTAAAAAAAACCCATCATTATAGCATGTCATTAAGCATCGTGTTAAATTGTTAAATACCTCCAGGGATGGTGCCTCAACCACTTCCCGGGGAAGCAAATTCCAATGCCTAATTACCCTTTCAGTGTAAAAATTTCTCCTGATATCCAATCTGAACCTCCCTTGGCACGACTTGAAGCTATTTCCTCTTGTCCTGTCACCTGTGACTTGGGAGAAGAGATGGAACCCCACCTCTCTATAACCTCCTTTCAGGTAGTTGTAGAGAGCAGTAAGGTCTCCCCTCAGCCTCCTTTTCTCTAGACTGAACAATCCCAGCTCCCTCAGCCTTTCCTCATAAGACTCCAGACCCCTCACCAGCTTTGTTGCCCTTCTCTGGACCCACTCCAGCACCTCAATGTCTTTATTGAGGGGCTCAAAACTGGACACATTACTCGAGGTGGAGCCTCAACAGTGCTGAGTACAGAGGGATGATCACTTCCTGAGTTCTACTCACCATACTTTTCCCGATACATGCCAGGATGCTGTTGGCCTTCTTGGCCACCTGGGCACACTGCTGGCTCATGTTCATCTGACAGTCGACCAACACCCCCAGGTCCTTTTCTGCCAGACAGCTCTCCACCCACTTTTCCCCAGCCTGTAGCACTGCATGGGGTTGTTGTGACCCAAGGGCAGGAACCCGGCACTTGGCCTTGTTGAACCTCATCCCATTGGCCTTGGCCCATTGATCCAACCTGTCCAGATCCCTCTGTAAATCCTTTCTAGTCTCCAGCAGATCAAAACTCCCACCTAACTTGGTGTCATCTCCAAACTTATGAGGCTGCACTCAATCCCCTCATCCAGATCATTTATAAAGGTGTTAAAGAGAACTGACCCCAGTACTAAGCCCTGGGAGACACCACTTGTGACCAGCTGCCAACTGGATTTAACTCTATTCACCACCACTTTCTGGGCCCAGCCCTCCAGCCAGTTTTTAACCCAGTGGAGAGTATACCCATCTAAGCCATGAGCATCCAGTTTCTCCAGGAGGAGAAGACTGTGGAAGACTGTATCAAAGGCCTTACTAAGGTCCATGTAAACATCCACAGTCTTTTATTATTATTATTATTATGCTTTTTATTTATCATTTAATATTATTATTATTTATTATTATTTTTATGCTTGAATTCAGAATTTTATTTCTTTTTGTTTTTAATTTTGATGAAGTCTTGTTTAACAGACACTGAAGCACAATTACAGCAAAGAAAAATGTGAATATGGGGTTATTTTTTTCCAGAGTGTTTTTACCTAATGCTTAAATGTAGTTAAAATCTACTCTAAAAAAAAAAAAAACCAACCACCTGCTTTTGTTTTTCTTTACAAAAGACAAAGATATCTGTACAAATAGGAGAAGTATAATATCGAAGTGAAATAAGAAATGTCATTGTAAATGTTTCTTATAAATGTTTCTCCTTATAAGGTTTGTTCTTTCATAATAAAATATAATTCTGTCCTCAAATGTATATAAATTATGCGTTGTATTTATACATTGCCATGGTTTAAGTACATCATAACATATATTAACATGTTTGTTACTAAGTTAGACAAAATATTGTGACGAATATTTAAAAGAATAGAAGAGTGGGGAAATGTACAGTGAAACATTCCCCATTAAACCCTTCTAGCCTTGACAAATGTAGTTTAGGGACCTCCTCAGAGTTTTGTTTTTTTTATATCCCTTTGAGGTTTTCACCATTGTCTTTTCTAATTGTTTCCTGCAGTTATCCACAAAGTTGGCATTATAAATCCAGTGTGCTGCTGAATTATATAGTTTAATGATGTGTTGTGTGAAAAGCAGCTTCCTTTTCTTTCTTTTAGAACTTCTTCCTTGTAATACAGTATGATTCCACTTACCTTTCCTCATTATACCAGATTTCTGTAGATAGTTATTTATATTCCTCCTCATTCTTCTTTTCACTGTAGTTTCTAGAATTAAAGTTGTTTACTTTAGTACTGAGAGTAATTTAATCCATAAATTCTTAGAATTAGTAATTGGAAAATTTTACTTCTTTAATTCCTTTAGAATTTTGTATAAATAAAATGCAAATATACTTTTCGACTGATGTTTCAGTCCAAGATCATTGCTCTGATTTGTCTTCCATAAAGAATAGCAACACTGTAGGAAATTCATTAACACCTGAACATTGGTGCAAAGAATTGATTTAGCTTGATGTCTGACTTCAGCTCCCTGAAGGCTCTTTTTGCACATTAATTATTGGTACTTCAGGTGTGTTGTGTCATACTCCTTGTTTCTGATGTGTTTTATTTCTGGATTAAATACCTTTTATAAGTTTAGGTTTTGTTTTTTTTTTTTCTCTAAATGTTTGGCCCATCTTTTTGTGGCTATCCATTATCTTGTCACAGTTTCCTAATTTCTACCTTGTCAAGGACAGCTTCTGATAGATAATATACATTAAATATGAAATTTTAACATAGAGTCCTTAAATAATGTTGTAATATCTGAAAGTACTACGTACTTTTGATTTTTTTTGTCTTCCCTCTAAAAGAAACAAACAAAACAAACCCCAAGCAACCAAACAAAAAGGGGGTGTTTGGGTTTTTTTTGTATTATACCAATATTGAAGTTAGGTGTTTTGAAGATAAGTGAAGTGAAAAGAGTGAGATTTTTTTTAGGAAATCTTTTCCTGTAAATGTTACTAGATTATCTTCATTATTACGACGTGCAACAGTCCCTTTTGAACTGTGTCCCACCCTCCTCAGAAACAAATATTTTATTTTCCTTTTGTTTTTGTGTTTTCTGAATAGCTGCTCCAGAAAGCACTGTGACTAAATAACTTTCTTTTTCATTATAATGTTATTCTAGGCAATCAACAAGTTTCTGAAAGACAATGATGTGTGCCCTCATTACACTGAATCTGCCATCGCTCTTAATTGGTCACAGTGCTTCTTTCTCCAACAACATAAAATTCCTACCATACAAGTTTGATGGAATCCATATTGCAGCTTCATTACACAGATAGTTTATCATCTCTTGATACTTTGTTGAGCTCAGCATTTCATTTATCATATAATTCCACTTTTTCACTAGAGTATCTACTTTGCGTTTCCTGTAAAGCACATACCTTGTCATATGTGCATTTATGGAATATAACACAAATTGTCTTCCTATGCGTTACCTTCCTTCCACTAGACTTCAGAAATCTCCATTGTGTCCAAATCTTTGTTAGAAACAAGTTATTCACTTCTCTAGTACCTCAGTTGGTTATCATTCATATAAAGCATGCAGTGTTTTGTTTTCCTCATGTAGTTTTAATATGCTTAAAGCAGGATTTGAACCATTGAATATGTATTCATCTGTTTCTGTCTAGAATTTTATCTTTTCAGAAGCCTTTTCTTATGTCTTGAGAACTTGTAATGTCTATGCCTTTCTTTTCACTAAATGTTTGCTTTGAATTTGGTTTCCCTGCTGCATTGTTCTGCTTCTTCTCTACTTTTCTTTCAAAACATTTAATCATAAACTCCCAGAGGACCATAGGATTGAAAGGGGCTTCCACCTAATTCACACAGGACAGATACCTTTTCACATTTCCACTCGCCTTCAGAAGACACCTTACATGTGAATCATCTGCCATTAATTGGCATATTATACTGTACTATAACCATATAAATAATGAGGTGCAGAAATATTTTTTTTCCATCCTAATGACCAAGAGCTCACTTCTAGCAAATATATTATTTTATCTGGTGTTTATAAAATGAGACTATGCTGACTGTTTCAGATGCAGATATTTACACTATATATTTGTACCTAAAATTAATTGACACACTCTTCTCATATCTGAAATACAGCTTTTGCAGAGAAAAAAAAACTTGTCTTTTGACCATGCTGGAAATCTTCTGTGGAGTTGATTCAACAGCTGACCTAAGGTTCACCCAACTTTATCTTTCTTAATTTCTGAATTTAAGTCAGAAATTACATCCATCAATAAAAGATGAAAAGGATTATTTTGTTTGGTTTTGTTTTGCTTTCTAATGTGGCAACAAAGTGAAAAAAAAAAAATCTTGCCTTTTCCTGTGCAAGTCGTTGTGCTTTACCCTGAAGGTGCTTGTCCTTATATGACAATATTGACAGTGTGAGTCATCCTGAATAGACTGCTCTTCTGCAGCATTTAGTTTAGAAATTGTCTTGAGACTAGATATTATTAAATATTTTTTGTGGTTAATTTCTTAAAGACTGCATGAAACAAATGAATTACCATTTATTTCCTCAAGAAATTTCATACATTTATACAGCCATGTCTCTGACTTAATGTTGCTTGTCTCTGACACACACTTCTGAAGGCAGCCTGTTAAAGGCCAGTATTTTATATTTTGAGAAATTTTATGTTCCCAGTCTTCTTACTGATGAATTCACTGTTAACCTCTACATATTTCTTTATAATTCTATGAATATTGTATAAACACCCAGTATGATTCCATAGAAAGCAAAAACATAAAGAGAGACAATAATCTGAATAAATTATTCCACCCTTGTATATAAATTTGGTTTTACTAATTTTCTCCTAGAAAAATCTTTCCATTTAGAACCAGCTAGATATTATGTTATATAATCTATTTATCTGGGAAAAAAACAAACAAACAAACAAAAAAAACCCCAAAACACAACACCCTTTTAATGAGCCTGCCTGTGTCTTATTAACTTTGTTTTGATTTGTAAGAATCCTACCACCATCAAGGGGTGAATAACAGCATTTACCAGTATTATGTCATGGTAGCAGTTAAAATTGATAAGAAACTAATCTATCAATAACTATGAAAGACATTAATATTTTTAAAGTGTGGTAAAGGTAACTAATGAGTGTTTGAATTCACACAATAATGACAAATGTTAAATTTTAGAAATAAGGGCCTTGTTTGTTTCACTTTCAGAAGTAAATGATAAAACCCTTTCTCCTTCACAATATTCCAACAGTTATTAATTCTCTGACTTTTTTTTCCATAATCTCTGTCCTATCACATCTAATCACTTTTGCTATCATGAAAAGATGAAGTCAAATAACCTCAAGATAGCCTTCACACAGAATTTCCCTTAAATTAAGGAGAATTATTTCTATAGCCTAAAAATTAACTTTCATATGAGAGATACGATTGAAATGAAGTGACCACTCTTACCTCAATTAGTTAATAGTTACTTACTTTGTATTACAACCCACTATTTCTAGGGTAATATCTCTGGAAAAAATATTATTGTCCTACTATCAGGGCTCACTCATAGAAATAATCAGCATTCCCTGAACATTTTCTCTCATTTCTTTTAAAAATTGAAAGAGTGAAATAATAATGTATTTTACTGATTTTAAGGCAACAATCTTTGTTTAATTCTGTGCTAGAAATATTTAAATGTTATTTATTTCTATTTTATTAGTTGAAATTCTTAAAATTATATTTTCTCATACTTATGCAATAACAGAATGCTAAAAACTAGATTCATTGTAAAACATTGCAGTATAATAAAATGTTCCATTTGTATTATTAATATACATCATTAAGTTAAAATTGCACCCTGATAGTAGAAATGCAATAAGACAAACTGGAAAATGATATTTAAAATTTATCCAACTTTCTTTATTGAGACTAAATGAAATCAAAAAAAATATACATATTTAATTAGTCCCTGAACCTGCTAAGGCTTACACGTTTATAACTTTTTATCAGCGGTTCCATTCTCTTAAATGTCTGCAGTAAGCAAAGCATTAAACGTATGAATAAACTCTGTCAGGACAAAAGAATAGAAGCTGTCTCCCTTGAGATAGTAAGTCCCAGTTTTTAGTTCTGAAATTGCATAGAAAATGGCTGGCAACTATTAGAAGTATACAATCTTCCACCTGACCCCATAAACTGGATATGATTTAGCAAAGAAATGAAGAAGGAAGAAATTAGCATTACTAGGAAATACAGTGACCAGAAGGCAAAGAGCAAGGTGATTAAGTGTAGACCATATGAGGTACAATAGCCTCACAGGCACTATAACAATAACAGCACTTGGATCTTACGTTCCTTGTGTAGTGGTTTGTCTCAATATGAGTAAATTTCCTTTTGTTGTAATAACTCCTTCCAATCTCTGAGCAGCAATTATTAATGATTCTGGAGATAAGTGGTTTTGAGGGCAGAAGTTGTGTGGGTGTGATGAGGAGAAATTTGATAGAAAGTGTTACTGAAGGAGTTATCTAACTTAAAAGCAGTCTTAGGTTCCCTTTACAAGGAAGGCTGTACTTATTTTTCATGATTTGCCATTAAGAGTCTCTCCTGACATAGGTGTTGGGTGGGATAAATTTGCAACAGAAAAAGGGGAAAAGGAGATCAGCATGGCATTACTCAAGAAAGAAAAAGCCTGATGGCCATTGAATGAACATAGCCATTTGCCAGTCCGCAGGAGCTTCTGATTTTGAATCTTTTATTCTCTGTTCAAAGTAATAGCTTGGTCTAGCATAAGTGTTTGGCAGGCTGGGGGCCAAATATTGTATTATTGGTATAATATAAAGTGGTAATATTGTAAAAAAATCACCTTTAACTTGAAGTGGTATTAATTGATGCACAGAAGTATGACTTTTTCCTTACTGTCTGATCAGCCCTGAGCGCGCATGAACACTGCTCACCTTTGTGCATGGACTCCTATTCTGAGGGGACTGGTGTTACAGGCAGGGCTATGGGTTTTTTGAACATAGGTGGCTTTATGAGACACCTGGCATGCCGTTGACAGATGGGACACAGCTATCCCAGAGGGGGAAAAGAATTTTGGGGCAGGAGTTAGCAGGGCTCATAGACCGGGCTTTA
>JAOQGH010000001.1:133427106-133451181 GCA_025769975.1 Gallinago jamesoni
TTAATGTGGTTGGACTCAATGATCTCAAAGGTCCCTTCCAACCACTAAGATTCTGTGATTCTGTGATTCTGTGATTTTCGTGCCTTTAGATGGTGTTGAAAGTGTAAGCAGAAGCAGGAAATTGCTCAATGATCTGTTTTAGAGAGTGGATTTACGGAGTATGATACAATTATGGCACAAAGGCAGCCAGCAGTTATCAAAAGCTTTTCTTCTCCTTTGGTCCATCTACTTTCTATTCAATGTGAGGATAGAAAATACCTTCACTATAAATTGATAGGTACAGCCTACCTATAAAAAGTCTGCTAGCTCTCAGGATATCTCTATTAGATCAATGTTACAGCTCAGTATTAGGATGAATCTTAAAAGATGTCAAGCAAATGTCTGGTGAAAATTACTATAATTCAATATCTATAGTATATGGCAGGAAACTTTTATTTATGGAATATTTCCCTATGATGCTTGCAAATGTTAAAGCATTGCCAATGCTCCTAATTTCCCTGGTGAATCTTGTAGTGCTACAAATTTACTTCAAATACAATTCCTGGTGACCAGTAAATGAGAAAGTCAAGGAGGGGTATGTTATATGAAAATATGTAAGTACATACGTACTCACATAAATTACTCTTTAGCTTTCCTAACTGCAAGGAACAGCCTGAAAATGCAACCTAGTTTCAACCTGCAGTCTCAAAGACCACGAAAGTAGAAAAACTGTTTCAATTTTGTACACCACAGATCTGCACTCTAGCAGGTGCTACCATACAGGTTGGAGACATGTAGAGAAGGGTTCTACTACCCCATTTTGGAAAACAGAGGCTAGGAGAGCGGTGGCAGTGATGTCTCCTGGGTAGCTCCAGGCACCTGTTTTTTCTCAGGTTTGTGTTAGTTCCTGACATGCTTCTGATGTTTCTCTCAGCAGCTCAGTTCTTCAGGTCTTTGGCACAGAGAGAAGTAGGAAGGCTATGGCTTAAACTTATCGGGTCCTGACATCCACAACAGCTGCTTGTTTAGTTGTGTCTCAAGGTGAGCCTAGAGAGATGGACAATTGAGCTCCTATGTACAATAAATACTGTGTGAAAATATGAAAATAAGAAGTGTGAACAACTGAAGACAATTTAATTCTGCACTATTAAAACCAAAATAAGACAGCATTATCTGCGCTTCAGAATCTGAAATCCTTTATGTGCTTGTACATGACAATGACCTGTCCGGCCTGCAAAACTGCATGAGTCTACCTTTAGCTTGGAGAATACAGCTTTCATATGATAAAATCAAATGGTTGAAAACTCAAATTTTGTGTCTCTATTGTTGACACATTTGGCCTCATATTGACACTCATATTCTATTTATTTATTTTAAAAGTATATATTTATTTATCTATTCTTGTTATTTAAGAGTATTTATTCTATTTATTTATTTTAAAAACATTCCCATTTATTTAATGGGAAATATTGGCAGCATCATCAAGCAAAAAGTGTCATTATTGAGAAAACATGCTGATCTTACATTAATAACCACTTTTTTTCAAAATACTACAGTTTTGACCAGCAGGAAAGGAATTCATCTTATGAAAACAAAAACTGAGTTCAGCACAGGAAAAATCCTCAAGATATTGTTGTGTCTCCCATTAGATCAGGTTGCTCAAAGCCCTATCCAGCCTGGTCTTGAGCACTTCCAGGGATGGGGCATATGCAACTTCCTTGGACAACCTGTTCCAGTGCCTCATCATCCTCACAGGAAAGAATTTCTTTCTGGTACCCAATCTAAATCCCCACTCTTTCAATTTAAAACAGTTACCACTTGTCCTATTGCTACACTCCCTGAAACAGAGACCCTTTCCATCTATCCTATAAGTCCCCTTTGGATACCGGAAGGCTTTTATAAGGTCCACCTGGAGTCTTCTCTTCTCAAGGCTGAACAACCCCAGCTCTCTCAGCCTGTCTTCATAGGAGCAGTGCTCCAGCCCTCTGATCGTCTTAGTGGCCCTCCGCTGGATCTGTTCCAACAGGTCCATCTCTTTCTTATCTTGAGGGCCCCAAAGCTGGACACATTACTCCAGGTGGGGTCTCACTGGAGCAGAGTAGAGGGACAGAATCACCTTTCTGGACCTGCTGGCCATGTTTCTTTTAATGCAGCTCAGGATGTGGTTGGCTTTCTGGGCTGCCAGCACACATTTCCTGCTCATGTTGAGCTTCTCATCCACCAACACTACCAAGTCCTTCTCCTCAGGGCTGCTCTCCAGCTGTTCGACGCCCAACCCGTATTCATGTCTAGGATTGCCATGTCCCAGCTGCAGGACCCTTTACTTGGCATGGTTGAACTTCATGAGGAGTGCACAGGCCCACCTCTCAAGCCTGTCCAGGTCCCTCTGGATGGCATCCCTTCCCTCCAGAGTGTTGATTGCACCACACAGCTTGATGTTGTTGGCAAACTTGCTGAGGGTTCATTCTACCCCACTGTTCATTTCACTGACAAAGACGTTACACAGCACTGGTCCCAGTACGGACCCCCGAGGAACACCACTTATCACTGGCTTCCACTTGAACATTGAGCCATTGGCCGCAACATTTTGAGTGTGTGAATCCAGCCAGTTCCTTATCCACTGAGCGGCCCATCCATCAAATCCATGACTTTCCAGTTTTGGGACCAGAATATCATGTGGGACAGTGTCAAACACTTTGCATAAGTCCAGGTACATGACATCTGTTGCTCTGCCCCTGTCTACCAATGCCATGGCAATATCATAAAAGGCCACCAAATTTGTAATGCATGACTTGCCCTTGGTGAAACCATGTTGGCTGTCACCAATCACCTCCTTATTTTCCACATGCCTTAACAGAGACTCCAGGAGGATCTGCTCCATATTCTTACTGGGCACAAAGTGAGACTGACTGTCCTCTAGTTCCCCGAGTCTTCCTTTTTTCTCTTTTTGAAAATGGGGGTTCTGTTTCCCCTTTTCCAGTCAGCAGGAACTGCACCAGATTGCTATAACTTCTCAAATATAATGGAAAGCAGCCTAGATACTGTATTCGCCAACTCCCGCAGGACCCACAGATGGATGTTGCTGCCCCACTTAAACTCCATCTTGGCAAATACTGCTGCATTGCAGACTCAAAAATTATGTCATAAACAGCCCTTTGCATCCTGCTCTACAACACCAAGCATTTAATGATATCCACAATGGCTGAACATAGAATTTTACTTAAAAGATGGAATTTATGTTCTTAAAAGAAGTAAGACTACTACAGTATTAGACAGAAAGCTATAAAATCTGAACCTGATTTAAATAGTAATTGGACCATACTGATTTAATTATTGGTCCTGTGGTTGAAGTTACAGATAAACTAATGAAAACTGTATTTTTTTGCTTATAACACACCATTCCTCCTTGAACCAGAAACTACTATTAATGTCTTGAAGAACAGCCAGCTTAGCATATTTGTGCAATTACACATTTAAAAAGGAGGGAAACTTTTCATAGCATATATGAATAAACCTTTCCAAAACCCAACTAGAACAGAATGACAAGCTTTGAGTTAAAAGCTGAACAGACTTAATATGGCAAGTGAAGAATGGATATCATTCACAAAGGCAGAAATAAATGCTTTTGTTCAAGTGCAACTGCTAGCATCTGATCTGAGGGTTTCACAAGCTCCAAAATTAAAGTAGAGGTAGAGCAAACCCCATAAGATCATCTGCAAATATATTACTTAGATACTTCAGAAGATTTGAAAAGCATGAAAGCCAGAGCACAGATATGCAAAGTCAAGTAAAGCAAAACAAAGTCAAATTAGTCAGATATGGGTGATAGACTACATCAGAATGTGCTCTAGGAAAACCGAAACCAAACCCACTATTCATACACACTAAAAGATAAGAAACAAAAACCACCTCACCCTCTCTTCCCTCCCACGTTCCCCCCCCCCGACAACAAAAGAAGTCTTGCTCAAAACCAGAATTGCAATTTAGTAGTCATAACTCATTTCACATTTCCACAGATTTTCTTGGAGAGACAGAATAGCATCTAACAAAAAAAGGAAGAATTATGAAGTTCTACTGAAAGAATGTCTATTCTGAAGAATATCAACTCACTAAGACATACATATACATATACCCATTTGTGCAAAAGCCATAAGTCTTCTTTGGAGTCCAAATGAACATATCCTTATCTGAATACAGATATAAATGAAAAAGGCAGAGAAATTATATTCCTTCTTTACATTTATTATTGATTATTTCTGTAAGACATCTTAGACCCTAAATTGTAGGTTATGTCTATATTTAGAAGATACAGAAAAACTTCAGAAACCTCATTCCTCATTCTAGTTGGATAATCTTTGATTATTTTCTAAGAGTGTTGTCCAAATTAGGATGAGCAAGCACATAAAATTTAGTTATCCATTTGTCTCTTCTCTTAATAAGATAATTCTAATTTTCTGTAGTGACAAAACAAAGGATAATGGTTTTAAATTGGAAGAGGGGAGATTTAGATTAGATACTAGAAAGAAATTCTTTCCTGTGAGGGTGGTGAGGCACTGGAACATGTTGTCCAGGGAAGCTGTGGATGCCCCATCCCTGGAAGTGTTCAAGGCCAGGCTGGATGGGGCTTTGAACAACGTGGTCAAGTGGGAGGTGTCCCTGCCCATGGCAGTGGGGTTGGAACTAGATAATCCTTAAGGTCCCTTCCAACCCATACCATTCTATGATTCTACAGATTTCAACCACAAAAAACTATTTGTAATATATAAAAAGAAATGGAAGTGTGAATAAAGTATTTTGACATTTAATTGTAAAAAATCTATAAAATAGAAACTTTGTGAAAGCAATAGAAGTATTTGTTTCTGAAAGTAAGAGGCTTGCTTTCACTTCACATATGCTAAGTAATGACCTCATATTGTCTCATTATAATGTGTAAGACCAGCAGAAATCCAGGTAGACCACATATAAAATCAACCATCTGGTATTGTGTGGCTTTTGGTGCATTGTACTTTCTTAATTCTATCTGTTCTATTCCAAGGTATGAATCAAACACTTTAAAGGAAGATTGCAATATCTTGTCAGCCCAGTTCAAATTGTGGCTAATTTGGGAAGAAATTACAGAATACAGTGTTGATATTGGTTTGGAGATTTAATGTCATAACTGATGTCATGCCTGAGTTCTGAAAGCAAAAAATTATTCACACAAAAAATGCATGAGTCTGTAATAGATGATTTTTTCCACAGTTCTAAGTGTATATTTTGTTGCTGTAACATTTTCTGCCTATATCAAAACAACAGATTTATAGATGGTACTTTATGTATTTTCCAGCTTGGTCTTTCACTAAAATTTCTTAAAATGTATTTTCATCTGGAAATACAATTCAAAAATGTATAGTGAGTTAGACAACAATATATGTTATAAAGAGTAAGCAAAACAGTAGAAATAAACAAGAAAAGTTCATATTAATATAAAATCTGCATTTTAGCTCTGAGAAACTTCCAAAATTGGAGCTTCTGGATAAAAATAATTTAAACATTTGAATAACTTGATCTTATACATAAAAAGAATACATCAAGAGAAGAGAATAGCAAAAATCAGAGTAGAGAATACAGAGTGCAAGCCTAAGGCAACAATCTGAATGAAAATGCAACTGAAAAAACAATGATACAACTGAAAAAAGTCAGGGGCATTCAAAGATTGACAAAAAGTATTTGTTACTCCAATACAAGACCAATCCAAGACCTAATACCTTTAAAAATGTTAATTACAGGGGGGAAGAAAGGTCTTTCATTCTTTTTCTTGAGTATTTATCTGTATTTTTTTTTCCAGCAGATCCTCTTTTTCTCAAATTTGGGAGAAAAACCTTATTCTTGTTGAATGACTTCCATGGGTATTTTTGTCCAAAAATATAGTATGAAAAAGAATTATATATATTTTTAAGATAAAACACTGTATTTAATGAAATTAATCTAATTTCATTTATTAGGAGAAACATTTTTTAAAAAAAATAAATTAATGGAGTGGACCAAACTAAGATCTTTCTTGGGAGAGGAGAGAATAATGACTAAACATGTTGACTTAATCACACACAAATAAATTTCTGGTTATAATTTGTGCTGAGTTTCCTATTCAGAGTCTCTCAGGACCATTAAATAGCTTCCCATCATTAGTTTAGGAAGAAGATGTGAAATGGGTAATGTATTGCAGTCTTTCTTTTTTCAACTTTCACAGGGCAAGAATCTACAAACAATCAGTGATCATTGAGCAGCTATGGCAGGACGTCCTATTCCTACTTTGTAAGCCTCCGTGTCTTCAATGTCACAAGCACTAGCTTTCTTCTAAACAGTCTGTGACTTTTGTTGGATTTTAAACCCCTGAAGAGATTATTTTTTACTCAGGAAAGAGCAGTGTTACAAAAATCTTTTATTTGGAGGAGGATTTATATATAAAAGGTGCTTTTATAGAATATATAGAGATTCCTAATATATAAAAAAAGTTTTTCAGATGGGTGGGTAAAAGCAAGTAGATTTATAAAGCAAATTTAATGTAAATCCCTGTAAGTTCTCAATTGCAGAGTATATGAGTGGCATATAAACTGTGGAAGCAGCATGTGAAGTTTAGGTAATGTTTAAGACATTGATTTTCAGCTATAAAACATTTCATAGCTTTCTTGAAACACTGTTGATACACTTTGCTATATTGCCACCTCTAAAAAAGTAAAACATATTTGATTCATCTCATTCATGTTACACTGGTAGAGCTACATTTTATGCCATTTGCTGGAAAGTATTTTTTTTAACCCATCCTGTCTTCTTGTGTCACAAAATTCCATATGTACCAGCCTGTTTGTTTAGTGTTGTTTGATATGTTGTGAAGCTCACCTGTTCAGACAATAAAACCCCAAAAGTCCCAGGAAAGAATCAGAAGAAAGCATTTGAAAACAGGAAGCTGAAAACAGGTAACATAATAATTAAAACATAGAGGAAACACAATTATCTAAATACCTGAGTAACTATTTTAAACATCTAAAAGAGCCTAAAAAAGTATTTAAAATTAAAAAAAAAATGTTAGCACAGCAATAAATTTCTAACTAACAAGAGATACTAAACAACACTTGGAATAATTGTAGATTTATATGGGAATAGACAGAGAAACTTATCATCAGAAAGTTGAAGTTCTAAGTTTGAATCATCTTCTACTAAGTGTTGGGCAGTTACAAAATTTTATTAGCTTGAAGGATATATGCAGAATTATATAATATGATCGTATGACAAAGCAGAATGTTTTTCTTGTTGCCCTGCAATGTTCCTTGTTGTATGTATTCATACCCAATACCATTTTCAGAAGTTTTACAATTAAATATTTTAATTTTTATCCTATATTGCCCAAAAAGGATTTACTGAAAAGTGTTTGTTCTGTCTTGAAGAAGTGAAAGAAAAAATCTGATTTACTTCAAGCTGATGTGTCTTCTTCAGGAACATATTAACCCTCATTAATATTTACAGGATGCCGAGGCACTGTTGAGTCATATCAATTAATTCATAAATCTGGTATTATAACAGTAAACCTCTCAGAATAAATGAAAATCATGTAATGGGAGATCAAAATTGCATCTTTTTTATCTTAGGAAAACTCTTTTAACACAGTGTCCTAAAAGTAGATACTGAATTCTTTTAAAAACACAAGCCCTTTACAATATGCTAATGAAGATTTCTACCTTGGGTGAAAAAAATGATGTGAAAGCAACAAAAGAAAAAGTAGGTGGATTGATTATTGTATTATTAAGCAAAAGCTGTGACCTTTTCCAGTCTGTAAAACTGATCTTAATTTGGATAAAAGGCCAAAGAATAGAAAACAGAGAAAATAATTTACATTAGACAATGTTTATAGGAATTAATCCTATCTCTGAGCATGCACATAAAGGAGAAAAAGAAAATTGAGAAAAATATATCCATTTAACAAGATATTGACTCTTTTATGTAAGGTATTTCAAGGATAAACAGTTCACCTCTCATGATAAAATGTTTGTTGTTTCTTTGCAGCCTTCCGCAACTAGATGCCTGGATCACTGACATTTCTGGGATTATTAGCAAATGGTTTTCATATTAAAAAGGCAGTTCAACTTTCACACTATATCTCTTGTAGGCTCTAGAAATTGCATCAAGTTATTTCCATGAGTAAATCCAAAAAAACAGGAACAAGAACACTGTGCAATACCATCTTTTCTACCAAGATGCAGAAGACATTAATGTTGGATCTGGGCATAGGTGTCAAGGGAAAACAAAGGTGATGAAATAATCAAATGCTTGTGATTTCTCCAACAAAATTGTGGCTGACATTTTATTATTTCTTCATAATTTTTCAAGATGCTTTGTTTAAACTCCCTGGAATCATGTTAAGTTCTGATCTTGGTTGCCTTTTCCCTGAACAAATACATAATTATTGATGTTTTGTTACCAGATGTGATTCTGCTGTTCTGCTTTATACATCATAAGATAAAAATGTAACTAAAAATAAGGTAATAGATCTGATCACCAGCTAAGAAGATATACCTGTTATCAGGAACAGGAAAATAAAGTATGTGAAGATTGTTAATATTAAAGAAAACTGATTGGTAATTTATGGCAAACACAGTAACAGGGAAACTGGCTAATTTATTTAGGTTTTTGATATTTTTATCTGGTTCCACTGATGTGTTCTTAACAGAATAAACAATCACTAACTTCCAGCCCAACATGTGAATGAAAATTAAAGTGGTCAGTAGGGCAGTTTCCAAATCACTTTTAAAGACCACACAATTAAGTCTGTTCCTTCAAGCAGAGATTTGGTTTGATAAGAAATTGGCAACCCATGCCTTGGGAAAAAAAAAAACAAACAAAACAAAACACAAAAATCCTCACAAAACTAGATATTCCTTTTGAAAACTGTACCATTGATTGCTATCCTTAGTTGATGTTTTCTTGCTTTTTTGTGTGTGCATTTTTCTTTGATTTATTTCAGAGTGGTATACAGAATTATTTCTGTTATTTTCTGTTCTGTATGTTCTTGCACTTAAGATACACTCTTTGTGGCTGATGTAATAACTGCAATAGAGTTTTCAGGTTTCAAAAGATCATTTATTATGTCACTAATAGCATGACTAGGAGAAAACATTGGTACCTAGAAAACATAATAGAGTTGCCCCCCTGGTTAATACATAAATATATAATCTGTTATGCTATGGTAAACCTAAGGCAAATCTGCAAGGTCATGTAGTGGTTATCAACATCCATTGATTTAACCATCTGAGTCTTTGTATCTGGACTTGACTGCTGCCATTTGATTCAATCCTGATAGAAGAAAAAAACAATAATTATACTCATTATCTCCTTGAGAAAAAAGAGATGGGCAGATATCCAAGAAAGAACAGTAGGCATTGTGATATTCTGTTCTGCAATTCCTAGCATTAATATTCTAGTTTAGGACAGGATTGCACAATATTTCTATAGTTTCCCTACTGATTATACAAAAGAAAATAAGGTTTCACAACACTCAGCATAATGAAGCTTGTTAAAAAGAAAGAGAAAAGCCTGTTTCTAAAATTCCGCTTTCACCTTGAATTTAGGTACTCTAGATTTTCCTGTTTGGCTTCACTAAAAAGTAGGGTTTCATTATAGTGTAGTGGAGCAGGTGTGCACAGATCATTACAGGTGAAAGATAGTTTACGATCCTTTTCCTTGTTACTTGTCTTCTGAAGAGTCATAAATGAAGATGTGAAAATCAGTTCCATTTTGTTACAGTACACAGTTGAACTGTAATGGCATAAGCGCTTATAAGTAGGACTTGACAGAAATTATTTTCTGATCCTCCATCATCTTATGTGAGCTTTTCAACTACTGCTGGAGTAAAATTTGTTTAAGGATGCACTAGAACAGAGTAGCATGTTTCAGAGTCACAAAATCTGAGATGGCAGGCTGTAATTAGTATATGAAAGCAAGTACAAAATGATTTCTTAACATTTCCAAGTCACAGGAGATAGGACAAGGGAAAATGGCTTCATGTTGCACCAGGGGAAGTTTAGATTGGATATTGGGAAACATTTCTTCACCGAAAGGGTTATCAAGATTGGAATAGGCTGCCCAGGGAAGTGGTTGAGGCACCATCCCTGGAGGTGTTCAAAAGACGGGTAGACATGGTCCTCAGGAATATGGTTTAGTGATTTTTATTTCCTATTTCTTATTTATTTTTTTGTCAGAGTTAGGTTGATGGTTGGACTAGATGATCTTTAAGGGCCCTTCCAACCTAGACGATTCTATGATCTCCCTACTGAACTGATTCACCTCTACTAAGTGGTAATGTGATCAAGAGTGAAAAGTTCTGGTGCAAAACATAACATGGACAAACATTTCCTAGCCTAACAGAAACAAATGAAAGATAGCTGGTGCCTGGCCTGAGACTGGGGTAAGAGAAAAAGGGGAAGACCCCAGTGATGCAAACAAGGTACTGCTGCAGCCTGATTCACACCTAAGAGCTTGTCTTAAGTTGAAATTTAATGCAATCAAATTTAGATTTTAATAACCATCAAACCATACTATGGCTTTATTAATCATAATAACCATATCCAAGACACATAAAAGGCTCTGAAATTTTCATTCTAAAATTTGTTTGCAAAGTAACCAAACTCACATGAACCTGTTTGTAGGCTTACTCTGAATGCAACGGTATTCTGGTTGAATTTCATGATAGCTGAACTTTAAATGGTATTCTTTCTAATGGGAGTCATTGAAAAAAAAAGATAAAAAGGGTTATTTTTATGTACAGATAGACTTTCAGCTACGAAACAGACAAGACAGAACAGGCAAAATAAGTGCAGTTGATTTATTTAGTACGCTCATTGGCCACCAGACTATGTGGCATTCACTTTTGTTTGAAATATCTGCTAGAAGCATTTAAGCTCCATAATATCTAGGGATTTCTGAGCACAGGTGGCTTTCTTGAGACATGAGCCTCAAATCTTTCTTTTATGTTTACAGAGTGAGACACATTCATCAGCCTGACAACCACACAGAAATTCTGTACTTGTCTTTGGTTTGGGGTTTTTTTGCTGTTGTTTTGTTTGGGGGTTGTTTTTTTGGTTTGTGGGTTTCAGTTTGTGTTCTTGTAAATGATTTTCCTAGTACAATGATGAAACAAACATCACTGTATAAAAAATATAGTTGAAAGTTCTAACTGAATTTGTCACATTTTCCATAAATTACTTGAGACACATGAGAAGGCAATAGGGTCTTACAGTTCAACGCATGAGAAAGGGGAGACAAATCTAAGATATATGTCTCAAAGGAAGCAATTAGATAAGGCAGACATAGTGTTCTTCTAATCCTATAAGGGACAATATGTATCCTTATTTGAGTCTATGCTGACCGCCAATGACTTTAACACACGGCTTCCTGCGGCAGGAAAAAAGGTTTGCTGTTTCTCAATATCTTCCTCCAAGAATAAATTTTACTGAGTCGTTTTCACTTTCTTTCTTTCTTGAATGGCTTATAAACTTTTAGTTTGCTCTGTATTATATTTTCAAAAATCAATATTGTAACTAAATATAAAAAGAAACCTCAATACAGAAGGATGTTGAATGTAAATTTCAGTGACATAACACACAAATATGTTGAAAAATATTTAGAAAATAAATTAACAAAAGACATTTTTCTACCATTTGTAATTTTGTAATTAATCCCAAATATACTCTCAAAACAATGAGATCCTTTAATGTCCTCCTAAAAAGGGGATTTCTTGTATCATGGAAGAAGGAGAATTTATAAATGCAGACTACTAAATCAAAGAATCATCATAGAGTCATAGAATGGTTTTGGTTAGAAGGGACCTTAAAGCTCATCTAGTTCCAAACACCTTCGATGGACAGGGACAGCTTCCACTAGACTATGTTACTCAGGTTACTGACCTTGAACACTGCCAGGGATGGGGCATCCACAACTTCCCTGGGCACTTCTTCCTAATATCTAATCTAAATCTGTGGCAACAAAGGGCATGGACTTTGCCAAGTGGTGAAGCAAAGACCTTTAATGTTTTATTTTTGCAACATATATAGCTTCTATTTTTGATCACATGCTGTGAGCAATACAATTGGCTACATAGAAGTGTCCACATGCCTAGGCTAAGCAATCATTAATATCTGCTTCTTTCTACCTTGCTATCTGTTTTCTACCTTACTAGTTTTCACACCACACAAATAATACCACATAAAGGCATTGTTTTACTGTTTCCACAGCTTCCTTCCCACCAGTGCAACAACATCTGCCAAACTCTCACAGAGCAACGCATCTCCAGTTTCCTCATTCCCACATAAATCTCTCCTCTTTCAGTTTAAAACTGATACCCCTCATCCTATCACTACACTCCCTGGTAAAGATTCCCTCCCCATCTATCCTGTAGGCCCCCTTTAAGTAGGGGCTTAAAGCTGTTAAAAGGTCCTCCCAGAGCCTTCTCTTCTCCAGGCTGAACAACCCAAACTCTCTCGTATGAGGGGTGCTTCAGCCCTCTGATCATCTTCATGGCCCTCCTCTGGACTCACTCCAACAGGTCCATGTCCTAACTGTGCTGAGGACACCAGAGTTGGATACAATACTGCAGGTGGGCTCTCACCAGAGCAGAGTAGGTGGGCAGAATCATCTCCCTTGGTCTGCTGGCCACAATTCTTTTGATGCAGCCCAGGATACAGGTGTCCTTCTGGGCTGCAAGCACACATTGCTGGCTAATGTCAAGTTTCTCATAAACCAATACCCACAAGTCCTTCTCAGGGGTGCCTTCAAATCATTCTCTGCCCAACCTATATTTGTGCTTGGGCTTTCCCTGACTCACATGCAGGACCTTGCACTTGGCTGGGTTGAACTTCATGCGGTTTGCACAGGCCCATCTCTCAAGCCTGTGAAGGTCCTTCTGGATGGCGTCCCTTCCCTCCAGCATGTTGACCAAACCTCACAGCTTAGTGTCATTAGCAAGAGAAAAAAAGCAATAATAACCATACATCTTGTCATCTTCTTCTCTTCCATAACATCAAATTTATGTAAACTATAAACAATAGATTAGAACCCATATGGCAAATGTGGGACCACTTCTATGTGGGTTTACAGAATTGATGAGAGAGTTTCAACTGATTTCCACAAAGCCAGGTCTCATAAGGCCACAGAAGCATGGTACAAAAAGACCTTTGGAGGTCACCAAGTCCATCCTTTTGCCTGAAGTGGGACTGTTTTGGGTTTTTTTTGTCGGTTTTTTTTTGATTGTTTGTTTTGGGTTTTTTTGGGTTTTTTGTTTTTTTTTTGTTGGTTGGACTAGATGATCTTAAAAGGTCCCTTCCAACCTAGGTTATTCTGTGATTCTGTTAGATCAGCTTTCTTACAGTGTGCTAGAGAGATAAAGTGTAGTCAGGAAAAGGTATGAGTCATTTTATTAGTGTGTACAGACATATAGATCATAAACACACATACTATATACAAAATACACAGATTTTTTTTGGCTATTCCATTCAAGATTTCATCCAAGGTTTTCTAAGAGCTTTAAAAAGTATCATTTGGATTTCAACATAGTACTGAAAGGAATTATGGAATTATCATCCAAAAATTCCTGACCCATTTACAGCCTTATTTCAGATTTTTAAATATTCCTTATTTTATTAACTTTTGGATTAAATTAATAAAGCAAAACTAAACTATTTATGATTGTCATTTGTTGTAACTGAAATGTAAGTCAATTATTTCCACTGATGATTGTTAATGACAAATATTTGGAGGTAATTTATCAAAAGAATTTAAACATTTAGCAACATTGAAAGTCTGTTAGAGTTCCAAAGTTTCTAAATTAAGATAATTAATTAAAAAAAATAGAAAATTATTACATAAAAAGTGATTGAAAAAACATGAAAAAAAGAACTAATGAGATGCATAATTATCTTTGTGAACTGCACTAAAGTTTGGTTCAGAGTTTTAGGTTTTCTTCATGAGCTGATGTTTTAAGTTGGAAATTAGGAGAGCCTAAGAATCTCTGTTCTTGTCCATTTTCTCTCTTTCCTCATGTGCATTTGTTTGCATAATACAGAAGAGCAGCAGGGCAGAGTAATTATGGCAATCAGTCTCTGAACACATTAATCTGCTCCAAACTGCAGGGAGTAAATGATGCAGAAAGAAATCCAGCAGAGAAATATTTCTTTTGTGTGTGGTGAATCTCATACCAAGTTTAAATCATGCAAGGGCAACTTGTAATTTTTTTCATGGTTGCCTAGATATCAGCAATTAAAATACCTGGTAAAAATGTTTGATTTGAAGAGGCTTATAAAGCATTTAGTTTATGCTAGCTAATAAACATGCTATTCTAAACAATAACAAAGACTCTTCCTTGTTTACTTGTATGGAGAATAAATCTCATTAATAATGATACTCTTGCAATAGACTGCCGCTAAATGTTTCCAACAGAAAATACGATTTTTATTTCTTCATTTCCTTTCAAACTTACCATTCTTGTTCTTATTTTGATTCTTACTCTAATTTCTTCTGGGTAATTTCCATAAAAATTTCAATTTAACAAGACCACAATTAATTTAATTTTGGAAAAAAAAATCAAAACCAACCTACATAGAGATGAAACAATGTACTACTTTCAGATACAGTTGATGGAATTCCACTGAATTTTCAGTGAAAAAGAGTAACGGTGAAGTTTTTTAAATTCCTTTTTGTTCTTTTAATTTTTGTTTTATTTGAATTTATTTTCATTAAACGTGTAAAAAAGAGATCACAGAAGGAGCAAAAATGTTAAATAGAGTTAAATAGATAAAAAGCGTCATGAATTAGTAATTCATGTATTAGTAACTGCCTGGAGTTACTTGAGTCCCAAAAGTATACAACACTTGATAAAAACCTTGCTGCCACGGGTCATATTAAATGTGACCTTATAGAAGAGTCATGACTGAAAGAAGGTATTTGCTCCATTGACAGCTCTGTGGAGAAGTCTTAAAAATAATCAAATATAGCCTATGAGCTTTGTTATTTGTGTAGATTTAGCATATAAGTAACTTACTAATAACATTAGGAATATAATTCTGAATTTTTAATTCTACGCCCCTGTGCATATACTATTGTATTGCATGAAAAGAAACACAAAAGATTTCATCTGATTGAAACTTCATAGAATCAATAAAGTGGCTTTATAAAGAACAAAATGATGGAATGAGTAAATTTCCCATGTTTTTGCCAAAGAAAACTCAAATATACTCAGAAATACGGTGTTACTAACTTATAAGACTAGAAAATTTTGTTTGCTGTTAAAACCATTTTGCAAAGAAGCCGGTGGACTCAAAACCCTGCATGCTTCCCTGATACAAACACATACCATTGCTGATGTCACTATCGATTGCTTTACCAGAATGTGTCACACAGGCTGCTAGTTCAATCATCTCCTTGAATGTTACTGGCTCAGCCCTGCAAACAACACAGGAGACAGAACACTCACCAGAACTTACTTGTCAGAACTCCTGGTAAAGTAGTGAATGAGATACATTCAGCATCAGACCCATGCTTCAAGACCAAGCTCACACTAAACAGGAAATACCATCGAAGATGTTGCATGAAAATGCTCAAGGAAAGTCTTCACCCCTGTCAAGAACTGCATTCAGAGACAGTTTGATAAAATGGTTAGTTTATTAAGTTGCTGTTAATGAGAGCATCATCTGAAAGCATGAAGATGAAAATATCAGCAACTCTAACATACAACCAAGAAAACTTAAACAGACAGTGCTGTAAGAAAAAGGCACTGGGCAGGAAATGTGGAAATCTTAAAAGTTGAATCTTAAACAAGCTGTATTTTTATACTATACTATATATTTATATGCTAGCCTGAAAAGATCTATGGCCTTAAGATCAGGAATGCTACACCATTTTATACTGAAGATAGTAGTAGGCTGTTAACTGAACAACAATAACTGGATCTCAAGCACAAACATTTCAAGAGTACATGAAACCATCTGTTTGCCACCTCTGAGGAAGTATTAAATAAAATTCTTTATTTCCCACATAGAGCAGGTGGTAACAACAACTAGATATACTACAGTGTTTTACATCTATGTGGATGTTTTGGAAAATGGCATCAGAAACTTAAAACATACTTGCTAAAATATTGAGAGATGAACATGCTGGGAAAACTGACCTTTTATAGTTTCCCAAAGAGGTACTTTAATATTCTCAGTAATGATATAGTGGTACAGAATGTCTATAGATATCTGTATACATATTTTTTCTCATAGAATTAAAATAAAAATAATAAAAATGAAGACCATTGACTCATATTTTATTTGGATAACACATAGCTATATTCTTGCACTTTTTGCAGTTCAGTACTAAGTACAGAAAATCTGTCTTCAACTTGTTGAGCGTGCAGAAATGTATGAAGTTTAAAATTAAGATGTGCACCAGGAGAAGTGGGACACTGAAGTCTATGTCTCCTTTTGAGAAGTATCTTCACTGCAAGCTGAACAGATCTTGTAGCAAAGGCTTGCTATTCTTCTGTCTTGGATTCTTGCTTCCAACTGGTAGGACAGATTAGATGGATTCTCCCCCTTTCCCCCCAAAAAAAGAAATAAATAGGATGGATCTGCGTAAATCTGTTAAAAGCAATTGCAGCTGGAAAATTGCAGCTTCAATTAGCAATTGAAGAAAGTAAACAGAGCTCTGACTTAGAAGGAGAAAAAAAAAAGATCTAGTATTAGAGAAGAGTGGCCTTTGCAATTTTTGAGAAAACCAGGGAAATGAAGGTTGAGTTCTGAAGTTTTTAAATGTGTATGTGCTTGCTACACAGTGACCTTTAAACTGGACTTGGCAGGTATAATTTTCAAGGTACTATTCTTACAGCTGTGCTTTGTGCAGGAGATTCCTAGTCACATTTTGAAGAATGGGGATGTAGTCTTTCACAGGCAAATGAAATTCAGCTTGTGATTTGCATCTCCATTGGAAAGCCCATCGACTTTACAATTTCCACCCTATTTTCCAAATGAACAGACAGGAGAAAGTATTTCAACTTCAAATGAAAGGATAAAGGTTTCTACTGCTTTGTGCTTTCAACCGTAAGAGACTGTCCACAACAGTATATGCTCCAAGCTGAGATACGCTGGAAGTTTTTTTCTGTTGTTCAACATTGGCTTTTCTGCATAAGGTAAAAAACTTAAGTGCAAAATGTCTTCTGATTTCCAAACACCTTTTAGAAGAACATTTTTAATGTTTACAGTAAACATGACAGAACATCATAAACTGCAAAAACTTAAATAAAATAAACAAATGAACAAGCCTGAAAAGCAGAGACATTTTCTGTTTAGAGTCATGATTTTCCTGCATAGCTGGGAGAAAACATGATGTATTTTAATCCCTAGTTGTGCATAGCAAGATGAGTTTGTTGTGGCTGAAAGCAGTTATTTATCTATGCATGATGGAACAGGAACCAGGTTTAGAGAAGCATAGCTTCATTCTAGGTTTTGGCTGTTTTCTTCATTTTCTTACCATTCAAATGTTTGGGAGTTTGGAGATGAAATGTAGAAGACTCTTAGGCTTCATCTTTACCATATGTAGTTAATTTCTTATTTAGAGAACTACCACAATAATACAAAGTTATAAAACTGTTTTTGATATTGGCCAAAGGTCATGTGGAAAATTTCTATTTTCACTTAGTCTGGATTTGTAGCATTTCCAAGAGGCAACCTGTCAAACCAGATGTTGATAGAAAAGATCAGAAAGAAGCCAGTTTGGCTTCACATAAAGGAAATTTTCCCTTACACTAATTATAAAGCATATGTCACACTTGATGCAGTTATACATACTTCTTATAAACAATAGTTCTTAGTATTGGAGCCACATAACACCTCTATAGAAATTATCTGTTACTGTTAGTTCTTTTTGAGGGAACTATGGCAAATAGCAGTAATGCTGAACATTTCACCTTCCTGCCTTTTAGTAAAACACAATTCAGAGTGCAGAATTGCTTTCTGAGAGCATACTAACTGGGAATGAGGTCAATGAGAGATCTGACTGTGCACATTTAAATTTGGTCTCAGCATTGAGATATAATCATATTATTTTGAATGTTAATTACAGTAATGGTGAGGATAACGAATTGAACTGACTTCTGTCCTGTTCTAAATTTAATGGACAGATGAGCATAGAATGGTTTTTTATTAGTTACACGAAGTAAAAACCAACCTCTATACACAGTCTGAATATTTTAAAATTTTCTTTCTGGCTTTCTTAATTCTTCAAAGGCAGGTCTGCTTGATAGTTCTTCAGTCTTTGTTTCTTTCTTTAACAGGCAAAAATGACTACAGATAGAAATTCACCCTAATATGGATCCAGATACAACTTCTGACATTAAAAAATGCTATACAATAGTCAGGGTCCTAAATACCAGAATTTCTTGTGAGCTGTTTGTTGCTTACTTAGGTACAAAATTAAATGCAAGAACAGCTTACTAATTAGCAGGAGCTATTTACATCTACTGATCTGTGTGTGTGTTTATATCTGCTGCAGAGTTTACCAGGAACTTCTACAATATTTTAAAGAGATATAGCTCTTCATTTGTCACCCTATTCCAGGACTGAAGTGTGCTTGTAGAAGGGTAATCAAAGCAGAGGTGGTCTCAGGTGAAATGACACCTGTGGTCATTTGGAAATCTAAACTACTTAATGGAAATTTAAACTCCATATGCTACATTTTTCAACTTCATTTCAAAAAATTCACTGATAATTCATTTTCTATAAGAAAATACCACAGTGTCATAAACCACCTTGATATAACAGACTCTTAATTTCCATATGCATCTGTCTTTAGCAATCAGACTCACATTTAAACTTTGTTGAGTACATATGGCTGGGCGAGGTTTTTAAAAAAAAATGTATAGGGTATGGTTAATGGCTTTAAGGAACTGCTGTCCTTCTCAAAGTTCAGATCTGGACAAATGAGAGTTATTCTGGGCACCAGGCTGCACTGACCGGCAGAAGAGAGACTGTTTCTTCTCCTGATGCACAGGAGTAAAAGCCAGGCTGACTGCTGCCAAGAAAAGGTGTTACGCATGTGGAGTGATGGAAAAGTAGCAGCAGCAGCAAATCTTGTTTCCCTGGGCTCCTCTTCTGGTAATCTCTTTTGTTATTTTTACTGCTGAGAAACTTGAAAGAGTTCTGAAAGTCTTGAGTACTACCTGCCAAACCAGAGCCTAAAAATAGTGTCCTGGGGAAGGCAAAGACCAGAATGTTGCTTTATTTCTGCTACAGGATTCATCACATGTTTCTGAATGTCACATGTAATTTTTATGAGATACATTTATTTTACATTTACATGGTGCATAGTTGCTGTTAAATTAAGAATGTTTTCCTTCCTTATGGCCATAAAGATAACCAGTCATGAGTTTCATGTAAATTCACATAGCAAATGAAAATAAAGCAAAAGCCAATATTCAGGTCTGCAATCCACCTCACTGCATAGCTTAATCTTAGGCATAAAGTTTATTAGATTTAGTAAACAGATCCCATTTTTGGCCAGGAATCACAACGGCTCAGTGCCAGTTCATTATTCCTATCATTCAATCACAAAAACTGGTATATGCTATTAATATGCTATTCACAGATACTGAATGCCAGAAATAATCCTAGTGTTAAATCAGATTTCTTGCATTATTCATGATGTCCTGAGTAATATTATTTTTGCAACTCAGAGCAAAACAAGCACTATTCCTACTTGGTATAAGTCATATGCAACAGTATTTGTCTTTTAGGGCCATCTGATAAAATTTCTAAGCTTTGTCATAATTAAAGGCAAAGATTTATGTTACTGCGATGTTGAGGGTAAATTTCATGTTGAAAAAACTTATTTAAATCACCAAAAAAGTACAACAAAATCTCTTCTTTAAGATTGCCCCTCTAAGGTCCCTGATCTTTAAAGTGAGGTTAACCAATCTATGTCATAAAAAAAATATATTTTGCAGAATATACTTTTAAAAACAGAGATTGTAAGCAATATAAATGTCACCTGACTCGAAACTAGTCACTTGGCTAGTGTGATTAAAAATCTGCAGTCAACAACACAGAAGGGAGCAACATGGCTAGCCTAATGAAACTTAATCTTTGAGTCTTTGGTCCAAATGATCTTGTATCAGTCAGTTGACCACCAGTAATTTTTACCTAAATCTACAGCGTCATTCTTACATTCCCCTTGCAAGCAGAACCACAATATGTCTTTTCCTATTTCCCTTAAATCAAGTTTTGTTTACACATTTCCATATTTCTAATAAGTGTGTGAAAATTCATTAGTTTTCTCTCTGGAAACACAAGTGAAGTATTTAAGACCTTTATTATTAGTAGTAATACTTCTAACCAAGGAAAGGATTTTTTATCATTATGATTATTTGGTTTACCTCATTGTTAGTGCAATCAAAATCAATTAATATATGTCACTATCTGTATATGCATAGGAAAGCTGTGGTTTAGAGTCTAATTATTTGTAACTCAAAGTATCAAGGAAATTTTATCTTGGAAAGTCTTTATTTGTGTTTCTTTTCCTCCAGAAAATCAGTATTCATTAAGCAGAAAAATTAATAACTGAAAGGCATTGGTACAGAATAGAAAAAAAAAAAAAAAAAGCTTCTTGAAAGTATCTTTCATGCTCTGAACAAGCTCTCTGTTTCAATTTTATTTCCTTCCCTCCCTCCCATTTTCAAATCATTGGAAGTATAAGGTTATTTGTGGTGTTATCAAATGCCTCCTGCCATACTGACTGTGATGTATTTCTTAACCTTTACTTTAGCTTTGACTGGGTGATTCCAACCACTGCATCCAGGGAATGTTTCTTCTGCAGCAAAATTAAATTCTGTCATACCCAGTTGTTTGGTTCCACATTGTGATAAACTAATCAAAAATTTATGCATTTTTATTAGGAATCGGAAAACAGTAAAATTCATGGAATCAAAGGAAATTTAAAATATAAAAAAACCCACTGATTATTTGCCAATATGTTGTTTTTCCCATCATAGCTGTTGATTCATTCCAACGCATTCCTAATATAACCTTTGCAGGCATCAATTTTAATGTATTTCTCTATTTTCTTTTGTGACATGAACTGCGCAGTGCCATCAGATAAACAGGTTTCTGGGTATTTAAAAGCTGAGCAATAGCCAAATGTGAAAAAAAAAAAAAACCAAACACCTAGGATAAAGATGACCAGATGTTTATTGTGTAAGTTTTATATGACTGCAGCAGGGTGATTTGGCAGTATCTCATCTAGTTGCAAATGAACCACTCTGCACATGCAAAGCTACCATTAACACTGAAATAAAATAAAAAAGGAAAGGGAAAAGGAAAAAGAATATAATATCATAACTATATTGGATTATAGTTATCTGGAGATAACTCCTGCTTAACTTTTTTTACTATAATTCTAGCTTTTACTATTTATAACATCTTCAAAAATCAGAAAAGGCTAAATCAGAACATTGCAAAATTTAAGCCAGAATGAAAAACACCTTTTAAAACAGGGAGAAGATCTGATGATGTAGAAGATTCCCTACCTGTCTTTTGAAGGAAAGGATCTCAGAAAAGCTCTTTTTGTACCAGTACATTTAGCAACTAACTATACCTGAAAACTCTATTCAAATTTCCTTTTTGACAGAATAAAGTCAAGAGCCATCTGGAAACCAGTGAAAAAGCTTTTATTTCTTTGTCTTTTGCATTTTGCAAGATTTGTAACAGGCAAATATATTTCTGTTAAAACATAAACTTTAAAAATTAATTTCATAGAAGCACTTGTAAGTTATAGCTACTGCTACTTGCTGACTGCCTTCATGCTGAAAATCATTTTATTCACTGCCTGATGTAAGTGAGTGTGACCACGTTTGTTAATGCCTACACCGTTTGCCATAGCAGAGCACAAATGCCTGCTGAAGTTGTGTCCACCACATTTTTGTCCAATGAAGACAAATACTTCAAAGTCTGTTTGGAGTCAGAGAACTGTGTTGACACTATGCTCCAGCTCTCCCATGCCTGTTAGCACTTTCCAGTAGAATACTCTGAATTGCTTTCTGCACCACCCAGAAGGCAATGGGTAGCGGCCATGCAACCACTACACTGGTTACTAGTATTTGGTCTGAATTTATCCAGAGATACATTTGAGAAAGCTTTATTCAAAAGATGAATTGACATGATGCTCGAGAATATGGTTTAGTGTTGGTGTACGTGTTTTGTTTGGTGTGGGTTTTTTTTGTTGTTTTGTTTTATTATGTTTTGTTTTGGGTTTTGGATATTTTTTTTTTTATGGTTGGACTAGATGATCTTAAAAGTCCCTTCCAATCTAGGCGATTCTGTGATCAGAAAGATATATATAGAAACATAGAATTGTTTATGTTGGAAGGGACCTTTAGGATCATTTAGTCTAACCATATGTCTGAACCACCTACATTTCAGCAATGAAAGTAAGCTCTTGGCACTGGTACAATCAAGCTCGTACATTACTCACTGGGAGTAATTGGAAAGCTTATCAAGAAGTGATACTGTGCATGGGGAGTGTAGGAAAGTTAGTTGGATGCTACTGGCAATGCAGTTCAAAATTTCCAAGTATATATTTGGTTATCTAGGTGAAACTCTTTCACTGCATAGTGTTGAGAAACTTGTTCACCACTCCTCTCTGTTCTGGCCTGCATCTGGGACACATTGCATAAAGAAACTTCAATAAAAGTCTACAAAAAACATTTATATGAGGAGTTAAAATGCCTTTCCTGCCACAGTCAGCCCCCATTTTGCTCCCCTGAGTTTGAGGATGATTGAGGGCTAGATCTGGATTTGTTGATGAGGGTCTCTCAACCTTAGGGCTCTGACAGGTGATATTTCAAGGCTGCTACAAACAGAGGTAGTGGTGGTTTCCTACAAAGTTCCCATACAGCTCTTTGTAATGGGGAAAGATTTTAAAATCTGTCTTATGCACTTAATGCATTAAGAAAAAATCTGCCACATACAGCTTTTTAAAATTCAAAAGTATTGGCCCCAGTGAAGCTAAAGACAGTCTGGAATGTCTCCTGTCTGATGACAGCACACTGCTAAAGAAAAAAATATTTCATCAACTGAAATGTGAAGCCAGGTCTAGGACTTACAAATACTTGCAAGATATCAAATAAATCTGTATTTTTAAAGGCTGGAAGATGAGTTCTCTGAAATTAAGACATTTTTCTTGGTTTTCCCAAATGCTACCTTTTACATCAGGATGCTACAGAAGGTAAATTTAAATATTAAAACATGTCATGGTATCTTGGAAGAGAGTGTAAAGTCTCAGGACTGCAGGGAAGCCTGTAAAGGGCTACAAGCAAGCCAACAGGAAGCACAGGTTGAACATGCACCTTATTAGGTCATGGTAAAAGATTAGGACATGCAGTGCACTCTCTTCCATCACTGAGCACTTTCATCAATGAAACATTGAATTACCAGCCATTTGCACCAACATGCAACAAAACAGGAATTAAAACAGATATGTAAAGTCAGGAGAACAAAGCGATATGGATAAAGCTACAGTGTCGACTCTGTCAAGGGAAGTTGAATACAGCAGTCTCCGAGGGCAAGCGGTTGCTCCTTCCAGACCCACTGGAGCCAGAGTTGCTCATCACTGAAGCAAAGGGAGTCTCTACTACTCCAGCCCCATGCAGCCAGGCTGCTGCAATTCCATCTCCCAAGATCCTACCAGCAGCAAGACTGAACATCCATTACCACTAGAAACATACACACACAAAATATAAACAAGTCTGTATACACAAACTAGCACATTAGACAGGGCTGGAGACCAACACCCTGCAAAATGGCTGGGGCGGGGACTGACAGACTGGGCTGACTGTCCTGGACACTCTTTGGGGCTGGGCAGGGACAGTCAGGGCTAGTGGTGCCCTCAGGGCCCTCACAAGTATAAAATGGAAGTAATTAATTCTCTAAATACTTACATATATGCTGAAAGATTATTTGTCCTTTTACTACCCTGGTCCGGCCCTCAGATTACTACCCATTACTGGTATTTCAAGTAGGTAGTGATCAGGTAGCTAACAGTAGT
>JAOQGH010000001.1:133451281-133466119 GCA_025769975.1 Gallinago jamesoni
TTTGTGGTTGGACTCGATGATCTCTGAGGTCCCTTCCAACCACCACAATTCTGTGATTCTGTGATTCTGTGAAATAGTACCAGGAATAATTACTTCTCTCAACTAAGCGGAGTAATATATGTTCAGAATAAGACCTACAGTCTTATTCCCCACAATTCTTAAAATGTACATGCATCATTCAGTTTTATGCTCAACAGATATAGTTTAAATAACACCCATATAAAGAGAACATTTACATTGCAGCACCAACCATCAGAAAATAACTTTCCTATTCTTGAGTCTGCTACAAAAAGTGAGATTCTAATGGCACTCATTTGACATTAAATGTGATCCACTCCTGGGCTAATAAAGAAATTTTCAGTATTAATGAAGCTAATCCAACACTGCAGATTTCTGCCTGCTCATTACAATAATTTATTCATAAAGTATTCAGTTGTTCCTGTGAGACTGTGGTGGAGAATTCTACCCAGTAAGGACATTTCTTGGAGCACTTCTAAATTAGTCTCCAGTTTTTGTCTGGCTCTTTCCTTTGCAGTTGCTGCTAAGGTTCTTCAAGCAGCCATAATCTGCAAACATCAGCCTACTCTAACATTTTCTAAAATGAGTGCATGATCTGTAGGGACACAAACCTTTAATGTTTCACTTCTATGTGTTTTCAGTTCTACATTTCTCTGGCTGTCATACAGTTTGTAAGACAGGCTGAGGGAATACTGACATAGAATAAATAAATCAGAAATTAAAATAAGCAATAAAACCAGGTTTTATTATTAATTAATTAAAAGATTTGTTAAAACTGTTCATGCCTTCTGGCTGGAAATACTAGCCAGAAGAGCATTGGAGCAGTTATGTTCAAATAATCACTTACAAGAAAAAAATACTGAGAATCTGATGTAAAGTTTATGTAAGATAGGTATGGCCAGCAAGAAAACAGGTTTGACTGTTAAATCCAATCAGAAAAATGATGCTGCAATAACTTGGGTCACCTAAAAAATATTATTAGGTCAACTAACTCGATATCTCCCATTCATATTCCTAACTGGTCATGAGGCAACCACTCCACCTCCCAAGACTTCACCAGAAAAGTTACTTGTTGCCATCACTGATCAATGGAAAACTGATGACAGGGGTGACAATGGGGCTCCTTATCCCAGTTTTTCCAGCAGACTGGTTTTGGAACCCTGTTGATCTGGAATTGTGCTTCTGTGAGTCTTTTTTCTTGCTTGGGAACACATTGAGAACCCAGCTATATACATATGCATCCATTAGCTGCACTCACAAATCCAAGTGATTAAAAATTTAGAATGACAATGCTAAGTGTAACTATGTGTTAAAATAATTTTTGATTCCTGACCAAAGTGTGAACCACGTTCTAGTGCAAGTGTTAGATTGTCTCTTGCTCTTTTTCTCTTTTACTTTATTTTTTAATCTTGATACAACTTCTTAATAGTCTCTTATTATTTTTCCTAACGTTACATCAGAATTATCATTGTGGAATGCAGTTTAAACAATTTTTCCAGTATTCTGCTTTATCCTAGATCTCTGGACATTAAACAGAAATCTGATTGATTTAGTTCCTTTTTTACACTGAAGAACTCAAAGAAAAAATAAAATATGTCAATCTGGATTCTTAATGAGCTTTAATTCTCATGACATTTTAAATTTACACCTAAATCCCAAGATAAAATCCCATCTTTTCTGAAATTAGTAGTGAATCTCTCTTGGGTCTTTCAATATTAACCTTGAATTATAAGAATCTATATAAGAACGATATTACTGAAATTAATATTATTTTGTAATAGGGTACAGTAAACTTAAAAGATCCCAAAAAGGAAACATTAGGAGAAAAAAGTGTTTATCTTCCTAAGCAAATATTCAGAAGAACTCACTTTGTGTTCCTAGGTGCAGAACTAATAACCTTACTCTTACAAAAACTTCCATAATTACAGAATTCATCAGTGATATATTAGTCTTGATTAACAGAAATCAATTATTTACTCAGTGAAGCCCTTTAGACTATTCTAACTGAATTCAACTTGACACTATACTACTTAATTATTATTTTTTTCTTCTAGGAATATATGTAGTTTTAGGTTACTCAACACTAAATCACTCCTCACTATTACGCCTTCTCTTTCCTACCTGCATCTAAGCTCCCTCGCCTGGAGAATTTCCAGTGTCCAAGGTAATCCTTTTCCTCTCATGAATTTAAAAGGAATTACTGCTGTACAGATAAAGCTTAAAAATAGCCAATTAATCTGTTCAAATATCTTTGGCATTTTACTATAAATTTAAATTTATCTTACTTCACTTTCAGTTGGGATTTTTTTATTTACTAAAAATTTTAGTGTCTGAGGGTCTCCTCTGAAAAAATATAATCTTGATGCTTCAGTTAATTATCCAAATTAAGTGGAATGGGCTATGGCCCAAAAGTTGTCTTTCTCTCATGTGTTCATACTTCTGACATACACTAAACGGCTAAATTTGGAAAAATGTCTTTCCATTCTTATCTTCCTCAGAACAGGGAGAGCAGGTGGCAAAATTGCACTACTTATAAATTGTTTATTTTTATAATTATTTTAGCTGTAAGACCTTTTTTAAGCATAGAAATCCAGTCTCGTCACTGAAAGGCACTATGCAAATAAAGGTAGGGTAAGAACATGATGGATTAAAATATTATGTAAGTAATCAAGATAGATCATTTACTTCTCAGAAACTGCCAAGGAAGAGAAATTTTGTAAACAGAAAGATATAATAATGGGACAAAACACTGCGTGCCATATCCACAAAAACATCAAAAGTGGGATTTAGGAGTTCATGGATGCTTAAATTCCAGAACACCGTTTAAAAATCCTAGCAGTAATGCTACGGAAAAAAAAAAAAAAAGATTAAATGAAATGAAGGAATTTCTTGGCTTGTTTATCCAAACTTTTCAACATCATGGAATACCACAAATTCAGAACTTTCGAGTTTTGATTCATATGATAAGGAGCAGCACACATCAACAAAAGATAGGTGCAAAGTAATCTGCAGGGAGTACATTTTATTAGTGAACCCTCTGAGTTTCTTTTAACTCAGGAATCTCTCACGGGCTTCATCTTTTGGTTTTGTTTGATTTTTTGTTTCCGTGGATATTACTGCTGTTAGGTGTTTGGGAGTTAATAACTCTAGCCAGAATTGTGAGACTGTCATGTTATCATTCATTCCAAATTGTAGGCACCTGTTTTATTTATGGAGTTGTGCGGTGGATCTTTTGCTTTCTGAAAAGACTTCATTGTTAAACAGTGCATGATGCATTGAAGATTTGCAGTCAATATTTCCCAAAATAGACAGCCATAAAACACATGCATCATTCGCAGTTGTTTTTGGATGTAAAACATTTTGCTGTATTTGTTTATAAAATGTTGAAAATAGCAAAGGTATATCCTCAGCGGTAATATTTTGAATATATTCTTGATTACCTGTCACTGATGCCAATTTTAAGAAAATGCATACATTGATTTGTTCCCATGATAACAGAGTTTCTAATTGATTTAAATAGTGATGAGTGACAGACTAGCTTTTTCTTAAATTGTCTCTAATGGTTATTTGAACAGATCATGTTACTAGAAAACCAATGGCAAATGCTATTTTTTAACTACAACAAGCAAAACCTCACTTCTCTGTGCAGTACTTGTTAAATCCCCTTTAAGCTTCCAGCAGAGTTCTAATAAGGTTTGACAAATCTGTTTAAAAATCTTTTAAAAAAATGATTAATCTGTATGGGACAAAAATTGCTGCTTAAACCTCTAAGTAAGTCCTTACAGAAGGGTAACTAAACATTACTGCTTTTTAATACACCGTGTCATATATGTTTTTTATAAAACATAGAGAATTTCTCTTATTGTTTATAACAATAATGTATCAACTTAGATAAATTTAGAATAATAAATTTACTATGTAAGTATTTATTTACAGTAAATATTTTATTTTTCACAAAAACAACTGTAGTTCCAGAAGTATCTGAGTAGTTGTAAAAGACAAGGAATGTTTCCATCTATACATATAAAAATATATCATATAAAATAAAGCACTCTTTTTTTTTTTTAATCGAACTTTAATAGTATGCTTCCTCATCAAAAGCTTGCTTAGAAAATTTATTTTACGTCCTTTTAAACTGTAGTCTGTGCAGTGTTGCGTATACAATACAGAAACATTAGAGTAAAGACACTGAAGCTAAGGAATTTGTAATGTTCTTGGACATAAGAGCCAGTATATCCTTATTAGTTGTTGTTCCATCTGGGCTGATAGAGTCTGTTTTCCCTTACATTAAATTAGTATCAGAACAGAACTGATAATATGCTTGACCTGCTCTGGGACATGAGGTAGCTCAGTTACTTCTTCATGCAGTTTAAATATCACCATTGTTCTACCACACATATTAAACAACATCACACACACGTTTCTTGAAGTATGGAGATGAATACGGTCTTTTAAAGCTTTCACCAAAATCAAATATTCAGAAATTACTTAAAAGTAAGGACTCAGACACTAAATATAGCAGATATTTGTCAAATTTGTAATGGTTCTGTTGCATAAATAGCTGTTCAGCACAACATTGGTCTTTCAGAAACCTCTCAAAAATAAACTGATAGAAGTATGCCAATCCAAACTAATGAAAAGAAAAGTAACAAAAAAAGCTACAAATATTGTTTAAAAATTCAAAGCTTAAGTAATATAAATTAATACCTGGAAGAAAATAATTATAAAGAATGCCAGGGAAAAAAATATTATAATTTTCCACTAGAAAATTCTATTGCATCAATTTCTGGGTAATAAAGTGAGGAGGAGGATGTAATATCGAAGAAAAGGAGTCTTCTAAAACCTGGCAATGGGAGAAAAGTTAAGGATCAAGGACAGGGCCATTAGGTGCCTTTTCACAAGTATTAAACTGAGCTATCCCTGTTACTTGTGTGATACTGAACCTTCTCAAATTTTGGCTTTATGTTACACAAAAGATTTATTTCCTGAAGGAAATAGTCCACACAACCATTTTTGTGGTACAGTTAAAAGTCAGAACTGAGCTAGTGGTTCAGCTAGAACTGAACCTGGCCCTGCATGTTAAAAACAATAAAAAGAATTTCTATAAATATATTAATACCAAGAGGAGGACTCAGGATACTCTCCATTCTCTATTGGATATGGGAGGTAACATAGTGACAAAGGATGAGGAGAAGGCTGAGGTACTGAAAGCCTTCTTTACCTCAGTCTTTAGCTGTGGAGTAGGGTGTCCCCTGAGTACCCAGACCCCTGAGCCAGCAGTTAGGGGCGGGAAGCAGAATGAAGCCCCTGTAATCCAAAGAGAGGTAGTAAGGGACCTGCTCCAGCACCTAGACACAAGCAAGTCTATGGGCCCAGATGGGATTCACCTGAGGGTACTGTGGGAGCTGGCAGAAGTGCTTGCAGAGCCACTTTCTATAATTTACCAGCAGTCCTGCCGAGCTGGGGAGGTCCCAGCCAACTAGTGTCTAGCAAATGTGATGCCCATCCACAAGAAGGGTCAGAAGGATGATCCTGGGAACTACAGGCCTGTCAGTCTGACCTTGGTGCCTGGGAAGGTCATGGAACAGATCATCCTGAGTGCTATTAGGCAGTGCATGAAGGACGCCTAGGTGATTAGGCCCAGCCAGCATGGGTTCATGAGGGGCAGGTCCTGCTTGACAAACTTGAGCTCCTTTTATGACAAAGTGACCCGCTTGGTGGATGAAGGAAAGGCTGTGCATATTGTTTACCTAGACTTTAGTAAAACCTTTGATACAGTCTCCCACAGTATCCTCCTGAAGAAACTGGATGCTCATGGCTTAGATGGGTATACTGTCCACTGGGTTAAAAGCTGGCCAGAGGGTCAGGCCCAGGAGCCAGATGAATGGAGCCAAATCCAGTTGGCGGGCAGTCACAAGTGGTGTCCCACAAGGCTCAGTACTGGGGCCAGTTCTCTTTAACATCTTTATAAATGATCTGGATGAGGGGATTGAGTGTAACCTCAATAAGTTTGCAGACGACACCAAGTTGGGTGGCAGTGTTGACCTGTAGGAGTGTAGAAAGGCCTTTCAGAGGGATCTGGACAGGCTGGATTGATGGACTGAGAGCAACAGGATGAATTTCAATAAGGCCAAGTATCGGGTCCTGCCCTTGGGTCACAACAACCCCATGCAGCGCTACAGGCTTGGGGAAGAATGGCTGGAAAGCTGTCTGGCAGAAAAGGACCTGGGGGTGTTGGTCGACTGTTGGCTGAACATGAGCCAGCAGTGTGCCCAGGTGGCAAAGAAGGCCAACAGCATCCTATCAGGAACTGCATGGTGAGTAGGACTCAGGAGGTGATCATCCCCTGTACGTGGCACTGGTGAGGCTCCACCTCGAGTACTGTGTCCAGTTTTGGGCTCCTTACGACAAAAAAAGACATTGAGGTGCTGTAGTTGGTCTGGTCCAGAGAAGGGCAACAAAGCTCGTGAGGGGTCTGGAGAATAAGTCTTATGAGAAGAGGCTGAAGGAGCTGTGGTTGTTCAGTCTAGACAAAAGGAGGCTGACAGGAGACCTTACTGCTCTCTACAACTACCTGAAAGGAGGTTGTAGGGAGGTGGGGGTAGGTCTCTTCTCCCAAGTTACAGGCAATAGGGCAAGAGGAAATGGCTTCAAGTTGTGCTAGGGAGGTTCAGGTTGGATATTAGGAAAAGTTCTTCACTGAAAAGCGTTATCAGGCATTGGAATGGGCTTCCCAGGGAAGTGTTTGAGGCACCATCCCTGGAGGTATTCAAAAGTCTAATTGACATGGTGCTTGGGAATATGGTTTAACGTTGGTGTGTGTGTTTTGTTTGGTGTGGGTTTTTGGGTTTTGTTGTTGTTGTTGTTTGGACTAGATGATCTTAAAGGTCCCTTCCAACCCAGGCAATTCATAGAAGCATAAAATCATAGAATCATCTGGGCCGGAATGGACCTTCAAAGGTCATCTAGTCCAACCCCTCTGGAGTCACAGGGACACCCCCAACTACACCAGGTTTCCCAGGGCCTTGTTGAGCCTCACCTTGAATGTCTCCAGGGAAGGGGCCTCCATCACCTCCCTGGGCAACCTGTTCCAGTGCTCCACCACCCTTATAATAAAGAACTTATTCCTATGATTCTGTCAGATGCTTGGAATGCAGGACCATGATGGAGAACACTATCTGAGCAGGAGATTGGGCTGTAACCTGAACTGGTCTCTGATGCTGTGATATGGAAAAAAATGAGATCCCCTCAGGTCTTGAGAAGAACATTTGATGACTAGATGCATTCACACTGGAGAATTTTCACTTACATCAATAAACCTAAAACCACTGCTTATTCTATCCAGATCTTTATCAGCATTAAAACTCGAAGTATGTCTTTTTTTTTTCTTTTTTTTTTTTTTCCAGAGATACTTTTAAGGTGGACTGGAAGAGCTCTGAAGATGCTGCAAAGGAAAAGTAGCTGATAATAGAAAAGTGAATTGTCTTGCAGACATGCACAGTCTAACACATGTAACTACATAGAAGATAAGATGTCTTTCAAACTGGAATACAATAATTGTATGCCATATAAACACATAGTATCACATAATTGTATGTCACAGTCACATAAGATCATAATACTTAGAGATATAAAATATCCCTATTTAGTCTGTAGGGTCAAGATTTTATCTACCAGTCTGAATAACAGTGGTACAATTCCAGCAGACTTATCAGCATGTGCTGGCTGTTCTTTTTCCCCTACCATATGCAGCATATGCAAACACACTCCAAGAAAAACACAAATCACCCACTGAGGTCATTTTTCTTTGTGCCTCCTGCTTGCTTAGGAGTACATAACCTATCATGAGATAGCATAAGAAAGATTCTCTGCTTCCATTGTGAGTTGCCTTTTATTTTGGGCAACTGGCACCAAATCAAAGAGCTGGTTTAAGTACTAATTGTTAACCAGACCAATGAAGACTCCAAAACTGTAAATGTGTTAATTGCCCAACACTCACAGATGTATGCTGTACAACAGACACAATTAAATAATGCTTTCTTCGTGAAGAGATATGAACTATCATTTAATTATTTTTTTTTAAATTTGCTGTTGATGAATATTGATGTACTGGTGTATTTTCATGCAAATTGATACCATGTTTTGGCAGAAGTGGCAAGTTCTACGTGCATAGCAAATTCAACAAATGAGTAAAACTCATCACTTGAGCATAAAGGTTAGCCTGACTCTATATCGTGCTTATCACTTCATGAGGCATCATTATGCTCTTCTTGGGTATAGAAATCTGCAAGAGTAGTCCATGGAATTTTTCTTGCTTACTACAGGAGTATTAGAATGAACCCAAAGGTACTGTGAGGTGTCTTAGCCTGTAGTTATTACTGTAAGTCAATTATCCATTTAGATGCTGAATGTGCTTAACATGGATATATTTCATATGTACATATTGAAAATGTGATGCTGAACCAATGTAAGTGCTACAAGTCAGCTGTAATACTTACTTTTGTTGATGGAAGAACATTAATATAACAACAGTCAATGCAGAAGGGATCTTGATGGTTAACGTCCTTTCAATCTGTCTTCTCACTATCACCTAGATCTTCCCAGTAGGTGGAGGGTGTTATTCTACCCTTACAGTCACCAGACATATTTACCTCCTAGTTACATTTTTCATTCTTTGAATATGCTGTTCTCTGAGAGACAGATGTTATTCCCTTCTCATTTTCTAACACATCCTCTGAAGTGGTAGCACTGACAGTAGCCTAAGGTGGAAAAGTCCCTAAAACAGGCCAAATTAGTCTGTTACCGCGCAAGCTCCTCATAGCACTAATTGAAATAAAGACATCATTTATACATTCTTGCAAACACAAGATATTTCAAAATATCTTGATATTTCTTTATCTGTATCACTCACCATTTCTACTTGCACTTTAAAATGAGGAAGGACATAAATATAAAATGGCTCCAATAGTAATAGCATACCCTGCAGTTGCCAGGAACAGTTTATACCAAGGAAACACTGGGCATATGCTGACTTGACAACTGGCAGGGCTTGATTGCACATGCTGCACTGTAAAAACACCTTTTTAACTACCTCAAAGGAATTGTGTTATTTTATTTTCTTATTTTGAGATAAAATTTGCAAACCAAATGACTTTCTGCAAAGTTTCAAATAGGTGTTCTTATCCAGGAACCACAGAGAATTATGCTTTTATTTTTCTAATTTTTAGTATCTTATTCCTCTGTGAATTAGATCTGATTTAATTTATTTTGTAGTAATCATAATTATATTGTAATTTTATCATATCTATAGATTGATTTCCTGATACTTAAAGTGGTTATGATTGGGTGTTCCACAAATTTAAATACTTTTCATTCATTAGATATTAATAGAAGAACACAGGATGTTTTTATTCATATAATAAATATGTAGATGAAACATAATGCATGTGTGCACTTGAGTTTTTGTATGTACTACTCTGTGTATGTATGTATAAAGACACACATGCAGTCTCATTGAATTTCTTTAACTGTTGCCTTTACAAGTGCTAATAAAACTGAAAATAAACTCAGTCGACTTCCCCAGTAAGATATTTTCTCATTCATCCTTGAAGTAAACTAAAACAAAATATAAAATGAAGACCCAGTCTTGAAAACACTTTCCCAAAACTTTTGGAAAAGGGATGAGTTTAGCAACTTACTCAAATGACAAAAAGATGGATCAAAATCCTATTAGAGTCAATTCTTTCCATTAACTAAAATAGGTTTTGGATGAGGCCCACAGCATACATGTTTTTAGTGATTTGTACTAAAAATTTTGAAAGAAATGACAGCAACGCATTAAAATGACATACTGAAAATGTGCTTTGTGCTATACTAAAAATAGCTTCTACATCGTCTTTAAAGAGAGAGCTCATCAAGGCTGTTGAATAACCAGTGTAATAGCTGGCCAGATGCCATAATGAGATTTATGTAAAATATTGCGTGGGCAGAAATTATAATTGCTTTTTTGTTGTTGTTGTCACAGAAAAGAAGTTTTCATTTTTCAATTTCCAGCTTTATGAAGTTCATTTAACAGGCACAGATTACAGTTTGACTCCAGGTTATCACTACCTATATGTCAAATGCATCAATAAAAATTGTATGCATATCTGTTAGCAAAATTGCCAAGCCTTAGCCTATTATCAGACGACTTAAATATTTCTCTGATACGCATTGTAAAACTTGGGGTTTATGCACACTAAATGTTTTTCTGTTTAAAAATTTATATTTAAAAAAAAATGATACTGTCTCTCAACATTAAGTAAAAAAAAAAAATCACTTGAAAGATAACACTTTAATTGAAATGGAAGTTCTTGACATCTGTTTGAAGAGAATTACTTAACTGTGCTGAACCAATAGCAAGATAATTCACAGTAAAAAAAAATAAAAATAAAATAGCACAGGCACAGTGTTTTATACCAGCTGTGTACTTCCTTAGAGAAATTGGAGATTTCTTTTTGCATACATACAAAATATGTGTAAGCAGCTCTCGGACTGATATCTGAAATATCTTCTCAAATACCTCATGTTTATCAAGGAGATGCTTCAGCTTCACTTCAGCCTTACTACAATTTATGATGAGGATGTTGATACATTGGAACATTTTCCCAGAGACGTTGTCGATGCCCCATCATTGGAAGTGTTCAAGGTCAGATTGGATGGGGCTTTGAGCAACCTGGTGTACTGAAAGATGTCTCTGACCTACAGAATTTTTTATGGTCATCCTTCTCCTGCCATTTGGTAAACTTAGTCACTATGGTTGGCAGCTTGAAGAAGTAAACCTGTTCTTGTAAAAAAGCTTTGTTGGCTCATAGAGAGTTATAGGGCTAAATCACTGCTGACATAGAAGTTAATGTTCCACCTGGAAAGTCTCAAAAGTGTTCAGTTTTTTAAATTACACGGGTTTTTTTCTTCTTTTCGTGTACATCACCTAATCTTGGAAAAGTTGTTTAAAAAGTTGTTAGAATGCCATCTAGTATGATAGGAACCTTGTAGCATAGGCAGCTCAGCAGGAACAAGAATTTTTTGTAGGAATTCACAGATGAATCAGAGAAAAGTAAGATTAGGATTTCTCAAGGCACAGATTACTACAATAGTGCTCGGGTACATACTTACAACTGCTCATGTCCGAAACTTGCTCTCTTTAGTACTGTATTAAATATGTTTCACTACTGTCTACACAAATAATTTTATATTTAATACTGAAGAGAAAATTATGTCTTGGAATAAGCAATTGGATTTCATATTTTTTTATGATGTATTACCAATAAAATTAGGAACTGTTTTCCGTACATGCTACCAAACACTGCATTGATTAACATTGATATAAATCCAATCTGGATGTATAAGTATGTATGTCTCTGTGTGTATATATATAAGATTAATTCATATAAAAGATTTTGCATATGGAGGATGTAAGTTAGTATCTGATTCATGCAATATGCATTCTAATGATACCACAGGAGAAAGACATAGGATGAAACAGGGAAAAAGAAAAGTACAGGGAGAGAAGTCGAAAGAAAGAAAGGATGGGAGGACTAGGGTGCAGAAAGAAGAGAGGGAGGGAAGAATTGGAAAGTCTTTTTGAAGACCTTCTCTGAATTGAATTGTATTGATGACAGCTGAGAAAAAAACTATTTATCAGAGTCTTTTACTTAATGGTGGGAATTTTTCTGACTCAAAAGAAATATTTGCAGAGGATGGATTATCAGGTCATGAGGCAAAGTGTGATGGGGATAGAAAATATTATCAAAGACCATTTAAGGTCTTTGTAAGACTTAGATTTCTGAATTGAGATAAATTGTACTAATCAGAAGTGGTGAAACCACAAGGGCATTGTAGTCATAATCAAAAAATCTGTTGATGAAATCTTCATGTATTAGCATAAATATATAAGCCTATAATGTTATATATGTTGCAGTGAAGTTTAATGCCAGTATTACTGTTGTATTTTGGAATCTGTATTGTAGCAGTCTTCTACAGAGAAAGTTAAGTTGCAGCCCATTCAGGAAAGTTGAATATCAAATGTCAGTCCTTTCTTCAGTTTCTTCACTGGGTGTTTTACTCTTTTCGTAGTGTTACCATATATGGGTACAGAAAACCTTTTTATTAAGTCCAAATGATATATATAGGACACAGAGAAAATACATATTATTCTAAAAAATTACTAAAATTATTAATAAAATCTGATCTCTGAAGAATGTTTTCAAATTAGGTTGAATTTCTTCAGAAGGTCTGAACATAGTCAAAGTGATAAATCTCTCTTTTATATGGGAAGTACTTCAAGCTTCCTTCTTGCACTGATTATTCGGTGCACATCTGTTAGGGAGAAATATCTATGTTCAGGACTAATGCAGAAAAGATTGTTCTACTAAAAAACTTTTAATTTATTTGATGAAATTCTACATGAAATAGTTTATTAAGGTATGTCTACTTCTTTTTTATATTAATTTAATGAAGAAATTAATTCCAGGTCATTCAGAAGCTTGCAGTTCTCATAAATGTGCTTCAAAAATTAACCAGTGGGGACCCTCTAAATTGAACTTTATAAACAGCATTTGAAATTACATTTTCAGACTGCTCAACAACAAATTCTTTTTAATTGTTTATATTGACCTTGCTTTTCCAATAAAAAAACCTCTTAAATTGTCTAATGTTTCCCTGAATAGAAAAGATTTAATTAGGCTCAATTTGCACAATTAGGGATCATAAAGAGATTATAATTTGCAATGCAAAACTGTGGAGCATCATTAAGGTTACATTCGGTATGGTAGTTATAAGAAATTGTATTGAATAAATATCTGTAGCTTAAGGTCAAACAGTATTATAAAAATATAAATCTTCATTTGAAGATATAATTGTTTTTTTTTTTTCCTGGATATTACTGTCCACTGTAGAAAGGCTGAAGAGGTGGAGCTAGTTCATGTATATATGACCGATATTTTAAACTGTTATTACATAATTATTTTGAAGGACCATATGATTGAAATCTTTTTTTGTGGCTTATTATATAGATTATTAAAAGTCCCCTCAATCAGTCACTTTTGCTGGAAGCGAGGCTTAATGAGGAAAAAAAAAATCATTTTTTATGAATCAAAGCTAACATGAAATCCATTTTTCCTTTGGTAGCTTTTCCTGTTCTTGTTTTATTTCATTTACTACTGTCAGATGAAAATGTTTTAAGCAGCATGAAAAAATATACTGAGAGAATGTCTCCTTTCTAATTATATTACATATATTTAAAATAGCCCTTCTAAACTATTTTTAATTGGAAACAGACTTCACAGATAAGCAATTTTGTCATTATACTTCTTTGCTCATCAACTTTTAAAAATGCTGCAAGGGAGACAGAAGGGGACACCTTCACCTGTCAGAAGTAAGAATTGGAGACAACAGGAAAACAAGATTGCTTGCATTATGGGAATAGGCTTTGCCACCACTATTGAAAGAGGTTTATTTTCATTTTGAAAATACCTGAATATATATTCAACAAGATCTAAATTTTGTCCAGTAAAATGCTATCTATTCAGTATGTAGAAGAGTATGCATTCAGCAAAAGCTGAAAAATAAATGACAAAATCTTGGTTGCAGTTATGCTATGCTGATTTAATGCGAAGTGTGATGGCTTCAGATATGTTGTTTTCAATAATATACATTAAATTCCAGAGAAGTATTTATTCATAGCAAAGTAGCAGATGCTGCTGAATTGTGTTAGCTTGGATGAATATATGTTGTGTGGAAATATGCATTGGATGGGCAAGTACTTCCAACTGGAGCTGAGAAATACATTTATTGATGTGAATGGAAACATACTGGTTTTGTCAAAAAGTTGCTGGCTTCTATAAATATGTGTTTTGAAAGAAAACCTATTTATATATAAAAATGTAATTCTATCAGTTGGAAGGTACTGTTATTGATTTCAGAAGCAATTGACAGTGTATTAGATTCAGCAAAATGACATTGATTTCAGTGACTATTGCATGTATTTCCCTGAAATTGTACTGTTGTTGAAAAATAAAACAAGCTCAAATCCAAGAACGTTTTTAGTCTCAAAGACTTTTGAAAACCTTATGTAGATGAACCCTCTCAGTCTTTATTAAATTTTGAGGTTTGTCTTGGATCCTTTAATTTTTAGTTGTCTTTATATTACTGAGACTTCCATTTCAGTAATTGATGAGCTTCCTTTTATTCACAGCTCTTTGATTTCTGATTGATGCACACCATTCATAGCTATGCCTTTGTTGATCTAACACTGGTAGTGTTAGCTGTTAGTGTTAACTGTTTTAAAGACTTATTCTTTCAAACTTTGCTTAGGAGAAGATCTGAAAAGTGGACCTTTATTTCCCATTATGTTCTTTATTGTTATTTGAGCAAGGGGATAATACTTCATTCCTTTTCTTTTCTGAGAAGTAAAAAAGTAGCTTTCATGTCGATTGTCCTTTCTGATGCTTCACCAGAACCTGAATAAATTTCCTTGGAAATAAGCAGAATTCATACAGAAGTATCCCTGTCCTATGTTTCAAATTTAATTTCTAAGATTTTTTTATAAGGTATGGATTTTTTTTTGCCTTTTTCCTAGTGGAAGCTTCATCTCTTACGGATGAAGTAGCCACTAGAAAATTAAGATAAGAATAATAAAAAATAATATCTTATTCCTCCTAAGCTAATAATATCTATGGTTCCATGTGTGACGAAACAGCGAGATAGGACTTCACTGCGAGGTTCAAATTAATTTATTTGGACTTCACTCACAGGTCCAATACGTCACTATTGCAGGTCCTA
>JAOQGH010000001.1:133466219-133477415 GCA_025769975.1 Gallinago jamesoni
TAAAAGAGTGCACCAATCACAATCTTAGTAGCATGCCATATACCATACGTATGTTTCTTAATCACTTACCCTCTCTCCCATGGGGTTTCTATGACTATTTTATGAGTTGTCAATGCCAAAAAAAAATCATATTGTAAGGGATTTTATCTTAAATAAGTACTTTCATTTAAATGTTTAGTTTGTTACATTTTAACATGTTTTGATAAAATATTTTGGAATTTTTTTTTTCCACCTCATTTCCTGTTGCAAAACCAGTTTCTGTGATCTCAAATTTCCAAAGCTGCTAGATTTCAACACCCAAAATACACTACTTGTTACCTTACCTCCTGATTCCTGTATGTACTCAGTCATTGACAGCTTATTTTACTCCCATGTCTTCTTTCCTTTCTAATGTTTCTTCACCCTTGTTCAAGATTCCTATTTAGCTACTTTGAGAACACTGTTAAAGCCAGAGAGAAGCATTCTCCCATTCCCTCAAATGAACCGACACAGTTCTTGGACAAGAATCCTGACAAAAATAAATAGGAGCACTGAGTTGCACTGTATTTCAACACTCTACGGTTAGAAATTCCTGCCAGTAAGTAAAACTCTCAAATATCAAAGAGTAGATTATCACTATTTTGAGCTTTAGTAGTGGATTTTATACACTTACCCTGAGGAGCAGCAGAAATGGTTTATGAGCTTCTGAGGCACTGCACAGTAAGCAGAGAAACTGAACAGCAAGCCTAGAAAGTAACATTAGTAGGATTTACTTAGATGATCTTGGAACTAAGATAATCATCTCAGCTTAGTCCTTTTTCTGGCAGATGAGAATCCTCAATTCACTGAGGATTGATGTCAAGAAGTAAAACATGAAAACTGAGCTTGTGCAATGAAGTAAAAAAGCATTGATATGAAGACATGAATATTTCAGATCATATTTGTATAATTTAAGGGTGCTGTGTTAGGGATGAGTTAAAGTTACTTTAACTTTTGGAAAAAGTTAAGGTAGAAGTTGCAGTGTGTTCCTGTTGCTAGCTTCCTTAGACCTCTCAAGTACAAATCTCAAGAACAGAATACAGTGGTAGCCAGAGTTGAAATCTGGGGGAAGTAGAGTGGTTAAAACCAATCATTCTCTATACTAGCTTTTGTATTTCAGATGATGTAAGAAAAAACTCCAACAACAAAGTGATATTCTTTGACCAATAATTTTTAGGTTTATTTCCATCAAGATACAGGAAATATAAAGAAAAAAAAAAAAAAAAAAAAAAGGAATGCAAAGGAATAACACTCAAATTTGCAGTAAAATTCACCTGAGAAACTTCTTCTACACATTCTAGCTGTTCTAAGTAGAAGTGGCATGCTAAACTGGTTTTGATAGCCCAATGGAAAACTAGTATTTATGAAGACATAGAGGAAAACAAATTGTTGAAGACCAAGGACCACTTTCATGTATGTGTAGCTAATATAATTGAAATAGAAATTAAAGTTAGATTAAAAATTGTTATAGCAATGATGAAAAGTTATGAAATATAATATGCACACAGGTACACATATCAAACAGCTGGTAAAAACATCAGTTAGTTGTAGATTGTTCAGTTAACTGTAAATATTTAAACAAGAAAAAGATGCTGGTACAGGCAAGAGAGCAAGAGATGGGAAATTATTTTTCCTTACTATCAAATAGGGTTATAGTATAAATAATTTCAAGGTCTTCTGGAACCTTTGAAATTGCTGTGCTGTTCTTTTTTAAAAGAAAACAAGAAAATACCTTGCTGGCCATAAGTGATGGCACACCAGTGATGTTACATAGGGTGACAGATTCAAGTTCTTCTGATTGCAATGTGGGACTTCAAAGTGAGACTATTTCTGTTAGATTTGTGTCAGAAGCTTTGAACTGTAGAGACACCTTTTGTTCCCCTTCTCCCAAAGACTATTTTTATGAAGTAGAGCAGTTCCAATGGGAAGGAGGGAAAGTTCACCACTTCCTGCTTAAAAAAGAAATAGTGTCACTACAAGTAAGAACACTAAGTTCAGGTATTACTTCGGAGTGAGGTAGGTATTTGATTCTGGATTTGACCTGAATTTATTAAGCACTGGGGTCCTGCTTTTGCTGAAAAATTGATGGAACTGAGATCCTTTCTTCAATTAATATTATGCTTAAATGAATATGTTCCCACAAAAAAAAATATTTTAGGGAAATTAACATTTCTATCAGTGAGTGTGTAACAGAGTAATTTCAAAAAAAAAGTCTGTTGAAGATAATAAAAACTCTGTAATTATATTCTCTGGTTAATTCATAAGGAATCAATTTTATAAGGGTACCTTCAAAGCTACTACAGTTCACCCTATCAGATCACATTTCTTGCCGGTATTAGGGTTCTCTTTCTGTGGTTACTTGAAAACACAATAATTTGGAATGATTATTTTTTAGTGTTTTTAGGAGGGCTTATGAAATACGGAATACAGTATTTGGAAAGCTGAATAGACTTTACTTCAACAAAATGAGAGAAACTTTGAATAAAGAAATCTCAGTTTAAAACCTAATCTTCAATGACACTGTGCTGTATTTAAAACCTTGATCTTAAGTTTTCCATGCAGAAAAATTTTGTCTTCATTCAAAGAAAAAACTGGGAAAAAAAAAAAGCTTAACACGGTAAATGTCGTGATTTAACTTCAGGTGACAACAAAGAACCATGCAGCTGCTCACTCACCCCTCCCACAGCTGTGGGATAGGGGTACAATTGGAAGAAAAAGGCAAAACTCATGGGCTGAGTGACTCATGAGATGATGATACCGATAGAAGAATATACAGAACATGACTAATGTACTCACCCAGTGCTGTGCTCCAGGCCGTTCCCAATCAGAGACTTCCTACCTCCTCCCCCAGCCAGCTCCCTAGGCTATAAACTGGGCATGGGTACCTCACATGTACCCAGTACTTGTGCCCTGTTCCATCTTCTTGTAAAAATTAGCCCTACCCCTGACAGAACGAGGACAGCAAAATAAGAAAAACTGCTTGCAAGAACCTATAGACTTGATTTGGTTTAAAAAGGGAGATATAAAATCCATGTGAGAAAAATATGTGTACCGTATACATAAATAGCACATGAATCATAATACTGTTTCTATTCCTGTTCTAAAGACGTATTCTTTGATAGATCCATTCTGTATTACTTAAGATATGTAGCAGGACAATGTCTGTCACTGACTGTTCATAAGTTTCTAAGACTATTTTTATTTTATTTTTTGTGTGTGTGTCGGTTAGCATAAAATATCAACAAGGGGAATAACTTTGATAAAATAACTTTGTTAGTTTCACAAAGAGAATCCCCTGCTAGATTTTTGTAGAACTTTCAATACATTTTATTTTTTTAAGAACCAAATGAGTGTCTATATTTGTACATAAGAGCAATCATAGTAATAATTAACAAATGAAAATAATAGCAGCAGAAACACAAATGGAACATGAGTTGAGTATTAAAGTATTGTCACAACACTGCAGTTTTCTGAACTGTGGAGAGAAGTGTGAATGTTTGCTACAGTCGCATAATGATCCCCAGAGTCATACCTGAAGATTCAAAATTTATCTCCTGAGAGAAAAAAAAAAAACAGTGGTAGGTATGTATTCAACGTATACACACACACACTGTACCCTAAAAGATATGGAAAAGACCAGGTGACTGTGCATGCTCTGAGGGTCTGCTAGCATGAAAATTTTTGTCATTGCATAGCAATTCTGTAAACCAATTACCTTTGAGATTGCACATTGCTAATAAGCTGCCTTCATTCTAAGTCACAGAAGATTTGTGACACATTATTCTCACTGTAAGAAAATACATGGTCCAGCAACTTCTGAGCAATCTGTGGAATGTAAATAAAAAACTCCATGCTGCTTTGGGGAAAGTTTCCATTAGTTATGTAGGAGTTTCCCAACCATAAACAGTACCTTTAAAAGAGTGAGCAAATCTAAAGAGATTGAAATTTGCTGTCCTAAATCTATATTGCAGGAGATGGGTGATTTGTGGTAAAAGGTATGTAATGAAATACAGAAATGTTTTTGATGGAAAGACCAGGTTGTTCCCTGTACGTGTACGTATTCCTAAGTGGTAAAGCTTTGATTTCATCAGTTCTTGTTCTTTTCACATTAAAGCACGTTCCTACATACAAGGAGGTTATATATTATGCTGAGCTAAAATATCTTTATACAATTAAAACAACATCCTCATAAACACGCAGCACTGTAAGAAACTTGTCTTAAAAGTAAGATCATTTCAGGTTTCCAAAATAGTTTCTACATAAAACCTGATGACAACCACAACAAAAACTGGGGGGAAAAAAAAGAATGAAATATCTATAGAAAATAACACAGGAGAAGAAAATCAGGCAGGCAGTGAAGTTTTTCAGAAAAAAAAACAAAAAAAAACCAAAAAAACCAAAACAGAACAACAAAGGACTACATTCAAAATAAGCATAATCCCTGGTTTTGTTAAAAGCACGGTGGTAGCTCACCATCTGCTTTATATTATTTTAATAGCCAGGTTTTATTCCATTGTATTTTGGATTGAGTAGGTAATGACTTGTATTTTGATTTCACTTCTTTCTACATTACTTCTTCCCTCTCTGCACCACTTCCCATTAAAACTAAAAGATACACATATATATATGAACATAATAAATGTTCATAACGCAGCTGCCCTGGAAGCTTATTCCAGCTTCATTCTTTGCCTGGAAGACATCTGTTCAGTAATTATATGACCAGCAGTACATTAGCCACATTGTTTGCTGGATTGCAGGTGTTTAAATCTATAGGGAGGAGGTCATTACATTACTATTTCTCTCCATCTGGCCCCAAGAAAGCAAAGTGTATATGGGCCACTGAGACTGCTCACTTCAGAGGATGTCTCTCTGTCCATCAAACAGAACTTGCCACACTTCCTGAATTTCTAAGGTGGCAGCCATTATGAATGCCATTTTGTGAGGCTTATTAAAAATAGTACTGTGCCAAGAAAATTGACTTACTCCTAAGTGTGCATACACACTAACACATGTATCTCCAAATTCCTTTGTGTGCATTCTATTTTTCTCCCTGTTTTTACTGTAACTTAAAAAAAAAAAATGTTCCCTGGAGAAAGGGGGTTTGGAGCTGGAGCTTTACAGTAGAATTCAGCCAATAGTAGAAAGGTTGGTAGCAAATATTTCAGTGTGGACAGCCATGAGGTACATGAGAAAAAAATTCCTGGACAATGCACTGAATCCAACTGCATATCTTTGTTGAATTCACTAGTTTGTGATACAAATTGATTAGACAATTAAAAACAGAGGAGACATGGTTTAACTTTGACAAACCATGTCACCGTGGCATTGTTTCTATAAATTCACTGAGAGATAATCATTAAGGAGGAAGGAAGACTATTGAAGCCACAGTTTTTTTACTGGAAATCTGTTGTCAGCTTGCCACTGGATAATCCAGCAGTGAGTCTGAAAGCTTTTTATTACGCTTACAACTGCCCAAGTGTCTCCCACTATTAATTTGCAAATCTGGATATGCAACTAAGCAGACTGCTATAGCTATGCCTTGTGTGTAGAGGATGGAGAAAATTTCCTATAGGAAGAAATTGAACAGACTCAATTTGCAAATAATTAGTGGATTTTAATGAGTTCTCTTGGCTGAAAACCAGATTAATATTTTTGACCCTTTAAATAGAAAGATATTGGAGCAATTTGTAAAGGTGTAGGAGAGTTTATATTGAAAATTGATGTACTTATAGATATTGCTATATGGTGTATTTGGCTACAGGAGACAGAGACTCAAACTAAATGATCTAGAACATCCTTTGCGGTCCTTTCTTTTTAAAGCATCAGTGAAACAAAGAAGAATTTCACCATGCTGCTGCTCTCAAAGGGAAAATTTTGGCCTACAGGTCCTAATTTTCTGTTATCACTGATTCCACAGAACCACAGAATGGTTGAAATTGGAAAGGACCTCTGGAGGTCATCATGTCAAACCCTACTGCACAAGCAGGACCAACTAGAACTGACTGCCTGGGTCCATTTCCAGATCACTTTTAAATACTTTGGAGGATGAAAACTCCACAGCCTCTCTGGGAAATCTGTCAGTCTCACAGTAAAAATAGTATTTCCTTATGTACAAACAAAACCTACCATGTTTCCTTCTGTGCCAGTTGTCTCTTGTACTGCCAATGATGATAGTGACTGTTGAAACACCAAACATTATTAACAGCAAATAAATCAGGGGAAAATTTGTGCAGAATATTTTTCCTCTGTAAAGCTACTTGCAAAACATTTCTCCTTCTTGCTTTCTGTATCTCTGTGGAAATGATTTTACAAGCATATGCATAAAATTAGAAATTCTTTTCTTGGATATAAATATTTAAATGCAAATTTAGCTATGGAAAAAAAAATTTATTCTTCATATGTGTAATGGTTTAACCCCAGTAGGCAACAAAGCACCACACAGATGCTCACTCACTTTACCCAAAGGGATGGAGCAGAGAATTGGAAGAGGAAAAGTGAGAAAACTCATGAGTTGAGATAAAGACAGTTTAACAGGTAAAGCAAAAGCTGCATATGTAAGCAAAGCAAAATATGGAATTCATCAGCAGGCAGGTCTTCATCCCTTTCCAGGAAAGCAGGGTTCCATCACATGCAATGGTTACTTGGGAAGACAAACACCGTAACTCTAAACTTCCCTCCTTCCTCTCTCTTTCCCCCAGTTTTACAGCTGAGCTTGATGTTATATGGTATAGAATATGCCTTTGGCCAGTTTGGGTAAGCTGTCCTGGCTGTGTCACCTCCCAGCTATTTTACACCCCCAGCATACTTGCTGTTTGAGGAACATGAGAAGCAGAAAAGGTCCTAATGATGTTCAAGGCCTGGTCAGCTTTAACTGAATCATCCTTGTGTTAACAACATTGATTTTGTCAGAAATCCAAAACGTGATACCATAAAACCTACTATGAAGAAAATTATCCTAGCCAAAACCAGAAAAAAATACAATATGCTTCAATAAAACAAAACTTTCAACTGGGGAATGAAACCCAGAAACCTCTTATCAATTTTTTTTCTAAGACTTTTCTTTTATATTTGCAACAGACAAGATTGGATCTGGTGAGTTACAAGCACTGGTGAGTCCCTCCCACGTGGAATGGAAACACTAGTTTGTAGACTAGACCCTCTTTTCAGGGAAGTTTGCCACCTCTCTTGAGCACAAATTTGTGATGTTACCACATGACTGAAGAACCTAGTACAAACTTCTATCTGTTCCTGCTCTTTCATGTGGGTACTTACGATGTCACAACAAAAAGTCTGAGGTGAATCAAAGGAGATTTCAAACCCCTGGGAAGAATGCTAAAAAATGTGGGAGCACAGGTAGTGTTTTCTTCAATCTTCCCAGGATTACTTAATTACTTAGTTGTACAGCCCTTACAGTTAGTGATGATGTGGTTGAGAGCCTTTGGGCGAGGATTAAGGGGATAAAAAACAGAGTAGTCTCTTTTGAAGTCTAGGGCGGAAAAAGACTCTTTTAGCTCTTAAAGTAAGGTGGAATGAACCAAAATATTTTACTGTTCCAACATCAATCTGATAAGTTCTAAGGCATCCTGGCTTGCATTAGAAATCGTGTGGCCAGTAGAAGTAGCGAGGTGATTGTCCCCCTGTACTCTGCACAGGTGAGGCCACACCTCAAGTATTATGTCCAGTTTTGGGCACCTCAATGCAAGAGAGGTATCAAGGTGCTGGAGCCAGTGCAGAGGAGGGCATTGAAGCTGGTGAAGGGCCTGGAGAACAAATTGTATGAAAAGCGGTTGAAGGAGCTGGGACTCTTTAGTTTGAGGAAGAGGAGACTGGGGATGACTTCATCACTCTCTACAAATATGTGAAAGGACACTGTAGAGAGGTTGGTGCTGGTCTTTTCTCACAGGTAATTAGTGGTAGAACAAGAGGGAAAGGTTTCAAGCTACAACAGGGTAGGTTTAATCTGAACATTAGAAAAGAGTTTTTTATAGAAAGAGTAGTCAGGCATTGGAATAGGCAGTCCAGGGAGGTGGTTGAGTCACAATCCTTGGATGTGTTTAAGAGTCATTTAGTTGTGGTGTTGGGGGATATGGTGTAGGGGAGAACTTTGTAGAGTAGGGTAGATGGTTGGACTCGATGATCCCAAGGGTCTTTTCCAACTGAAATGATTCTATGATTCAATGACGTGATTAAGATCATATGTTCTTCTAATCATGTATAGTTTATGTTAAAGAGGTCACTTGTTGCCTTTGTTTTTATTTTGTATTTTTAAACTGAACATTTTTTTCCTCTAAGAAATTCGGAGTAATAATATAAATTAACAGGGTTGCAAAAATTTGTAGAAGATAAATTTTTAATCCCAGAAGGAACCACTTTACATCAAAATAATAGTTTTGAAAAATGGATGGAGAACACGAAACAAAACATAAGTTCAGCTCTATCTGCTAAGGTGTTTATCTTCTGTCAACAAAATAAGATCAGTGTCTCCAGAACAAATCTGAAAAAATAATACAGAACTAAAATCTAATGGATATGTTTATTTTCATTATGTTGTGACCAAGTATTTTCTTGATGTACTTTTTTCATATCTATGTGTATTAGGTTCACATTGTCCTATCTATACTGCTAAACACTGCCTTATATCTTAGCAAGATGCAGGTAAGCATGAAAAAGGATGTAACTCATTCAAAGATAAAAAAGAAATACAAGGAAGAGGTACAGGAACACAGGAAGTACAGGAACACAAGAAATACAGGAACAAAAGGAAAGTTTACAGCCTTTGGAAAAGGGGGCTAGCAACTTATGAGGAATATCAAGTTATAGTGAAAATATGCAGGGGGAAAATTAGAACGACCAAAGTTCAAGAAGAACTCAACTTTGCTGCTGCAGTTAAAGATAACAAGAAGAGATTCTTCCAGTACATCAGTAGAAAAAGAAAGACTAAGGAAAGTGTAGGCCCACTGATGAATGAGATGAGCACCCTGGTGATGGCAGACACAGAGAAGGTGGAGCTACCAAATGCCCTCTTTGCTTCGGTTTTCACTACTAAAGCTGTCCTTCATTTATCCCAGACCCTGGAGACAAGAGGGGAGGTCTGGAGAGAGGAAGAGTTTCCCTCAGTAGAGGAGGATTGGGTCAGAGACTACTTGGCCAAAATGGACATCCATAACCATGGGCCCTGATGGAATGCATCCATGTATGCTGAGAGAGCTGGCAGATGTTATTGCTGAGCCACTCCCCATCATCTTTGAAAGCTCATGGAGACCAAGAGAGGTTCCTGAGGACTGGAAGAAGGCTAATATCACTCCAGTCTTCAAAAAGGGCAAGAAGGAGGACCCAGGGAACTACAGGTCAACTAGTCTCACCTCCATCCCTGGGAAGGTAATGGAGCAACTCGTTCTGGATGTCATCTCAAATACATTGAAGAACAGGAACTTATTAGAAGTGGTCAACATGTATTTACCAAAAGTAATTCATGCTTGACCAATCTGATGGCCTTCCATAATATTATAACTGGATGGCTAGATGAGGGGAGAACAGCAGGTATCATCTACCTTGACTTCAGCAAGGCTTTTGTCACTGTCTCCCATAACATCCTCATTAGGAAACTGAGGAAGTGTAGGCTAGATAGGGGGACAGTGAGGTGGACCAAGAGCTGGCTGAGTGACAGAACTAAGAGGGTTGTGATTAATGGAGCAGGGTTGAGTTGGAGGCCTGTAACCGGCGGGGTCCTCCAGGCATCAATACTTGGTCCAGTCTTGTTTAACATATTCATCAATGTCCTGGACGAGGGGACAGAGTGTATCTTCAGCAAAGATTATCTGGATCATCGCTGATGATACCAAACTGGAAGGGCTGGCTGACACTCCAGAGGGCTCTACTGCCATCCAGCATGACTTGGACAGGCTGGAGAGCTGGGCAGAGAAGAACCTAATAAGTTTCAACAAGGGCAAGTCTAGGGTCCTGCACCTAGGGAAGAAGAATGCCAGGCACCAATATAAGTTAGAGGCAGACTTACCGGAAAGCACTTCTGAAGAGAAGGATCTGGGGGTTCTGGTGGATAGTAAACTATCCATGAGCAAGCAGTGTGCCTTTGTTGCCAGGAGAGCCAAGGGGTCCTGGGCTGCATAGGGAAGAGTGTGGCCAGCAGGTTGAAGGAGGTCATTCTTCCCCTCTTCTCTGAACTGGTGAGGCTACAATTGGAATACTGCATCCAGATCTGGGCTCCCCAGTTCAAGAGAGACAGGGAACTACTGGAAAGAGTCCAATGTAGGGCAACAAAGATGATTAATGATTGGCGCATCTCCCTTATGAGGAAAGGCTCAGGGAGCTGGGACTCTTTAGCGTGGAGGAAAGAAGGCTGAGGGGAGACCTTATTAATGCTTAAAAGTGTCTAAGGGTTGGTTTAAAGGAGGGTGGAACCAGACTCTTTTCAGTGGTTCCCAGTGACAGGACAAGGGGCAATGGGCACAAGCTGGAACATAGGAAGTTCCATTCAAATATGAGAAAAAACTTATTTTATGGTGAGGGTAACAAAGCCCTGGAACAGGCTGCCCTGGGAGGCTGTGGAGTCCCCTTCTCTGGAGATTTTCAAGACCTGCCTGGATGCAGTCCTGAGTAATGTGTTCTAGGCAATCCTGCTTTAGCAGGGGAGTTGGACTAGGTGATTTCTAGTGGTCCCTTCCAACTCTGACAATTCCATGATTCCATGAAGTAAGAAAATGATAAATGGTTATAGAAGAGTTCTGATGTGATGGGAATTAACATAAGATCAGTTTGGCATTTGATTAGTAGTATTCAGTGCAGTCAATACAGGAGCCACTTTGGGAAGGAGTGGAATAGTAACAAAAAAAAACACAAACAAAATTTGCTTTACACAGCAAAGCACTAGATGCCAAAAAGCTTAGAGTTTATATGGTTTTAACTCTATAAAAAATACATTGAATTTCACTGATTTTTTTTTTTAGAGTTGGAAGGGACCATAGAGATCCCCTGCTGAAGCAGGATTGCCTAGAACTAGAGCATGTTACTCAGGACTTCATCCAGGCAGGTCTTGAAAATTTCCAAAGAAGGGGACTCCACGACCAACCTGGGCAGCCTGTTTCAGGGCTCTGTCACCCTCACTGTAAAGAAGTTTTTTCTCATATTTGAGTGGAACCTCTTATGTTCCAACTTGTGCCC
>JAOQGH010000001.1:133477515-133490397 GCA_025769975.1 Gallinago jamesoni
GGACCAAGTATTGACCCCTGGGGGACACCACTGGTTACAGGCCTCCAGCTTGAACCTGCTCCATTAATCATTACCCTACATGCTCATGAGGATCATAAAAAATGCTACTTTTTTAGTATGTTCATCTCTTTTTTCCTATTTTCTGATTTAATTTATAAGACATAAATAGGAGAAACTTTAGCTGAACCATTTGTCTGACATTACCTGACACTGATGAGGTTCAATTACTGAAAGCTTGAATTAAGTTATTGAATTAGCTTAATTTTACACTGCTTTAATTTGACAGAAAATGAATTAAAAGGATTTGACATTGCTGAGATGTCAGTATTTTGACAGACAAACTGTTTAAATTTATAGTGACTAGTTCTTGTGATATTTTTCTATTTTTTTTTAGAGAATTTTTAAATTAATCAATGAAGAGTAACTAAAATAGAATCACTTGACATATTTTACTTAGGTTTTGAACATTTTTCATGCAGGCCGTAACCAATATAGACAAAGCCTATGTCTAGACATAGACAGACCATAAATGGCACATAGACAGGCCTTATATGCCTTCATCTAGAACCTTGAGGCCTAGGCAGGGGAGAAAAAAGGGACATCTCATATTCATGTGATAAAATTTGGTAAAACAGATTTTGTTACTTTATTACATAATATATGAGTGTTTGGCAAGATTCTGATGTTCGGAACCTTACCAAAATGCCACTGGAATGAAAAATTACATCTGTGTGTTATAGTTGCATCTTCCTTTTAACTAGTATGCTGAATTGCAGGAAATGAAATCTGTGTAGATGGGGTTTCCATATTTCTATGCTTTTAATATATTTTTATCATCTTGCAGGTTCTACCTGCTCAGATGGAAGGAGTAACTCAGCCATGAGAAAGCCATGAGAAAGCTCAGAGCTGAATTTACGCTTCTGTTCATACTGCAGCCTTATTTGCTTGCCTGAACAACCAGGACAGGTGCAAGGTAAGACAGAAGGATAGCAGAGTGGAGGTCTTCAGAGGGCTTAAAACAAAGAGAAAGGAATATATGTCTCTATGCTTATTTTAACAAATAATGTGAAGACATGGTTGTGCTTAGTATAGTAAAATATGAGCTGTGATACATCAGTATTTGTAATGTCTTCACTTCCAAAATTATAAAAACTGGCAAATTCTTTAGCTTGTATATGTTATCCCACTTCCCTACTTCTTTTCATAGCCTTCAATTCTATTTAATACAAAGAGGGAGCAAAATTACAAATATTTTTATGCAATTTTATGGCATTTATAGTTTCATTCACCTGTCTAACTGTGCATTAGATTCCATATATGCTTCTGAATACTTACTACCTTAAATCCAAAACACCCTTGTGATCAATTGCTCTATTTGTTGAAATTATTTCTAATTCTCCAAACCTCTATCTAATTTTCAAAGTCGTCTTTTTTTTTTTTCCAAAAAGCAATCTCATACAAAACCACACTCTAGCAATTTTGTTAAAAAACGTACTCTGGCATTAGCATCTTTTTAAATTTAAAACATGGATTTCCCCACAAATGTAGTTTATATCAGAAGCTTTCGTAATTATGTCCATTCCTTTTACAAAAAGACAAAATCCAACAATTTACATATGCAAATATATCTATGAACACTATTTCCATGCTTTGTGTGTTTATTCTAAAATAAAACAAAAGGACAACAATATTTAGCTTTTTAATTGCTTATCACTAATCTCTAGTCTCTGTCCAGGTAACAATATTCTTTGCTGTTCGGCTATTCAAACATGCTTCTTAACTTCTCATTGATGAAATCTCAAGTCTAATCCTCCATACTGTTTTCATACTTGATCCATCTACAGATCATTAAAAATATTCCCTTTTTCTTGCCAAGAATTTTGGCCCTTCAGTGATCTCTGTGCCCACCATGCAGTCTAAATGTTTCAACGGTAATATGTATTAAACTCTCACGTAAGCTTTGCTTTTGCTTCCATAAATGTATTCCTGTTTATTCTTATATTTTTACATGCATCCAGGTACTATTTAGAGATTTACCAAAGACTTAACAAAAAATATATTTTAGAACTGCTGTTTTGAATTGTAAGGAATTGTCTCTTATGAGATCTTCAGTCTGTATTTTCTGTATAAAGCTCTTTTGAAAAGGTCAGAGAGAGCAAAATGAACCATCACATCTCCTGTGGGCACAACAGCAATATGAATTAATGTTGCCAGTAGGTTTTAATGGCTCCATTAACATGTAATCAGTTTAGCCTGTTGCTTAATGGTTAGGTATTCATTTGGGAGACAGAAGCTGAAAGTCTGAACCTTGTCAGACTAAAAAGATATCTGAAGCCTCTCATATCTTAAGTAAGTACTAAAAACATGGGCTATTAAAGAAAATGAGAACAGTAACACACTTTCCTTGCCTTTAATAGAAAGGCCACAATTGTATTTTATAATAACATGTTGTCCATCATATTAGAGTCAGATCCTACAACCAGGTAATTTAAATCATCCACTGAGGTAAATCTCTGGTGACTTTGCTGAGATGCCATGGCAATGCAAGATCAATTCTTAATTGTTAATTATGGAACAAGATCTTAGATTTGCAAGCATTTTAGATAGGAGATATATTTTCTTTGGTGCTCAGTGTGGCAAGACTATGATCCTTCAGACAAGATAAAAGTATGACAGTAATTAATTTATTCAAAAATAAATCAGTAAAAAAAAAATCTATTTACAAACAGGATTTTTTAATTAAATATTCTTTAATAAAGATCTGTTTGTGTAAAGCAAACTTTAAAAAACTGTTTTTATTAATCCCCTTACATAAATGCCAGCTAGTCTTCCATGAGTTGCACAGAAAGTATATTCAGAACATTTGGTATTTTACACAAGCTCTTTAACAATTATTCCTCTTTTTCAGGAAATTAATTAGTATTTTAGGTGCTGAATTTAATGACTTTCCTAACATAAATATGACTGCAAGTTTTGTAGGTATTATATCTGAAGCAAATACAAAATATTATGCTGTTTATTGCTATTTTGACACAGAATAATAAATTATATTTTCATAATAAATAAATAATTAAAAAGTTAACTAAAAAAGCAGGTGAGAAAAGCATAATAAAACTGTGACTAGTAATGTCTGTACTTAATATTATGTTATTACCTTTCATGTTCTGGCCAGAACTATGCAAAAAAAAATTAATTTTTTGGTTCACTGTTCAACAGAAAAAAAAATGTTAAGGTCAAATCTGAAGAAGTTTTTAATTAAATGATACATTTCATTTGACACCTCTCTGCAGTGTTCATTTCTGTTTCTTCTGCTCTTCTACCAGATTAAAGAAAGAAATCATGGTATTTTAAACAAAATGTATCAGACTTCTGTTTTACTTCATCCAAATGCATTTCAAAATATGATTCACTTCAATACATCAAGTTTTTTGCTTGTCCTGTGATTTACATGTGACTGCACCAGTTCAGGACTCACCTGTGAGTGAAACAGGTTGTATTACTAGTATTATGAATAGTGTTAGATTTGAATATTGTGTTTTATTTAATAGCTTGCTTTTAATAGCTTGCTTTCATTCCCATTATCTTGACTGTCACTTTTCTGTTTTCTGTCAAAGAAAGAAGTCAGGCATTCCAGAGACAGACATACTTCCTGTGAAGTAGGAACCCTGACCTGGGTTGTCTAAGGGATCCTTTTGTCCATCAGTTCCTGTGCCACAGTAGGAACACAAAACAGAAGGAAGGAAGAAGGAAGAAGATTTTGCACCATTAAACAGCTTCAGGGATGTGATGTCTTATCATGTCTGAAAAAAAGCTCTATCACTGCACTTGGAAGAGCTGAGGTGTCCAGATTTTAAGACCAGAGAAGGAGAGGAGACCAGAGGGAGGAATAAATCTTCCTAAAACCATCCCGTGTATCTGATGATTGAATACATTTTGTTTTGTGACATGAGAAGTGTGTGTACCTCATATAAGACTGGGATGTGGAGCCTTTGTATCATTTACTTGGCAATGTGGAGGTCTCACCTGGTTTCAGTCAGTTTTCTCTCTCTGAGGAACCTCTCATTCATTAGATTAAAGAGGCTCTTTAAGTTTGTGCAAGTAGAGAAAAAGTCTTCAAATAACAAGTCATCCACCTGTAAGCTTACTTAGGAGTACTATGCATTCCCCCCTTCCTGAAGAGTATGAACAGAGCTGTGGTCTTATGTGCCTCAAGATGCCTAAGTCAACCAGTTCCTTAGCACCTCAAAAATGTTGAGGTAGTCATTACACAGCTGAGTAAAACAGATTGTGACACTTATGTGGTCACATCCACTGGTTTGCTAACTTTTAACCAGTGAACTGAGGGACAATTCAGTGTATCCTGAGTGAATGATAAGTTCTGTGGGGAGGTTCTGGGAGAACTACAAGTACTGATCAGTTGAGCCTTCGTTCTAGCAGAAAAGCAGTCCAGTTACCAGTACATCTGAAAATAGCAGCCAGCCTGAGTGTAAAGCAGGTGCTAAAGAGTGTTTCATGTGTTTATTGGCAAGTTGATGTGAGTACCCAAATAAAATCATAAATTGAATAAAAGCTTATCCAATTGATCCTGGTCAAAGTAATTTTGCATAGGACAAAACAGCTGGAATGGTAATTAACTGTATGATATTTTCTTCTAAGAACTATAAACTACAAACTATTAATTTTTTATATGGAAGGATATCTTATCCTCAGCTCTGTTCATCAGATAGTTACTTAGGAGCTCAGTTTCCAAAGGGGTCATTAAAGTTTTCAATGAATTCCCATTTATTTAGGTAAATGGGTTTTGTTTTCAACTTTCTATGAAGTTAGGGAAGTTATTTCAGTATATGTTATGGGAATGTGTTCAGCAGAGTACTTTATACCTGGCAGTTTCTTCGTGTAGAAACTGAAAGGAATAGCACTGCTATTTGGGTCATTATAATGAGAAGTTAATTAGAGAGGCTGCAACAATGTTATCTCATATTAGCAGTACCGATTGAGTATATAGTTCTTTAAGTTAAATGTAAGATTGGAAAAGTGATCAATTTAAAACTGATGAAGGAATTAAGAGAATCAATACCATATGAAAGATTTTCATATTTACAGTCTATGTCTTTGCAGCTGATTAAAGGATCTCATAAATGTAAGTTATGAACACAAGGGTTAGGTACACTGCCCCTGGATTTCCCAGCCAGAGTTTAATGTCAAGTTTGCATTATATTCTGTCCTGAAAAGAGTCACAAATATCTTGGAAAAAAAACCCTGTATGTGCAAAATGAATCCTCAACTTTACTGTGGTTAAAATGAAATTGTGCCTTCAATCAGATAGTGAGGCCACTACATAGATAGGCAATCACAGGTTAATTGCACTTGCAAATCCTGTTGCAAAAAGGATGGGCATTTGCCTGAAAATGTACTGTGACAGTTTTATCTAACAATTATAACCTTCTCAGTTCTTCATGGCAGTTTATTACATTAAATTTCATAGTTTTCTAAGTAGGATAGCCTCTATATTAAAGTTCCCTAACACTTACTAATATAGAGAAATGTGAAACAGCTTTATTCTTTTTCCTCTGAATGAGTATTGACATCAAATATGGCACCAGAAGTTCAAACTGGAAATTTTTAAGGGAAAGGTGACTTCTCCTATGTCACGAAAATTCATTTAAGTTTTGTGAAGTTACAAATTGGCACAAACTGTCATTTCATGCCTGTGGTTTGGTAATGCAAGATCTTGGGTGTTAGGTTTGGAAGTGAGCCAGAACCCCTACACCTGCTCCTAGGCTGTGCCCATAGTATCTCACATCAATATTTTAGACAGGTCAAACTCTGGACAAAAAGAGGTCTTCTCATCAAAGAGGAGGAGAAGAGGTGAGACCTATGGATAGAGCTCTGGCCCAAGGTTCTCGAACATTTCCAGGCAACCATGGCTTTCTCACTGCATACATGTTAAATTAATCATTTCTTCTTTCAGAACCTAAAATCCTCAGCTTTGATGGGAAATCACTGGTATCATTGTCATGTTCTGCATTTTATGGTCATCTTTCTATGAGTTAGAGGAAAGCTTTGTGTAGATATCAAATGTTATTAACAAAAGAACTACTGAATACACAGAAAGTGGCCCGTGTGGAATAAAGCAACACTGACTTTTTCTACAGACAGGCATTTCAAAAACTGAAGTAACAGATGAAAAATCCTATAACTCAGGGATCAAAAATGAATCTCAGTGGGGAAAACTATCAGCTCTACCAGTGATGGTAATGGTATGAAACTGCGGCAAGGGAGATTTAGATTAGATATTAGGAAGAATTACTTTACTGAAAGAGTGGTCAGGCTCTGGAACAGCCTGCCCAGGGAGAGGGTAGAGTCACCATCCCTGGACGTATTTAAGAAACGTGTAGACATGACTCTTCAGGGCATGCTCTAGTGCCCAAGATTATTGGTTTGTGGTGGGGTGTTGTGTGTGGAGTTGTGTGTGTGGGGTTTAGTTGGTGGGTGCTTTTTTGTGTGTTTTTTCTGTTTTTTGTGGTGTTTTTTTTTGTTTTGTTTTGGGTTGTGGGTGTGGTTTTGTGTTTGTTTGGGTGGATTTTTTTGTTTTGTTTTGTTTTGTTTTTCTGTGTTTTTGGGTTTTTTGTTTTTGTTTTTGTTTTTTAATGGGGTTGGACTCGATGACCTCAAAGGACCCTTCCAACCACTAAGATTCTGTGATTCTGTGATTTCTCAAAAAGATCTACTGTACCTTCATCTTTCCCAGTTTTGGCTCTACAGAGATGCTCCTCAGTTTTAATATAAGCATTACTTAGTGGTCAGTGTTGACCTTTCTAAGGACAGATTCACAAATAATAAAAGACTGCTTTAGAATTTGAGGGATAGAGCTGACAAAGCAAAGTTTTTAATGGAAAAAATAATTAAATAATCTACTTCTAATGAAACCTCAGAAATGTTGTATTCAAGCAAATTAGTATATAAGGCTAAAGTTACCCCATCAGTTATCAATCCATAATAGAAAGAATATTGCTAGTGCTTTGGTCATATGTGATACTAGGCAGGTAAAACTATATGATTATTTGCTGTATTCACATGTTCCCTGCCTCATCTAGTGCATAGGATGAACTGTATTAAATGAGTAAATCAAGATTTTTTTTTAATAAATGAAACTTCCACTTGCTGAAGATGTACACCATAGCACTGGAAGCTGTGAAGAGTGAAGCCAAAATAGAGAAATGAGCAGAAGAAAAAGAATAGATAGCATAATCAAGTAAATATTCCTATTTTACTCCATATTTATTCCGAGCTTTGCTAAAAGTTCCTTTTTAATGTAAGTCATATAAATCCAGATTTTTGCAGATGACAATTAACTACTTTTTGCTTTCAAAAACACTAATTAGAAATAAATAAAAAATAGAATTTGTTTCACAAGAGAATTCAAGATTTTGAATTTTTTTCTCATTCAGATTAGGAGTGAAACAAGCATATCAAATTCCCAAAATAAATTTTGGAAAGAGGATTGGAGCTGAAGGAAAATGTGTAATTTTCTCAACATTTTTTTTTTTCTTAAGATGTTGTATCTGAAAAGCATTCCACAGATGTTTCTATACCAGAAAAATAGCTTTCAGGAATTTTCACTTTTTGTTCCAAAATAATAGCTGAAGACTGGGAAAGCTGTGTTATCCAACTCCTTAGTAAATTTTTTTAGTAAAAAAAAAAAATGCAGTCAGAAAATAAATATGTTCATAGGGAAAAAAGAATAAAGCTGTGTGAATAATAGCTTGATTGTAACTATTAAATTAAATAACTAAAAATAAATAAAGAAAAATGAGAGAGGAATGGGGAGTGGTGGTTTGAGAAGAAATTTATTTATCTATACACCTGCGGTAAGGGGGAGATTGGAAATGAAATTACTCTGTTTCCTTTTCCAGTTGTCTGATCTGAAAAATAAATGAATAATCTGTTATCATGCATTTGTGTTGCAAAGATAAAAATCTGTTATTAATTTTGAACAAATAAAAGTTTTTTAATAGATGCCTTATTTTTTCTTACATAGTACAATGACTCGGTGGCACATTTTGATTTATGATGGCATACTTTGAAATACCCAAGAATATATTGTATCATGAGGATATGTATTTTTAAATATCATTGTTTTCAAATCTCTGCAAATATGGCTTATTTTCCCAATTTCTGTCCATCCTAAAAGTTCCACTGAGTTACCCTCATTCATGTGGAAAGTTTTACGTATGCACATGTTTTGTGTGGAATAATATTTCCCAACAAAAATTGAGAATTAAAGTTATTGAGTACTATGCACATTTTTAACTCCAAAACTTTGCAAGCATGCATGTCTTTTAAGACAATGTTATAATATGTGAGTGTACTATTCTGTTACACCATAACAGCCATTTTATTATGTTTCATTTATTAAATATAAGTACAAATCATTACCATTAATTATTAATAATGTATAATTTAATAATGAAATTGGAAACATGATGAAGCAAAAGACCTAAACCTTCAGCCTTTTCACATGAAAAATTCACTGAGTTCAGTTGAACTCCATTTCTGAAGAATATTCTGTAGAAGTTTTGATACCTAGACTCATTCCTTCTTCTTTCTTACTTTTTTTTTCGGCTGTACACAAACTGAAGATATGCCCAACTAGTCTAGTTGTCTATGGCAGAGTGACTGCATCAATGAACAAAGCAACAACTATGGATGTGATCTACCTGGAATTTTGTAAAGGCTTTGTTATGGTCACCCACAACATTCTTACATCTAAGTCAGAGAGATATAGGTTTGACAGATGGACTGTTAGATGGATAAATAAATGGCTGGAAGGCCACATCCAAAGAATTACAGTCAATGGCTCAGTGTCCAAGAGGAAACCAATAACAAGTGATGTCCCTCAAAGGTCTATACTGGGACCCATACTATTTAATATATTCATCAATGACATAGACAGTGGGATTGAGTGCACTGTCTGCAAGTTTGCAGACTACACCAAGCTAGACGGTGCAGTTGATTTGCTAGAGGGAAGGAATGTCATCCAGAGAAAGGCTTGAGGAGAGAGCCCATGCAACCCTTATCAAGTTCAACAAGACCAAGTGCAAAGTCCTACATCTAGGTCAGGGCAATCCTTAGTAATGAATGAATTGAGATCAGCCCTTTGGAGAAGGACTCGGGGATACCAGTAGATGAAAAATTGTATAGGAGCCAAAAATGTACACTCACAGTGCAGAAAATCAATCACATCTTGGGCTGCATCTAAAGAAGCATAGCCACAAGGTTGAGGGAGGTGATTTTCTCCTCTACTCTACTCTTGTGAGACTCCACCTGGAGTACTGCATTCAGCTCTGGGGTCCTCAGAACAAGAATGACATGGACCTGTTGTAGCAAGTCCAGAGGATTCACTCAAAAACGGTCAGAAGGCTGGAATATCTCTCCTATGAAGACAGGCTGAAAGAGCTGGTGTTGTACAGCCTGGAGAAAAGAAAGGTCCAGGAAGACCTTATTGCAACCTATCAATGCTTAAAGGGCACTTATAAGAAAGATGGAGAGGGCCTTTTTATCAGGGCCTGTAGTGACAGACAATGGGTTGGAACTCTAATTATTCTATGATTCGATGACAAAGGGCAATGCTATTAAACTGAAAGAGGTTAGGTTTAGATTGGACATAAGGAATACATTTTTTGTGTTGAGGGTGGTGAGACACTGGGACAGGTTGTGCAGCAAAGACATGGATGTGCCATCACTGGAAGTGTTCAAGTTCAGGTTGGATACCACTCTGAGCAGCATGATTTAGTGGAAGATGTCCCTGTCCATGGTGGGGACTTGGATTAGTTGATCTTTGAAGGTTTCTTCCTACTCATACCAGTCTATGATCTCTGTACCCTACTAGGTATTCCACAAATACCATACATTGAAAAACTGAAGTTAAACTGGTCTCTTTCTCCTCAGTTGTTATTCTTGCTTTTATGAGACTCCATCCTGCATCTTTCAGATCACTCCAGTTCACTTGTTCTTTCTTCTTTTTGATGTAAAAATAAATCATCATTGTTTGGCTAGTTCAGGTGCTGAAGTCCAAAGCCATTCCTTACCTATTTAGGAAAATAATATTTTTTTTTTTTCACTTTTTGGTGCCACCCCTGACAGAATTTTGAAGTAATATTTATAAGGAGTCTGTATTTTACCCAATTAGATAGGTTTACATTTTCATCTGTCTGTAGATTCAATATTATTATATAGTTTCTATTATAAGCACTCAAAAAGTTTCTGTTTAAATGACTATTAAATGGATTCAATACATAGAATTGTTTGTCTCATAATCCTTAGTGAGTTAGGATGTTTAACCAACTATGATAAATAAAGCTTGAAGGCACTGAGTACTTCAACATCTTCCATTTAATTTTCTGTCAGTATGTTAGTGCATTAAAATAGTGACTATTTCAAGTAGGAAAATATGTGAGAGAAATGTCTATGACTCAAAACAGCATCTGTGACTAGTACTGTTGTGTTTTTTCACAAACGCTGAACTTCATTGGTACAAATGGTTGTGTGGGAGAGAGACATACATTAGCCTATCAGTTTCTAGGAATATACCTTAAATATGAACTGTAATAATGAACAAGTACATTTATTTGACGTCAGACCTAGGGAAATTTAAACAAAATTTCCAATATCAATTTTCAGTTCAGATCTAATTTGTAGATATTTGGGAGTTAGACTAAATGACCTTTGGAGGTCCTTTTCATCCCAAACTAGTCTGTGATTCTATGATTTTGTTCAGAAATAAATTAATGACTGTACATTTAACTATTACTTTAAACTTCAAATTTGTATGGGCTAGAGGCCAGCCTAACCTGTGTGTTGTAAGCTCTCAAGGTACTCAGTAAAAATGAAATTCCATCAAAACCATGTTCTTCAGAGCCACCCATTCTCTGGAGCATATAGGACTTTCTGCCTCAGTCATCTGTAAAAATTTCCCAGAGCAAACCTGCTAAAGTAAAACAGATAAATCTTTCGCCTGTGTGAATGAATGAGTCCATTTCAGTCTCCAGGAGATTATAAAAAAATTAAAAATGCCAATGACAGCTGTTACAGATATGAGGCCAGTCTTTCACAGATGGATTACACACATATTTTCAGCCTGAGTATTTCTATTCAGAAAAGTAAGATGAAATCTCTGCTAGGAATTTGTATAAAGTTATTGAGGGAGAAAAGAAGGAGGAAAGATAAGCCTGCACAAAAGCAATCTGAAAGATATATAGTGCACAAGTATTCAAAAGTTTATTTTTTAGCCTAATTCAGGATCCAACAGATCTCAAATCCCAGAACGGAACAGCTCTAAACCAAAGAAAAATACACATTTTCTTTTTTCTCTATTGTTTTTAAATGGTAATCATGAAGAGAATATATTGAAAAATAAAGGTAGTCTATGAGCACCTATATATATGGCTGAAAAAAAATCTAATTTAGATCATACTTTTAACACACTTCACCTTAAGGGTGAGTATAGTTAGTGCATATTTCGAAGGTAGCCAGAATATCAGTTCCATTCTATCTGGATGCGTGCTTGGTGGATTTCTATTAACATATATTTATACTTCCTTTCTGTGACTCTGGGTCCTTTTTTTCTCCTACATAGTGCAAAAGTAGTCAGGGAAAGGCTGTATAGAGAATAAGCCTTTTTATTATTTTAAGATCAACTTTGTTCAACCTTTATGGTAAGAAAAACAGAAATGACACTGAGATCTAACTGTTGGCTTTTTTTTTTAACAGTTGGCCTCAAAAATATGTATGGTTCAAAAATTATTTTCTAATGATACATTTCTAGGTATGTTCCCAGATAATGAATATTGCTTTCCTACTGTAAAAATGTAGTATTGTCCTTTAGGAAACAAAAGAAAGATAACCATACACAGTTGAGTAAAATGCTAAAATACAAGTAATGCATATTTATGAAAAATTTTTAGAAAAAGGAAAAAAAATTATAGGCATCCTATCATTAGGCTTTGTAACTAGTATCTCTAGGCTGGTCTGTGATGATACATGAACCTGAATTTAGCAGAAACATAAATTCTAACTTTGCTGAAGATAGATAAAGGTATTGCCAATGTAAAATTAACCACTTCATCAAAATATAAAAAACAATGAAACATTACTTTCCCTTGCTGCCTTTTCTTCTGTGTATAAAAGAAGAGGATACAAAAGAAATAAAAGAAAAAAAAAAAAAAAGAAACATAGAACAAATGTCATCCCAGTTTTCAAAAAGGGCAAGAAGGAGGACCTGGGAAACTACATGCCAGTCACCCTCACCTCCATCCATGGAAAGACGATCGAATGGGTCTTTCTGGGCATCATGTCAAAACATATGGAGGAAAAGAGAGCTGTCAGTCAACATGGATTCACTAAGGGCAAGCCATGTCTGATGAACCTGATAGCCTTCTACGGCAGCATGACTGGATGGAGAGATAAGGGGAAGGCAGTGGATGTTGTCTACCTTGACTTCATCAAGGCTTTTGACACAGTCCCCCACAACATCCTCATGGGTAAGCTTAGGAAGTGTGGATTAGAGGAATGGACAGTGAAGTGCACTGAAAACTGACCGAAAGACAGAGCATAGAGGGTCATGATTAGGGGCTCAGAATCTAGTCCATAAAAAGTGGTGGTCCCCAGGGGTCAGTGCTGGGTCCGGTCCTCTTCAATATATTCATCAATGATCTGGATGAAGGGATGGAATGTACCCTCAGCAAGTTTGCTGATGACACAAAACTGGGAGGGGTGGCGGCTGACACACCAGAAGGCTGTGCCACCATACAGCGAGACCTGGACAGGCTGGAGAGTTGGGCAGAGAGGAACCTGATGAAATTCAACAAGGGCAAGTGTAGG
>JAOQGH010000001.1:133505512-133557751 GCA_025769975.1 Gallinago jamesoni
GGACATGTTCCTGTGCAACCTGCTCTAGATGGATCTGCTTTGGCAGGGGGGTTGGAATACATGATCTCCAGTGGTCCTTTCCAATCCCTACCATTCTCTGATTCTGCAATCTCAATTTGAATTATATTACTTTAAATTCACTGATTTTGGGAAGTAAAAGACAGATCTTCGATGAGTAAGAAAAAGTAGAGATATTATTTGGTATAATGTGACTTAAGCTATCATGTTACATGAACATCTACTTCTTATCTCATGTAGGCTGTCTTTCAACATACTAGAGTTCCTCAACAGAGTTCACAGGTTCAGATTCATGCAGATGCCATCAGATAAAATTATCTGTAACGTATAAGTGCCATTTTACTTTCTTGACTATAAAACCAAGCTAGAAATTAGCTCTGAGGTAAACACATGCAATATTGATGCCTAAAGTTGGCTCAAATGGACCCACCTTTGGTGATGAGAATACCTGTAGACTGAAAATAGACAGTTTACTATCAGAACTCAATTAATGTAAAATCTCCTCTAAGAAAATGGTTAAATTAGTACTACTTAATCTATACACTAATAGTAAAAACATTAATAATAATAAAAAATCCTTGTAACACTTATCTCTACTTGTCACAATTTCAATAAAATTATACAAAGACAATAGTTAAGTTAGGTCAAGTTATTCCACATCTTATTGGCCTCTCTGTTATGTGTAGAAGTAGAATTCAGCAACCATGAATATGACCATGGGTTATGGTCATTACAAAACTGTCTCCTCAACACTTCCTGAAGTATTTATGGAAAGGCCACATATTTATGGAAAGCCAAAATCTGGTAATCTCCTGAGTTACTTTAAAATTATGCCAAGGGGCATTTTAAAACTGTAAGAAAGAAGAAAATGGAAGACTCAAATCTCAGTGTTTGATAGAAGAAAGTTTGATCATTTTTCTTTAAACTGTATCTCCATTATAACATTGCATTATGTGTTTCAAAAGTTTTGTTATTATACAGATAAAATAGGAAATACTTAACAAAGGGAAAAAAAAAAAGAGATCACAGTTTTGGCATTATAGTAGTGAACTTGAGCAAATTTCTATCCATACTATTTTTAAGATCAGTTTTATGCTTTGAAAAAACCCTCAAAAACCCCAACAATAAAAACCAACAAAAACTTCTTGCCTAAATACTGTTTTCTGGATTTGATAAAACAGATTTCTACTTCATTGCTAGATAGAAATATTCCACTAAAGTTTACCGTAGTGGTATATTAGGTAACGATATTTGCCATTTAATTTTATTGGAGCAGCAAGAAAATAATTTGCCTCTCACAAAAAAGGTCATATCTATTGAGAGAGTCTGTAGTACAAAATATGGAAAGATAAAGATCACTGTGAACAATTTATTTTTTCAGTCACCGGTAAGATTAACTGAGGAGAAAGCAGATTTTTTTCTGACTAACTTCAATGAAGAAAATTCTTCTGAATTGCTTATAAAATTTAACTCTTATATACACAACAGTCTCCTCTGACTTGGCCTCCTCATTCTTTCTTCAGTCTTTCATTCAGAATTTTATGCTACATATCTGACAAAAGAAACCCAAAACAGTGTTAAGGAATGGAAAGTACTTGTGCTCCTTAGAAATATCCAACTGGTGATATATTTTTCAAACTATTGCATTAGACAACAGAACTAAGAGGAATCTTAGGTAATTCAGTTGAAATACAGAGGGCAGAGCAGAATGAAAGAGTGATTTGATACAAAATATCACCAAGACAAACTCAGAAAAAGTTGAAATTGGGCTAAATTTTTTCTACTCCTTTTAGTATGATTAGACTTTCCCTCAAAGCGTATAATGAAAAATAATCATGCTGACCACTTCTGGTCCCCATTATATCCTTGAGAGATCAGTGAATATGAAGGCAAAGAATCATAGAATCATAAAATTATAGAATGGTTTGCTTTAGAAGGGACCTTCGAAAATCATCTAGTCCAACTTTCCCTGCAATGAGCAGGGACATCAGCTATCTCAGATTGCTCAAAGCCCTGTCCATCCTGACCTTGAATGTTTCCAGGGAGGGGGAGTCTACCACCTCTCTGGGCAACCTGTTCTAGTGTCCCACCCAACTCATCATAAAATAATTCTTCCTTATATCTAGCCTAAATCTACCCTCTTTTAGTTAAAAGACATTCGCCCTTGTCCAATTCCAGGAAGCCCTGTTAAATTTTGTCCTTATCTTTCTTATAAGCCCCCTTGAAGTATTGAATGGCCACAATTAGGTGTTCCCAGAGCCTTCTCTTCTCCAGCCTGAACAACCCCAACTCTCTCAGCCCTTTCTCATAGAAGAGGTGGTCCATCCCTCTGATCATCTTGATGGCCCTCCTCTGGACCTGCTCCAACAGGTCCATGTATTTCTTGGGCTGGGGGCTCCAGAGCTGGATGCAGTGTTCCATGTGGGGTCTCACCAGAGCAGAAGAGAGGGGCAAAATCACCTCCCTTAACCTGCTGGCCACAATTCTTTTGTTGCAGCCCAGGTTGTCGGCTCATATCTAATTTTTCATCTACCAGTACCCCCAAGTCCTTCTTCTCAGGGTTTCTCTCAGTCCATTCACCCCCCAGTCTCTATTGTTATTGGGATTTGCTCAGTTCATTCTGAGAGCAGACAAATTTCACCCTTTTGAAGAGAAGATCAAGATTCACAAAGAGGGCTTTATGTCTTGTTTAGCTTGGATAGGAATTAAACCAATCAAAAGCTCTTGAGAAAAGCTTAAAGCAGGTAGTCCTAACTGTCCCACATGTTGTTAATATAGTCTTGGTATACTCAACATAGCTTAACATTGTTGAGATAAAATAAGAGTCAACTCCATAGCACCTGGGAAACTTTTATAATCAGCAATAGAGCAAGTGCTCACCTTCCTTCCTTCCTTACTTTCTTCCTTGGAATAAATCCTTCCAGAAAACTAGTAGAAAAGTGGGAAAACTGTTATCTACAAGATGTCCCAAAAGCTTTGAGAAGCAGATGAGTTAAATACAATCAGTCACAGGATCACTGTTGATCTACTTCTTAAGTTTAAGATAAATAATTGATAAATAGAGAATAAAACAAGAATGTAAGATAAAAGATTGTTGAAGGGTTGTAGAACTATGGCATAAGTCTGGCAGATGTCTAGATAGGTCACGTGCTCTTATAATAGGAGAAAAAAATATTTCTTGCTTGTTGCTAAGGACCAGAAGGACAGGATACAGTCTATTTAATGTGGGCATATAACATGCATATAAAATAAAGCACTTAAAAAAAATGACCCTCTTGAAGTAAATGCCTAAATCATTGATTGAGGTGGGAGGAGACAAGTGTCTTTGAGAGACTCTGTAAGAAGATTTTGCCAATCTACCCTGGGTTCATCTCAGTGCAGATGAAAATAACAGTCAAATTTAGTACCTATATTTGAGCAGTCCAGTTTGTGTCTTGAGTCTGTTACTTTTAATAAATAGAGATTTTTTTTTCTAATAATAAAGCTCTTGCTTAAAACTGTAAGTCTTTTACTTCTCTATTTGTAACAGTAGAGAAAGTTCCTCTGTATCAAAAGACAGAACTGCATTTCATTCAACAGCTGATGTTCTTGGAATTGTAAAGCATTGTAGTATGTAAGGATTCGTATATTATAAAAGATAAGAAAAATGTAAGGTAGCTTCCCACTAAGAAGACTACATGAGGAATAAGGCAAAATAGGAAGACTTAAAAATCAACAAACATTTTACCCAACTCCTACAAAGCAGTGTGTTGGGTTTTTTTTAACAAAACTGAAATATTAGGTAACATTGTTCACCTTTAAATTGTCTTCTGTGGAAAATAAAATAGGCTATCACCATGACATATGGTTCTAGCATAGGTAGTGGTAAATTTTATACAGCTGTAGTCTTCAGCCTTTCTTAGTTTTATGCAAAAAGTATCAAACCTAAACCAGACTGTTATTTTTGTTTTCACCTTTTTTTTTGCATGTTCATTGTTAAGGTTTCTTATTCTGTGGTTGTTGGTTTTTTTTTTGTAAATGTAGCATAGATCAGGATTTTTTTTGAAGAAAAAAGCCCACATTATACTTAAATTTATTCCTCTGAAATTTAATATAAATTTAAACAGAAACAGTTACTGACTAAAAAGTGGAACACAATGGGTTTGTTTTTTTTTTCTAAATATAAACACTGCTGCTTTCTTTAAAGTACTGAATGTCTATGTAAAATGAAAAAAAACATTCCAGATAACAGTGTTAATTAAAATTTTAATTATATCCATATGAATTACCAAGGGCAGAAGAAAAATCACATAAAGAATACTGCTTAATGTTTTGTGTTTCCTTTTTTTTTTTTTCCTTATTTTTTCTTTTCTATTTTTTTCTCCTCTATCTATTTTTGACAGTTTCTGGAAGCTCATTCAGCTAAACTGGAGAGTGCAAGAGCATCCCCTGCAGGAATATTTTAGCCCACACTGATTTTCTCTTTTTCACAGTGTTTTTGCTTCTGTTAATTTGTATTCATCTTGCATGGTGCACAGTAATTGTGTCTAGAGAATTAGAGAGGGTTGGCTATTGCAGTGGTAATAGAATTACTATCAGTGTTCTAAGCTGGTAAAAGGATTGTGAGTTTCAGTCAGAGGATTTAAAAACACATGCTGAAACGTATATCAGGATTTTTTTTCCGCTGCACTATTTATGGATGTATTTTTCTTTGGGTTTATAAATTGGATCATTTAAAGCCAGCAAATGTTGCTAAGAAAGCTAACAGTACCCTCTGAAAAAGCGCCTTTAGGTTTGTACATGATAACAACATAGAAATGTACCCACATTCTGAAGTGATCTAGAAGTCTGCTTATGTGTCCTGCCTGCAACAGTAATTAATACTTGTTATTTTATAGTAAACTTTTTTTTTCCCTTCCCCCATATGTGCTTTCCAACTTAATGTCCCCAACTTAATTTAAATAAAAGGGAAAGAAGAAAGATATCATAATTAAATACCAACATATTACAGATACGTCCAGAAAGTCTGACTTATGTTGCTTCAGTGGGTGACTGTATGAAAATGCAATAAATGGAGAGCAATTTTCATGTTCTGATAAAAGTGCTATTTTTTTATAATATTCTGAGGGTAAAATTTTAATGAGCACAGATATAGTATTTTTTAGTAATCTATTTATATTATAAAATATTATAAAATCCAGCAATAAAAATCAGAGAAATTATATCTTTTGTTCTCTAAAGGTATTTATATCAGCTGTACATATTCTACCGATAAGAACTAAATTCAGCTTCAACATAAAATGTGAGAAGGAAATTGGTACTATTTCACTATTTCACCTTATTTCAGCAGAAAGATCCATTCTCCCAATCTAACTGAAACTACAGGTCATTTGAAACATGTACGCATGCAAACAACATGAATCAAATTTCAGTGTTGAAAATGACTTCATATTTGTTTAATAAGGGGGAATTTTTGTCTCCTTTCCCTGAACACATTAGAAATCTAAGGTTCCATATACAGAAAAATTTTTGCATTTAATATTCCACGATATAGCAATGCCTGACAATCACTGGGGGCTTGAAATGGAATCCAATGAAATCTACATAATTATTTATTTTTTTATAGAAAGTAGAATAAGGACCTCAGTATGTCCTGTAGCTTTTATTCTTTGTTCTGTTAACCTGACCTTTTATCAGTCTTCATTTCAAAATCTAGAAGACACCCATTTGTATCATTTGTTAAAGAAGCAAAGCAGTGTTCTTTCCCTCACGGCTGGTAGTAGTCAGGGAAAGACTATCCCTTGACCCTTTTTGGCTAATTAACAGTCCCTGCACAGAGATTTGAAACCCCAATGGAAGAAGAGCTGTTTAAACCCCAGCTTCCCATGATATACAGAAAAGTGTGTACTACTCTACTGAAGAAAAGAGTGTCATTTGTGTTTAAAAGAAAGTATTAGTTTTCAGGCCCCTTTGAACCAGTTCATAATACATTTTTCCTGTCTATAACATATAGCAAATGATGCAGAGGTCTTTAGGAAACTGAAAAGATGAGAACAGTTCCAAATTCCCCCATTAGTTTTGCCTTAGATGTCATATCTTTTTGTAGATATTGCCCAACACTTTACACATAAAATTTTATTCAAAACTTGTCTTTTTCTCACTAATCTGATGAGATTTTACACAGAACCATGCTATAAGCAGTAGTTTGAGGTTAACATAAAATGCTTAGTTCATCACTTGTCATCTCCAGGCAGTAGTCTCGAGTCTTTGGTCCATTATTTCAGTCACGTATAAATTGTTTCCATTTACTAGCCTCTTCCATTAGCAAAATTTTCAAGTAACATTATTTGATCTATGTATTATAAGGATTTTAAATAATTTAGCAGTAACACACTTACCTGCTGAACGTATTTAAATGTTAATCTATTTAACTGTGTCCAAGGTTTTTCCTTTCAAAAGTTAAAATGGAATTTTCTAGCTTGCAATATATTTATTAGGCTTTCATATTCTATGCAATATTTACATCTTTTCCTTTTTCAGTTTTATATTGACATAAATTGTGAAATATGATTGTTCATTGTGCTGCATTAGTAGTAGAGGACTAGAGATGCCTAAATGTAAGTGACTAGTGCCATTTGAATGCCCTAGAGTATCTGAAAGACAGTCTATGGAAGAATCTTTCACAAAATACAAAACAGATAGGACACAAAACAGACAGAAGCCCCATGCTTCTGTAGCAGCATCTGAAAGCCACGTGGGATAACCTAGTACACCTCACGTGTAGGTGAATGAATCATTTGATCATTCTACACGAGCCCTAACTTAGTTCACTTGCTTATTTAGACCTATAAATTTAGCCTTTTATAGACCAGGGATAAAGCCCATTAAAAGTGTTTTAAATATTGCTTATTTACAGAAGTAATTATTGCTTATTTCATTTAAACTCTTTAATTTTTAAAAGTGTCTTAAGGAAAGGTTTCGAATCTTGAAGGTTTCATCCTAATCTTAATTTGCCAGGTTGGGTTTGGATTCCCCAAACCAATATGTTTTCTGGAAGACACTTTAGTAGCTCTGTTTCTTCCTCCTCAATCCTCTAAACTGGAAAACTTAAAATTGTCCCTACAAAATTGGGCAAAAAGATCTGTTATCTTGGCTCTGGCAGCGACTGACAGTGGATGAACAGTAAAGATAAAAAAGGAAAGGTAATAGTTTCTTCCTCAGTCTACCCTCAGCACATGTCAGTGATTTGCAAACCAAGGACCTTTTGAGCAAAAAACTGAGATCTTTTTATTGTGTAGGTGCTGATATATTTTTCTTCTGTGGATGTGATTGTTTACCTGGAAACACCTAACATCCACATAAAGATCTCTGTACAAATCTTAGTAGGGACTGCTGCAACGGCCTTCTGCGGCAGACAAGTTCAACAGAAAAATGACATCTATATATGTCTGAAATTGGATAAGTCACTGTGAAGAATGTGACAGTTTATAGTCTTTTTCTAAGCAGTGTTTAGCAAAAAGGCCAGGTGTTTGTACCATTTTGGATCACCTCAGAGAAAAAGCTGTAGTACTGTCGTTTAGAGAGGTAGATTCTCATTGAGAGACAGGTAGTCCCAGCCATATGACAGATACAAGTTGTTATTTCTGAAGCTCTTAGGGATTACAGAGCCCTTTAGTACGTTAGAAATCCAGGGGTGCAATGCACCTGTTTCTAGTAGGGAATTGACAAGATCAGATACCTGTCACTGATCCAGACAATATTGTCAGTTCCAGGCCTCAGAAAAGCATCTTTGTTCTTCTGAAGAAGAGAAAAAGTTGTTCCATGCTGGAAAAATATGAAACATTTTTTTCTGTCAGAGTTTTGTTGTGCTTTGTTTTCTCTTATTTTAAAAAATCAGAAGCTTAGAATCTTCACAGTGATTTCAGGGTGGAAGGATTACGGCAGGCTGGAGGAGTGGTGCTGAAATACACTGTCAGTTTCCTATTGTTTTTTTCCTTTTTTCTATAGCTATCACCACCACACAGGTGTAAGCACCACTAATAATGAACATCATTTTTAATAAAGAACATCTTTTCTTCTTAACTCCTTCTTTAACTTTGCAAACTGGATAAAACCAAACAAACCCACACCAAAAGCCCCACCCCAAACCAAACCAAAAACAAAAGCAAAAAATCCCACAAAGCAACAAAAAATCCCAAAATAACAAAAAAATACCAAAACCCACCCAACGCCCTCCACCCTAGCCCCCCCCAATCTATTACAGAAATGGATGGCCAATAAAGTATTCTAATCTAATTTTTGTTGATTTTGTATTTTTAACAGCAATTAAGTCCATATTTTTTCTATCTGAGCTTCAAAAATATTATGTCTAATTTCACTGTTTTTAAATGAATAAGATATATATATAGTTGTCTTGAGGCTTCAGGAGTAGTGACAAGACTTTTAGAAGTCTTTGTGTCAGGATAATTCAGGATAGCACTCTCTTAAATTCTGGGTTTAGATGATTAGCCCAGTGCAGTAACAACTACTCCCTAAACATCTATCAGTTGTTAAAGTTATTGGTTGAATGTAATGAGTAAATGGTTCATAAGCTAAAATGCTGATGCCTCTAAAATTCAAGTTGGCAGCCACATAAACTAGGAAGTCACTTGGTTCCAATGGCTGGGGAGGTCATTATCTCCTGTGATAAGAAGAATATACAATAGCAGACTGACTTAGCTTTGCATTTAATTGCAAGGCAGTGTAAATGATTTATTTCCGTCATTTTAGAAATAAAAATGCTAACATATTTTAATATAAATTTTCAAGTCTCCTTTTTTTTTTTTTTGCTGTCAGTAACATCATATTAGTTTCTGAGTAGGCTTCTGAGTGCACTAAAAAAAATACTAATTTTAAATGTTGCCCATTAGAAGTCACCGTCTAAATTCCAGGACAAGAATACCTTGGGAAAAGCAGAAAATTCAGATAGGATGTCTAGTCCAAATAATTCTTCAGCGTTGATATATATAGAATCCATAAACTTATACTCAAGTAAAAATAGAAATAAAAACCCCATATATATCTATATACAAACATATGTGAAAGAAGACACTGCAGTATATGTCTTCCAGTTTCTCACTTCTCACTGTGTGCTCTCTATATATGATATATCAAGTCTTGTGCATAGAGACCTACTCTACTGGACCATGTCAGAGGTTTGATATCTTTTGCTCTCTCAGTGCTCTATGACAGCTTCACTCCTACTCTTGCACTCCTTTTGTTGATACCAGAAATGCTTCAGATTTCAGCTATGAGGTAAATCATGTGTTTAAATTTCCTTTTGCTCTGGTCAGATATACCTTAATGCTGCTACTGTGCTACAGATACTGAGGCTAGCTCCAACCAAGCTGGAATATTTATACAGCACATTGAAATGCAGAAAAGAAATATTCACTGAATCCTTAGGAAAAAAAAAGATTCTTGTGTTAACATACAAGGTGAGCAGCCTTATATGTTAACTTGTGCAGTTTGTACACAAGTAATACAACTAGCAGAGTTACTTTGTATCTGATTCCTGGTCTGGTTTATTCATATTTCCTAACCATTCAGTGTGGTAGACCAGCATCAGCATCATGCCTATCTTTGAGATGGATCAATGGACAAGGTCTCCACATCTCACCTAGACCTTATAGTTTATAGTCATAAATCAGACTGTGAACATACTGAAGTGAAAGTTTATATTCTTATTAAAAGACTGTTGAAAGAATAGGCCTCCTGGTACAGAAAAGTGCTAAAAGTAAAGAATCAATGGTACATTTTTTTGTAATATTAAATTCTTAAGTAAGTTTAAAAATTAGTTTTACAAACAGTCATATTTAAAATATAATTTAAAAATGTGATCACAGAATAACTTGAAATGTATTAATATTAAATGAAATTTACTACTGTATTGTTTTTTACTTTTAAGTTCTTGCCAGTATTGGAACAGAGACTTAGCTTTTTTTACATCACGTATTGGTAATAAAGCCTAGTATAAGCATTAAAGGCAATTGCAGAAATAAATTAACTGGAGGTAATACTGGTATTGTAAAATAACTGACTGTAAAGTAGCTCAAAATGGCAAAGTATTTAAAAATAAAATAGGTTTTATGAACATACAATGGAAATCCAAGGACAGAATTATTCTGTTGTATGTTGAAACATGGTTAATAAATTATAAGACTTTTATTTATCTCTAGTTCTTGATGCTTTCAGAGTAACATCTGTATTATATGTCTCATTTGTATGTTGTTTAATTAAGTAACCAGTCACCAGGACAATATCATGTGAGCTTAAGTACTGTAAATTAGCTACAGATAATCATATCCTCTATGTGTCTAATGTATGTACGTGTCATATCAAGTGGCAGAGTAACAAGTATTTTACACAAGGAAGAAAAAATCCCACTTCTTCATCAACCACTGGGTAAACTGTTGATTTTTGTTCCTTGAAATATTTCTGTTCCATAATAATCAGAAGAGCATTATGAACTAAACAGTCTTTGCTTAATCAGTCTATTCTAAACATCTTAATTGATTTGAGAAAGGCTAATAGAAGATGTCTAGAAAACATTGCCCATATAGGGATATTCTTATCAACCTCCTATATCTACTTTGACTGTTTATTTTTAGGTATCTAACTTTGTTTTCACATGTTGAAACACAATGTTGACAACTGTAATTATGCTATCTAATGAGAATCTTCAAGGACCGAAAATTGTCCCACTATCTTTCAAGTGTGTGTCAGGATGTTTTCCTTTGGGGAGCAGCTATGTGGCTTTCCTGTTTACTTTTCAAACAGTCCCCACTGAATTTAAATCAAAGTGGTGTATAAAAGCATTTTGCTTTCAAAAAAACCCATATTATACTATATCTCATTAACTACAAAAAATTCAGAATCTGTAGATTATTAAGTAGATGCTCAAGTCAAGTCAGATGCAGTAAAAATGCAAGCCACATGTTGTATTGAGAAACTGATTTCCTAAAGCAAGAGAATGGCAGGTTGAAGACTTTAATTTCTGAGGTTTAAAAAAAGTGCAATTGGAGTATTGTGGTTTAGGCCAAATTGACCAAACATGACTTGACAGAGTCTCTCCCACACCTCTTGTTCCGAGCAGAAGAGGAGGAAGGATAAAGAGATTTACAAGTTTAGAAGGAACTAAACTACTTTAGTTAAATATTAATAATAAAATAAACAGAAAATAATGAAATAGACACAATATACACAAAAGCCATATCAAGCTCCCAGGATGATGCCACCAGCAGGCACTAGGGAAGTCCCAGACTGAAATCAGTTATGGACGGGAACTAGATTGCAGCTCTAGAGTCAGGAACACACAGATCAAGATCAAAGCCAGACGAACAGACAAGGTCCTCCTTGTATGTTGGCCATTGAAGGAAGAGGATCTGAACTTTTGATCTCTCAGCTTTTATAATAAGCATGAGGCAGACAGGGTGGAATATCCCTGTTGGTCAGTTTTGGGTCACCTGTCCTGTACACTCCTCCCTGTAAACAGGACCCCTCTATGGTTTTCTATTTCTGACCCTCCAACAGGGCAAAACAAAATTAGATGGCCTTGACCAATAAGTATAAGCAAGAGGCTCTCTGCATACCATTCCTTGGCAACAACTATAAACACAGGTGTTATCACTCTGAGAATAAACAGTTTTCTGCACAATATGCTGTTAATTTCAGAGTTAGAAGAGGCCTAGCTAAGAAGTAAAATTACTGAACAGAAAGTTGGTTCTGTTTTATCTCAAACCAGGACAAGGAGCTTGGAAATAAGTTGTCTGCCTCAGAATCCAAGAAATAGATTTCTTTGTATGTAGACATGTGTCTGTGCACTGCCTCAAGTCTTTTAATTCAATAATTCAAATTTTAAAAAATGAAAATCAAACAAACCTTCAATTTAAATAGCAATTAACACTGTTCCTGCTACAATTTGAAATATTTGCCATAAGATAAGGCAAAAGAAATCTTTAAAGATATTGATATTTTCAATAAATCACAGAATCCTCATGGTTGGAAAGGACCTCTGAAATCAGCGAGTCCAACCATACACACACACAAAACCCAAACCCTACAATCTCAGCCAGTAGAGCCTGCCCTGAAGTGCCACATCTGCACCTTTCTTAAATACATCTAGGGATGGTGACTCAACCACCTCCCTGGGCAGGCTGTTCCAGTGCCTGACCACTCTCTCAGTAAAGTAATTCTTCCTAATATCTAATCTCCACCGCAACTTCATAGTGTTTCTTCTGTCCCTGTCATTATTCATTTGGGAGAAGAGGCCAAAACTCCTTTCAGGTAGTTGTAGAGGGCAATGAGGTCTCCCCTCAGCTTCATCTTCTCCAAAATAAATGTGCCCAGTTCCCTCAGCCTCTCCTCATATGATTTGTCCTTTAGAACCCCCACCAGCTTGGTGGCTCTCTTCTGGGCATGCTCCAGCACTTTAATGCCCTTCTTGTAGTGAGGGGCCCAGAACTGAACACAGTACTTGAGGTGAGGCCTCACCAGTGCTGAGTACAGGGGCAAAATCACTTCCCTATTCCTGCTGGCCACACTATTTCTGATACAAGCCAAGATGCTGTTAGTCTTCTTGGCCACCTGGGCACACTGCTGGCTCATGTTCAGCTGGTTGTTGACTAACACCCCCAGGTCCTTTTTTGCTGGGCAACTTTCCAACCACTCTTCCCGAAGCCTGTGGCGTTGCGTGGGGTTGTTGTGACTGAAATGCAGGACCTGGCGGTTAGTCTTGTTAAATTGCAAACATTTGGCCTTGAAGCATCAAACCAGCCTGTCCATGTCCCTCTGTAGAGCCTTCCAACCCTCAGGCAGACCAATACTCCCACCTAGTTTGGTGTTCTCTGCAAATTTACTGAGGGTGAACTCAATTCCCTCACCCAGATCATTGATAAAAATATTAAACAAGACTGATCCCAAAACTGAGCCCTGAGAGACACCACTGGTAATGGGCCACCAATGAGATTTCACCCCACTAATCACAGCTCTCTGGGTATGGCCATCCAGCCAGTTTTTTGCTCATTGAATAATACACTTGTCTATGTCACGATTCACCAACTTCTCCAGGAGAATGCTATGGGAGACAGTGTCAAAGGCCTTAGAAAAGGAGACACTTACCAAGTAGACAGCCTTCCCCCAATACAAAAGGCGGATCACATGGTTATAGGAAGAGATCAGGTTGGTTAAGCAAGACATCCCTTTCATAAAGCCATGCTGGCTGGCCCTGATCCCTTGGCTGCCCTGCACTTGCCATGAAAGATAACTCAAGATGATCCTCTCCATGATATTTCTCAGTACAGAGGTCAGGCTGACAGCCCTTTAGTTTCCCAGATCCACCTTCTGGCCATTCTTATATATGGGTGTTACATTATCCACTCTCCAGTCATCTGGTACCTCCACTGTTGACCAGGATAAATGATGGAGAGAGGCTTGGTAAGCTCTCCTGCCAGCTTCCTCAGTACTCTTGGGTGAATCCCACCCAGCTCTATAGACTTATGCGTGTCTAGGTGCAGAAGCAGACCATTAGCTAGTTCTTCCTGGATTACAGGGGGGTCGTTCTGCTCTCCATCCTTATCTTTCAGCCCAGGAGGCTACACGCTGGTCTGACTATTAAAGAATACTTTCAAATCAGGTTTTCAAAAAAAATAAATGTAAAAAGTCGTGTAACCACACCTGGAAAGTACATAGGCTTTGAGACGTTAACACTTTCTTAATAACTTCTGCCAACTAAATATGACAGTAGACTACATTATCATGGATCTTGCTTTCCAAAATAAAGGAGATAAATTGCAATTAAATAGCAATAACTGGGATATAGTTTAGTGCATTGTATATAAAACTTTGCTTATGTAGTCACAAGGTGGAATGACTTAGATATGTTAAACCAACAACATGAAACTATTAAAATAAAATGGGAGTAATGAAAAACTCCTGTGTATTTTTTTTTATTTTTTTTTCCAGGGAAAAGGGGAATTTGGTTCATCTTAAATACAGTTTATAGAACAGGCATACTCTTAACTAGCCATTTAGAGCTGGTTTATAACAAAAGAAAAGAAACAGCTCCTTTCAGGTCATGATTTATCTTACCCTAAGATTCAGGCCTAAAATGGTTATATAAATTGAACAGTAGATACTCTTATTTCCTTCTATTGATTACTCGCCGAGCCAGATAGCATGGTTAGGTATATATTTATTTTATAGATATCTTAAGTCATCTTTAAGGCAGACTACTTCCATTACATGTCTCCCTGGTAATTCTTCCCCCTCTCCCCACCAAAACAAGGAATAAGTGAGCAAAACGCCTTTCAAGGAATTCAGGATAGAACTATACGTACAAAAAAATATATATAATTATCTGTAAATATATATATATATTTATGTTTTTTATATTGTATCACCAATGAAATGTCAGTGTCATTTAAATAGCCAAACATCCGTTTCCTCACCCACGAGCCATAGTAAGCATCTGCACAACATTATACAACAGATACAAAATGGATAAGGCATACAAAATGGAGAAGGTTATACCCGTCATAATCGTACAGTAAAGTTCCACTCTTCTGAATGTTTTTGTAGTAATGTTAAACCATTTTTCTTGACTGGTCATGAGTAGAGAATTTTTATTAATTAGCATACATCCACTTTTTATATATTTTTTTAAATTAATTCACATAATGAATAAGGGAGTCAAAGAACATTGTTGTAATGAAAAAAGTATTTCTCCAAGCTAGTATTAACTACAACTGTTTTAAAGTAATTTATAGGACAGAGATCAAATACAATTTAATAAAATATTTAATTTCATTATATTTCTTTGTCTTTTAGAAATTGCTTTAACACATATTGCTTTGCTTAATGTAGCCAAGAAGTAGTGACTCCTCCCTCTCTCAGTATGTCCAATTTCCTCTGTCTTACAAGACACAGTGTAAATACATTCTTTATTAGCCTGATTTAGAATTGGGGTTCAAGTACATCTAAGCAACATGCAACTACCTAAGCTGCTGACAGTTAAACGACAGTCTGGAGCTGTTCCACTTTGTATAAATAACAATGGGAGCCACAGCTTCAATCTGACTCATATTTCGCAAGCAGGTGCCTTAATCACTGGTGTATAGAGGCAATCACTCATTTGTTCTGGCCCAGTGAATATTTATTTATTTAAAATGGAACAGCTCCAACAAGAGAGACAAAGACTGATGCTGTGTGTTTTAGTAGCAGGGTAATTACATAACAGAATTTATGTTAGTCAATAAATCCCTGCAACAGGGAATCACAAGATAAAACTATTACAAAAAGTCTCAGTCATACATTTAGACAGTTGGCAGTTCTGAGAAATGGCACTCTAGCTGGAACATATTTCTCTTTAGAAACAGATTCCATCAGAAATGAAAAAACAGCTCTGTTCATACTGGTATTTCAGACAGAGAAGTAGTGTACTGCTTCTTTCCATTATTCCTAATCCACCAAGGGAAGACATAGGATGGGACGCTGAACTCTTGGACGGTAGTCTTGATTCTAACAGCAATGTGGTGCCTAATCCTGGAAAGAAAAAAGAAAAAGAAAAAAAGAAAAAGAACTCACTCTTCTGTTATTCAAAATCTGTCCTCTATATTAGATCATTAGCTCTTGAGGAGATAAATCTGTCTTTTTCTACTTTCATAAACACACACCAGATAAATGGATGTCAGTTGAGGTTTTATATACTATGGTATCATAAATAATGTTGTTGCCAATCCACAACAATAAAAGTCTGTTATGAAACATTACAGTATTTGTAAGTGTCATAGCCCTGTCCCTTTAAGTTACTGACATTCATTTTATTCTAAGAATTAAAATTTGTCTACACTAAAAAAAAATGTGGAGCTAATTCAGATTTTGATTTATAAGTATTAACATCCTACCTATTTTTTTATTATTGTTTATTCATGTTGCCTTTTCTGCAAGCAAAAGTTTTTTTGTAGAAGAGAAGGTAAATAAAGTCGTCCACTATGTATCATTCAATTAACTTACAAGTTCACCATTTCTTGCAAAATAATGTATCATTTTTACAGCAAAAGCAGTTTTCTAAAAAAAAAAAAGATAGTAGAATTTCCAGTTAATTGTTTTATAGCTATATTAAATATAAAGCAAAATTAAAAAAAAATAATTATAATTTCAGATAATTCTATGCAAACATGAATTGTCATTAATTTTGTGAGCAATAAATGCTTTTATTCCCTATTCCTACACTTATTGTCTATTTCACATGACCGTGCTTTCAAAACATTTCACTTTCCACTTTTTTTTTCAGAAAAAAATTTATAATAGAGATGACCACCAGATAAAACAAAAGTATGTTTTCATTCCTCCTGCCAAATACCTTTAAATTTAAAGAAAAATCCAAAACCATTATTTTACCTTAAAATTACTTTTTCAGATTTTTACTTCAAATTAGTAGTTATGGGGGGTTCCAGACAGACACTCAAGTTTAATGTGGTTATGGTGGCATATATTTCTTTATGTAGGACTGTTGTAGACACCTGTAATACAAAAAAGAAAAAAAAGTCCATTAACTACACATTTGTATAACTGAGAAAGGATTAAAGATTCACAATGAAAAATTTCACAGAGGCCAAGACTGATAAATAATCATATACATTTCACAAAGGAGGTGGCCCCACAAAACAAAATTTAGAGATTTTGGCTCAGGCTGAAAAACAAATTGACTTTACAATATTGGGCATGACCTAATGTGTGATTAGACCTTTCATCCAGGCATTTTGACACATTTCATTTGCATTAGGAAAGTTTGTTTGGAGGATGATTAAGTAATTCCCATTCTAAGATCTCCTAATCAGGCCAGTAAATTCACACATAATATAAAGTATTTGATATGCTGGTGAGAGCATAAAGAAGCCAGAGGAAAGATTAAATGTATCAAGTTATGATAGAGATGTTCTTCTGCCTATAGCAAGATTCTCATATATTGTAGAAGCACATGGTTTATGAAGGGGGTTCAAGACCAAAAAATGAATCAGCAATTTATTCCATAAGAGTTTAAGCTAATGGTTGTGAAGGAAGCATTTAGAGATACCTCAGGTAATGATCGCATATGTGACCCAGAGTCTAGGTAACTGAACAATAATATGAAATTGAAGCAATTGAAGCAATGATACTATGGGCAGTAAGAGACAATATTAGTGTTAGAATTGATCTACAATTTTGTCTTCCAATTCCTCTTTCATAGTTAACTAGAATGTGTATTTATGACTATATTAGTAGGTTTAATGACATCACCAATGGTTTATTTCTCCTTCTCAGTGCCAAAGATCCAATTTTCTTGCTACATATGCTGACAGTGACCCAACATCTGCTCTTAACTTTCCATCAGACTTTGGCAATTGAGGGCAATGACCTAGTCTGATCACTCAGATGCACTTTACATTCCTATAAAGAAGCTTTAAAGAAGCTTGATCATTTTAGACTACAAATCAATCTGAAAGGAGGATGGAAGCTGTTGCAGACTGGAATGCTGCAGATATGAGTCACTTAACTGAGCTGATTTTTACAAAAGTTGCTGTCATTCAGGCAACAGCATTTGAAGAGCTACTAACACTCACAGGTCATTAATCCAGTGCACAGGTTCATCTGCTAGAGCCTCTCTACACCGCTTCAGGGAATTTTCTGGCAGCCAGCATTGCTCTGAAAGACTTTTTACACTTTCCTAACACAATAATTTCTAAGACACTGAGATTTTCTTCCAGTCAGCTCTCTAAAGTAAACGCTGCTAGTTGGGGGCAGGTGCAGCATTCATGTGCTTATGATAAGGGTAAGAATATAGCTAAAATAAAAGCAAATGAAAAGCATTAAACTGTCAAGCTTTAGGACTGTTCTTACTTGAGTTATAGGTAGCTGAGCCTGGTTGCACACTCTCTAACTTCAGGCAACTTTATGAGAATTGTAATTTTAAAATGGGCAAAGAGAGAGACAAAGGAAATAAATGGGCAGTGTCAGCAGGTGAACCAGATCTCTAAAGTTCACTATACATATACTACATTCCTGAATGTTGAAGGAAAATGGGCTATTGCAATCCTAACTTAAGCACAGCAGTCTGATGCCTCGATGTGTGATGAATCTGTGCCACATTGCATCTGTGTGAAAGAAAGGCAGCCCTTTCTTTCTTCTTTTTCTTCTGCTTATGCGAAAATTTGAAAAGCAGAAGGGAAAGGGAAGACATATTAGGAACATACTTCTTTCGTCTCTGGATATGGGTATCCAGAACATTTACCTTTGAAAAGTATCCTACTGTTCTTCCAGTCTGCTTTACGTCATCTGACTTTTCATGGATTTCCTCTGCCTGGTCCTGGAGCATTTATGTGTGAATTAAAGAGTGCCTTTAGGAAAAAAAAAAAAAAAAAAGACAAAGACAAAGAATGTACTCAGAGGCAGGAATACACAGAAGATGACATGAGCATATATTAAATAACCCTATTCATGTGGCATTTGAGAAACCCACGCGTTACCTTTACACAGAACTTCTTGTTCACACAGCTTGTGACTATATGTAGAATCGTAGAATCACTTGGGTTGGAAAGGGACCTTAAAGATCATCGGGTTCCAACCCCGCTGCCATGGGCAGGAACATCTCCCACTACACCAGGTTGCTAAAAGCCCCATCCAGCCTGGCCTTGAACACATGTCAAGCATTACATCCTAAATCTACTCGATTCCTGTAGGCCAGTCCTACCATGGAAAAACTGATTAAATAAAGCATTGACTACTTCAACTATCTTCATGTCATGTGCCACCATGTCACCTTCTTCCTTCAGGAGCTGGCCATCATTTTCCTTCATCTTCGATTTACTACTGCTGTACCTGAAGGAGACCTTCTTGTTGACCTTCACAACCCTCAGCAGATTCAAGTCCAGATGAACTTTGGCTTCCCTAACCCCATCCCTGCATGCTTAGACAGTGTCTCTATATTCATCTTGGGTCATCTGTCCCTGCTTGCATCTCCTATATGTTTCGTTTTTATGTTTCAGTTTAATCAGGATCTTCTTCTTCACCTATGCAGGCCTTCTGTCACCTTTGTTTGACTTCCTATACCTGGGCACGGGCCATTTTTGAACTTGGAAGAAGTGATTCTTGAAAAGCAACCAGCTCTCCTGGACCCCTATTCATTCCCAGCTTATTGAATAATCTAACAGCTGTCATAGCCGCAGGGACACTAGCTGAGTGCAAGTGTTTTCTGAAATTGTCACCTTTATTAGCTATTTTGAGTTACACATCTGAGTTACTTTCTTTTTGGACTTAAGTGTCCCAAAGTGAGAGGATAGACCATCCCCCACTCACAAATAACAATAGAAAACTTGTAAATTATATTTTTTGCCTCTTGATGTGAAATTGAGAACATGATATTTATGAGCAGCTACCACTATGTTAATATTATGAAATAAATATTTTAAACAAAAAGACTTGAAAAAAATGTACTATATCTTAGATCCATCCCTGAACAGTATGAGGTTAAAGATTTAACTCATTTCTTCAATACTATACATAGTTTTACCTTAAAGCGTTTATACTTTAGCCTCAAAACAATGCATTTAAAACTCACTTGCCATTTGTTTTTTTCCCTTTTAAATTTTTCTTTTACCCTTTTATCAAGGCAAAGCAGAAGCTGAAAAATGAATCGGAATGACATCTCAATTTACTTTCATTTACATTACTACATATAACAGTTTAGAAAGCGTTTAAAAACAATACATTATTGACTAACTGACAAGTCAAGGGAAGGACACTATTTCAGAACACATTGACTACTCGGTGCTAAAAATCAGAATGAAATTTATAGGGAGTCAGTGAATAGTAAAAGCTGTCTCTTGTCGTATATTACCTCCCATTTTAGCTCTTGCTTTCTTTCCCCTCAAATGAACAGCATATTTCCACAACCCTTTTCATTTTCTTTCCCAGTCTCAATTATATTTTTTCTTCTTTTTTTAAAAGAGCTTATTCCTTTCCTATTTTATCTCTCCCCCTTCTTTTTATAATGTGCCATATACGAGATAGGCAAAGAAATATTTTCCCCAGCATTACAAATCTACTTTCTAATTAGTTTGCATACTACTGGTCATCTCAAATTAACATTAGATAAATTAGTTAAACATTTTGAAATCTAGGATTAAAATAGTAAAAAAAAATAAAATATCTAATATGAATGTTCAAGAAAACCCTGAAGAAACATTTTAATCAGTTAGCTCTGGTCACGCATGGCCAATTAAAATGCTGCAAATTAAGCATCTTCAGTCTTTCAAAGTGAGATGAAAACTTGGTCTTCTGAATTTTCACATGTGGAGTAATAACCTGAAGATCTGTAGAAAGAGACAGAAACCTGAGGATATCTACCACTGATTTTGGATAATGAATTTACTGTCACCAGAAGTGAGATTCTGATAATTTGATGTCAGAAAGCTGATCCAGTAGGAATAAAAAAACCCTTTAATTCTTCTGTTGAGTGAAAGAACCAGCAGTTCAAACGATCTTTTGTGGCTAAATTTAAGCCGTTTTTTCATATTAAAAAAAAAGAAAAAAAAAGAAAAAAGAAAGAAAGAAAAAAGACAAAGGAGAAAAAAAGGGAGAGGTTATTCATTTGCAGAAAGGACAAGAGAGGAAAGAGATATCTATTGCAGATTTAGATTTATTCTGGGTTGTGTCTAGCTGGTTGGATTTAGCCTTTACAGGTCACAGTGTTTAATATAAAAGTTCAGAGGTGTTTTTTTTCTTTTCCAATCAATTTAGGGAAAAAATGAGCCAAATGAAAAATGCTTTTACATTTTATAGTGACTCTAGGCAATCAGTCATTGATGAGAGACAGGCATTTCTAAAGAGATATTCAGCCTGCCAGGATCTGAGTTTTTCCCCAAAAGCCATTTATCTCTTATCCCTAACTGCTATAGGCTGAGCTTTGGCAAAGAGACTTTTAACTTAGTCTTGTGCCTAATTCAGGTGGGATGAATCAAGACCACTATATTTCTGTTCAGGTTCTTTGCTTCAAAATTTTTGTAAGTTCTTTATTTCTACAGAGATAGGAGCAGTAAATTGTAACACTAGTTATGTATATGAGGAGGGAAAGGAAGGTGACCACTGCTGAGCATCTGCCTGCAGATGCCTCAACAAAAAGGGAAAAAGAAGGAAGACAGGAGGACCCTCTTTTAACCCAGCCCAAGTCACAGATGATAGGACAAGGGGTAATGGCTTCAAGTTGTGCCAGGGGAGGTTCAGGTTAGGTTTTAGAAAATATTTCTTTACTGAAAGGGTTGTCAGGCATTGGAATGGGCTGTCCAGGGAGGTGTTTGAGGCACCATCCCTGGAGGTATTCAAGAGACAAGTTGACATGCTGCTCGGGGATATGTATTAGTGTTGGGTTGGTGTTGTTTTGGGTGTCGTGTGTGGTTTGTGTGGTATTTTTTTTTTCTTTTGGTTGGACTAGATGATCTTAAAAGGTCCCTTCCAACCTAGGTGATTCTGTCATATCACTAATCTAGGCTAGGCTAGGAAGATGACTGCTAAATCAACAGAGTTGAGTGACTGCTCAGGGACAGCTGAGTGGATGGAACCATCTTAATGCCACTTGTTACTGCTGACATTGCACTGAACATTGAATCTGATATTAGCATTACTCAGGATTTCATCTTCAGTCTTTGTTGCTAACTATCATGAATATTTACAGAATTTTAACTGAAGTTATACCCGGTATTCATTGCATTTTGTTGTAATGGACCACTTAATTAAGATTGGCTTCTGCATTTATTATCTCTTTTTCACCCCCTTATTATTTTTAATAGAGTAATTGTTCAGCAATAGGGCAAAAGAGTTAAATGACTAAATATGTACCCTAAATAAATAAATTTGGAAAGAAACCGCACCAGCTGCATACAGGTGAAATGGTATATAAAATTGTTCTTGTGCAAATTGCATTATAGTTTAAATAAAGTTTTCTGGCTGAAAATCTCCTGATTGATGTACACTGCATGTTTAGGACAAGGTTAAGCAGGGCTATAATGAGGACTATTTAATGTAATCATCTTTGCAGATAGAATAAGAGCTATTTTTGCTTGACCAAAATATTAAGCATAAAAAGCTGGACATTTTTAATTATACCCTCATATTCAATAAGATTTTTCACTTTTCATATTAAACTTACCAATCTACAGGTATCTTATGCAGCCTTCTGAATATTTTTTCACATGAATGTCAGTGATTAATTGCCTGACCATCTGACAAATCATTAAAAGTAGTGCTTGTAGCAAAAGCTGATTGAAGGCTTATGCCCAGTAAAATTACTATATTGTTCATCAGGTCTGTGAAACTATAGAAAATTCATTATTTGTCAGAAAAGTTTCTCTCCGCAGTTATGATATTTTGGTACACTCATATATGTACAGTGAATAAGTTATATACCAGGAAACATTTAGTGATTTAAAACAATATCCTTGCTGTTTAGAAAACAACACAAGGAAAGTGAGAAACCCTTTCTGATAATTCTGCAAAATAATGAAAATGTCTACTTTTTATTGAAAATTAATACGTGTCGAATATTCAATATAGTGAGTATGAGTTTTACATTTATGATATGAACACATAATAATTTTTTTTCTCTAGGCTTACTCAAATTATTCAGGGTTACATTTGTAAAAATAAAGACAATAATGTTTAAATGCAGAGCACTAATTCTGTAATGGTACTAGTGTCAAAGTTATCTTTGAAATATACTGAAAGATAAAATAAAAGATACTTTTTCCTTTTTTATTTTTTTAATTAACTGGCACTTAGCACTTGCCATGAACATGGTAGACAGAACAGAAATATGGATTGCTGAGGCTGAGCAGTTTAAATGTGTCAAATTATGATCAAAGTCAATAGGACTTAACACAGATGCCCTGGCAGTAGTAGTGAGATTTTCTACAAAAATTAAATGTGTACAAGATTAAAACACTAGGAAATGGAAAGTGGCTGTTAAAAGGCTGCATAGGAAAGGCTGGGAGTGGGAACTAAACTTGATGAATCAGATAATTTACACTATACCCCAATGGAAAGGTTCTGTCAGATGAAACAGAGGGTGAACATTCAGAGTTCTGTCTGAATTAAAAGCCCTATTCAAAAACTGCAAAGAAGATAATTATTTCTTTTCTTTAAGTTTTCAAACCATTGTATGTTATCAAGTTAAAAGAATTATATTCACTACTTATTCTATTGCAACCAAAAATTCATGCAGGAAAAAAAATTATTGTTTTCTATTCCATATTTTTATGATAAAAAGCATAGACAATAAAAAACTGATCCTGTTGTGCCTCATATGTTACTCTCCTTCAGAATCACAGACTTCTGAGGATGGGTGAGGTGGAAAGCAACTCTTGAATTATCTAGTCCAACCAGCCTGCAGAGAGCAGCATCTGCTACAGCAGGTTGCTCAGGACCATGCCCATTTAGGGTCTGATTATCTCAAAGGATATAGGCTCCAGAGAAAACTTGACCCAATTTGACCACTCTCACAGTAATAGATCTTTTTTTTTCTTATATCTTAATAGAATTTCCTGTATTTCAGTTATGCCCCTTGCCTCTTGTCCTGACACTGGGCATCACTGAAAGGAGTCTCAGTGTTCTTTACTCCCTCCCATAAAGTATTTATGCACACTGATGAGATACTCCTGAGCTTTCTCTTCTTGAAGCTGAACAATCCTGGTTTTCTCAGTCTCTTCTTATATGAAACATGTAACTTTAGTCACCTTTGTGGCCCTTGGCAGGACTATGTCCAGTATGCCTATGCCTCGTTGATATTGGGAAGCCCAGGTCTGGATCAGCAGTCTGGATGTGTATCACCAGGTGTCATGACTTAACCTCAGGCAGAGGCTAGAATCACATAGCGACTCACTCGCTCTCCCCAACTGGGACTAGAAAGAGAGTAGGAAAAGTAAAAGTGAGAAAACTTGTGTATTAAGATAAAGACAGTTTAATAAGAAAAGCAAAAGCTATACTTAGAAGCAAAGGAAACCAAGGAATTCATTCTTGTCTGGTCATCTCCAAGAAAGCAGGGCTCCGTCATGTGAAACAGTTACTTGGGAAGACAAACACCACCACCCTGAATGTCTCCCCCTTCCATTTTCTTCCCCCAGCTTTATATACTGAACATGAAGTTGTATGGTACGGAATAGCCCTTTGGTCAGTTGCAGTCAGCTGTTCCAGCTGTATTCCCTCCCAGATTCTTGTGCCCTCCCAGTCCACTCACGGTCAGGACAACAAAAGGAGCAGAAAAACTCTTGACTGCCTGGTCACAAATAGAAACACTAATGTGCTGCCAAAAGTATTTCTCATCTTAAATCCAAAACACAGCAGTACACCAGCTGCTAGCAAAAAAAATACTTCCATCCCAGCTGATGCCCTGACACCAGGGCTGAGTAGAAAGGAGTAGTAGCTGTATCAACCTGCTAGCAACGTTCTGCAAAATACAGCCCATGATAGTATTGGTTGCCTTTGCCTCAAGGACATGTTCACTTTGGCATCCACCAGGACCTCTGGGGCCTTCTCTACAGCACTCCTTTCACACCAGTCAGCCCACAGTATGTATGGTGCATGGATCCCAGGGGGGGCACTTGACAATTCTCATTGTTGAATTTCATAAGATTCCTGTTTGCCTACTTCTCCAGCCTGTTGAGGACCCTCTGAATGGTAGTACAACCCGCTGTTGTATAAGCTCTTGCTCCTCCCAGTTTTGTATGATCAGCAAATTTGTGATGGATGTGCTTGGGGCCATCATCCAGGTGACTAATGAAGATGTTAAATAGTATTGATCTCAGTAACAACCTCTACTGACCTCGAGCTAAACTTTGTGCTGCTGCAATCCTTTATGCTAAGTGGTTCACCCAGTTTCCAGTCCACCTCACTGTCCAGCTTACCTACCCTGCTACCTTTGAGCATGTTATGTCAGATAGCATTAAAAGCCTTACTAAAGTCAAATAAACAACATTCACTGCATCTCCCCTCATAGTTATCTCCTTGTTGCAGCCTGTCAGGATGGTCAGAGGTGTTTTACCCTTTAAAAAGAGCTGTAATCTTCTTGTCTTTCATATGTTTGTAAACAAACAAGATGATTTTCTTGATCACCTTTCCAGGTAAAGTGACTCTAACATACCTGTAGTTTCCCAGATCCTCCCTCTTGCACTTACATGAGTGAAATTTGCTTTCTTCCTATTATCAGGAACTTCCTTCAGAAACCATGACCTTTCAAAGATAATTGAGAGTACTCTTGCAATGACATAGGTCAGCTCCCTCAGTGCCCTTTGGTACATATGTCAAGGAGTTGTTTGTCTGGTCTGTATATGTGTTCCCTAACATGATCCTTCTCCACTGAAGTTAATCTTTTCCTGCTCCAGACTTCATAATAATGTCAGTGTTATGATGACTCCTGAAGGCCATTCTTACCAATCAAGTCTGAGGCAAACAAGGTATTGAGTACCTTGGTATTTTCTATTTATTTTTAAATCTTGAATATTTGGTTTTTCTCTCATTTAATACCATCACCGGTTAAGGCTATAATACCATCTACAAACTACCACCCAAGGAACATTTGTTTAAACATGTCTTCTGTGCATGATGTGAATGTTAGAACAGACCAAAGCAGGAAAGCTGCTTCTTGCAGTTTTTGTGTGAATGATTTCTAATTGTTACTTTTCAGACTGAATATTTTTTCATAAATTACACTTTGGATATTTTATAGTAATTATGTTTTATATGTGCTAAAGTATTAAATATCCATGAGCCTTCTTCAATTAATAAGTTAATTGATGTTCTATGGGGAAACTGCGTATCTATACAAATCTCTTACAATGGATAGAATTAATCGGGCCAGATGTAAGGAGAGTGGCTCTTGCCTGTTGTCACAGGCAAAGCAGAATAAATTATAATGTATATCAGATCTGGATATTGTTATTTATTTAAATATCAAAGTTTGAGTCATTAATATACTTGGTTCTTACACACTCACTTGTTCTCCACCCATCCACCTACAGCATTGTGTCCCCTAGGTCTTTAATTCCCTTTACATCAGGGAGATTGTTGCCAGTTGCAGTTGTTTATAGCTGCCAGTCTTGATCATTTCTGGCTAAGGTCTCTGGGCCCATCCTGGCATTTTTTTCCATGCTCCTCCCTGATCTCCGATATCTGTTTCAACTTCTATCTTTCCCCCGGACAAATTCTTCACCTCCTTCTTTTTTTTTGGTCCCCATTTTTCTGAGATCACTTCTTTTCAGGATCCTTTTTTTTCAGTATCAGCTCTTCTTTCTGAATCCCCAAGTCCCTGGTTTTCCCATAATCCATGTACAGAAGCAAACTATGTTCTGTGATTCTGCCTCATGTCTCCTTTCTAAGTGGAGGATTCAGGACATGCCCCTTTTGTTTAAACCAGGGGTTATCTAAACATAAAACTTAGCCAATACCAATTGCAGCTAGAGAGTACCAAATTTCTCCTTGAGAGTTCAAAAGTTCAGTCTGGAGCATTCATCCACACCTACAAATACTGTGCAATATAAGCTGCTTTTTGTCAGCTATGACACTCTGTGATCCAGGGTAATCAATTTAAATGTAGATATCTACAATTCATCATCCCATCTATTCATATGTATGGTAACATTCAGAATAGACTAAGAGCCTTCTTTTTTTTCTGTAAAACAATAACGAAAATAACAATTAGCTTCAGGTAGGGAAAGTAAAATATATCCTATATGGATGATTCAGAATGCAAAGTACATTGCAATTTCAAAACCAGGCAGAAGAAAAATGTCAATAGCCAAATTAAAGAAATATAAAGACAAATAAAAAGGAGACTTGAAATTGGAATAAAAGTACAATAAACATTAAGCTCATGCTCTAAAAAAATAAAACCAAAAAAAAGTCAATTATTTAGTCTCATACAATTTCTGAAGTGTCTTTTGGAGTGAAGAACTGCACTTGGTAGTATGTTGTGAACGTGATATAGTCTCCAAAACAATCTAATAGGCAATATGTAAGCAGAGTGAGGTAAATTCTGTTAAAAAAAGAGATGCAACGGTATAACTAGATCTGATTTGATTTTTAGAAATACTGTCTGAAGCTTTTTGTTTTCTTTTTTAAATTATATGATACCAGGAAAATATCAGGGAATTTTTAAACTTGGTCTGTAATGTGGTATAGAATTCAATATTCTATGACTTTCTTTATCAGCATACTTTGTTAATGATAATGCTGTGGGTATTCAGTGGCTATTTCACTGAAGCGTCAGCTCAAGAAATCTCTCAAGAGATAACTATATTATATGAATATAGAGTTAGCATGTTTTATAAATATTATGCTGATAGTTAAAACTACACATGTATAACATGAGTGCATGGAAAAATATTTCTAGGACTGATAACAGAACCATTTGTAAGACTATGCAACAGCTATGAAAGATATAACAAATCAATTCTCATGATTGTTATTGAGAAATTTAGGTCTATTGTATGAAGACATGAATGAAATATAGGACATTTATTCTGTTTTTTGATTAAATACAACAATCAGATTACACGTTATGTGGCAGTCCAAAAGATATATCTACATACCTACTCTATGCAAATAATACAGTAATTCTGCAAGATGACTCACCCTCACAACTAAGCTGAAATGCAGTTGGTTGTTAAGAGATTGATCTGGTCCCTAATGCTCGTATTATTCAGATGTCTTGGGAAAGATACAAAGCTGTAGATGCTGGCTCTACAAGCCAGTTTTTCAGAGAAGAGGCCTCTCTGGTAGAAGGCAAATCAGCTCAGCGAAATGTGTCTGTCATTAAAGAAAGATTGATAGCCCTGTGTGTAAGCAACCTAAGGAGAAGAGGGGCTGTGCAGTTCTCAGATCTGCTGCTCCTTCTTTAAGTCACCTTTCTTCAGGAATAGGCAGGAAGAATGAAATATAAATAGGGGCAAATATACAGAGGACTCACCCAAACTTCTACACTATATAAAACTGTATTTGAACTCAGATTAACTCCTTCTACAATCAAATCATGAAACTCAGAAAAAAAAAAATGATTTAAAATTAAATTTAAGTGTTATGCTTTTCTTTTTGATTGCATTTTAGAGTGGAAGTGAAGACTTGTTCACAAGTATTATACACTAAGTCGCCAATCAGTCTATATATAACTTTCATGATTAAAGGTCATAAAAGTATCTAAATAGATTGATGATAAATATACTAACAAGATAGAGAAAGAACTACAGGTTTTGTTACAGCTGTTTGTTATGTTCAAAATTATGCATCTGATACAATGGAAATTTCTTTTCCTAGGAGGGTGAATTTATCCAGGGTCACCTATTCTGATACTCCATGCTATGCTTGACACTTAGCAGTTCAGAGCTGCTACAGGACTGCAGAGGGGATGCCCTCAACCTCTGAGGAGCACCTCTCTGCAGATACAGATTGCATTCTTCCCCCATGCAGCCAGTACAAGCTCACCTGGACAGACAATGAACTGATAAGCACATAATATATAAAGTCTGACCTATAAATTAAACCATGAGCCTTAACTGGAAGCCTGTTTGCCATAAAATCAGAATTCTGTCCTGATTATATGGTTTTCTCCCAAGTCAAAGTGGGGAAAATGATGTTTGCACAAAGGCAAAGGCTTGAAAGAGGGAGGACTGGAGCAGTGGAGACAGTCAGATTCAACTAGCATTCAGTACATCAACAGCGATTCCTCTTGAAAACTATTCTTTTTGTTTAATAGCCATCAAAGCAAGACAACATCTTTACACCAAAAGCACTGACTTGGAACTCAGAACTTCAGATCCAAGTTATGTCTCTGACACAGGCTGTTTGGGTACAGCTGACTAGGAGGTTTGCAGCAGTTTTTTTTATTTGTTTGGTGTAGTTTTGTTTGTTAGTTTGCTTGTTTGTCTAGGGAAGTGGGGTTTCTCACTAAAAATAAAAATGAAATTTTAATGGAAACGTACTTCTTTGAACAAACTTCTAAAGAAAAAAAAATCAGGATTCTAGTAGTAACTGGTCTGATTTCTCAAGGTTACTTGTAGAACTTGCTAGTTTCAAAGTAAGCGGTCATGGGGCAGTGCTAGAGACACACCAATGTCTCAAAGTCCACAGCTGCAGGGAGCTCCTGTGGACAGCATATGGAGGCAGCGAGGTGAGGTCACAGCAGTCCACCAGAGCAGGGTGAGACAAGCCCCAGGCACACGGCTGGGGTTGAGATGCCACAGGTGCTTCAAGCCCTGCACGGGCTCACTAGGAGCCATGGACAAGAGGTGCCATTTTGCAGCAGAAAGCTACAGAACACTACAGTGGCCAATTCTGAAAATTTGGAGCTGCCTGGTTACCCGCCTAGACCCAAGGACGCCAGCCCATCACTGACTCCAAGGGGTGCTTAGTGCTGTCTCCCTGCTGCCAATCCATTCCTATTTCAGAGTGAAAATTTGGGTATGAAAGTGAAGGAAGGAAGGAAGGAAGGAAGGAAGGAAGGAAGGAAGGAAGGAAGGAAGGAAGGAAGGAAGGAAAATATATCAGGCAAAAATGAAAAACACTCCTCACAATTTTAGGAATTCCTGAAAGATCCAAAACCAGCTATCTCATTTTCCCTGGGACTTCACCAAGACACAAAGTATTTCATTTAGAAAAATGCTTTCTTCTGATAATGATTTCATTCTCTCCTTGACTTATCTACCTAATCTGATTATAGAGGTACAATTCCTACCTCCTAGACTGCTATTTCCTCTTAGGAACTTTAAAATTATATCCCTTTATGTAAGGATAGTTGGTGTATCTAATAAGAAACTTTGGCAAACTTAAGATTTTTTTTTCCTAAAAATGAAGGTTTTTAAGAATTCTTGGTAAGTATATATTCCCTGCTATGAAAATTTCCTTTTCAAAGGTCACTGAAGTACTAAACAACTGTAGCACATTTAAATATTTTCCTCTTCTAAAAAGCAGAAAACAGTTAATCTTTTGATTAATGAAAGAAATAGAGTAATTTGTTTCAGGTCATGTAGTCTCTGCTGCGAATTTAATACACACACACAAATTCTCCCATTTAGAAAAACATAAAAATGAAGCAAATAGTGAAACTACTACTACGCTGAAATAAATTTTCATTAGGAAAGACGAGGGTAAGCAGCAGCTGAGCTCCAAAGTGAAATGATTTACCTTGAATATCCTTCAAAAGCACTCCTACAGGAACTAAGAATTTAATAAGAAGTTATTAGATTAAGCTTTCTTCTTTGAAAAGAGCTACTGAATTACATGGGACTGTGATTGCAATCATCTGTTAAAAAGACATGTCAAGGGAACCAACTGTCTCCAGGAAATGCAGGACCAGGGGCAGAGCTGTTTTGTATGAAAGAGGTAGATTATAGTACTGCAGAGGAGAAATAATTTTTGTGAAGAAAGAAATAAGATGTCATTTTCTACTTTTGTAAAACTGGTTACAATATCTTCAGTATATATCTAGCTGTTTTTTCTTCATTTAAACCTACATTTTCCGGAGGGATTTTCTACTGTAAAGACATGTCTATTTTCAATGAAGTTTATTCTGACAGTATTAAAAATAAAAGAAACATACATATGACCAATACAATACACCTGATCTTCTCCTGGAGGTGACAGTGGAAATTCTGAAACAAGCTTACACAATGCATAAATGAGTCCTTCAATAGGTGGATTCTTTTGTTTGTTTTTTTTTAATATCTATCTGATTTTCATGGTAGTTTATAGGTCTTAGAATAAGAATCAGAAAAAAAGAATGGAAAAAAAAGGAAAAAAAGCCCTGACTTTTTTCTGGAAGTTAACATGGATGTCCCCCACAAGTTCCCAATATATTCCTTGAATAAACAGTTAAATTTTTATTGATTAATTTTGCTAGAAATTAATAAAAATTAAGGATAATCTGTATTCAGTTCACTAGTTTATCTCAAAGATATAAGCATACAACTCTGCTGTGATAAGGAGTGAGGGACAGAGAAACATTTCTAAAATCACCAGAGGACAGACCACATAATGTTCATTCATTCTTTCTTGACCCTATGGATAACATGACTGCAGTCCATATTCATTACAGTTAGAGATGACTGAATTATGGAATTTGAGTTTATATTGTTACACCTCTCTATTTTATGAATGTGAGTTAATTGAAGAAATCAGATAAATTTATGCAATCTTATTTAAACTATTTACTGGAAAACTATTTACTACTGGAATTTATTTATTACTGGCAAACTATATGCACCACTAAGGCTTATTGCAACTTCCCCCCACAGACACCCAATTTTTACTAGGTGTAACAGGAATGGGACTGAGGGGAGGGTTTTTTTCCTTGATGACAGCAACTGCCAAAGGTTTTTGATTGGAGACACATACACTTTTATTATATTTAAGGAGAAATGTATAAACAATAGAATATTGTGGACAATGTACAGCATTTTGCAATAGTTTTCTTTGTTACTGAGAATATCTCAGCTTCTGTATCTCTTAGGAGGGAAAGGAAGTCTTCAGCCAAAAGATGGACACAAGTAGTTTTTGTACATTTCCAAATGGTTATTAAAAGCTGAATAGGTCATTATACATGACATACCTACAAAGAAGGAAAAGTACAATCTGTAGTACAATGGAAAATTCAGACACCAGAGGTTTTGTTTTAAAAATGAACTCCGTCTCATTCCTCAGAAGAATCCTATGAAGACTGACTTTTTAAAAAAGAGAAGCAAAAGAAAAGAAGGAAGAATCAAAAACTTTCTAATCTCAGAGCTAGTTAGGTACTGAAATTCATTTATTGGGGATTTTATGGACTTTCCATTAATAAAAACCACTTGTTTCAAGTGTTTAAGTGCAATTCACCACTCCTAAGTATAGTCTATCAGTACTTTTTCCTATAGTTATAGGACAATTGCCTTGAGAATATTGATTTTGCCAATAAGGTGTGCTTAAAGGCATTTCAGGAAGAGATGTATCTAAAATTATCCTTAACCAGTAAATACCATTCCTTAACCATGAATACATTCTGTTTTCTATCAGAAATATTACCGTGTCTGGCTACACTTCACAGCTAATTGTCTAACTTCCCTTATTTTATTAAGATAAAGTCTTCATAAAGACTTTATGAAGCTTTTTAAAGATATTAATTTCCTCAAAAGTGTTGGTACTCATTCAGGAAAACTTCTGGAATCAGTCTCCCTTCTAGACCTATTTCTAAATTTCCTCACTATTGAGTTTCTCAATAATCTTTTTTATTTATTTTGTCTCATGATCATTAGAGTGTGAAACAAAATCGTGAGTCATATTCACTGGCAGAAGAATGTCCATCATCAAGTTCACTAACCACTTAGTATGTTCTGTAGAATACATCAAAGTTCTTGAATTAAAATATTATTTTGATAACGTCCCGTAAGCACAAACTTTGTTTACTAGTAAAATGATATCTATTCACTGGGTAATGTGACAAACTGTAAACATAGACTAAGTATACATTGCCTTTGAGGACTAGTATTTTTCAATATTAGCAAGTAAAGCTATTATCCCTTCATGAATACAAAACAGCTTAGGAATACATTTAATATTGAGTCAATGTAAAATATGTATTCTTTAGAGGCAGAACAGTGTTTTATTAATGTTTTTAATTTTTCAAATACAAAATTATACTTCCTACAATTTTTAAGTGATAATAAACCAAGACATATGGAGAGGATATGGGTAATTTTAATATATATACACTTTAATTTTTTTTTTTTTAAAATATCTTAGACACTGTGAGAGAGTTATGTTCTGAAAATGAGTCTAAAACAATTCTATGAATACAGTGAATAAACTAGCCATTGATTGGAACCTGTGAAAGGAAGGTGTAACAGTACATTTTTATTGCTCAGGTTCACTGACACCTATATGGATGTGACATAATTTTTATTAAAGACATTAGCTACATATTTAGAATATTTGTACATGATCAGTAGTTATCAGAGACTTAATAATTATCTTTTTCTTTGATGGTTAGCCAATAGGTTTTACTTCACAAATGCCAGGTCGATTACTGGAATATTAACAAGATGTGGAAGCTCAGCTTCTTCACCAAATTAGAAAGATGGAATCCTGAGAGCTACAGACTCTTATAAATCCATGGTACTTGCAAAGAGGTAAATTTCTCTCGGGCTGTACAGAGAGTATGGGAAAGCTCTGAGAAGATGACAGACTGACAGCCAAAAAGAGTATTTTACAGAAGCATCTCAAAAACCGTGAGGAATTGTACCTATTTTCAAATATGTTTTCTTACACGTAGTGTTTCAAATATTGCTTTCTATCAAATGTGCAATCTGATCATTGTTTAACGCTTTTCTTGTCTTCAAGAAGACAGAATTTCAAAGATACTAATTTGAACTCAACATAAGTCATGGTTAGAATAACAGGAGGTAGAAATGAGTTCCTAATCTGTAATTGCTCATGGATTCAGACATGGAGTGAGAAAGGGGAAGGAGGGAGAGGGAGTGTTTAACAGAAAACATGGAAGCTTTTGGGAAACATAATGAGGAGAACCTAAAGAGTTTAATTGGCTCTTTTGTCAGCTGAGTGTTGAAACCAAGTGTTAAAAAACAAATCACCAAGAGCCTGCTGCAGAATGGACTGAAAAACCTGTTGAATATTGAAATTTAATACATTTATTTATACATTTACTTATACATTTACATATTTATTTGCACATATTTATTTATATATTTATACTTTTATTTATACATTGTACTTTATAAAAAGCTATACATGCTTTTACGCTTAAGTTACAAATGATATATAAATTATGTTTCATTGGATATCGTACTCATGGGATTTGTATTAGAAGTTTTCCATAGAAAAAAAATGTGGGCAGTTAAAAGAAATGAATCCTGCTAAGGAAGTGCCTACCAGCACAGAATGGGTTAACAGTGGAAGAGGAGAAAAGGTCTTCAAGTTGTGAGTAAATAGGCATTATAGTTCAGAAAATATTCTCAGACATTAGCACAAAGGAGAAAGAAGGTTTATGATGCCACTGATTTATGGACCAGGAAAAGTAGTTTCAAGCAGCCCATAGTTTCAGTTTCAGGCAGCAGTGGATGTTGTCTACCTGGACTTCAGTAAATCCTTTGAGACTATCTCTCATAAGATACTCATAAACAAGCTGTTGATGTACAGCCTGGATGAGCAGACAGAGAGAACTGAAAACTAGCAGACAGAACTGAAAACTAACTGAATGGCCAAGCTCAGAGGGCGGTGATCAATGTAATGAAATTTAATTGGAGGCCACTAACAAGGACAGTACGCCAAGGGTCAAAACTGGGTTGAATCTTGTTTATCATTGTCATTAATGATATGGATGATGGGGTAAGGTTTATCCTCAACAAGATTGCTGATAACACAAAACTAGGAGGAGTGGCTGATACGTCAGAGGGTACCTTCCAACTTCAACCATTCTATGAATCTGTGCAAGTCATCTGAAAAAAACTAAAATTAAGATATTTCAATATAGCAAATGGTTCGATAAAGATACAGGGGTGTTGTTAAGGTTATGTCAATGAATAAAAGTGGTTTTCTTGGTTGTTTCCCTGTAGATCAAGAAAATTATTTTATAATTATTAATAAAAATGATTTTCAGCAGTGAACCTTCCTCACATACTGTCACTCTGGGAGAAAAATTATAGCACTGTCAGATGTTTTCTTCATCCTCAGACTTCAAGTAAAGATAATAGAAAGTAGGAATTACATTTATCCCTCTGTGATCACCGCCAACTAAATTAGACTGCCTGAAGAATGACAATTTTTATATTTTTTTCCTATTATGAGATGGGTTCTGACAGTTTCTTCAGTCTTGGAACTGAAAAGATTTCAGTGGAAAAGAAAACTTGGCTCCTGCATTATTTTTTCTATTCCGATATTTTAATGAAAGCACTTGAAGTATTGTTTTGTTCTGTTAAACGTTATGCTGAGCTCATTTTTCTTAAATATTATGTCATTAATATTTAAATATTTTATTGTGTACTTTGATCTCAGTAATGATGTTCTACAAAGGTATTTTACTTCAGAAATCTTATGGCTATTTAACAATGATCAGCATGCATTTCAGAAAGATGTGAGGTTCTTATTTTCTCTAGCTTCTCTTTTCTGAGACACAATGTTTTCTAATCACATCATTATTCTTTTTACTCTGGATCATTTCTTGGAGGTATGACTTAGGTCAAAGCTCTGTAGGTCCTCACTTCTGTGTTTGCTGATTCTTGAAGGACCAAACTTTTCTGTCCAGCTACATACCTAGGGTTCTTATCCTGGCTCTTGTCAATGTGTCAATTACTGAATGATCCTTTTCTTTCTGGTTGTGACAACTGTAGTCTCACACAACTTTAGTCCATTTCAAATGAAGCTGTAGAGATTTTCTCTACCTTGTCACTTTGACAGTGTCACCCTTCTTGACAATCTGCTGGCTCCGACTTCTCCATTAAATAAATAAAAACACTTCTCTTCAAGTTCAAGCACATCATGGATTATACCAAACCTATCCAACATCTCTTTCACCTTCAGCATTTAGAGTTATCCTTCGGTATGGTTTTTTCTTTCACCTTATTTTACTTGCTTACCATTGGCATCTCATGCTGCCCCTCTCACTGGGAATACCAGAATATCATCCCATAGATATTTTCCAGGATAGTTATTTTCCCTCTGTATAAATTTTTTCTTCCCTTTTCTGTAAAATTAACACAACTCCTAACACTGTTTCAGAGCTGCTATGCTCAAGTAATTGCCTGTCATACTCATTTGGTTTTCTGTTTATATTGCAAATCATTTAGAATAGGGACCTTTTTTCCTTGGGTTTTTTTTTTTTTGCACAATCATGTGTACACTGAGACCTTGACCCAAAGGGGCTATGGTAATACAAAAGTTAACATTATAATAAAAAAAAATGATGAAAAAACATCATTTTATTGTTCCACTTCTTTTAGCAACAAAAGCTACTTCTTGTAGCTTCAAAAGCCTCATGTTAAAACTGTGAGTATAAGGGGAAACACAGTGTTCTATACTTTTTTAACAAAGAGAATTTTTCAAAGGATTCTTTGCTAACATACACACTTGGGAACTTGCAGTTTCTCCTTGGGTTTCTGACAAAAATCTTGTATATGGAGATCTAAGATTCACTCCCGTAGTGTATAAACCAGCTGCTGGCAATAAATATGACAGCTTGCTGTTGGCCACATAGTTTCTTTCACTATTTGTTTTCTTACTGTGCGGTTCTCATTGAGCTCTCATTCTTCCACAGGGGATATTAGGGTCTTTGAGTGGCTCAAGAACTGTGCATGAAGCTTCCAAACGCCTTGGAACTCAGACCTATTGGCAGCTGAGTAGTCAATTCACAGTGCAGTTTTCCACTTTCCTCTGTGATGAAAATACACAAGTGAGTATCCATGTGGGCCTTGGAGGTTTACAAGATGACTGAGTAGTTCAGTACTAGCACTGAACTCTATGGCACTAATGGTCTAATTCATAGCCACACATATACCAGCAATGGACATTTATTTCTGTTGCATTTGCTATGTTGCATTGAATAAACTCCAACATTTCTCTTCCAAGAAAACTAAAAAAGCCCAATATTCACCAGAGCCCCAAATGTTACTATTTATTAAATACTAACATTAAGTCCTAAGCTACAGGGGACAGCACTGAGGTGAGTTGTTGTCCCTCACTGCAAATAACGTACTATCAATCATACATGACATCATTGGATTGAGAGCAGAAATGGGAAAATGGTGATTTAAAAAATTATCTTTACATATACAACAAACAGCAAATCCATGGACAATATAAGTTACCTACCCATACTTGTACATGGGTACAAGCACATATACTTTCTCCATAAGAAATAGCCATGTCACAAATATTAAGATTAAAGAGAAGCTAAAAAGACAATTGTTTGGGGTACTAGACCTGTTGAATGGTGGAATGTTCATTTGACAGTAACATAACAGTCAAAGTCATGAAAAAGCAGTGGGGAAGAAAAAAGTGTTTGTACTTTGGAGTTTACTGAGGACCCCTATGAGTCTAAGAACAGCCTGGAGTCATCCTAGAAACTTCTGCATAAAAAATGGATAGACTACTAATGAGCATATACATTAAGAAAGACAAAGTCAGATTACTTCTAAAGATTTTCTGCCAATCTTTATTCTATTCCATCAGCTATTCTGTAGTTGCCCATAGAGCCCCAAGAAAGGATCAGGTTAGTTTTTACACATTAGTGACTTTGCTTTGCAAGTTATACAACTTTTCTACAAATCCCCCAGATTTTGAATTTAATAACTTTTTGGAATGAAAATGAAAGAAGAGTACATCAGCAGATGGGTAAGAATCCTTTTGGCACGTGGTATAAACTTGTAGTTTTCAGCCCAAAAGATTGGAAATAAAGTCATTGATAAGAAATCTATATATAAAATACATCAATGTGGGGAAAAAAATTGTATGAGATCTAGAATTATATTTAAGAGACTTACTTGCTCTCTTAATCTAGCAAGATCATTTGCTAGTAGCTGCACTTCAGTAGTACATGCTTTTTACAGCACATATGCAGCTAACCACAAGATTTCCTGGATAGAGATCTGGAAGCTCTAAAACCGCACTATGCTTATCCTGTATACTGCAATGGGGTTGGAGATACATAAGCACTATTTTTATCACTTGCTAATGCTATTATGTATAGAGCCATCTGACTTCCAGATTTTTTAACATTATATATATTTCTATTTTATTCTTCTGTTAATTTTATATCATAAGTAAATACAACTTCATTTTTAAAATGTTTAAAGTGTGTAAATTGGTATCTAATGAATAGGGTGAGAAAACAGGTAAATTTTGCCAAAACCCATAATTCTTTTCTACAAAATCATGACAAATTCCATCAGTTACATTTTGATCTCTGTAGCAGCATCCTGCATACACAATAGAATGCCCTATAGTGTTCTAGGACTGTACAGAAGAAATAAGAAAAGGTACAGAAAAGTAGAGAATGTTTCTTTTGTCTTCTATGTATTACTGGCTGTTTCTTTTTTTTTTTTCCCCCCTACAAAAACCCAAACCAAAATAAAAGCACAAAAAAAACCCAAACAAACAAAAACCTATAATGTTAACGTTATAAATAAGACCTCAATGGGGTTATAATGCATGTAAAGAACAAAATGGTATATTTTATGATAAAATTGAATTTCAGTTTCCAATGTGAAAGCTTAACAGAATCTTAAAAGTGTACCTTCTTTTTTTATTGAAAGTTTGTATTTCAAACGGTCATGAAGGACCCTGGTGGTCTCTCTTCTCACTGAAAACTCCATTTGATATGTACATTTCAAGATCCAGTCCAGTTTTGCCAGATATCTAGGGTGATTATTTACTACTGGAAATTAAGTTTTCAGGTTTGGAAATTGTAATTGACTTCTTCTTGTGTTAAACTTATATTCTTTTAAGTTAGTAAAAATGTCAAGGGAGGGGAAGATATTTATATGTGTTCATGAATAAAACATTTTGATTCGCTATGTTTCCCTTGTTATGAACATTGATGTGACATGAAGATGTTGTGGAAATATGTAATCATAAAGGAATTATCTTGTACTTGAAATTCATTATATGTTAGTAGACCTTGTTCTGTGCTTATCTTATGAAATTAAGAGATATTCCACATAAAGAATTCTATAAGTATAGGTGAAATTTTGAGAAATCCTTGTTCATGTTCCCAGCTCAGAGTGCTGTTATCTATAAATAAATTAGAGGAGTTTCCTGTTATAAGGAATGTTACTTTTTTTTGTCTTCTCTCTCACTATTATGAAGTTGATTTCCATCCAACGGAAACTTTTCAGCACAAAGTATTGTGTAAATATTGGTTTGTAACATCTTGGTTTATTCTAAATCATTATAAAAAGAAATATTAATGCATTAAAATTTCATAAAGTGGAAGTAATTTTGCAAGTCAAGCTCCTGCTAAGGGAAAGTAAGAGTTGGAGAAATAAATCTGGTGTATTGGTTTTTGCTAACTTCTATGCAGCTTGACAGTTAAGTTTAAAATATATTGTTCACACAGGTCACCAAAGGGATAATTCAGATTCCTGTTTTTCTTTCTTCCACTCAGGACTTTTCTTCACATGCAGTCTAATCTTATAGAATTCACTCTGGGTTTTGCCATTAGCTTCAATAAAATCTTTCATGTTATTTCGCCTTTAATGTGATATTTCCACTTTACACTCAGTCTAACATAAAGAAACCTGCTGAAAATAATTATATGATTTGATTTTGATGAGTTGGGTTTGGTTTGGGGTTTTTTTCAGTTTTAAATAACTGTTCATATTTGAGATGTGATTTGCATCCATACCTGATTACTGTTGCCTCATAGACCTGTATAATCTCCTCTGATCTAAATTTTCTTATTGCTACTCTATGAGGTACTTCAGGGAACGCACAATCCTGAAAAGGCAAAGAAATTGATAGACTGATATAACCCTCATTTCCCTAACTTGTATCATCTAATTATTTGTACTTTGATCAGGGAAACAAACAAAAATTGCTAGCATTGTGCTGCTGAAACTTGATAAACTCTTTTGGTGAGCTGTAACAATTCTATTAAATCAGATTCAAAGAATCATCAGGACAAAATAAAGTCTATTGGCATTCAAAGTCTGTGTTAATGCAAATGTTACATGGCAATAAATGAAGACTATTAAAGGCCTACAGCTTTTGCCATGCTGTATTCAAATTTGGGTTAATGCTCTGAAAATATTCACACTTCTCTACCTAATGAAATGCCAGCATGCAGAAAAAAAAAATATTCTAATTTCTTCTTTCATAATAATTCTATTATAAGGAAAGAAAAAAGGTAAGATTACTGACTTGATCAGTTTTCCCAGTCCTCAAAATAGTCTTATGACGGCATCTAAAGCTTTTGGAAAAAAAAAAAGGAGGATAAAAGTCAGAAAAAATGCTGTCTTAGAACACATAGAAAATTATGTCAACTAGTATTATCCATAAACAAGAAAAGCCTTATTAGGATTGACTGGAGAAAAATTCATTAAATTGTACATGAACAAAATATTTTATAGACATTGTTATATCTCAGGGTTCCCTCTAAAATTATGTCAAATACAAAAAGGCCCATGTCAGTTAAAAAAAAAGTTATGTTATCTCCTTGTTTATTATTTTTGTTATTATTCTTACTGAACTTTGAAGAAAGATACCTGAAGAAAATTATTATAAAAAATTGCTATTGTCATAAGACGGAATCCTACCATGACATAGTAATGTCCTAGGACAGTTGTGTTATTAATCATTTGCTAAACTAAAAAGGATTATTTACAAAGAAATATGTGAATTTATTTATCAATTTAGAACTGGGTTTATAGCTATGTACTTTGCAAAAGGGAGGCGAGATGAAGTTTTCATTCTGCCCCATAAGTCTCTTAAGAAAAGAATTCTGACTGGTCAAATTGAAGCAGGTTCAATCTTCAGGTTCAAGAAACTAAGAAAATTTTGCTAAGAAGAATAAAAGTTAAAAATGGAAGGTGGAAGAAGAATAATAGTTTCTGAAGATCACTCAGAAGGACATCTGTTAAAAGTACTAATGTTAGAAGCACATAACAGAAATAAAAAGGGGAAAATTACTTAGTGGTCATATTTCTGATATATTTCAGAAAGAAATGAAAGAACTAACCTAAGCTGGCTTTGCTTTGGACAGGAGGTAGGGCCAGATGACCTCCACAGAACCCTTCCAATCCATACAATCCTGTCTTTCTAAATAATTCAGGAAAAAAAAAAAAAAAAGAAGAAAATTAAAATTATAGATAATCAAAGAAAAACACCCCCACAAATAAATGCCAAACCCCGCCCCAAAGCCCCCAAATCAGTAATTTTAGAAGTTATTTAGGTTAACTAGACTGTATAAACATTGTTACATCAAGCATTTCTGATGTGAATAATAATAAACTATTAGTTTATACAAAGATGACTTGACAAGAAAATGTCATTATTCCTCCCTAATCTCCAAATTCTTTCTCAAAGTGCTTAGACTTCTTTCTAATATATATTTTAGGCTCAGACGTGCACATTTAAAGGCTAACTTTATTTCAGTACATGCTTAAGACAAGTGCTTGATACCCCAACTAAACGCTGTTAAAGAACACAGCTTTAAAGACAAGAGATTTTAGCATTGTGACATGAAAGGATTTAAAGTCCCCTGGACTTAAAGACAATGTAGCAGGATTTTTCTGAAGAGTCAAAAGATGAGGAGGGAAGCTGATTTGTAATTTCATGAAACAAGACCATGTCTTCAGTGGAGTGTGTGGAAAATGCTGGATACTCCAGGGCTGGCTGGGTATCTTATCTTTCCACCTACTGTGGAAAGCACGACACATGAGAGAGACTCAGCATTGACTAAAATATATAGTTTCCTCAAATTTCTAACAATTTAAAATACTGAACTTTGTAAAAATGAGGGGAGGGAAGAGAAAAGCACAGACCACACATCAGTACCAAATAAGGAAGAAACCATTTTTCTGTGTTATTTCTCTCTTTCCTCAGACACTTTAAGGAAGCCTAAAATAAAGCTGCAACAGTAAAGGTTAGTTACTGTTTGCTATTAAAATGAATAAATGAAAGAAAAGAAGAAAAATTGAGAAAGAGTAGGAGAGAGAGTGAGGAGGGAAGAGAGAAAGTTATTTTATGTCACTTGGGGTCTTAGTAAACCAGTGTGTATACCTGATAGTGCTAAAACTAGCTAACCACATTCCTTGCATGACCTTTCAGATGCAATTGTTGTCTTCCATAGACTCCAAAGACTTAATTTCGATACCCATACCTCTATTGACTTAAATAATACTGTATATTGAAATTACCTCATTAACTTTAATTCACCATTTGTGGAGAAATAAAAAGACAAGATTAGCAAAAGAAGTATTTAAGTATAATGAGTGAAACTTTAGGCAGCACTGATTCCTATCTTGTTTTATTAACGAAAAAATTAAAAGGAGATTGAAAGCTTGAAACAGATTGTTGCAATTTATGCACAGAGATGTTCTTAGGAAAAAGAAATTGATATAGCTTTGTGGCTATGACTAGGAAGCACTTCAGAAACCTTCAGATTATAGCTGAGGTTTGTTAAGTATGATTGAAATCAAGTAATGTGCCTAACGAATGGAAGAGACTGAAAAACAGCAAATTCTCACAAAAAATGTTTAGAAAACCTTATCCACAGTCTTTTTATCCCATCTGTTTATCCCCATTTGCAATTGAAATGCTCAAGCTACTTTGAAAAACAGAATTTTTTTAAGAGACCTAGACACTTAAAAATATGTATGAAAGGAATGAATCTGTTCAATGGCAAAAACCATATCTGCCCACAAATGCAATCAGCTGGAGCTCTGGAGGAATGCTGATGATGCCAGCTTCCAAAATCTATTTCATTTTATGTCTTGTGGCCCATACAGTAATGTGTAAAGTTCCTTAGTATCACCACAGAAATCCTACATGGCATTCTCAGCTTCTACAAGGACATTACAAGGACATTAAGAATATTACAGCTTCACTTCTCTTTCCATAAGATCAAAAGTTACACTTAAGAAGTGTTATGTAGATTGTTACCAATCTACAAAGGTAAAACTTTGATTCAGAGAAGTGAAGCCAGTACTCAGAACTGAAGTCACTGGGGATAAAATATTGCTGTGTTGCAAAGGGATAAACAATCTGATCCCCCTACCCTAAAGGGAAATTATTTTTCATTATATTGCACATAATGAGCTTTTACAAACAAACAAACAACCAAAACAAAAAGTACTTGACAGGGAAAGCTATTTTTTCTCAAATTTTCCACAGGCAGTGAACAGAGAGCAACATGAATTGTTAGCCAACGGAACATTCTTAGTCCTAAGGAAATGATGGACTATTGACAAATCCATAACTGTAGTGAGCTCTAACAGTACTTAACCTAAAACAAGAAATTACCAAATTCAGATGCGTCTAGGAGGAACTATGAACAATAGTAAAATGTAACTGTGGCATATCAAGGCACATGCTATGAAATAGAAAAGAATTTCTGCTAATCTGAATTCCTTATATGTTCACGTCATTGTTCTGTATAATCCTGATATCAAATCAGAACAATTCCAATTCCCCTAGTAACTAGTAATTCAGCTGCTTCTAGTAGCGAGAAATAAAATAATTAATACTGTTACTTTATGACTGTTACTTGCCAGACCACATTCAAAACTAAAATACAAATGGCCTTTAATTAAAGAAAAAGCATTTTAAAGATAAAATAAATGAATTCTTACTTTAAAAAAGAGAGATGATGTGCTTCTTTGTAAAATATAATCATGTTTTGCAATTTTAAAGAAGTATTACTTGTATTTAAACAAGTACATTTTCATCGAAGACCTGGTAACAACTAGAATACTATTGACTGCACAGACTTCTTGGAGCAGTTATTTTCACTGCATAATGGAAAATGGAGATAGATAGGTGTCCTGGTTCGAGATCAAACCATGGACAAACCACGACAATAGGAATAGGATAGTTATGTTCAATGAAAAAAGGTTTTAATAGGTTTTGACTGTAAGGCATTATGAAGTCTGTTTTGACCAGTAAGGCATTATGAAGTCTGTTTAATATGTAGTAAAACAGAAAAAGGGTTTCCACCATATACTGAGAAGATTACCATGTGTAATCTACCACGAACACAAGACAAATACTGATATGAGGACAAGACGCCATCAGCTGTGTTAATATTCCTCAGCTTTCTAGTTTTTGTGAATAATAACTTCATGTATCAATGCTATGATCTACTGGTTGCCCTTTCAATTTTTCAGTGTCTTGGGGGGCGGCAGAGGAGAAGAAGAGGAAAAAAAAAGAAAAAAGAAAAAAAAAAAAAAGAAAAAACCCCACAGTCTATTAAATATTGTTTAGTCTTGAGAACATTCAGTCCCAAATGAAAATTGGTTTTGATGAAGAATTTCTGGGAGGTGCTAGAACAAAACAATTTTAAAAGGGGTTAGACACCCTGATGTGGTCAGATGTTCTTGTGTCTGCAGTGACAGACATTCAGCACAAGCCAAAATGAAACACTGCATAATGTTCTGAGCTAAGGAAATGGACAGTTAAAAATCAATCTGTATCTCACATTCCTAGCTCTGAACCTGAAAATGACAGCTATTATCCAGATTTACATTTTATCCCAGCTAGAATAAAGCAAATAAATCACTGGGCTTTTGGCTGCTCAGATAATTACAGTGTGAGTGGCTGGTATGAGTTGCGCCGGGGGAGATGCTTTCAGAGGGTTAGAGCACAGAGTGGAAAGAATGACAGTGAAAAATGGGCTTGATTGCCATGTTGAGGCGAGAGTTTACAATATGCAAATTGCTGAACACAGTAACTTATGCTGAGATCCATCAGCCTCCCTCATTAAATACTCAGACAAGGTAAGTCTGTGTAGTGGAACATCTTTACAGAGCTAATAGCTCAGGTGAAAAAACATTTGGTTTTAAAAGGGCAGGGGAACTTTTAATGGTATATTAAAAAATATTCCCATGTGTCTTTGCCAGAAGTGATTTTAAAAAACATTTATGTTCATGGAACATAGTGAGAAAATGACTCTGCAACAGAAAATTTCTGAATATTCTGTAACTGATTGGCACACATTTGTGTACACTACTACATGAATGAAAATTTTCCCTATCCTCTATTACTCTTCTGAAGTGTAAGGATAAGAAAAATAGTATTAAAATGTTTTGAGGTGGTTTTTTTTTTTTTTTTTCCCTTGTCATGGAATTATAAAATAGAGTAATGGAATAACTCAGGCTGGAGGGGATTTTAAATGTCATGTGGTCCAACTCTCCTCTCAAAACTACCAGGTTGCTCGGGATCTTATGAAGTCGAGTTTTGAATACGGTAAAAGATGCAGACTCCACAGCCTCTCTGGGCAACTGGTTCCAATATTTGATTGTCCTCTTTGTTAAAGTTGTCCTTACCACCCATTTAGAATGTCCTTTGTTTCAACACGTGTCCATTGTGTATTGTACTTTCATGTGTACCTCCAAAAAAAGTCTACCTCCATCTTCACTACACTCATGTGAGGTCATTGTAGACAGCATTAAGATCCTGCCTTCATCATCTGTTTTTAGGGCTGATCAGTCCCAATTCTCTCATCTTCTCCTTGTAGGTCAGGCACAACAACATTAGAAGAAAATCAAAGGTATTCTGTATTCCTTATTAATTGACTGAATTTTCTTATTTAGTAAGAGATATATTTTTTTTCCTTACATATAGATTCTTAATTAGTCAACTTCTGTATACAATAATGAATTTTGTTTTATTCATTAGCTTAATTGATATGGATATTCCAGGGTCACAAATCAATACAATCAATACAATGTATTGATCATTAAGAATCTACATCATGCTAAATATGATTAAATTATTAAGACTATTCGTAGTACTATAGCAGGACATAAAGACCTGCTTCTGATACTATTACTCAAAATTCAATATCTAGTAAATCTTAAAAGGCAAACATTCCAGAATAACAAAGGAGAAAAAAGCAATTATATACATTTTCTTCCTAAAATACATTTTAACTTTTTCTTCAATTTGAAAGTATATATTCTCTTAAACTTTACTTGTCAGTTTGAAGAAATAAAGATTTATGTACTTCATAGCTGTAAATTATACTGTACTTTGAACTAAGTAATATACATTGCTATTAAGCAACTGAGACTCTATTGTGCTCAGGAACTGGAAATTTAACACGAATGAAGATTTTTAAAGTGACCATTACTTACTAGATTATGCTAATAATTCCAGTTTCAAAAGGTTTGAGTTAAAAGAGTGGAGTCTCATGAAACTGTACTTAGTTGGTATAGCAGGCATAATAAGCTACCACGTATAAAATGAGCTAACCCTGCAAGGTATTTAGGATGAAATGAGGTATGGACCTGTTGGAATGAGTCCAGAGGAGGGCCACGAAGATGATCAGAGAGATGGAGCACCTTTCCTATGATGACAGCCTGAGAGAGCTGGGGTTGTTTAGCCTGGGGAAGAAAAGGGTCCAGGGAGACCTTACAGCAGACTTCCAGTACCTGAAGGAGGCCTACAGGAGGGATGGGGAGGAACTCTTTCTAAGGGAGACTAGTGAGAGGCTGAGGGGTAATAGTTTTAGAATGAAAGTGGGGACATTTAGATTTGATATCAGGAAGAAATTCTTTAGTGTGAGGGTGGTGAGATACTGGACAGGTTGCCCAGAGAAGTTGAGGGTGCCCCATTCCTGGAAGTATTTGAGACCGGACTGGATGGGGCTTTGGGCAACTTGGTCTGGTGGGAGGTGTCCCTGCCCATGGCTGAAGGGTTGGAACTCGATGATCTTTAAGGTCTCTTCCAACCTGAACCACTCTATGATGCTGTGATTCTATGATTTCTTCTCACAAGCATTCTGAGTAAGGTCAGCATCCGGTAGCAGGAGTTCCTTTAAACAACCACCTGGTTTATACATAAGTCCTCTCCATTTTCTTATGTCTAAAATTTATTTTAGAAAGGTAATTTTTAAACATATTACATTATTATTGAGGCGTTACTGGAGTTAAACCTACATCTTGACCTTCTTTCAGTAACTGGTGTAAATTAATAAAATTTGGCAGACAGCTGCAAACATCTCATGTAAGAATGCTGTCCTAAAGAGAAATAGATGCTTGAGAAAAATGATGACTTTTTTAGTGATACAATCTATGATAATACATAGGCTAGAGGTACAAAAATATATTTAATCTTGTCCATCAGCAATGACTGATAAAGGTTAAAAAGACTTATATTTATTTTATTTTTGCCTAAACTATTCAAACTGCTTGTTATTTGTTTTACAACTCTTTATTAGCAAAACTCACTTTCAAATTAAGGTGATAATAGCATACTTTTTATATAATTCCTTATTGTCAAATATTTTTGTTTTCAGAAAGGGAGATGAATTTATATAAATAAAGCTGAAAGTGTTCTTTTTTTTCCCTTCTTTTTCTCTATTAACATTTTTTTTAGAAGATGGGGTTTATCACCAGGAGTTTTCTGATAAAATTTGCTGGAGTTTGCTGATAAAATGACAAGGAAAGGCCAGAGACACTACAAGACATGGAAGTCCAGAAACTAAGACACAAGTCTCAGTTTTTACCTCTTATGTTAGGTCTGAGCACTAAAATGTCCTAAGCAGGACAAGAGCATGATTCTATACCACCATCTTTTGATGCTGAAAGTGCAAACAAGTTATTTTATATAGCATTTAGAAGAATTTTGAATATTTCATTCATCTTCGTATGTATGCAGACACCACACAATTTCAAGATGGCTTTTGCAGCTTTCTTTCTTGTACATTCACTATTGTAATTTTAAATACAGTTGTATTCTTTTTGCTGGTAAATAATTAAAAAAAAAAAAAAGAAGTGTGAGCAAATCAAATTTATAATATTTGCATTTATTTTTGTTTCGTATTAAATTGAAAAAAAATAAAATAAAGTGAAAGAGAGAAAAGTTTCTAACAGGAATTCCAAAGCTATTATTTTATCTGAATACAAGTTCCTTTTTTGTACAAAGGTGAATTTTTTCACCCCTTTCAGCATAGTCCATGTGTAAGCATCAGAAAAATCCCATTATTGCTAATTGTCAGATTTCTCTATTATCCTCTCAGGAGCATGCAACACCAGAATTTCCTGCTGCACCCAAATAAAGAGATTCTGAACAGCACTGCTTTAGGGTATATATTTTTCTCACATTGAATAAGCAAGAAAAAATTCATAGAATTATAATCAATTACTTTGACTACCAATTTCCTTGACTGTGGTTGAGCTCAGTGAGTAATTTGTAGTGAATCATTCATGGGATAAATTTGCCTCCGTCTTTACTTATGGAAAATCCATGAAGCATTCCTAATTTATTTGAATTTACTTCTGTCTAGAATAAAATCCCTCTGAAGCATATGGAAGTGTTTTACTGAAACAAACTTTCTGTCAGTGGAACTGTACCTGAGAAATATGTCCCCCAGGTTTTCAAATCATATAGGGATTGATCACACACAGCCAAAATCCAATCACTGTTATTTGAAGCTAACTAGTAATTTATTTATTTTTTACACAAATATTGATATGTAATATACAACTGAACTACTCATACGCACAAAGCTGAATGTGTGCACAAACATATGCATGACCTGCACTCACATTCTGGGCCTTGCAAGACTGCAATACAGTGTTATTTTTCCTCTGGTCCTTTGCAATCCACTTTCCATCAGGAAAACCATCTTCAATTACTGGAAATACCTTGCTATGCATCATTAGATAAATGTCTTTTTAATAAAGAGAATCCAGGTGTACTGGTAAAATACTGTGATTGAATACCTTTAATGTCTCAGCTTCATTAGGCAACGACAGGTTGTCATGCTCTTTTCTTACTTATTCTGGTTGAGTTGCCAGTCCTTTCCTCAGGCTATTAATGATGACAGATCATTTATTACCCTATGAGAATACACATACATTTCCATCACTGTCTTACACTTTTTCCCAACCCCACAGATTGTTAACTTAGAACCCTACATGCTCTCCTGAAAAATAGTTATATGCCTATACTTCTTGTCACCTCAGTTACAACTGAAACACAACTGAAGCACATGCAAGTGCAGAATTAAGGATTAATTTCCTAATCATGTTTCAGCAATGCTTCCTTTTGAAAATATTTCAAGATTTGATATATACTCTATTAATATACAGCAGTAAACTGAAGTTTCACCTTGTATTCATATTAAGTGAAGTTGTGTTTGACTTTTCTGTCAAAATGAAGAATGGGAACGTGAGAGGAGGTCTTATTGAGATGAAAATTACTGACTTATTTAGAGAAAAGAAACCTTCATCATAGTCTGCAGTGTTATTCATTAATCTATATAGATACCATTTCAGTACAGAGAGGCAAATTTGTCATATGAAGAAGGCAATTTCAATTTGGAGAGAAATTGTATACTTTCTTTACATTAAGGAAAATGTTATCTTAGAATATAAAAATCTAAACCGTCTACCTCGTGACCAAGGAATTACTAACCAATAAACCAAAACTGTTGGTGACATATTGACAGATAATACTGATTGATTTAGAAAGTTTTTCACCACCAAATGAAACTGACATCCCAACTTTCATTGTTCAAGTGTAATGAATACTATGTCTACAGCATCCTCAAAACAGCTCTACTCAGAGAGCTGGGCTGAGTGTGTAAGGTTCCTAAAGATAATGTTTTTAATTTTCTCTGAGTTTTCTCACTCAGATGAACTGTTAGTGATTTTCATATGATACACAATAGGACATATTATGCAATAAAGAGAGACAGCTTATTATACATAAAGCTAGAGCTAATCAAACAGGTACCTGTATACATTTTCTACAACCCTGCAGAGAAGGTAAAATGTCCCCTAATTTGATGGCTAACTTTGATTCAGTGAGATTCACCAATCAGATGTGGGATTTAGTTTCCTGGATTGAGAACGAGATGTTTGCACATTGTGAGTATAAATAAGATGTATACCTAGAAAAAATCAGTGTGTGGCTATATTTATTAGGTATCTGAGCTCTATTTTGTTTATTCCTAGTGCCATAAAATTACCCTCATGTGCAATGGTGGCAGCAACTTCCATCTCTTCTTCATCTACAGAAGAAAAGGCAAAACGCTGTGCAATGAACTCTGCTTTGAAGAGCTGTCCAAACACTACTTGGAAGTCACTATTGATAGCTCCTTCACACAGTGTAGGGGGATATGAGGAAAAGTACTCTTTTGACTATCATTTGTGGCTTCATGTGTTAAGACCACAATTCCTAATGCAGGAATAGTAAATCGTCCCAGCCAAAAACTTATTCCACCTGCTTGACAAATGCTGGATAGGGGGAGGTTTTGAACACAGGAATTAATTCTTCTTTCAGGAAATATCTTCCAAGTATCTAAACTCTTCAAGGTTTATTATAAGCATCCTATATCATTGAATTTCACAAAAAAAAATAATCCATTTCACTCAATTTGTACATAGCTATCCTGAAGCTACCTCCAGAGAAATTCTGCAGTGACAAAAAGGGAAGTCCTGATGCTCTGAGAATCAGTACCATATCAGTCTAGCATGCAGCTGTTCCTTTATTTTACTATTAATTAATGAAGCACAACAACTTAATCTCTGTGTCACAGTTCCCAAGATAATTATGTACTCTTAATTCCAGCACCTAATGAAATCATTTCTCCCCTACCTTGTGAAAATAACAACTAATTTACCATGCAGGAGATACTTGGAAACATTAACAAACTGTTTAACAGTCATGTATGTAGATATGTTACTCCCATGAAATATACTAGGAATATTATAATAGTTAAAATCAACTTTAAAGAATTAGAAGACAAGTTCCACAAAACAGAGAAGTAATATAGACCTATAGCTTTTATGTTTTCATTAAATTAATAGACAGCAATGTACGTTTCATGTTCTTAATTTCCATGTTGTAAGCCTGTTAGAAACAGGCTTCAGAGGCAAATGTAACTATGATTTTATTTTCAGAAAAAAAGAATCCTTTCTGCAATTTCTACTTATTTAAAAAGTGACCTTTCTGCTGAATCTGCACAATGAAAATTACAAGACTTTGTAGGACACTATCCTATTCCATTTCAGAAAAGTTGAAAAACCTTTATTTTCCTTAATCCTTAGGAATCCTTAATACTATGTCTTAAAAAGGGGGCTTCTACAGAGAGTGGAATTAAAATGAAACCTAGCTTCCTGTGGAATGGCATCCTTTATCTCCATACTTTCTAGTGAAATAATGTCGGCTTTCTTCTTCTGGCTCATTTCTTACCATTGTACTTCTCATTCTCACTCAAATCCAATGATTTTCAGCCCTCACAGTATCCCCACCTTGATTCCATGTCTTCTTGGCAGACAATAAACCTATGCAGCGACTGATTCAACGCATATACTTTATTATCCTGTAGTCCAAGAAAACGGGTTGCTCTTGAGTTCATATTACAGCTTTTTTCCTCAGTAAGAGCACTAATTTCAGTTTACTTCCTCTACACAGCCAGTAATAGAAAATTTCTACCTTTTATTGGTCTGTGCCTTTGACATATATACTTTAAATTTTCCAAAAAGTTCAAAAGTTATTTACAAACACTAACAGATAACACTGTAAAACCTAATTTCCTTATGAAAACAAGATAAAACTGCTGATTTTAAGTGTTCAGAATTTTAGTAAAACTTCTTGAAGAACTGCCTTTATTCTACTCTTTAGACTAGAAAGTTCTCCTATTCCATGAATGTTAAATTCTCTTCTGCAGAGTCAACACATCCAAAGAAAGTCCTAGGCCTCCTGGGCTAATTATTTGGATGTCCTTCTGTGTAAGCTATATGGTTCAAATTATTTAAAAGTGAAGAGAAAAATATATCTTCAGTGCACATTAATTTAAAAAAATTATTTTCTGTGGGATTCATGGTGACTAAACAAATGCTGAGAACATTTTTCACTATGCTTAATTTTCCTTCACTACTCATTCTTTGAAAAATTCCAGAGTAAAATTATGTCAAAACACACCTGGCTAAAATCTTTTCTCAGTAACTGTTACAAGCACTTCTGTTCTGTAAGCGAAACAAAGTTCAGCATTCATTTCATTGCCTTCTTTATTTTTAATTTTACTCAGTAAAAATTGCCTTTAGATTGGGAATAGCTTCTTCAAGGTCACGTGCTGATGAAATTCTCTTTTTCACTTAAATTTGCCTAAAAACCCAATTTAGTAATAAAATACATTAAAAACATTACTCGTGCTTAAAGTAGAAAAACAAGCTCTATGAGAGAAAGATTGGCTCTTTTTGCTTCTTCTAGTTGGTTGGAAAACCATCATCTTTTAATTTTCATAATCATTTAGGCTTTCAGCTTCCCTAAAGATACTTTAGATCAAAAGGTCTTGTGAAATTAGTTGGCTATGAAATAAGATGGAGTCTTATAAAATGAATAAATAAGTTGAAATAAGAATTCAGTCTGGGGAAGAGGAGACTGAGGAGAGACCTCATCACTCTCTACAACTACCTGAAAGGAGGCTGTAGAGAGGCGGGGGTCGGTCTCTTCTCCCAAGTCACAGATGATAGGACA
>JAOQGH010000001.1:133558400-133600113 GCA_025769975.1 Gallinago jamesoni
GGGGAGGTTCAGGTTAGATATTAGGAAATATTTCTTTACTGAAAGGGTTATCAGGCATTGGAATGGGCTGCCCAGGGTGGTGGTTGAGGCACCATCCCTGAAGGTATTCAAGAGACTAGTTGACATGGTGCTCGGGGATATGCATTAGTGTTGGGTGGTGTTTTGTGTGGTGTGGGTGGTGGTTTTTGTTGTGTGGTTTTTTTTGTTTGTTTCCTTTTGTATTTGTATTTGTTTTTGTTTTTGTATTTGTTTTTGTTTTTGTTTTTGTTTTTGTTTTTGTTTTTGTTTTTGTTTTTGTTTTTGTTTTTGTTATTATTGGTTGGACTAGATGATCTTAAAAGGTCCCTTCCAACCTAGGTGATCCTGTGATTCTGATTCTGTGATTCTGTAAGATGTTTTGTGAAGCTTAGTGGTTCGTTTGTCTGTCTTCCCCCTTGTAAGAACCCAACAGAAAGACAAGATGTCTCAAAGCTCGCTTGCTGCTAGACTTCTGTTGCCAGTGTACTGATAAAAAAGAATGTATGTCCTTGGTTCTCAAAACAACTGTACCATCTGCCCTGAAAACTTGTCTGCCTTGCAAGGCCCAGCACTGCTTGGGCAGCAGAGGTAAGGGGGCTCATGCAGCAACCATGTCTGACAATGATTGGATGAGCCCAGGTAACCGTCACATTGATTGGTTAAACTATGAGTCAACAGGAACTATAAATTACTGTTATGCCCCAGTGCAACTGGGGACCCCTCAACATCATCGACCCTCACCATTGCAAAGGCCTGAGAATCACAGATCAATGGGACGCCGTTGATTCCAGAGGATCATCGAACTGTTGTGTGGACCGACTGTGGTGCTGATATACTATTTCTTGCAGCTCTCCAAAATTCTGCTTCTCCTTTTCCTCCTTTCCTATACCTCTGCCTTTTCTCTATCACCATTTAGAATCATTTTTAGGTAACAATAGTAAAAGTAGAGTAAATGACATCTGACCTCGTTTGTGTCTTAATCATGTCCCTGGAATCATTTTGAACCCTCTCCTGGACCAAAAGTCAGACCAGGAACAGACACCCCTATCATCTGCTTAAAAATCATTTGCCCCATGTTTGCCCTTGATAAACCTCCTCTGTACAGCTAAGACAAAGGTTTGAGGTTGTTCTTGAGGTTTTCTCACATTCCTCTAACTTTGTTTCCTTAATTCCAAAGGAGTAGCATTTGATTTTGGTGTCCTTTAACTCACACTCTGTAGGAATTCAAAAATTCAGTAAAGGTAGCATGAGTACCCAAAGAAGAATCTAAGCTATGGTTTATGAATGAAAATAACTCCAAAATCAAACCTGAAGTGAGGTTTCAAATAAACTCTTTTGCTGTATTGGGTCAACCTGATGCCAGGAAACCATAGATTGAATTCCTAAGACACTGAGGGTAGGAGTACATGAATAACTTATCACTAGGTAAATGAGAATAGCACATTTCCTCAATCTACTGTCATGTGCTTCACATATTTTTAATTAATAAAAAAAAACTAAGTTGGAATTAACAGCACTGAGGTGATAGCTTGCAAAGGGGTTTCATGTTTCAATTTAAGTCAAAAAAATGTCTTCACACATTATGTAAGGAAAACAGCTGGTTGATTCTGAATTGCAGATCAGAGTGTGTCACTCATAAAAGCATCTAAGGTGACTCCTTTTCAGTGACATTTTAACAACTCCTGATGCTTCGTAAGCATGCAGACTATGCCATTTTTACTTTCTCTTAACTTTTCAGGTTTTTTCTGAAATAAATATTAAATCCCTAAAATTATTTTTCAGTGTCTAATTATTTTCCTAAGGCAATTCCTTTTATTATGTAGAAATAATATTTTATATTCTATTTTCCAGGTTGTCACAGCATGTGCCTACAATATCTAGGAAATATAATGAGACTACCTAGATCAATTCAAAGTGAAATTGAAGGCCCTACTTCTCCCTACTTACCATCAAATTATCTGATCATCAGTGGTCTAATCCAAGGCAGACTGAAAAGTTTCTTATATGTCTAAAGGCAACCTCACAAGATACAGATTTTCCCCAGCCTGAGGTGAGAAGCATTTAACAAGCTGCAATTTAAAGTCCAGAGGGAAGTACCTTTTAAAGAGGCCCAATCTCTGTGTATGCTAAAATACGTTCCTCATCTTTCACTAATAGAAGGAGTTAGAACCTAAAACTCCCGCTTTCAAAGAGAATGTCCTAACTACAAGACATCAAGTGAACATTTTTTTCCCTACTCTTTGTCATCATTCTAACTATACCCCCCCCCTCCCCCCCCCAAAAAAAAAAAAAAGACAAAAGTAAGGAAGCCAGACAATTATATTTAGTAGGAGGGAATGTGGAAGCCAGACAATTATATTTAGTAGGAGGGAATGTTTTGGAGGAGGAATCTGTGTTCAAAGGACCACCTATTCATTTTACACTGGACAGCCATGCATAAAGAATATAAAAATAATGGAAGTCACAGTCCAAGATTGTTTCTTTTATATTTTCCATTATTCAGATGATACCACAGGTCTCATCAAACACAAGAAAAGTGAAGTGCCAAACTGAACTGAAGTGTCACAATCTAGATCCTACCCAGGAGCCATGTAGGAAAACAGAGATATCAAAGACCAAAAAACTGTGTTAGGGGGTGATGGCCGTTAGTAGATTTCCAGTTCCCCATATGCCCAGAAGGTTTGTTGGGGATCTGTTGTAATGTGAATCTTGAGAGGATACAACAGCAACTAAATTATAAATTTAAGCTTCAGGGTTATGACAGAAATGATCAGTGAATCTCATCTTCATAAAACCTTGCCCCAATGTCCTTCAGTTGGAGTTGGAGCATGTTAATATAATTAAAATTTTGCCCTATACATGGGAAGAAAGATTTGCAGAGGAGCTTTTGGAAAAATATATTGGTTTTGCACTTACTTTCTGTTTTCTTTCTGATATCTAGTTCCCTGGAATATAAAATTTGTGCTTAAAGCAAAATTAGGCATTTTGTTCAGAAAGCAAAAAACCACACACACACACAAAAGCCCAAACTTGCAAGTAGGTGCCTTGCAATCTTGTAGCAGATAATTTCCCTCTTTTCTATTACTCTTTCTGCTTTCTTGGCATTCTCTTTTTGCTCCTGACCGCCTTTCAGTGTCATCTGTGATTAGTGACACTTTGACATTCCTTTAAAACCCATGTACATTACACAAAATGACCACGTTAGAGGTAGAAAGCAGCAGAGCTATAGCTCCAACATTGTAAAAAAATGGTTTGATCTTATGAGTTCTGTGTTAATGAATGCTAGTCAGGTAACATCAAATAGTGCTTTAAAAGTGTTGGAACAGTTCTACTTCATAATTGTCCCAAATGTCTCTCTTTACAAAGATATAAAATGCACATTGCTGACTCTCTTTTTCCAGCCAGGGTAGATTCTTCTTGCAGTAGACAAGAAAACATCTGCAGTACTATAATGAGTGCAAGAATATCCTTTTCCTGGTGAAAAGCCTGGAGTCTTACATAACTCCTGTATCCCACCACAAAAAAAAAAAAAAAATCTGACTGATGCACGGCATATAAAATGCTTTAAGTATATAGTTTTAGACTAAAGATATATTAACAGCTATATGGCTATATGTCCCATTATCCCTAGCTAATTTTTCTCATAATTCCATTGATACTGATGGACTTTAAGCATTGAAAATAAATAACCGTGACTCCTGGGCTGGAATTAAACCCCTTCTAATTCTGTCTCAACTATTTCCCTTTATTTACATGGAATCATGGAATTGTCAGAGTTAGAAGGGACCTTCTAGACATCACCTAGTCCAACGCCCCTGCTAAAGCAGGATTGCCTAGAGCACATTACTCAGGACTACATCCAGGTAGGTCTTGAAAATCTCCAGAGAAGGAGACTCCACACCCTCCCTGGGTAGCCTGGTCCAGGGCTCTGCCACCCTCACCATAAAAGAAGCTCTTCCTCTAATTTGATGGAACTTCCTGTGTTCCAGCTTGTGTCTGTTGCCCCTCATCCTGTCACTGGGAACCACTATAAAGAGTTTGGCTTCATCCTCTCTCAAACCGCCCTTTAGATACTTTTAAGCATTAATAAGGTTTCCCCTCAGCCTTCTCTCCTCCAGGCTAAAGAGTCCCAGCTCTCTGAGCCTTTCCTCATAAGAGAGATGCTCCAACTCCTTAATCATCTTTGTTGCCCTACATTGGACTCTTTCCAGTAGTTCCCTGTCTCTCTTGAACTGGGGAGCCCAGATCTGGATGCAGTATTCCAGTTGTGGCCTCACCAGTTCAGAGTAGAGGAGAAGAATGACCTCCCTCAACCTACTGGCCACACTCTTCCCTATGCAGCCCAGGACCCCTTGGCTCTCTTGGCGACAAAGGCACATTGCTGGTCCATGGATAGTTTACTATCCACCAGGACCCCCAGATCCTTCTCCTCAGAAGTGCTTTCCAGCAGGTCCATCCCTAATCTGTATTGGTATCTGGCATTCATACACATACACAATTTGTAAGTAGTATTGTGCATTGTATAACTGCTTCTTAACAAGTTGTTGCCCTGCCAGGAGGGGAACAACAAAGTTGTGCTCCAGAACAGCCTATTCTGAGAAAATGCAAAGACTTTCCCACCAAGTTGAAATGAGAATTGAAACAAATGACACAGTATCATGATTTTGAGCAACTGTGACTGTATTACTGTATTTCCTTGGACATTTTCTTTTTTTTTTTTTGCTTTGAAACACAGCACTTTGAGCCTAGTGTGAGCTCGACTGACTTCAAAGTGGCAAAGTTGCTGTCCAACTGAGAGCACACACTGAGTAGTTTAATGAGGATGGAAGCCAGAAAGAGCACTTAAGAAATTCCAGTAGTGTGCATATATATGATATCTTTCTCCAGACAAACAAGTTTTAGAGCATTTGACACTTTCTTTAGAATTTGAAAGTATCTATTCAATTACTTGCAAATGGAAGAGCTATTAATTATGCCAGGTTTTGGGGTGGTTGGTTTTTGGGGGGTTTGTTTATTTTTTTGAACTTATCAAATTAAACAACTGACAAGATTGTTTGCAAATGTATGTGTGATGACTGTAAATTTAAAATTATATCCCTCCATAAACTCTTAATTTACATAAACTCTTTTTTTTCTGTTTTGCTTTTCTTTTTTGTTATTTAAAACCTGAAAGTAACCCTCTAATTAGTTGCAAATGGAACACCTATTAATTATGCTAGTTTTGTAGGGGGTTTTGTGATGTTGTGTTTGGGTTTTTTTTACTAAATTAAACTATTGATAAAATTGATTACAAATGTATGTGTGGTGACTAGAAGTTTAAAATTATATACCTCCATAAACTCTTAATATACATAAACTCTTTGCTGTCTAAGGTCTTAACTATTAGGCTGTTTCCAAGCTAGTCTGGTTGGATTGGAAATAATCTCATCTGTGGATGGGTTGGGAAGACCTCATCTTCCACTTTTGTCTAGGAAGCCGAAAAGACCAGGTATAAAAAAGCACATTTTAAAAGCAAAACAGATCTCGCATTACAATCAGACCTGCCACCTTCTGTGCTAGTGGTCAGACATTTTCTGCCTTTCACTCACCCTTTCCTCCATACTAAGTTGTAGTTTCTCACCTCATCTAGTATGAAGATTATCAAAAAGGGTTTGTACAGAATTAATTAAAAAAATATAGAAAAAAAAGAATCATAGAACCATAGAATGATAGTGTTGTAGAATCGTGGAATCATTTGGAAGGGACCTTAAAGATGATCTATTTCCAACTCCCCTGCCATGTGCAAAGACACTTTCCGTAAGTCCAGGTTACTCAAAACCTCATCTAGTTTGGCCTTGAACACTTCCAGGGATGGGGTGTCCACAGCTACTCTGGGCAGCATATTCCAGGGTCTCAACGCCCTTGTAGTAAAGAATTTCCTCCTAATCGCTAATCTAAGTCTACTCTCTTTCATTTAAAACCATTGCCCCTTGTTCTATCACTACGGTCCCTGGTAAAGAGTCCCTCCCCATCTTTCCTGTAGGCCCTCTTTAAGTACTGGAAGGCCGCTATAGGGTCTCCCTGGAGCTTTCTCTTCTCCAGGCTGAAGAACACCAACTCTCTGACTGTCTTTATAGGAGAGGTGCTTCAGCCGTCTGATCATCTTTGTCGCCCTCCTCTGGACTCACTCCAAATGTCCTTCTTACGTTGGTGACTCCAGAGCTGGACACAGTCCTCCATGGGGCGTCTCACAAGAGTGAAATAGAAGAACAGAATCACCTCCCTGGGCCTGCTGGCCACACTTCTTTTGATGGAGCCCAGGAAGTTGGCTTTCTGGTCTACAAGTACACATTACCAGCTCATGTTGAGTTTCTTATCTATCTACCAACACTCCCAAGTCCTTCTCCTCAGGGCTTCTCTCCATTCATTCTCTGCCCAATCAGAACTGCTTGGGATTCCCCTCACATATATGCAGGACCTTACACTTGGCCTCGTTGAACTTTATGAGATTTGCACTGGCCCACCTCCCTGTCCAGGTCCCTCTGAATGGCATCCCTTTCCTCCAGCATGTTGACTGCGCCACACAGCTTGGTGTTGTCATCAAACTTGCTGAGGGTGCACCCTATTTGACTGTCCATGTCACCGAAAAAGACATTAAACAGTGCCTGTCTCAGTATCGAGCCCTGAGGAATGCTAGTCATCACTGGTCTCCACTTGGACATTGAGCTGTTGACCACAACTCTTTGAGTGCCACCATCCAACCAATTCCTTATCCACTGAGTGGTCCATCTGTCAAATCCATGTTTCTCAAATTTAGAGACAAGGATATTGTGCAGGACATATTCAAATGATTTGCACAAGTTCAGGTAGGTGATGTCAGTTGCTCTTCCCTTATCCACCAACACTGTAACCACATTGTAGAAGGCCACCAAATTTGTCAGGCACAATATTCCTTTAGTGAAGCCATGTTGGCTGTCACTGATTACCTTCTTATCTTCCACGTGCCTAAGCAGAGTTTCCAGGAGGATCTGCTCCATGATCTTGCATGCACAAAGGTGAAACTGACTGGCATGTAGTTCCCCAGATCCTCCTTTTTACCCTTTTTTAAAAATATGTGTTATGTTTCCCCTTTTCCAGTCAGCAGGAACTTCACCGGACTGCCACATCCTCTCAAATATGATAGAAAATAGCTCTTTCTTTGTCTTTGTCCCTGATGTTCTACTCTGCATCATATCTTTCACATCCAGACAGTAATATCTAAACTTCTGCTTGACCCTCACAGAAGCTAAATAGTATTCTTTCCTCTTGGTTATGTCCCTTACTGTCCGAGGAGCTAAATTAGGTATATTTTGTTTCATCTCCACTGGCTGATGAGTGGAAAGGAGAAAAAAAAAGGCATGATTTTTACATATTTCTTCAGGACAATTAGAAAAAAGTCAACTCGTCACAAAATATGTTTAAAGGCAAGAATGGTTTCCCCTTCCGCTATCTAAATTTATCTTTTACTGGTAACAGATTTGGCTTGTGGCATCAAATTTTTCTTTCCCTTTTCAGCTGTTTCTGGCATGAGTGAATAAGATGGTAATAGTTCATTCTTCTTTCGCAAAAAGGGAATAGAGTCCCAAAAGCCATAGAAAAAGGGAAAAGAGAGAACTGATTAATTAGTAATTCAAAATAAGTCCCCACTTCACTCTAGAGCTGTATAGAAGCATATTGATCAGAAAACTGTTTGTTGTTTTTTGGTTTGGGTTGAGGTTATAAAATTATTATTATTATTTTATTGAAAAGGTCAGATATAAAATAGTTAATGAGAACATTAACCATAGTTAATGAGAACACGAGAATGTGTACATTTCACACAATTATTATTTCAAATTTTCTTTCTACAGGCCAAGGGAACTCTCCAATGCAGTCTTGTCCCCATCTTTACAAATCTAGACACTATAACGTAGTAGTTGAAGTGATGGGTTGAACCGAACAGGAAAACTGAAGGTTAAGTCTTGGGAAGATTTTTAAAGTCCAAATGAGTTTGCATGATAAAAGTACATGATTTTTTGTTTCCTTGTGTCTGTGATGCTGAATCTTCCTCTGTGAAAAGCAAGAGAGTAATGGCAAGAAAACAGAGTTAAATAACAAAAAAAAATATATTCTTTGGGCAATATAATCTTCTGAGGAAATTACACTGGCAAATAATGTTTTGCAGCACTTCAATTTCTTTAACAGATGAAAATGTAATTCCTGTATTTTTTGGTTGTTGGAAGGAAACAGATGACATAAATGAGATGCATCTCACTTGAAACTGACCTTTCACTGGACAACATAGAGCATCCATCTGCCAAATTGTTTTTAAATCCCTGTATCACAGCTGAAACATACAGGTATAATCCCATAAATATTTCATAGCTCTATGCAAGGAAGGAACCTCAGGTTTTAATTAAAATGTATTCAGATAACACCAGGAAATATTATGATATGGAAAAAGTATAGCCAGATACAACATGAGAAAAGACATGCAAATAATTTGGTGTTTATTTCCATCCCTAACCTTGCATTCTACCATGTTTTAAGGTGGATGGAAAAACAGACCAAAAGGTGTTTCGTCAATAAAGACCATAAGCAATAAAATTTATTGCCATACCATCAAAACTTTTTCCTCTCTTTCCTGCTGCTGTCAAATGACCACTGTGATCTTGTCACTTCTTCCCATTTGCTCCTGCCAGTTTTCTTTCTTTCTATCAGGTCTGACTAATCTGGTAGGCTTCTACAATGGCATGACTGGATGAAGAGATGAGGGGAGTGGAGGGCAGTGGATTTGTCTACCTAGACTTCATTAAGGCTTTTGAAACAGTCTCCCACAGCATCCTCATAGCTAAACTTAGGAAATGTGGATTAGAGGAATGGACAGTGAGGTTGGATTGAAAACTGGCTGAAAGACAGAGCACAGAGGGTCGTGATTAGGGGCACAGAATCTAGTTAGAGGTCCATAACAAGTGGTGTTCCCCTGGGGTCAGTGCTGGGTCCAGTCTTCTTCAATATATTCATCAGTGACCTGGATGAAGGGATAGAATGTACTCTCAGCAAGTTTGCTGATGATACAAAACTAGCAGGGGTGGCTGACACACCAGAAAGCTGTGCTGCCATTCAGCGAGTCCTGGACAGGCTGGAGAGTTGGGCAGAGAGGAACCTGATGAAATTCAACAAGGCAAGTGTAGGAGAAATAACCCCATGCATCAGTACAGGTTGGGGACTGACTTGCTGGAGAGCACATCTGAGGAGAAAGACCTAGGAGTCCTGGTGGACAATAGGATGGCCATGAGCCAGCAATGTGCCCTTTGTGGCCAAGAAGATCAATGACATCCTGGGGTGCATCAAGAAGAATGTGAGCAGCAGGCTGAGGGAGATTATCTTCCTCCTCTACTCTGCCCTAGTGAGGCCCCATCTGGAGTACTGTGTCCAGTTCTGGGCTCCCCAGTTCAAGAAGGACAGGGAACTGCTGGTGAGGGTACAGCAGAAGACTACAAAGATGATTAGGGGCCTGGAACATCTCTCTTATGAGGAAAGACTGAGCGACTTGGGTTTTTCAGTCAGGCGAAGAGAAGACTGAGGGGGGGATCTGATCAGTGCCTATAAATGCTCAAAGGGTGGGTGTCAAGAGGATGGGGCCAGTCTTTTTCCAGTGGTGCCCAGTGACAGCACAAGAGGTAATGGGCACAAATTTGAACATAAGAAGTTCCATCTAAACATGAGGAGGACCTTCTTTACTTTGAGGGTGGCAGAGTACTGGAATAGGCTGCCCAGGGAGGTGGTGGAGTCTCCTTCTCTGGAGACATTCAAAACCCACATGGACACTTTCCTGTGCAACCTGCTCTAGGAGGATCTGCTTTGGCAGGGGGGTTGGACTAGATGATCTCCAGAGGTCCCTTCCAACCACATATCATTCTGTGATTCTGTGATTCTTTCCCTTGGCTCTCTTTTTTAATATCTGATTTGGGAGGAGACTAGAAGGCAGAAAAGTTTCCTCTTGTAATACCAGGAACTTTTAAAGTATATCTAAAAAAATAGATCTTTGCACTTGCATGCTAGTCTCACTAGCACTGAAACAGTGGGTATAACCCAGTCCCAGATTATCTCTCAGGCACAGAAGCAAAAATAAATACAGGTGTATGTTTTCTAAATGAAACTCGTGAATATCATTCAGCTCTGGCTATACACAGACATAACATGGAACTATGTAAACATAGCATCTTAGTAGAGCTTTTCTTCACCTATTTTACTTAGAGTTCTTTTTAGCTTGATTATGGGCAGTCCAGATGTGACAATATCAGTGCCTTAAACACTGGTTAGCAGTTTTCAGTCTCTTCCAGAAACCCTTTGCCCTGGGATCAAAAGTGAGTTTTTTGTAGTTGCATAATATTAATGTCTCATGTGGGGATTTTTGTGACTGACTGTTCAGTTTGGCCTTTCTCTTCCTCAATCACTTTCAACAGATAAACTCTCAGGTTATAATAAAAAATTGTAATATAGATGGTTTTCAATCGTTGCATTTATTCCCAGTTTTAGAATTCCAGTCCTCAATGTTACTCACTTCTTTCTGATCTTCCCAAGGTAATAATCTTCCTTGACTTTGTCATCTATACATTTCATTAGCATGCACTTTTCAAGGCATGGTCATTTTTGAAATTATAATATGAAATAAGAAAATATAATGATCTTTGAGTAACCTAGCTTTTCATAGATATTCCCTCTTTCAATTTTACTTGCTAGGCCTTCCTTTTCAAGTACTGAAGTAGTTTACTATTTTTGTGCAAATTCCTTTTTTTGCATCCTAAGTAAGTTTCTCCAAGAGCACCATATCCAATACTTTAATGAAATATTTTAGTGAACTCCAGGCATATTATATTTATAATATTTCTATTTTCTAGAAAATCATTCACATTATCACAGGAAGATATTAGTTTATTTCATAAATAAATCTAAATTTCATACATAAATCGATGTTGTATTTAAGCTCCTTTTCCTTTTACAGAAATGTCTTTTGCTGTTCTTTTCTTTACTCTCATTCCAGCCTTCTGTTTCATATTTGTATAGCCTTGAGAACAAGTGTCATCTAAATCTTTCCCTTCCTTCTCCTTCCCTTCACTCTTATTCAAAAGAAATGCTGCACTCAATACTTCCAGTGTGAAGTATCACCCCACAGTTAATAGATTTATTAAAAATAACTGCTTTCAGGCCTGAGATTTCATTTGTCAGCTCTATTGCAGAGCTTATTGGGGCTCCCCACCCTCAATGTACTAAGCTATGTAAGCTTTGTTTCCCACTCTGTCGTTATTTTTATTTCCTTGTCCCTGTTCTCACGAGCTTGCCTGTCTTTCTCCCACATTTAGTATCATCACCTTTATCAGAAAAGGATAAAAAGTATTAATTCCATCTGGGAGCCACCTTTCTCTTTTATCTGTGTTCTGTTCCATCTTTTCTTCTCTTCGTTATTTATATAGTTGAAGAATCTTTTGTTATTTTTTGTGATAGTCTTTGGATTCCATGATGATAAAAGTATAGAAATATAAAAGAGATTAGATGGATTAGAGAGACAGACAGATTTCTTGGTGTCAGAGCTATGCTTATGTTCATTTCTTCTCCCTGGTGCTAGTAAAAATGATTGGACTCTCAGAGAGGAAATAAAGGCCTTTTCTGCAGCTTTAATTTAGCAGTGAATAGGAACACAGGATGTGATTAAAAAAAGCTCTGCAAAATACAAAACCTTGGGCTCATGTGAATTGAACAGTCGGTTCACCACAAACATAGCATGAGCTTGAGGATAATTACTTTTCTGCAGAGAAGCATCTGCTCATTTTGAATCAGGTGGGGGTGATGTTGAGAATGATGCTAAGTATTAGAAGCTATCAGTTGAAGCTTCATCATCTAGCTTTCTACCTCAGACAGCCTTACTTTCCTTCCTGCCAACATCTCTTTTTTTCCACAAAAAAACTTGTCAAGGCATTTCTCATTTAAATTAATTTTTAATTAGTGTCCACATTCTTCCTTTTCTTCTTATCTGTTTCTAGATCTACTTGAAATTTACTGAATGCCCTTGGGTCATATTCCTTCATCCGAAATGGTTCTTGGCCCAACTGCCTTGCAAGTATTGATGTTTCTCAGTTATTAAAAAAAATATTGTAAAACACTTAAGTGTGTTTGGATTAATAATTTTAAGAGGATTTTGAAATACTGTTACCAAAAGTCATTTATTTCGGTAATGAGAATATGATAAGGGAAAAACAGGGTCACTAATCATGGGCAGGAAATGCACAGCACAAGATAAAAACTGTGAACTGTACTCTCAGGTACTGTTCCGTTGTTTAAGGTGAAGATAACACAACAGCTTTAATAAAGGAAAATGCTTAATACCAAAATTATAACAAAGCAACTCTTGAGGTTGATGTTATCTCTTTTGTGTGTAATACATACAAAAAATGAGCAGACATTGTAATATTATAAGCCACTTTTAAGCACTATCTTTACTACAGGCAAGTACAATTTGTTTTGTTCATTAATTATTGTTTCAGGCTTCATTTCACAAAATTAGGTCACATCAGGAACCAAACGACTATTTCTACCATAGCAGCTAGGGCAAAATTTGACTAAACTACATGAGATATGTAATGAGATATGAGATACTTAGACATAATAACCCACAATTAAGCTACCTTAATTAAGCAGTTTATTCTCTTTCAGACAGCGAATAGCCAATATGCAGTTTCAAGGATAGTAGGAAAAAGAAAGATAAATTTTAAGTTATATTTTTTTTATTTTTAAAATACTCTTGGCTTTTCTTCTTCAAAAAAAATCCTGAAAATAATTTTTTCAGTTTTGTCTTTAGGCAGAGAAATCTTCTGAATAAATGGTTTTCTCTGGAGGAGGAGCAGGATGGGAAAGAGATTCTCCTGGTAATCAGCTGAGGCAGATTAAGGGAGCTGGCTGAGTTTTCACATGTAGTTCCTGTTTACTGTCTTTGAATCATCATATTGTTGCTGTTACCTCATCTTCTTGGACATTTTGCACTTTAGATAACCTCCAAACATAAAGAGTCCGTGTGATATTGCAGGCACTGTTAAAGAGAACTTGCAGAACACTGTTCTGTAAGTGGAAAACTGAAATGTTTTCAAACAAAAGTCTCCATTGAAATCTTTTAGCTTGTCCTCATAAGGAAGATAAGACAATTAAAAAGAAGCAAAGTCCTACAAGTAGAAAGGGTATATCCTAAATTAAGAGTTATATATAGCATATCTATAGCTGTAACTCTGAAATCAAAAGCCTAGCATATGAGTGCAGATGGATGTATAGTACCTATCTGGTAAATAAATATATTATAACTAAGATGGTCTTTCATTAGTTTCTGTATCATGATCAATATATAATTAAATTATTATGCACAAAGAAGAAAAACAATGAATTTCTATTTCAAGGAATTATTTCAATTTTGTTTAAGGATTCATTTTGACAATACGAAAGCCTTTATTACATGTCTTCATTTATGTTAAGTGATGTAGGTATGAATATACTGTAAATCTAATGCTTTTTAGTGGCCATATATTTTAGATCACTTCAAAGCCAAGAAACTTTTACATATAACTGCAGAAGTATTTTCATCAATTAGAGGGCTGCACAATCTCTGTTAATTAAAAAAGCGTTATAGTGTCTGTTCTGTGGTAGTTCAATAAAATGTTTGAGTGTCTATTCTAAGAAGAAAAAGAAAAAAAGTAGTTTCTCCATAGTAATGACTCACTAAATAGCCCTGAAGGGCTACTGTAAGCAGTGAAATTTACCTAAGATGTCAGGGCTAGAATTAATCTGTAAAGTCATTCTTATAAAGTTATTTGAGGAAAGTTGATATACCAGGCATTTCAGCTCACTAATTTGCCATGCCATTGTCACAACGAGGACTACAGATTCCTCTTTAGTATGCTGGCAGTTTTCCTTTGTTTTTCTTACAGTCTAGTGTAGTACTAAAAGACTCTAAGATCTGTCCATTTTAACTGATGATCAGATAGTGAGTTCATCTGACTGCTGACTTTCTAGAGGAAACTTCCTTGCAAAACACAAAATGAATTTTCTATGAGATGTTATTAATTTTCAGTGCTGAAATCACATTCAGAGATGCCAAGTCTGAATCAGTGGTTTTAAAGCTTATTTTATTTTTAGATGTGTAAAATAAATATCTAGCCAGGATCCCTTTATGAATTTGGTGTTCATCAGCTGGTATAAAGAGTGCTTCCTATTCTGGTCACCCTCTGTGCACCTCTCAGTTGCAGTATATGAGTCCCATAGATTGAAAACCACTGTTTTTGATCAACATCCCATTTCCCTAGGAAACCTGCAGAATTGACTAGAGAACATTCTTGCCCCAGGGCTTATATGAGACTAAACAGACTTGTTCTCACTTTTGGTCACTAGAGCAGAAATTAGCCTTTGATTCCGCAAGCCTTTTTATAATGTGCAGCAGAATATAAACTTGTGAGCAAAACCAGTGCTGAGCATCAATATCACATAGCAAATGCTTTTCACATTTTATATAATGCTATCGCTCGAGTGAGAGGTTGTGCTAAACCAGAAACTCCATAGTGGCCTGGTAATTTGAATACACTGGATATGCTGATCCAATATTTTGCTGATAGGTCTACTCTTTAACATCAAGATTGCTAATTAGAAGTGCTGAGCAAAAAATCTCTAAAGAAAACTAAAGCTGCTGAGCCAGTATCATCACAAGGTTTTGATTTGCCACTAGTCCAAAATAACTAGAAGTGGTCAGTCAGTGACCTGAAAAGGCTTATGCTTGGGAAGGTAGCCAGTCATCTGAGGATCAGCAAATCCTTCTGCCTTGAGTCTTCTGCCTTGAAGCTAACCTGTGTCTGTCTCATTAACATCTTTGAAAGACTGAGAAGTTTACCATAAATGTTTGTCTTTCTCCTTAATTCTTCTTTATCTGTATAAATAAACAGATAAATAAACAGATAAACTGCTAGACAAAATTAAAATAAAAGGCTAAAGAGGACAGTATCATTCTGTCACTTACCTCTCATTCTGAAAAGGGTCAAAGTTCTCTGGACAGTTTCTGCTTCCACTAAATAATAAAAGATCTTAATCTAAAACAGTAACTATTTTTGGTTTTCAGGCTTAAGTCTGAACTCCAAGAGTGTCACACAAAAGTGACAACGTGTCAATGTCAACAGCTCAATGTCCAACAGGAACATCAGTGATGAGTGGAGTTCCTCAGGGATCCATAATGGGACGAGTGCTATTCAACATCTTTGTTGGAGACACGGACAGTGGGATAGAGTGCACCCTCAGCAAGTTTGCCAATGACACCAAACTCAGTGGTGGGTTCAACACTCTGGGGGGAAGCAATGCCATCCAGAGGGACCTAGACAGGCTTGAGAGGTGGGCTTGTGCAAATTGCATGAAGCCAAGTGCAGGGTCCTGCACCTGGGACGTGGCAATCCCAGGCACAAATAGAGATTGGGCGGAGAATGGCTGGAAAGCAGCCCTGAGGAGAAGGACTTGGGAGTGTTAGTGGATGAGAAGCTCAACATGAGCCAGCAGTGTGCACTGGCAGCCCAGAAAGCCAACCTCAATCCTGGGCTGCATCTGGAGAAGTTTAGCCAGGAGGTCATGTGAGGTGATTCTGCCCCTCTACTCTGCACTTGTGAGACCCCACCTGGAATACTGTGTCCAACTTTGCAGTCCTCAACACAGGAAGGAGATGGATCTGTTGGAACTGGTCCAGTGGAGGGCCACGAAGATGATCAGAGGGATGGAACACCTCCTCTACGAGGACAGGCTGAGAGAGCTGGGGTTGTTCAGCCTGGAGAAGAGAAGGCTGTGGAGAAACCTTATAACAGCCTTTCAATATTTGAAGGGAGCCTCTCGGAGAGCTGGAGAGGGACTCTTTGTCAGGAAGTGTAGTGACAGGACAAGGGGCAATGGTTTTAAATTGGAAGAGGGGAGATTTAGATTAGATACTAAAAGAAAACCTTTCTTGTGAGGGTGGTGAGGCACTGGAACAGGTTGTCCAGGGAAGTTGTGGGTGCCCCATCCCTGGAGGTGTTCAAAGCCAGGCTGGATGGGGCTTTGAGCAACTTGTTCTAGTGGGAGGTGTCCCTGCTCCTAGCAGGGGAGTTGGAACTAGATGATCTTTAAGGCCCCTTCCAACCCAAACCATTTTATGATTCTATGATTCTATGAAAGTACTCTTACTTCCATACCCTGTAGACTTTATATATGAGGTCACAGAAGAAAACTTTCTAAGCAAAGCTCCACTTGAATGAACAAGTTGATAGCTGAGACAGTGACATCCACAAGTCTCCTCCAGATGTTCTGGGACTGGATGAGTGGGTTTGGACTCACAGGAGAGAAGCAGCTCTCCTTTACAAGTTCCAAGAGCAGTCTCACAGCCTACAAAGCTGTCAGCCAGACAGAGCAAGAGGAGCTCACACTAATATTTTCTGTATTTCAGTTGTTCCCTGAGAAGAAGAAATAACTAAAGAAACAGTGAATTTTTCCAATATTACTATTGTAGATGTCAAGAATGTCATATGACATGTGGAGACTACAAGGATATTTCAGATTACTTGTATCTCCTGCCCGGTCTCCCATCTTTCTAGTTGTCCTGCAAGAAAAAGCTTTGGACATCCCTATATATCTGTTCACTTTTGTGCTCTGCAGTGGTTGCAAGAAAAACATATCATGTATGTTAGAGCTGAGGAAGTCCAGGTAGATGGAAAAATTAGATATAATAGAAGCTATTCCTCGTTCACCTGCTCTCTCACCTGCTCACCAGAGGGAAAGCTCAACAAGTGTAACAGAGGAAAACAGAAACTAGAAAAAAATTGTGATTAAGTATAAGGTATGGAAACTATAAAACTTGAGAAAAGTATGGAGAAGTCAGTCTTTTTTTTAAGGGTGACCTCTCACAAAGGAATTGTCTGGTTTCCAGTATTAGCAAAAGCCATGAAATAAGTGGGCACAGCACAAAAAAGGATTTTTTAACTTCTTGTTCCTAGAGGAACACTGAAACTCCCATAAGATATGCCCATAAGATATGCCAAGATTTGTGGGCATGAGTGTGTCATCAGAACAGTATTAAACCATTTGCCAGTATGGGGCGGATAACAAGGGTGCTTCAAACTGCAAACTTAGTGGGCTTTTTTGGGTATAGGGTTCACATGTGCAGAGGAGAGCAAGTAGTTCCAAGTCCAAGTCCGAGAGTGATGTGGGAAGAAGGAGCCGTCCTTCACTCAGTCACAGAATCATAGAATTACCTAGGTTGGAAGGGACCTTTCAGATTGTCTAGTTCAAGCATCAACCTAATATTGACAAAAATCCTGAGTAAACCATATCTCCAAGCAGCATGTCTACCCCTCTTTTAAATACCTCCAGGAATGGTGACTCTACCACTTCCCTGGGCAGCCTGTTCTAATGCTTAATAACCCTTTCAATGTAAAACTTTTTCCTGATATCCAGTATAAACCTCCCCTGGTGCAACTTGAGGCCTTTTCTTCTTGTCCGATTGGCTGTTACTTGGGAGAAGAGACCAACCCCCATTTCCCTACAATCTCCTTTCAGGTAGTTATAGAGTGATAAGGTCTCCTCTCAGCATCCTTTTCTCTGTGCTAAACAATCCCATGGGCCTCAGGTGCTCCTCATAAGACTTGGCACACACCTTAACACAAGTTGACAGCAAACGTGGAAAGACTGAAGCTGCTGGTAGCAATTTTTTGAACCATTCTACTTCCACAAGATTGAACAGTTTACTGTCTAGTTCAAGTAGACTGAAATATCCACTGTCTCTGGGGACACATCTCATGCTTCTTTACAGTGTAGTAAACTGCCTTCTGCTTTGACTGAACCCAGACCAGTAGGTCCATGCTGGTGTAACTCAAAACAGAATTGCCTCTAAATCAAAGGAAAGTTAGATGCAACATCCAACAAAAAGTCTGCTTATTACAGAGAAGAGGTCTCCTAAGAAGCTAGAATTAGAAATGTTTATCCATATAGACGTATGAGAGACAATTTCTGTGTGCTATCCACAGCCTATTTGTGGATAGCTAAAAGGATTCTTTATAAATTATTAATACTATACAATGCACTCAGTCTTTTGTATTGCATTAAAAATTTACACAACTAGTACATTGTGCAAGCAGAATCTTATCTTTCCTGCAAAGATGCTATTGTCTGCACACTTGTTTGAAAGCTAGGACATACAAATCACCTTTTGTCCAATGCTATTCTGTGTTTGAGGTTTGATACGGGCACTAAGGTCTTTCTTACAAACAGTGATAAACTGTGATAAATATATCTTATTAGAAACAAACTTAATTAAAATTCTATTAAATCAGCACTCTAATGCAGTAACATAGGCATAAACAAGACAATCCATTACCACAAACTCACACCCATAAAACATTCTTGACAAGTCTAATTTAGGACAATATACTGTCAATAATTTTTAAATCATTAACATATTTGATAGGTCATTTATTAACTTTAGCAAACATGAAATGGCTTAAATACACTTTTAGCAAACTTTTTCAGGTGCTGTATTATCCTTTTGCAAAGATTTTTGTAAGACAGTATATTTTTTTATTTAGCAGATTAATCTTTCATTTTACTTTCTAGTTAACCTTTTATCTTTTTGCCTTATCTCATGTCAGTATGAAATTAACTATGTAAAAAAAATAAATTATTTGACATGGGAATAAAGTACTCACAGTCTGACCCATATTCAGCATTCAGAGTTGCTGAAACCAATAAGGACAATTCAAGGCTTAGATCAGCACTCCGTAAGACTTATCCTCAGCAGCATGAATTGGCACAGCTCCACTGGCTTTAATGGAGCTATTGCCAGATTACATTATCTGAAGATCTGGATCAGTGACTAAAATGGAGACAAAAGTACAGGCTTTACATTAGACTACTGGCACTGGAGCTTCTCAAATGAATCTTGCTTGGTTCTTGTGACAGATCAAAGATTTCAAAAAGAGTCTTCCACATACACACACTATTTGTATTCTGAACTGAAGAGAGAATGGGAATTATCTGATACACACTATTTCTGCATTTCATAGAGAAAAATAGCAATAAGGAACTGATAAAAATTTTAACAGCAATTATTCTTCTCCAATAACATGACTGCAATGCAACAGATATAAGAAGTTTAGCTACAGGATATTTTAAAACATGTAGAACAAAGCTTGTAGAGGAAGTGCCCTTTATGTAGGAGTGGGTTAACTTTCATTTGCTGTATCATGATCTTGTGAAATTATATTCTTGTGGTATCATTCATCCCAAAAAATGACAAAAGACATCAGTATAGATGTGACCTTGGAAATATACTGTTTCTTTCATGTTCTCCTGAACATTACTGTCAAAATGTTTCTGGAACAACTTGTTACAGACTCTCCTATGTTACATTCAGTCTGCCAAAACCTAAACACTGTCATTTAAACATAACAATGCATTTAAACATAACAATACACCCTGCTGAAACAAAGCTGCTTTGGCGTGCCAAGCGAGAGTAGTTTTATGGAAAATGAAGGCTTTCCACCAGCGGGAGAAAGAACTGTTTAGCCAAAGGCAGCTGAAATCAGCTCTTTCCAAAAGCTCTTTGAATCTGCATACTTATTCTCTCTCTCTCCTCTTTTCTACTCTCGCCAAGAGTTTAACCATGTGTTCCAAGAATTAAAAAAAATAACTAGTTTGTGATTCACAAAACAGTTAGTAATGAAAGGTAGAGAGTTTCTACAGCCATGGTGGATAACCTAGGAGTCCACATATAACACAGGGTTTTGCCCACAGTAGTTATGTGGCCAAGTCTTCCAGATGTTGTGGCTATTTCCAAATATTTTTCATGTCAGAAAACTGGGAAATAGAAATAATAGGATTTAGTTTTATGTGGAACTTTTTTTCTTCTGAAAGGAACTAACCCAATTACTGTTAGCCACTTCCTTCAGACCCTGAAGGAAGTCTGCTAATCCAAAATGTTTCTACTCATTGTCAAGACAATATAGAAGAAGAAATAATCATGGAATCATAGAATCATAGAATCATTTGGGTTGGAAAAGGACCTTAAAGATCATTGGGTTCCAACCCTCCTGCCATGGGCAGGGACATCTACCACTAGAGCAGGTTGCTCAAAGCCCCATCCAGCCTGGCCTTGAACACCTCCAGGGATGGGGCATCCACGACCTCCCTGGGCAACCTGTTCCAGTGCTTACCACTCTCACTGTAAAGAATTTCTTCCTAATGTTTTTGTCATGATTTCAGCTAAAATCACTGCAACTGGACCGACAAATGTCCCTTCCCCTCTCCCCCAAATGAGAAGAGAGGAAGAGTTAAGGAGAGAGAGAGAGAGAGCAGTTTAGAACAAACTAAACTATTTTAATGAAAAAATTAATATTAAAATAATAAAAAAAATAAAAATAATGAAATAGATTCAATATATACAAAACCGTATCAAGCTCCCAGGATATCAGTCCCGTCACCGGCAGGTGCTGGGGGAGTCCTGACTGGACTCAGCAACGGATGGGAACTGTATTCCAGCTCTGGACACACAGATTGGGATCAAAGGCAGTCAAACAGACAGGGTCCTCTTCGGACGTCTGCCATCTTGGTAGATGCCAGAGGAGCAGGAGAGCCAGAGAAGAGGAGCCAGGGAAGAAGAAGGAGCGCTGGAGAAGACGGGCTGGCCCTTGATCCCTCAGCTTTTATACCGAGCATAGGGCAGATGGGATGGAATACTCCAGTTGGTCAGGTTTGGGTCACCTGTTCTGTCCGTTCCTCCCCATAGGTGGGACCCCTATACGAATTTTCCGTTTCTGACCCTCTAAGGGGCGAATAACGAAAATTGGCTGACCTTGCTTGTTATCACAATAAGTATAAGCACAGCCTCTCTGCATTCCATTCCTTGCCATTGTAGCCCAAACATTGTCCTTATCATCCTGAGCTGTTTTCTCTCCAATGCACTGTTAATTTCAGAGAGTCTGAGGAGGCCTAACCAAAATGTAGAATTACAGAACACAAAACTGGTTCGGTTTTACCTCAAACCGGGACAGTCTTAAAACTTAGCCACACTGCCAGTAGGATGATTAAAAGGGAGGAATTTAAGAAATAGCAAACATTTCAAGAACGATTCTCTGGGTACTTATGTGTGTTTGTATGTGTATGTATGTATATATGTTTTCATGTTTCATGTTATCCACGTCTCCTGATGGGAAATGTTAGCATTATGCAGTTGCTCATCTTGAACTCTTTAAAATATGCATTTAATTCCATCTCTACACATGTTTAAGGAACATACAAACTGAAAAATATCTGAACTAAGATTCCCGCTTAATACCTTCTGAGGATAACCACAAACATCCACCATAAATTCTTACATTTCTGTTTCCATTCATTCCAATATTCAGCAGAATCATTAAGGTCTCAAGCACAAGAAAACATCATTTGATTAAGTCGAAATGTAATTTTGCAGTATTGGTTCTCCATTTTCATCATCTTATAGCTCTAGATATCCCAGATAATTGTTTTGTTGATTTCTTCTCTTAGGTAGTACACTATCAGCTCTTCAAGTTCAGATTAGTATCTTTTTTTTAAAAAAAAAAATGTTTTTGTGAAGCACTCAACATGGTTTTGAGCACTAAATAAATGATAGCTTCCTGTCTGGCAATAGTCCCATGAAACGGTATTTCTTGCTGCTATTAGCAAAAAAATAGCAACCTCCAGGGTTAATGTAGCTGTCTGCTTTGGGAAATTCTCAGAGAGTTTGGGGTTTTTTCTCCTCTTTTTTTTTTTTCTTTAAATATTGTTTGGAATTCTATATTTAACTTTGATGATCTGATTACATAGATTTTTTTATTTCTCTGTTTAAGTAAGAAATCAAAATCGTTATTTTCTTTAATACTTAACAAGATTTCTGATTGAATGCAGCCTTATATTTTGAAATAAAGGGAAATTCTGGAACTTGAAATCTGCTGTATGTGAATCTAAGTATGAAGATAAACACTAAAATGTCATTATAACTCAAATCATGAGCAAACACTACAGGTATGACATTGAGCAAAACCCTTCCATTTTATAGTGTTATTTTTTAATCTCTAAACCAAGATAGAACCAATTTCCTACAGAAAATTGCTTTACTGGACATTAAATGGTTGACTTTTCAGTCAAGCAGGCTTACATTTAAGATTGAAGATTTCTTTTCAAAATGCTTACTTAATGTGTTTTATTTAGATTATATTATTATTTCACTTTTCTTTAAAGATTAAATTGTCCTATTCAGTGTGCACTGGATTTAAATTATGCAGTCCTACAAAAATGTAAGTGTAAGCACAAGGTAAACTATCAATGCTTTTACCATTTATTCCAATAATAATGTTAGAGAGCATCAGTGTAATCACAGAACTTTCTATAGCTGCCTAAAAACATTTTGGGTTCTACCCTCTAGTGGAAATTTAATGTTAATGAACAGATGAAAATTTATCTCATTAATAGAACATTGTTATGTGAAGTCTTCAGCAGCTCAGCAATTTTTGTGATTGATGTACCAATGCCAAAACTCTGTGCACCCTGGCAAGAAGACCATTGCATTTACACAGGAGCACCATTTTCTTGTCAAACTACAAAAAAAAAAATACATTTTAGGGCTTTTTGTTCTTTTGCAAGTTGCATTTCCACAATAACATGAAGAAGCACATGGATACAGATGGGGGCTAAATAATTAAATTTCCCAGAAAAGCTCATATGATTCAAGCTTAACTTTACCCATATTGACTTTCTGAATTATTTATGCTAAAATTAAGCATAACCACAAACTTTTCCACAGGTCTGTGACTCATTAAGGTACTACTATCCAGTTCTGAGAAGTCAGAAGGAGCAGTTTACAGCTAGTGAGTTTATTGGTCTGCATTCTGGCAGTTAGAAGGTATTTGTATTATTTTAAAAAGTTCTTCCTTGTTTTTTAACTTCTGAAATTATTTTCTTGAGTTTCATGTTTTTAACAGACATCAATGACCACATGGATGAAATCTAATAGACTCAGATATTGTCATTTGTCTTCCTGAGGCCAAAAACTTCGGTTCCCTAAACAAAGAACAGAGATGAGCCTGTTTCCAGGACAATGTTACAGCACTTAGGACAGAAATATGCTTACTATGAAACTTCTGAATAACCTGCGGCAGAAGATCTGAACTCTGTAAGAAACACAATTTAGAGATCTAAATTGTTCCTCAAAGAAGAATTTTAAAAATTCTAAAGGTAGATGATGCGAGTACTCCCTGAAGCTTAAAACGTCATTCAAGTCTGATAACTTAAGGCTTGGTTAAGGTATTAGATCCCCAGAAAGTTTTCTAGAATTTGAATCATCTTGCCATATCTTCCTCAGTTCAATTTTACTATTCTCATTCTGAAAAATGCAGCTTTGTCCCTTTCATTTCCATTCACAGTACTGTTTTGCAAATCTTCCACTTGGTTTATCATTTGAACTGTTTCACCTCTCTCTTCTCTCAGATCAATCATTATTTCGGTGTTTTCAGTTTCAAAGTTTACTCCTATCATCTTTCATTCATCACTGAGAGATTAACTTTCTTCTCAGTCAGCTTAGTCTCCCTTCTGCTTTCACCTCCTTGGCAGATTTCTCGTCCAAAATCTCCATTCCTTCACTCATGTTATACATCATATTTACATTTGAAAACAATTAAAATGACAGTCTACAGAAAATATTATCCATCAAGCTGCTATATATATAAATATACCTGTGTTGGAGCATGAGACAACAAAACAGGAGAACAGCTCATGCAGGCTGTACAGCCTCAAATTGCACCAGGGGAAGTTTGCATTGAATATTAGGAAAAGTCTCTTCACTGAAAGGATTGTCAAGCACTGGAAAAGTCTGCCAAAGGAAGTGGTTCAGTAACCATCTCTGGAGGTATTTAAAAGACATGTAGATGTGGTGCTTAAGGACATGGTTTAGTGGTGGAGTTGGCAGTGTTAGGTTTATGGTTGGACTCGATGTTCTTAAGGCTTTTTTCTAACCTAAATGATTTTATGATTCTATAATTTTGTATTATGCATTGCTTTACCTCTCTTTCTGTTCTTGTGGTTTTAAACATAGATTAAAGCTCCCTGGAGTAGTTACCATCATTTCTGGTTGTATTAGGAGAGTAGCTAGCACAGTCAGTCCCATGAGTGGAACTCGTTAGCATTCCTGAAATGCAAATACAGATTGCAACAATAATAATAATAATAATAATAATATAACGTAAACAATAATATGTACATCAAATCTCTGCTGCTTAAATCATAATTAAACTATATTGTTTCTTTATATATATGCATGTATATATACAAGTATATGTTCAATACATTTTCAACAAATATGACATGCTATTTGACTGTGATACAAGACTGCTTTTTTAAGTTGACTTTTTAGATTACTCCAGTAAAATCTACACTACATGACATTTGAAAACTGTTTATGGTATTGAATTTGGAAAATACGGAGGGGGAGAGCTTTGGAGACTGTTTTTCTTTGGTTTGGGTTTTTTTTGGTTGGTTGTTTGGGTTTTTTCTGTGGGTTGAAACAGATCTTATATAAGATTAAGGTTTGACTTATTCACAAGCTAAGTCTTAAATCCCTAGTAAAAGATATACTTTTGATGATCTAATTATTATTATCAATGGAAATTCTCACATACCACTTTCTTAGATGGCTGGCAGTAGTCATTGTTGCGCAACTGTCAAATTGATGTCTAATTAGAAAAAATTGTTGCTTTCCTAATGTCAAGCTCAGTAAGTTTGAAAAAAAAAATGTGTATGGCATCTGTTTGCACTGCTTAAGAGCTTTAAGTATATCCTCAAACCCTCTATCTAACTATGTTATGCTAAGCCCTCTAACTAACTATGTTAAGATTCACCTTAGTGTGAACACAAAACAGAAGAAGAAATTAGTACACAAAGACACTAATACTTCCAGCCAAGGAAGCCGGTAGGACTGAGGAAGAAAGCTCTGCTTTTTAGGCCATAAACACTTCCAGTCAGCAACTACCTTGTGTCTGCTGTATTTAGCAAGTTTCAATTTTCAGTTTTATTTTGAAAATGCTGTGCATGTAACTGTCTATTTAGAGCAGCACAGAGATCCTTGAGCTAATACTGACCAGAGTCAAAACCACAGAATCATAAAATCATAGAATTGTCTAGGTTGGAAGGGACCTTTAAGATCATCTAGTCCAATCATCAACCTAACTCTGATAAAAACTGCCACTAAACCATGTCAAAGAGAGGTGCAGCTAGACAGAAACTTTTGTTCTGGAAAGCGTCAGCTAACATAGGGCTGCAAGCAGAATATAAAACCTAGTTTTTGAGCAAGAGCATTGAGCTGGGCCAGCTGCACATTTTTTTGTTGCTACCAGTCTGGGGAAACATACATTCTCTCCATTTTTATTCAAGTCAGACGTACCTGTGTCTTCTGCTACTGTTTCTGGGATGCTGTACTCTAATGGATGTCATAAAACTTTGTCCAGCACACTACTATTTAGCTGAATGTGTTCTGAAATAGTGTATTCCTTAGACTACCATCAAAAAAGGAGTTCTTGTCCTTGAATGACTTACTTTGTGATACCAGAATGTATGATCTTTCATAAAATGGTGGATGCATTCAAGCATACATGCTAACAGCTGGAAAAGCTGAACATCATAACAAAATTTTTATGCTCCATGATATCCAGTGCGGGCATTCCATTTCCTCTCACTGAATTGCTGCCTAAGTCAAGCTCTCCACTTTCTACAGTTCCTCTGTCTACCTTTCTCAACTGTATTTCACTGGACACTAGTTGTCAAAGATGAAGGAAACTACCTCTGAATTGTATTAAATTTAGCATTTTTATCAGATGTCATGATATAAAGTTGGTAAACAGGCTACTTGACAGAATTTACTTCTTCACTTGGAAAAGATAAACAGTGACTGTAATTTTAAAGCTCTTGTTAAGTAGTGAAACCTTGGAATAAACTCAAACTGGAGGAAATACCCCTTCATTCTTCAACAGACGCTTATCAGCATTATATTCAACTAAAATGTTTCTGTGGTGGCTTTTTACACTTAAAACCATTTCTGTGCTCTTTCTGATGATCCTAATTTTCCAAAAGGGAACAGATCCCATCTTAATTGCACTATAATATAAAGGAAAGAATTTTATTTGAATGGAATAATTAAATCAACTAAACAGAAAATAATTAATCTTAGGGATCACTTGGCCTCCTCTCCTCTCATATTCAAGGGTAAAGTTATGTTAAGAGTACTCTGCTGAGAGGAGATGCTTCTTCAAGGGGACTTTCCTCTTGCACACTAACCTTGAGAACAATCTAAATAAAGTCCATAAATACAATAAAGCACCTACTAACGGTTCTTAGAAGTTATTTGATGTTATTTTGAACTTGGTGAATAGGTGTTTGTGCGTGTGTGTGTGTATGATCTGCATGGTCTAATGTGAGACATAATTAAACTTGTATATATGTATATTTGTCATTGTGTAAAAACTGTGATTTCCCACTGGGTCTATTCAAATACTGCTTTAATGCTGAATGTAATGTTTTTTCTTAATGTGCTGTCAACTTTCCCATGAAAGGGGTACATTTCTCTTTTTGCAACAAATGCTAAGATTTCATATACAATTTATATATATTCTGGAAAGACAGAGATATGAAAAAATCAGAAAGCATTAGCTTTTACAGTTCTAATCAACATACACTGCATAACTAGTTCATATACAGATCTTTATTTGCCTACTGTCCTCTAAGAGTTCTTCAGTTAAAAGGCAGGTTTTAGATTGAATCTTCTGTTTTAGCTAACTTTACTACTGCAGAGACCATTGCAGGAGTGACATAATCAAGTGAGTTGCTTAAAAAAAGAAAAAAAGATGCTTTCTTTCATATGTTGCTCTAATTGCTAAACAACTGGACAAATAAAATATAACAAAAATCAGAGAGAAATCTGAGCTTAATATTATGTAAATTTAAGACAAAATGTGAAAATAGTAAATTGCAACAAATGTGTGAAGGTAGGAAATGTAAGCCTGGAGAAAAATATCTGACAGTCAACATGTCTTTCTCTTCAGGATTCAGTGTTAACACTCCTGATATTCCTGCAGTGACATCTCCACCTGTAGTGGGGAAAATGAATTAATCAGAATAGCTAAGATTCTGCTTCTTCTTATTATATAGAGAAAAAGTTCCTTAGTTTTTAAAAAATAAGGAATCTTTTAGTTTTAACATAATTTGTATTTATTATTAAGGTGTCAGCTACACAATAAAAAAAAAATTAGTTAGGGCAAAATAATTTTTTGTTGCAAATGACTGAATTCTGATAAATGTATGAGTAAGGAATTCTGGAAAACACTAGGAGTACCAATTTCACAGTCACTCCACTATCAGATATGACAAATGCATCTTAAAAATGATAGCAGAGAATATCAAAGACAAAGAATCTGACAAAGCAACCATCTATTGTCTGCCAGCTCAAACAATGTAGCAACAAAATTTAATCTTCAGCACAAAGTTTGGAATCATCTATTCACATTTTATTGAGATGTTTTATCGTTTATGCGGTATTAAAGTAGAACCCGTTGTCACACTGAGGTAATAAGCCTGACATGAAGTTTTCTTTGTTATCCCTGTAGTGTTAAAAAATATTTTATTGTATTGTTATGCACATAAGGTCTAACTGAAATATTTCAGACTTGAAAAATGATAAGATTGTTTTTTCAAGTAATCAGAGGAAAAAAAAGATTTTTTTTCAAATTGTGGTTATTTTCTAGTGTTTTAGAGAAATACTTTGTTTTTTCCAGTTGTTTCAAGATGTTAGGAGATAGGAAAGTCTCAAAAGAAAATAGAATAAAGTGCTAGCTTAAATCAGATCTAATGAAAGAAGAATTGTTACTAAGCCCTAAGAACCACTTTTAATTACAGTTGAGTTCCAGAAAAAAAAAAATCTTTTATCGTAACCAAATTTTAGTGTATGATTTGAAGAAAAAATACTGAACAGTATTTTAGTTTATTCACTCATGAACTAAATCCTGCTAACATACTACTGATGTTATCAGACAGTGAATTAGGAGACACAGGGACAGCATGTTCTCTCTTCTGTCATGTGGTGAGAGAATAAGTTCTTCAAGATGGTGTTAGAGCATCAGGAGAAGAGACACATGATTCCTTAGCCATTCACTAAGGACATCTCTGAAAACAATGAGTTTAAGAGCTAAGGAAAATGGGAAATCATATTCATTTAACTGTTTTTTCTGGTGTATTTAATAGACATGAAACATCTTTTCCCATAGATACACTTTACTTGTTAGTGAGCTGTGGTATAATAATTATGAATATAGTAAGATAGCACTGAAAAAATGAGAGATTCTTGAAAAGTTAATGTATAGACCACTCTTTGGATGATAATCTTGTCACTTTCTTGAACCTATTCATGCTTTGTTGGTTTTGAGGTTTTTTCTTCTGGTTTGTTTTTCTCGATCTGAGGGCTTCTAACAATATTGTACAACAGAATTACTATTTATTTTCATTTACTAACCTTTACTTGTGTATCATGACATAGAATAGAGGATATTCATAGTTTTGAAACAATAGCAGGCCACTTCTGCAGATCAAAAATTTTTTTCTTCCTTGTCATTTTAAAAGCTAATGAACTACTTCCAATAGTCAAGAAATGGAGTTAGAACAAGTGCTATAACCAAAGTTACAAAACAGTCTTATTGATTTGATAGAAGAAACAGTGGAAGGCAATAAAAGTATACAACAACTTGTCTTCCCTGGTAGTGGCTCATTTAATGAAGCCAAACCAAGAATAACACTCATGCCAGACACATCCATCCCACTGATAATCCCCAGCAGTGCTCTATCTACAATTTTGGATTTTAGTTTCTGGGGAAAAAAATTGCAGTAGTCAGTCTGTAATGCTTTATTGCAAGACATAAATGGTGGCTGCGTAAGAAAGACATCACTATGTGAATACAGATGATTTAGTTTCTTTCTTTCTTTTCCTTAGATAATTTTAGAAAAACTTTGAATTTCTTTCAAAAATAATCCAAGAAACAGAGTATTTAAAATATATTGATAATGTCTTATGGCTGTCAGAAAGATTCATTCTCTCTTATACTGTCTGTAATACAGATTGACATCTGCACAGGAGTATATGTGGAAGCTGTTATTCATTTCATTAGCATTCTTTCAATATTCCACACTGCTGTTGGACATCTGGAATCTAAAAATATGCATTGTACATTTCTGACAACTGTCCTGGTCTCATCCACTGGAAGAAAATGCTTATTTTTTACTATGAATAATCTTACTTAAGGCACGTGTTGCTGGCTCTCTCCTGTGGCTCAGTTCTGCTTTTGCAGAATCTTTAGCAATGAGCTTTTACTGATTATAGTGTATGGCTATCATTCCTTCTCGTCAGGAGAGCGGTAACTTCACACCGACTAACAGATTCCAAGTACTTGTACCATATATGTGTGAACTAGTCCCAAAAAGAAATCAAAATGAAATGTGCACTGGCTCACCTAGCCCACTAAGGAAGCAATTCCACTTGAAAGTAGCTCCCACAGTGACAATTGTACAAAGTCGTGATTTGAAATAGTTTAGTTTTCTGGATCTCACCCAGTGGACTCTTTGAGGACACACATGTGTGTTTTCCACAGTTTTCTTGAAATATTATGTATTTTCATGTATTTTCAGCATGACAGTAATCCAGGTTGTGTTCCTTCTTTTTCAGAAGATTCAGAAAACTTCACAGGAAAAGGTCACTATTGAAAGAGAGGTAAGCAGTCTATATATGGGGATAAACCTACCTATTCATGAGCAATGAATGTCTGAACCCTTCAGATTCAACCTGCGTATTTAGGACATAAGCTGCCTTCTTGTACTCTTGCACTGTGTTTGCATAAGCAGGTAAGCATCTGTTCAGAGAAAGCTTTTGTAACTTCATTTTCTATGCCTATAAAACTCAATAATCCTTGAAATGTAAACCCTCTGAACAAAAGATAAGGAAACACTATGAGTGTCGAGAATCCTTATTTAGAGAACTATTCTACTTTCTGTTAAATGCAAGGTGTAAAAACTAAAATAGATAAGAGAATAAGTGCCATGGCTATTGTCTCATTTTCTAATAAAATGCACAAACATGTGCTAGGGGATTTTTGAGGGTTCCATGATATTTCCCAAGTGAGCAGAATCCCATCCAGTTGAAAAGAGAAAGAAAAAAATCTTTCAAAATATTTTTCTGTGTTCCTGCTTTCTAAATGTGTCAGTTCTGAATTTATAGTACAGTTTTATTAAAAAAATAATTTTTTCTTATTTTTTTTGCTTAAGGATCCCAAAACCAGGGGAAAATGAAGATAAAGAATAAACAAATTTAGTCATTAATTACACAGTCTTCAAATTTCATTTACTCAGACTTAATGCTTTGTTTTCCAATTACCTTCATGAAAGTTTTCCATCAGTCACATAACAAAACATAGTACTTCAAAATGACTGTGTGTAAACTCACAGCAAGACCTCAGTGGAGCATATATAGGGGGAAGATTGCAGCAGGTCTAACCTTAGTAAAGGACAGTAGAAAATTATTATTCCTTCAGGCTGGAATAAAGTATTTATCATCAGGCTCAAATGTGATCTTATCTTTCAGTGTGTGCAAATTGTTTTCTCCATGACAGTGTCACGTGTCACCATTCTTCTGAAGATGTTTTAACACCATTCTTTTCCAGTGAGAATTGTAATGTTAAGTTAAAGGAAAGGTTCCTTTTCCTCCTCACAAGACTTTTCTGATATGTAATAATCTCAAACATTCTGTATGCCAAAAAAATACTTTTCTAGTCTGAGACCTAGGAATCATAAAAATAAGAAACAAGAGCCGGATGTTGTAACACATACCAGAAGGCTCTAGCAGTCTGTGAACAATATATTTCATGATATCTACTGCAGCCTTTCTAGTCATTAAATAGATGAATAAAAATATTGAACAAACATTAAGAATAGAAAAGAATTGTATTTGGAGCTGGTTGTCAAATGTCCAGCATATGAAACTTTCTGAGATTTAAAAAAAAAAAAACCACATAAAGAAGAAATTAAGAACTTCTGAAGATTTTTAAAGAAAAAGAATTCACAGAAAAATAAAGGTGCCCCAGTGCAGGGGCACTCACAAGGCTACATAGGACAGGGTAGAAATACCTCCTTAGGCCATCATATATTTGACCTATTGAAGGTACACAGCTTAAACAGATGCATATTACTTTAAAAGTGATGCACTCTCACAGAAATATTCATGTTTAAGGACTTCTCACTTTTTGACTGAAAATTACAGAAAAGTTCCTCACCAGCTGCAGATGGATCACCTGTTTGATCTCTATGACAGATTCTATAGTCTGTTTTCAAATGCTGTTTCCTTTGTCCTTTTGTACATTACAATGATCAACTCCTTCACTGCCTTTGGAAAACTAATCTACAAGTTACTATATTTTTGCTAGATAGAGCTGATCACTGTGCAAGATATAGAGTTACTACTTTTATAACATACATACATTGTTTCCTGTGGTCCTGAAAACGAACAACAATTTACTTCATATATCAACAAAGTATTATTGTGGGCTATATATGTAAATAGATATTTATTTATTTATATATATATATATATGTATGCACACAAGCACGCTTACTATTTTGAAGTAGTTGATTTAGTTTAGTTTGGTTTTAGTTGCTTTAGTTTAACCTGGTGATGTTTTTCATTAAAATAAAGATACAGTTCTTTGTAATGATATTTCCAAAAGCTTTGATCATGAAGAATTATCTCCATCTTCCAAATATTTGTTGGCTTCAGGCCAAGTTCACAGGCTTTCCAAATACTCTTCTTGGTTTTAAGAACAAATCTTTATGCTTAGACTTTTGGCAGGTGTAGACTTTTACAATACAGTGGGAAAGAAAGAGAGGAGTGGGAAAGGGGAGAGGGAAAGAAAGAATGAAAATAATTGAATAAAGATAAAAATATAGGCACTTTCTGCAAGGTAATATTGGAGATTTAAATAATATAGAGAATGGACAAAAATATTTTCTAAATATCTTGTTCCTATAAGACTACTTAGCCTTTGGGAATTATTTTCCTTAAAGTTGAGTATCCACCAAAAGAGTTAAAGCACTTTGTTTTAGACCCTGCTGAGATTCATGTTTATGCAAAGATGACTGAGAATGATTTGTAGAAAATTGTATTTGCAAATCATATTAACTTTATTTTTACTGAGGCAATCTAGAACTGCTCCACTGAGGTGGAGAGACTTGCAAAGGCATCTCTTCATTTGCTGACTAAAAACATATTCTGTCACTTGTAAAACTCCTACCGATTATAAAGGAAGCTGCAAACTGCATATTCATGGTATCAACATAGTAAATTAGAAATACAATAACTCTGTGTTTTCTTTTTCCTTGAGATTTTACTTGACTGGCTCGATGATATGGTAGTGGTAAAGCAGTAGGTGAGAAGTAACAAGGTCTTCTAGCCAACATCAAATAGAGTAACAAGATCTTATATCTTAACACTAACCTTGGAATACTGTGTGAAATCTTTCTTTATTTACTTTATAGTCTTAAAATATTACATAAGCATTTTCTAAAGATGAAAGCTGACTTCCTTAGTGCAGTTTTTGTAGCCGAAAAATCTATGTGTTGCAGACAAAAAAGAGAACACTTTTTTTTAAACATTCTTTTTTTTTTTTTTCCCTAGAAAATGAAAAGAAAAGCTTTTATTTGAAACAGGTATATATCTTGCTGTACAATAAATGTACATTGCTTCTATAATTGTATTTCAATCTCTGTGTTTTAGTGTTTAGTGGAACTATTGAGAAAAAATCAACACAAAAAAAAAAAGGAAAAAACAGAAAGGTAGAAGGGGACATGATGAGAGAAAATGGAAAGGAAATTATTTGTTACTGAGCTGGAATGAAATACTGAACAATTATTTATTTATTTTTAGCATTGAAAAAAAATATATTTTTAGTCCTACAAGGAGAAGCTGTGCTGTTGTACCTCACAGGCTAGAATACAAAGTGAACAGCAGGAGTTATGGTGGCCAGTCTCTGCTCCAGGACTTGTTCCTGCATTGAAATGACTGAGAAAGCAGATAAACTAAAGATGGGGGATAGTAGTAGTCTTGTTCCTCTCTACTTGTTCTATCTGGGTCTATTAGTTTCAGTTAAAGTGACCCCAGGTCAGTCTGAAGGCCACAAGGTACCCACCTAACTCCTGGATTCTCACCCAGACTATTCTGTAGATGGGTTTCTTGTAAAGACTCTCAGAAGGTAGGAAAGAGATATTGTGAGTTTCTTGGGGTTGAACGAAGCTTGGGCCCTCCTATCTTCTGTGTCTTCAGCTACTCCAATAAAGGTTGCTTTATTCTGGGAAGGACAGCAGTCTGTCCACCCACGCCTTTCTTCGGGAGATTTCAGAGTGCACGAAAACGCTTCCCTGGAAATCTTCACCCCATGTACTCTGCTTTTCTTTGGGAAAGATTCAGAGAGGCATCTTTGCACCAGTTTTGATTTTCAGAGTCAGCTAAAGAGCACACTGTGCGCACAATCTGGGATGTCTCACCATTTACCACAAATTCAAGATTCTGCTGGCGATCAAGTGTGGAAGCTCAAGTCTGGGAAAAGTAGATTATTTAATTTCTCCTGGTTTTGATATTTCACCTAGACTCCCTAATAGATCATGGTGAGAACAAGAACTTCCAGAGGGCAGTTTATCTTATTCTCATGTAAACAAGCAAAATAGTTTTGATAAAACAGGTTGCCTAGGGAAGTTGTGGATGTCCCATCCCTGGAAGTCTTCAAGGCCAGGCTGGATGGGGCTTTGAGCAACCTGTTCTAGTGGGAGGTGTCCCTGCCCATGGCAGGGGGGTTGGAACTCAATGATCTTTAAGATCCCTTCCAACTCAAATGATTCTATGATTCTGATTCTAAAATATTATCTAAGTGTTCTCATTTCTTATTATAGATAGCAAAGGAATTTTAGAGTGACTAGCTGAGATTTAGACACCTAATATTAGGATGGATGGATGTATCCTGTAGGCCCTGAAATGTTCCTCTTGCTGTGGCTGGCTTTTAAAACTTGTCAAATTTTGCTTGAGCTAGACCATACTTTTTAAGCCTTTTCTGACCTGGTGGCTTTGTGTTCTAGTTCTATGGCATTTGTCAGTATTATTAAAGCTGGTCAGAACCTCCTGAAAGCCTATTTCCTTTTTTTTTTTTTTTTCCCATGTTATAATTCATGTCAAAACTGGTTTTAGTGGGAAAATATATTTTAGTATATCTTATATAGTAACAGAGTATTATTAAACCCTTCAGGAAACATTTAGAAGCTAAATAATATAAATCGTTCATGAGATAAATTCTGGACAACTAATTCCTTTGGGCTATGTCATTCACACAAAAACTTCCGTTCCAAATTAAACTATCCTTCATCAGTATTAATTAGGTAGTAACCGCACTTGAGAATACACTAGAAGATCAAAGGGCTATTGGTCTTCCTGACAGCACTGAGAGATTAAAGCTGCTGGTGGTCTAACACAGGAGGCTTCATTTTAGCAGTTAAGAATGCTTTATTCTGTCCATTTGTGATATTTCTGTGCTCCTTCTTCCCTCATTACCACGGTATCAGACTGCTTGAAATCTTCCATACGTTTATTCAGTCAGCATGGTTGTGAGGCAGGAAACTCAGAGGAGGAATTAAAGGACGTTTAGAGTGCTGTGTTAAAGGTATGCAGGCAGCTAAAGATGAAGGTAAGTGCCTAGTGGGATTTTGGCCTAGTGGGATTTTGAAAAGCACTTACGGTTAAAATTAAAGACCGACTTGGTCTTTAGATGTCTGGCTGTTATTTTAGGTATTGCTAGCCAAAAGCATCTTGAAAGCACTCTGTTTTCTCAAGTTTTTTAAAGTTGATACTACTTCTTTTGTTCTCTTTCTCTGCTTTTTGTTGTTCTTCTCTTTCTCTGCTCTGCTTTCCTCCTCTTTTGCCTTAGTTTGCCTTCCCTTGCCTTGCCTTGCCTTGTCTCGCCTTCCATAAATAGTCTCACTGCTCCTCTCCCTGCTTCCTACTCTAGCCATTGTGTCATACAGAATAGCCTAACCACACACTTCTCAGCAGCAGCAGTTTAATAAACTGAATTTTCAGTGCTGTTCCATGGGTCGAACAGGCATGAGGGCCATAGCTGTGGTGCTGACTCTATGCCTTTCACAAGTGGCTTACCCTGCATAAACCTGAGCTAGATCTAATACTGGGTGGCTCAGAATGATCTCATTAATCTCATTCATAAACCTCTGGAGGTTTCACATACTGAGTATTTGGTGTCAGGCATCAGCAGGATTCCTTGAATTGTATGAACAGTGGTTAGTTCATTCAACTCTTAAGTTATCATTTCAATTTATGGTTGTGTCTATCTGCTTCATTAAAATACTGCTTTACATAATCTCACAGGTGAAAATAAAGAGTAAAAATAATGCAAATATTTAAACATCAAGGTGTGGAATGTATCTTGTGGATTATTTCTTGTGGACAATTTCTCGCTAATTATACACACACAAAAATGATCTTACCTACAGAAACTCCAATCAAAATCAAATGTTCAAAGTTAAGGAAAAACTTTAAATACAGATGCTGTGCAACAATTTTTTTTAATAATATAGGTATATTGGAACTCAATAGACAATTCCATTACATGATAACTCTTTGTGCGGTTGGGTAATAATAATAATATAAATAAGAATAATGTAAGAAATTATACAATTACATTAAAAATTCTGCTTTAAACAATTATGTTTTTGTGGTCAGCTGCTTGGTTTTGTGTTTACTTTCTTTAACATTTGTTCTCCACCCCCGTAAAATTTTGTTCTGTAATTTAATAGCTTAACAAAGCCAAATGATAAGGAATTGTTCAGTTAAAAATTCAGGTAAATTCGAGTTTGAAAAATGCCATTAACAAACCCAGAATATGTAAGAGAAATTACTTTGTAAGGGAAAATACTTTTCTTTTTTTTTTACATATATTTAGGTGGCACTTGTTTTGCAAAGAATGAGTATTGTATATCCTTTACAAGAAAGTCAGTTTGATTGTTTTTTCTCACACCTTTTCTTTCAAAAAAATCCTAAAAAACCCACAAAAAAACACTGAAGACATGAAATAGTTTTCAGAAGTAGTTAAAAGGGGATTAATTCATCTCCCTAAAAATAATTCCCTTCTTACTACTGAGAATCATACAAGTATGATCTTGGAAAAGTAAAGGTTTAGTTGTACCAAAAATGCCCTCAGTTAGGGTAAGAGGCTGTAAAGTTTATTAGCAATTTTACATCACGTAATATGACCATTGTGTAACACTGGTATTTGTTACGGGAAAAGAATTGTCTCATCCCATTACTGACTTTCAAAGCATATTGAAGAATGCCAGCTACATCAACATGGTGCAAGGCTAATAAGACATGATAAGACTTTCATATCACATTAGCCCAAGAATGCCACTACTCTTTGTACTCAACACTGCCACTCAATATTAATTTTCATTACATATTTCTATTAGATGGGGAAATAAATCTGCAAAACTAGGAATAATTTGGCACTCCATTAGGCTATAGTGCTCCATAGAGCCATAAACACAAGAATTTAAGTTAAAGGAACTTCATCATTGCAAAGTATAGCCTCTATCAACCTGTCCTTTAATATTTTATACTCAAAAAAAAGGTAAAAGCCTTTTGAATGCAGGTAAGAGTCACAGCAACCCTTGGCTCCAGCAACAGCAGTGTTATTTGGGAGGATCAGACCTTACATGGCTAATATGGGCAGCATCTTGCCTACACTGCCGATGTTGGCAAGGGGGCAGGGGACTTGGAGTCTGTCTATGCTGCCAATACTGGTCAAAAGCAGCGTGTCCACAATCACAGAATCACAGAATATTCATGGTTGGAAGGGACCTTTGATATCACTGAGACCAACCACACAAAAAAAAAAAACCAAAGAAAAAAACCCACCAAAACACCAAAACCAAAACCAAAAACCCAAAACCAAAAACCAATACACAAACCCCCCCCCCCCACACACACACACAGATGGAGAAAAACCAACAATCTCAGGCATTAGAGCATGCCCTGAAGTGCCAAGTCTACATGTTTCTTAAATACCTCCAAGGATGGCAACTTTACTACCTCCCCAGTCAGGCTGTTCCAGTGCCTGACCACTCTCTCAGTAAAGTAATTCTTCCCAATATCTAATCTAAACCTTCCCTGCTGCAACTTCATATCATTTCCTCAGGTCCTGTCATTATTCACCTGGGAGAACGGGCCAACACTCACCTCTCTACAGCCTCCTTTCAGGTAGTTGTAGAGGGAAATGAGGTGCCACCTCAGCCTCCTCTTCTCCAAACTAACCATGCCCAGTTCCCTCAGCCTCCGTCATAGAACTTGTTCTCTAGACCCCTCACCAGCTTGGGGCTCAGAACTGAACACAGTACTCAAGGTCAGGCCTCACCAGTGCCGAGTACAATGGCAAGATCACTTCCCTACTCCTGCTAGCCACGCTATTCCTGATACAAGCCAGGATGCCGTTGGCCTTCTTGGCCACCTGGGCACACTGTTGGCTCACGTTCAGCTGCCTGTCCACCAACATTCCCAGGTCCTTTTCTGCTGGGCAACTTTTCAGCCACTCTTCCCCAAACTTGTAACACTGCCTGGGGTTGTTGTGACCCAAGGCACTTGGCCTTGTTGAACTTCATCCCATTGGCCTTGGCCTATTGATCCAACATGTCCACATCTCTCTGTAGAGCTTTCCAACCATCAACCAGATCAACACTCCCACCTAGTTTGGAGTCATCTGCAAACTTACTGAGGGTGCACTCAATCCCCTTATCTAGATCATCAATAAAAATCTTAAACAAGACTGGCCCCAGAACCGAGCCCTGAGGGATACCACTGGTGACCGGCCACCAACTGGATTTCACCCCATTAATCACAACTCTCTGGGCATGGCCATCCAGCCAGTTTTTTACTTGTCTACGCCATGATTCACCAGCTTCTTCAGGAGAACGCTGTAGGGGATGGTGACAAAGGCCTTAGCAAAGTCCAGGTAGGCAACATCCACAGCCTTCCCCACATAGAGAAAGTGGGTCACATGGTCATAGAAAGAGATCAGATTGGTTAAGCAAGACCTCCTTTTCATAAAGCCATGCTGGCTGGCCCTGATCCCTTGGCTGCCCTGCACTTGCCGTGAGAGCTCACCCAAGATGATCCTCTCCATGATCTTTCCTGGTACCGAGGTCAGGCTGACAGGCCTTTAGTTTCCCAGATCCACCTTCTGGCCCTTCTTGTAGATGGGCATCACGTTGGCCACTCTCCAGTCATCTGGTACCTCTCTTGTTGACCAATGGAAAGAGGCTTGGTGAGCTCTCCTGCCAGCTCCCTGAGTACCCTTGTGTGAATACCATCCAGCCCCATAGACTTGTACATGTCCAGGTGCATAAGCAAATCATTAACTACTTCCTCCTGGATTATGGGGGGTTGTTCTGGTCTCCATCCTTATCTTCCAGCCCAGGAGGCTGAGCAACCTGGGTGTAGCTGGTCCGAATATTGAAGACAGAAGCAAAGAAGGCATTAAGTATCTCAGCCTTCTCCTCGTCCTTGGTCGCAATGTTTCCCCCTGCGTCCAGTAAGGTATGGAGATTCTCCCTGGCTCTCTTTTTCTTGATGTATTTATAAAAACTTTTTTTCTTGTCCTTTGTATTAATGGCCAGGTTGAGTTTCAGCTGGGATTTTGCCTTCCTAACTTTTTCTCTGTATAACCTAACAAGATCACTGTACTCCTCCTGAGTTGCCTCTCCCTTCTTCCAAAGGTGGTAAACCCTCCTTTTTTCCTTAAGTCCCATCAAAAGCTCTTTGTTCAACCAGGCTGGCCATTTTCCCTGGCCTTTAATTTTGTGCCTCATGTGGACAGCCTGCTCCTTGGCCTTTAGAATGTCCTTCTTGAAGAGCATCTAGCCTTCCTGGACTCCTTTGTCCCACAGTATTTTCTCCCTAGGGACTCTCCCAACTAGGGTTCTGAACAGGCTAAAGTCCGCCCTCCTGAAGTCCAAGGTGGACATTTTGCTAACCCCCTTCCTTACTTCACTAAGAATTGAAAACTTGACCAAGGAGAGGAGGTAGAAGACACTGATGAAGAAGCTAGAAAACAACATTTGCTTCAACCATCCTTGTATTTGCCAGGGAATATTGTCACTGTCAGCCTTAGAACAGAAAAGAACATTAAAAAGGTGAAAATAACAGCAAGAAAAGGGGTAAATACTAAAGATCTGATGTGTGTGTAACAATCTTAACTACCTTATTATTATTATTGATGATTTTTTTTCTTTAATAGTATTCTCTTCTTTAGGTTACTTATTTATTCAATAAATATTTATTTATTCTAATAATTTAATCTTATTTATTTATTCTAATAATTTAATCTGGACTAATAATCATTCTTTGACTAGGTTCCTGAGATTTTAATTATACTAATAATAAATTGTTGGCTTTACATCTAAGATATGTCCTTTTTGTCCTTATGAAGATTTTGAGCATATCATACTAAGTATTCAGGCTAAACTATACAGCTTTTGAAAAGTCATGTCATGAGTGAATGATGGAAAAATGGTGTCTTCTACCATATGATCTTCCCAACACATCTATGCCAGCAGACTTATTCTATTCTGAGTGGGAAACCATCAGTTATCGGGTCATACAGTGTGCTTGAAGCTACTTTTTTTCCTGGGGCAGATTCATGATACCATATGTATTCTGTGGAACTAAGGTATCATGAAGAGTAAATGACCAAAGTCTCAAAGACTTCATAACAAGATAGTCTAGATATGGCTGTACTTACCAGTCTGCTGATAATTTTTTAGTTAAATTGAACTCAATATTTTAATTATTGCTAAGTATGCATAATGTGAACTTCTCTTTGTTCCTTTTTGGATTCTTCCTTTGTTCCTTCTTTCTTCAATAGAACAAATTAATCAACCCTACATGAACATTATATTGAGCATTATCAGTTTTTGATTCTAAGACTGTAAGTATTTACAGCACTTTCTCCCATGTCTACTAGATATTTATTTTGTACTTAAAGTGTTTTCCATCTTCAAATGTGCAGTTTTGTTATTAAAAGCTATTCTTGTCATCTTGTGCATATGTAATCCAGATCCTTACTGGAAAACCAGAGAACAAAACCAACATATTTCCTACTTATTTCCTTGGGAATCAGTGAGCACCATATGCATTTCTGAATGATGACAAGAGATGACACAGTTGAATGTATTTGAATAATTAATTAAATGTTTTGAAAAATGTGTCAGATAATGCCTTTACATGTATTAAATTCATGATGCTGTAGCTTTTTGATTCAGGGTGCTTGTCACTTCATACTGTTGACGTTATAATGTCAAGAAATGTAAGTTAATTGTCCATAGTTAAGGGCTCATAAAACCATGAAACTTATTGTTTGATTTCTTGCCATATTCCTTCCTGGGTGATCACCTCATTAAGATTGTTGCTGCAGTTTATAATCATAAAGTCATTCTTAATTTTAAATTTTCTTTTAAAGCTGCCACTGAGAAACTGTCACTACATTATCTTTGAAATATTTCTTATCTATCAAATTGATTATTGTTGCAGGATGATGGAAGTCAGATATAGTTTTGCTATTTCCTTGTTGGATTTAGGTTTTTTCTTATTATTATTTTGATTTTGGCAGCTGTTTATTTCATGGCTTTAAATCTCATTCATCATGCATTTGCTGCTTACTAGGGTATGAACAAGTTCTGGGCCCGCCTATCACAATTTGGCTGTGTTAAGTGGATGATTATGAACAAATAGATTAAAAGAAATGTCATTTGACTTCAGAATGCATCTGTTGGCACTTTTTTTGCTACTATTTACATATTTGCTGTAGAAAGGAAGGAAGAAATTGTAACGAACATTAAAAAAAGTCACCAGAAATAAAAATAAATTTCATTTCTAGCTGATTCTTCACAAATGTCCAATGTTGACACCAGTCCTGGTGAATTGCTTGAGTTTTACTGTAAATCAAATATATTCATTAATAGTCACTTGCATCTTTACAAAAATACTCATTATGCTTTACATTCAAAGATTCAGGATCTGCCTCTAAATTAAACGGGTTACTTGCTGGAGCTTTAACTGAAAGAAACTGGTTTTTACAGTTCTAAATTGCATATACACCTTGTCTGCTGCTGATAAATTTCTCAAAATTGCATGTATGCAATCAGGCATGTTTTTCCAGTACAAAAAGTGCTTACAGGATTCTGTTTTATTACTCAACAATGCTCAGACAAACATCAGTCATTTTGGTCAATCCAACCCAATGACTTTTGATACTGAGCTGTATATCTACAAAATTAAATGCAAAAGTTTTTCTCCTTTTGTACTGGGTCTGGTGGAGAAAGGGTTAAATTCTTCCCAGGACCTAGCAGGGACACAGGTATTCCATCCCATGTGGGCCATGCCCAGGGGGGGGTGGGCGGAGCTAGTCGGGAAAGGGGGAGGGACCGGAAGTGGGGGGACCGGAAGAGGAAGTTCCCCCCGGGG
>JAOQGH010000001.1:133600213-133613015 GCA_025769975.1 Gallinago jamesoni
TGTTGTTGTTTCTTGCACCCTTTGCTGTTCCGTTAAAGTGCCTTTGTCTCAACCCGCGAGTTTTGCCTTTTTCTTTCTACAGTGTTAGACTGAATCTAAGGCATTTATTGCACTCTTCCAAACACTCAGACCTCTTATTTGAAGGGACTGAGATGGCAACAAGCTCATTAGCTCTCAGGATATTATTTTCCCTATTCAGTGAAGAAAGAGTGCTTACAGTTAAGACAATTTGACCTTGATCATATGATCAAAGAAAAACATGGATTTGAGGGGATGTCTGGAGGTCATCTAGTCCAAGGTCCTGTTGAAAACAGGACTTTCAAATTAAATCAGGACCTTGTCTAGTTCAGTTCTGAAAAGCCACAACTGTTTAACACCTCTGGGCAACCTATTTCAGTGTTTAACCACCCTCTGTTGTAAGTTAGCTCTCATCTCTTACTCTTTCTGAAAGAAATGGCATTTCACAGAAGGGTCTTCTATATAAAACTCTTGGAGTGCGGTGGGAAACTGCAGTTAGACTCACCTGGGGCTTTCTCTTCTTCAGCCTAAACAAATCCTACTTCCTCAGCCTATGCATGTCATATGCTTCAGTCCCCCATCCAGCTTCAAAGCCTTCTGCCAGGTGATCTCCATGCTGTCAAAACCTTTTTTGTGCTGTTGACTTAAAACTGGAGGAGACCTGTGTTCTCAGTGCAACCCTACCTGTGCGGAGAAAGGGGTATAATAATTTTCGTCAATATTCTGCCTTCAGTCTTGCAGCCCTCTATATAGACTATAGTACAGCAGTTAGCCTTCATCATTGTTGACTCATTTCCAACTTGCTGATCCCTGGGAACCCCAGGTCCTTTTCTACAGAGCTGCTTTCTTATCCAGGCAGTCCCTAGCTTATACTGAAGCATAGTTTCTTAAGTCTCAGGTGCAGAACTTTGAATTTGCCTTTGCTGAGCTTCATGAGGATTTCGTAGGCCTATTTATACAGCTTGTCAAAGTATCTATGAATGGAAGTCTGGTCCCCAGCATATCCTCATATGTTTTGTCTCTAGAGGCTGCATTTTGTTTTGTTGTCGTGATCACTGATGATGCCTTTAAATGGCACGAGTCCTTTATGTCACTTGAGGAACTCTTCACGTATTAAATGGCCAACTGGAGTTTTCACTGTTGATCTCTACCTTTTAAGTTTTCCACTCAACCAGTCCACATCTCTATAACTTCCCAACAAAGATGTTATGGACAGATCACATAAAAGCTTGGCCATAGTCAAAGTAAACAAAAATCTACTGCTTGTCTCGCCCACAGAAACAGTTACTTCCTCTGTCAAGGAGCAGCTAGAGTGGGGCTCCCTCAGAGAGGACGATGAGCTGGGAGCCCCAGGCACCCACCATGCTGTAAAGACAGTCCTACCACTGAAAGGGGACCGTCCCACAACACCCCAGTAGGAACAAGACCTAGCTATCGCCCAGCAATTATCAAGCTGGACAAAGTGAGGAGTCAGTTCCAAAACCCAGTGATGACCTGCCAAGGTTGCACTGACAGAGAAGGTCTGAGATTTAGTTAAGGATTTAAGTAAGCAGTTTGGGTTAAGGATCAGTGAGACATCTGGTGGGAAAATGTATACCTGTAAGGTAGCTTAGGGAAGGAACAAAGGATAGGACCTAAGCTTAAGTACAGCTCCAAAGCAAAGCGGAGGCATCATCTCATCATGTCCCAGCTCTTTCTGCTCCAGCTTTTTCCAAACTGTGTGATCCCATGCCACTCATCTGGGCTGTCACAGAGCTGTCCTGAGCATGGTGAACATAGGGCTCTCATGCATAAGATCCTAAGTTTCTTGAACAAGCGGGGGTCCTCTGAAAGCTAAGAGCTTTGATCTGCTAATTGCTTTCTTGACTTTTCACAGGATCTTAATATCCTTTTGCTCTGCCATTCACTACCACATTCTCAATTAATTCTCCTTTATTTTGGGGTATAAGGTCAGGAAGAGTGCATCCTTTCATCATTTCATTCAAAATCTTTATCACAACATTTCAGCAATCTGGATGGTCTGTGCCATGCTATCTTGCCCTCCCAGCAGTTGTCATGGTTGCTAAAGTCCTCTATGAGAGCCAAGGACTGTAATCATGAGGATGTTTCCAATTGATTTTAAAGGGCTTTGTTTACTTCCTCTTCTTCACTGGGCCATCTGTCGCAGATGCCCACCATTCATGACTGCTCCCAGTCTTTGTTGGTTTCTTAGCTGGTTCTGATAAATGGAGTCTCCAAAGGACTGTTGCATATTCCATAGCAGATATCCATGAATTGTAGCTTCATGTTTGCATTTAGTGCATTCTCACTTCTTAATTTCCTTGCCATTCTTTCCTCAAGAGCACATAACTGCCATTGCAGCTCTCCAGTCATGCAAGCTAGCACATCACATCTCTAATTTGAATGATGCATGGCTCTGGGACTTCATACAGACTTACTACCTCCTGCTCCCATTCCTCTCATTTATTTGCTAGGATCTATGTGGTTTTGTATCAGTAGTTTACCTAGATCCCCAGGCATCCAGCCTTCTAACAGGGAATATGAGAATCTTATCCATTCCCCTCATTCATGCACACTTCTGTGACAACACCCTTATCCAAAAAGTCCTCTCTTCCCTCTATAGATAAGCAAAAAGTGGGTTGTCTTCCTTTTACTGTGCTTTGTGTGTGTTATGTGTTATATGCATGAAAGTGGATGAATAAGTGAAGAAAAACGGGATGTTCTCACATAAAAAAAAGAAACAGTTTTTAGCTAAATTTTACTTCAAATACTAGTTTTAAACAGTTACAAGACCGTATCTTTCATCCTCTGTGTTGTGACAAAATCTGAATTTCCCACTTCACTAAAGCATCCACCACAGAAAGAAAAGAACTGGAAACCATGGGCTTACCTTAGTGCTTTATTTAATAGATTCTTTCTCACTAGTTCCTGAAGTGTTGGAGGATATGTGAGTGATAAATAGTTATATATATAAATAGTTATAACTAAAGGGAAAATATTTGACATTGTGTTAAAAATTATTTGAAAGTGCACTTGAACATCTAATTAAAAATGGCTGCTGACAACAGTAGGTATTGTAGGAAGCAATGAAGCTAAAAGCTCAGTGAGAGAAAACTAGTCCTGCTTTCCTGAGGGCAGAAATTAATGTTGGCTGCTCTTCTGATACCCTAGACTGAAAATGCCATCAGGCATGTTTCTTTACCAGCCCTATGTGGAAAACCATAAGTAAACAAAAAGTTCTTTTCTCTCCAAATCCACTGACAGGGCAACTCTGGGATATGGTTGGACATTTCCTTCTGGGACAGAGAGTGAGATGTTTCCATTCCAGTGGACAACCTCTTTTTTGTAAAACTATAAGAACTGCTGAGTGATTCAAATGTCAGTCATGCTGTAGCTATTGTGAATGTATTATGGAGAGATGTGTATCAGGTCTGGATGTAGCAAGACCTTTTAGGTCTGGAATTATACTCTGGAAATTTAAGCGTGTTGGCTTGGGAACAGTGGCAATAAAAGCTGAAGCTTAGAGAAATGATCCATTCTTGCTTTATACCATAATAATATACTTGAGAATTAATGACTGAAGCCCAAGAGCTTCAAGTCAAAGTCTATTTCCAAGAATATTGGAAATATAATAGATATTTAAGTCACAGTCTTCATCATTTATAATGGCAAAATTATTATAATGTAATTGTATCATATATTTGTTCCTACATGTAAATATAAAATAAACTCAATCAGTTATAGTCATTTGACTCTCATAACCTTTTTATCCTGCAGGTGTGTTTTTCAAGAGACTGAAATGTGAAAATCATGAAACAGCCAATATCTTGCTTTAAAAACTCACCTAATTATATCTTTTTGATTCAGCAAATAATTTCATTTGACTAATGAAATATAACATTTGCTACAAAAGCAGAAATAGCAAGCAATATATTGTTCATGGCTAGTTGGATAATCCAGGACATACAGAAGTAAACACCAATATCTTGACTATATTAAAAGAAAATAATATCACTGTCATGAAGCTACTAGTTCTCATCAAGGTTCCAGTATCTAAGGGCGAAAATTATTGAATTAGCTTTTAGAGTAATACAACTTCACTGACTTCATTTGGGAATTTTTTTCACACTTCTGTAAACTTGTACAAAAAAGAGGATATTTATGCCTTTTAAATTTATTCTTTGTATGAACTGCTTCCAATTGCAAAAAGGGCTGAAAATTGATCCTGTATGTTAATGCCAGTGTGTCACAATGAAAAAAATCTTGTCAGTTTAAAGCTTCCAGGAAGTATAATAGCATAGGAAAGAAATTTTAAACACTGAAAATTGAAAGAACAAAATGAAATGGAACTGCATAATTTCCTAATGCTTAAAAAAATTCTTAAACCAAATCAGTGGAAAAAGAAGCAGAACAAACAAGAAGAAACAAAGTCTTCTAATCACCTTATTCATAGTTTCAACACATAATTTTTTTATTAGTTTGAGAGTGGATATTTATGTGTGTTATCTTGAATTCAGTCATGAGAAGACATTCATCTATTTGCATTAGTGGTGCTATTGGTATCACTAGGGTAGTGTAGACAAAACGCTGAATTGGCAGACTGAGTGGAGAGCGTTTAGCAGAAGTCGAAGTGAATAGGCTGTGGTTACCAAACTAGCTGGCTAAAAACTCTACTCACAAAATAACTTATAGTTGTTGTTATTATTATTACTAATATTAATATTGTTACTATTATTAATATTGCTTATATTATTAACACTATTATTACTAATATTACTATTATTTTGTTATTTGTTAAAGGAAAGCTGAGGAGTATCAAAATTCAGTGCTGTCACCTAAAGCTAGTTAGCTTTAGGGAGGCTCTACCTCACTGGCAAGAAGGACTTGAGTCCATACATCTGGCAATTAGGTGACTGACATGCCTTCATTTCACTTGCTAGTCAAAAAATTCACACTTGAAATAAAAAATCTTCCTGAAAGTAAGGAGTCTTGGAATTTGTTGATGTCTGAAAATTATCGTTATCAACATGATAATTTGTGTCAAAGAAAATAGGAAGTTCTGTTGAAAAGTTATTAACTACTGTAGCTTTAAAAGTCAGCTTTCTTATAAATAAATAAATGAATGAATGAATAAATAAGTACCTCACAAATTTGCAGAGAAAAACTCAGAGGCTACCTTTGCAGCTCACTAATTTTGAGGTTTCTTTGCCTGAACCTATATGAACAGACCCAAAAATCTGGGAGAAAGACAAATGCAGAATAGCACTAAGAACCTAATTCTAGAAAATGCTGTTTAAATTGATCAGTAGTGCCTGTGGTTCCAGTAATCCTGATGTGCTGCTTTTCGTCTGTTGTAACTGCTTTAAGGTTAGGTATCAGTTTTCTGTTTCTTTTAATCCATGCCCAGTAGCATCTTGTTCAAATGTCCTTCTGGAAGAGAAAGACTGCTTAGTCTCAGACTTTGGAGAAACACAAATAGGAAGAAAGTGTAGGAGTCCTACAAGTCCTACAAGTCCTACAGCAACAACCTCTGAAAAGTCAGTAAGACACAGAGACAAGTGGGTTGGGGCACTTGAAGGGAAACTCTTACTAGTTTATGCCTTCTTTATGCCTCCACATGTATTCATCTCTCCATTTCAACTGATCCCACACTGTTAGTTCAATAATTCTCATTGCATTACTGTCAAACAGGGCTTCAAGGTCAGTGTCTTAACTATTAATCAGGTTCCAAAACTATCCTACATGTGTGTAAAAGCTACAGTGTGCCAAACTTTTGATGAAATATACCTCACAGTAATTACACTATGAGAAGGACATTTATTGAGCTAGAGGAAATAAAATCAAAGCCTGAACTTTCTTCGTGGTTTTATTCATTAAATAAGCCTGACATTAAGAACAAAATAAAACAAAAACAAACAAAAAACCCCAATCAAAATAGCATGTCCAGGTAAGATGGTATTGGGGTTCAGATCTTGTCCCTACTATAATTTTGTTCTGTGGAATTTTACTTAATCTTCCTGGATTCTTATCTTGTCAAATAAGAGAATTGCTACTTAAGACCCATGTCACCATTGGAAGGCCAAGCTAACCAGCTAGAATACTTATAAAGAACAAAGGGTCAAATTTTCTGCTGATCTAGCATGACTGACTGCTGAGTGTTGGCCTCCAAAATGCACATGCCAGTGCATTTTCTTGCAATATCGTTAGAGGATTGTGATGTAAAATTGAGCAGAGGTAATATCAAATGCCCTAATTTGTCAATTACTTATTGCTGTGGTATACCCTTGATGGCAGGCTGACAATATATGGGATTAATATAGGGAGCAGATGCACCATGCCCACCCTTTTACCTCCAACCCACCAAGTTATTTTCCGTGATACATTTTATTGGAATTCACATCAAAGCTATCACGAAGGTAATCCATAACACGCAATAGACTGGTGAAGCCCATGCCCAGAGGCTGCATCTCTAGCTCTTTACATGAGCCTTTGGTGCTCACTCACCCTGCTAGTGTGAAAATGAGAACTGTGGGGTGAATCCTAATAGCTTCTGTCAGGCCTCTTAGGATGAGTGTTTGTATGACCGCACTGGCTTCTCATTTATCCTCGCTATCACTACCTATTCATCTCTCTCTTGGCTTTGAAGGTGAAATCCTTTATTCTCCTTCATCAGAGTTGACAGCAGCACCAAAGCTTTTTCTCCTATGCTACAAAACTCTTCTTTCAAGAGCATGGAAACATTATTTCCCCAGGAAAAATATAAAATAAACCAAAACTGACTTTTTTGTCTAGGAATGCCATTAACACACAGTGTTTTTCAAGCTGATAAGGTATTCAGTTCTTTGTCTTTTCTATTGATTTGGCAGATATAAATGTCCACAATGTTTACTTTAAGTGGAAAATTTACAAAATAAGAGACTTCTGATTGGTGGATACTTATTTATTCAAAGCCAGAGCAAATTTTGATCATTGTGGTGTTGTATCTTTTTATAATGTTTAGACTTTACACATTTTTAAGTACTGCTTTATTTCTAGGAAGAAATAAGACATGCCTAACGGCCTGTAGTATACAGCTGATCAGATTGGATGGAAACTGTGGTTCCCTTTTGCCCTTTGACTTTGTGAATGATTGTACACTGAGAGGAACTGCGTACATTTCTGAGATACAGATCTTCTGCATTACATCCTTTGTAAAACTGGATGTTTAAGCCATGGGACAGACAGGGAGGACCCTTCCCAAACTCCACATGTCATTCATCTTAGCTGAAAATTGCTCATTTAATTTCTATGCTGCTCCTAGCAGTGGCATGGCCGAGAAACAAATAACTTGTCCTACCTTATACCCTCATACCCTCTGTTAATGATAGAAAGTAACTGAAAATATGATTTAGTTGCCTGGCTAGGTTTATTTGTAAACAACTTTGTCTCACCACAGATGTTTGCCTCTAATGCAGTTGGTGAATAAGATTTACTTCAAAGGAAAATAAAAACAAAGAAATTTTCTTTCATATTAAGGTTTCTACAAAGTGAATAATATCAATTTATTGTCAATACAATACAATGCAATACAATGTCAATATAAAACTGCCTACTATTGTTTATTTATTTTTTTTAACATGATCAAGAAGGATGTGGAAAATCTTTATCCCAATAGATTCTTCATGATGGTTCCACTGAAAAACTATAGACTCATTTATTCTGTATATAACCATAGCCATGGACTGGATTTTCCTCTTAACAAATTACTAGTGCAACTGTACAAGTTACTACATTTACCACCAGCAATGATGATACGCCTTCTTACATATTCTCAGTCCATTGAGGCAGCAAAAAAGTTCTCACATAAAGGAAGTTTATTGGGTGTAAAACCTCTAGAAGCTATTCCTACAGAAAGAGTAAGAATACTCACACTGACATACACTACGTACTTAGAAGAGTACAAAAACATCTACCTCTTGGATTCCTTAAGGCTCAGAGTTCTTCAAAAGGAGAAGAATGAAGCAATTGACTATGAATTTACTTAAAGATTCTGAATTTCCATGCTCCTACACTGCAAACTTGACTACTTTGGTGCTTAAACAAGCCAGTCCTTTATAAATGCCTAACTAGCTGCAGTTCATGGTTGTTCATGAGACTATGGTGCTTAAAAATGCAGCAATGCTTAGAAGCTGTGACAGAAAACTTATTCCATGGCCTAAATCATACAAATGGATGTAATACATGGTGAAAATCATAGCTTCTAACCTCAAAAATAGCAGAAATGCAAACCATAGAAGTATCAGTAATAAAATATATTTTTTAACTTTTGGATGAAAAATACTGGAATAGAGACACCTTTCAGTTATTAATATTGTAACTGTAGGTGCAATCTGTAATATCATGCTTATACAATTAGAAATCTTTTTATCAATTTTTCTGAGTAATTACAATACGAATACAACTAAAATGTTATTCTTAAAATAGCATTCCTAAAAGAGCTATGACAGTATTTAAGACATTTTATTGTTACAGCAGGATTATTTTTTATTCCTACTGGAATTGTATTTTTAATGTTTAGTAGGGTGCAATATTAAAAATCTTCCTTCTGTTCCACATAACAGCAGGCACTTTAGAGATAGCATTTGCTTTTCAGATTAAACATTTATTTCTTAATGTTATCCTATAATTGTTCATTATACTTGTGGATGTTAACAATTTTTTCTCTGTCCCGGATGTCAGATTATAACTAAGTTCCTCTTTTGCCTTTACTTAAACACCCAAGATATATTTAGGCTGAGTTTCTTAAAGAAGCTTTAGAAAGATAGATGCCCATATCCACTGATCCTCAAAATATTAAAGGGATTTTGGTAGAGAACACCCAGCCTCCATTCTTTAATTTTGATGCAATTCTTCCAGCACATCTAATCCATAATAAAATTTCTCACTGGACTAATTATCTTTCAGCAACATGTAATATGCAAGTACAGTGATATTCCATGTTCATATGAATCATAATTATCTTCTTATCTATTACCTTCCTATGAATATGTGCTTTTGCATATACTTACTGTCATTGGAAAGGATGTTTTAACTGTTTTATGTCCATTTTAACATCATTTCAATGTGGCCCTTGGGGGTCATTTATAATTACTACCACACAGAAGTAATTGCATGAATGCATCTTTTAATATTGACTCATAAGAAAAATCACATCTATTTTGCCAGATTAATATTACTTTACTCATTTTTTTTACCTCTCCAGGGTATCTTTCTCTTTGATCTTTTCAATTTACTGCAGTTTAGTATTAGTTGAGTACTGCTAACTGCCTTCTCTTCTACATATTCACAAAAACCCCCCAAACATATTAAACAAATTCAGATAAAATTTCAGTCCTTCTGTCTGTGGCAAGGTCCAGACTGGCAAGCCATTTAACTTTTATTCCTCAATATGGTAAGACCAAGTGGGCCGTGGACCTGGCATAACAACTAGTTCCAAACAGAAAAGCAGAAGGGTCATTGTTGTGAGTGACTCTCTATTGAAGGGAGCAAAGGGACCAAGATGCCATCCTGACCTGCTTCACAGGGAAGTCTGCTGCCTCCCTGGGGCACGGGACAGGGATGTGTTGGACAAGGTTCCTACTCTAGTAAACTCTTCTGATTATTACCCCCTTTTAGTATTTTGGGTGGGCAGTGATGATGTGGGAAGAAGGAGCCCAAAATCATTAAAAGAGATTTTAGAGCCTTGGGACGGGTGCTTAAGGGATTAGAAACACAAGTTGTGTTCTCCTCTATCCCATCAGTGGCTATCATGAGTGAGGAAATTAACAGGAAGAGACAACAGGTCAATTTGTGGCTCCAGGACTGGTGTTATCAACAGGGCTTTGGGTTTTTTAATCATAGGCTGCTGTATGAGACACCTGGCCTGCTGGTGGCAGGTGGGATGCATCTGTCCCAGAGGGGGAAAAGAATTTTGGGGCAGGAATTAGCAGGGCTTGTTGCCAGGGCTTTAAACTAGATATGAGGGGGTGGGGTGGGGGGGGGTGGAGATTACTGGGCCTGTTAGGATTAAATCCAAGGGAAACATGCCAGGGCTTGAGGGATGGTGGACTAGCAAGGACTCTTGCTCTACCTTTTCATTTGAGAGAAGTGATAGACACCTAGAAATTATGGAAACACTTGAGAGGGGTCTGGTAGGAAATGGAGCCCACATTCACAAAAATATATTGGAACCATTAGCTCGTCTGAAGTGCATCTATACCAATGCACACAGTATGAACAACAAACGGGGAACTTGAAGCCATGATACACCAGGAAAACTATGACATAGTGGCTCTCACAGAAATGTGGTGGGATGCCTCACATGACTGGAGTGCCACAATCAATGGCTACAAGCTCTTCAGGATAGATAAGAAAGGAGAGGTGGCGGAAAGGCCCTGTATGTTAGAGAATGTTATGAGAGCTGAGAAATTAAGTATAGTGATAACAGGGTCGAGAGTATTTGGATTAGGATAAGGGCTAATAAATGTGATATCGTTGTGGGAGTCTGCTATAGACCTCCCAATCAAAGCAGTGAGGTGGATAAGCAACTGGGAGAAATATCACAGTCACTTGCCATTGTTCTTCTGGGGAACTTTAACCTCCCCGATATCTGATGGGAATACAACATGGCAGAGAGGGAACAATTCAGGAGATTCCTAGAGTGTGTGGAGGATAACATCCTCACGCAGCTGGTAAGTGAGCCAACCAGGGAAAGTTGCAAACAGGGAAGAACTTGTGGGGGAAGTAAAGTTTGGAGGCCATCTAGGGCACAGTGATGATGAGATAATTGAGTTCTCAATCCTTGGAGAAACAAGGAGAGGGGCTACCAAAACTGCCACCTTAGACTTCTGGAGGACAAACTTTAATCTGTTCAGAAGACTGCTAGATAAAATCCCTTGGGATGATGCCCTTAAGGTTACAGGAGTCCAGGAAGGATGGACATACTTCAAGAAAGAAGTCTTAAAGACACAGAAGCAGGCTGTCCCCATGTGCCGAAAGACAAGTAGGCGGGGAAGGAGGCCAGCCTGGCTAAATAGGGATCTTTTGCTGGATCTAAAAACAAAAAGAGAGTCTATGACTTTTGAAAGAGGGGGCAGGTCTCTCATGAAGACTATAAAGAGGTAGTGAAGCTATGCAGGGAGAAAATTAGGAGACCTAAAGCGCAGCCAGAGCTCAACCTAGCTACAGCCATTAAGGATAATAAAAATGTTTCTATAAATTCATTAACAACAAAAGGAGAATTAGGGAAAATCTCCCTCCTTTATTGGATGCAGAAGGAAACAGTCACAAAGGATGAGGAAAAGGCTGAGGTGCTCAATGCCTACTTTGCGTTGGTCTTTAGTAGTGGAACTAACTGTGCCCTGGACACCCAACCTCATGAGCTAGGAAATGGAGGGGAAGCAGAATGAGGGCATCACAATTAAAGAGGAAGAGATCAGTGACCTGCTATGCCCTTTGGATGCACACAAGTCTATGGGACCAGATGGGCTACACCCCAGAGTGCTGAAAGAGTTGGCAGACGTGCTCGCCAAACCACTTTCCATCATTTACATGTAACACTCATCTACAAGAAAGGCAAAAAGGAGGATCCAGGAAACTATAGACCTGTCAGCCTGACCTTGATACCAGGGAAGGTCATGGAACAGGTCATCTTGAGCCACATAATGGACAACCAGGGGTTCAGGCCTAGTCAGCATGGGTTTATGAAAGGCAGGTCATGCCTGATGAACCTGATCTCTTTCTATGACAAGATGACCCAATTATTGGATGAGGGAAAGGCTGTGGATATTGTATGCCTGGACTTTCGAAAAGCATTCAATACTGTCCCCCATAGAATTCTTGTGGAAAAACTGGCTTCACACGGCCTGAATGAGCATACGATCCGCTGGATCAGGCACTGGCTGGCTGGAAGGTCCCAAAGAGTGGTGCTCGATTGGTTTAAATCCAGCTGGCAGCTGGTCACAAGTGGTGTGCCTCAGGGCTCAGTGTTGGGATCATTTCTGTTTAACATCTTTATTGATGATCTGGATAAGGACATATGGTGTATCATCAGCAACTTCGCAGATGATATCAAGCTAAGCAGGAGTGTTGATTCACATGAGTATAGGGAGGCTCTACAGAGAGACTTAGATAGATTGGATCATTGGGCCAACATTAATGGCATGAACTTCAACAAGGCCAAGTGCCAAGTCCTGCACTTGGGCCGCAATAACCCCATGCACCACTACAGGCTTGGGGAAGTGTGGCTGGAAAGCTGCCTGGCAGAAAAAGACCTGGGGGTCCTAATTGACAAGCAGCTGAATATGAGCCAGCAGTGTGCCCAGATGGCCAAGAAAGACAATGGCATCCTGGATTGTATTAGAAATAGTGTGATCAGCAGAAGTAAGGAGGTGACTGTCCCCCTGCACTCAGCACTGGTAAAGCCACACCTCGAGTATTGTGTCCAGTTCTGGGCACCTCAATACAAGAGAGACATTGAGGTGCTGGAGCGAGAGCAGAGGAGGGCAACAAAGCTGGTGAAGGGCCTGGAGCATAAATCTTATGAAGAGCGGTTGAAAGAGCTGGGACTGTTTAGTTTGAGGAAGAGGAGGCTGAGGGGAGACCTCCATGGTCATTGCCACGGAGACCAGCTTCAGGGCAGGTAAGACTGCACTGGGAAGGGATCTGTAGCGAAAAAGGCCAGCGAGAAGCTCTTTTGGGGGCTTTTTTTGAAGCCGGGACAAGGCCTCTGCTTGTCCTGGGGGCTGTCAGCTGGGGGGCGGTGCTG
>JAOQGH010000001.1:133622449-133633091 GCA_025769975.1 Gallinago jamesoni
ACATGGGATGGAATACCTGAGTCCCTGCTAGGTCCTGGGAAGAAATTAGCCCTTTCTCTACCAGACCCAGTACAGATGCAGACCACTTGTGTGTTACTGTCCATGACAGAATTGTTGGGGAAATAAATGCAGAAGTGACAGTGTTGAGAAAGAAGAGCAAATTTTAAAGTCACTGCAGAACATCATTACAGTGGGCTGTCAGTTGGACAGTAATGCTATAACATATTTCAGAAAAAGCTAGATACAAAAGCAGTTGGAGACTTCATTAAGCTAAACAGATCCACTAAAAAAAAATATTTTCGGGGCAATAATAGAGCACTGAAATCTTCCATGTGCTGCAGAAAGAAGGGACGCGAGTCAGAGCAGCTGAGTTTGGGATACTACCCAGTCACTAGGTGTTTCATGCTCTGACATTGGGCTGCAGGCAGGGTGAAGAGAGCCCGCAGGAGGCTGAATTTGCAGCATCCCCAACCATTGCACAGAGCCATTGAAGCCTTTGACAGCAATCTTCCCTTTATCCAACTATTTGATGTGTCTCATACCACTGCAAATAGTCTTATTAGTTACTCTGTGACAGTGATTTTTGTTATGAAGTTATTGTTTGACTTTGTTTGACAGTTTCACTACTGATGATCACAATATTATAGGAGAAAATAATAGCTAACCTAAGGTATAGTAATCCTAACCGGAACACTACTATAGATCAAAGAGTGAATGATTCCCATAACAGTTGAGCTGAATAGGTTCAGGCCTGTGCTGTGTTGTCCACATTAGTTGGCTGCCAGAGCAACATACCTGATTAATTGTAACAGGGAAGGCTGTTATGCAGCTCCCTCTCCGTTTTGGCCCCTGGCCTTTAGGCCATGTCCATGTATCTTATCTGGGAATCATAGAATGGTTTGGGTTGGAAGAGACCTTTAAAGGTCTTTTAGTCCAACCTCCCCTGCAATAAGCAGAAAGTCTTAAAGCTAAGCAACATGTTTACATAAAATGTTCCTCTGTTTGACTGCAGAAATGATGAATAGAACTGTTTAACGGTAAGAAAAATTCTGTACACGCTCTAAAGACAACAGTGCTGACAAACCTCAACACAGAAAGGATCTGCGCAGCATGCCATGCCCTGACTACAAGAGTATTGACCAATGCTGTAGAACTCAGGATTCCCACCATTTGAGGGGGTGTAATATTATTTATGCTATCCCCTTTTTCCTTCTCCTATTATGTCGAATAAATGGTATTTTAATCAATATCTGACAGAGGCTGAGTGCCTTTCTTACTGGAATCTATAACAAGCTCTTGCATCAGTGTATTACATTAAACATCTGCTGAATGTGCAAGTCTTGTATCAGTGCCAGAAGCTGCTATCAAGATTCAGCAGTATGGGGGTAAAAGGCAGCTAGAAATAGATAGTAACCTCTCTGGTGTATGTTCACTGCAGAAATCGACATGCATATAAGTAATATTCATGGACCCTCTTTATAGAAGTAGACAAGGACTGTTGAAGGCTGCAAATACTAATTTTGTATTTCTATGTAGAAATTAATTCATGGAAGAAAAATCTTAGGCTGAGGGTTAGTTTCTTAAACCTGTAAGGAGGCTGGAAAGTTAGAGTGGGAAGACTAGCACTATGTTTATTGATAATTGGGTGGCTGAGGTGAAGGTGTATGCTTGTAGGCCCAGTAGGTTGATTGTGAGTAGAACTATTAGTGAGGTCAGGATTAAGGCTCATTTGTGGCCTTCAGACAGAATGTCCTGTGTTTCAGTTTGTGCCCATTACCTCTTGTCCTGTCACTGGACAAGATGAAAAGAGCCTGGCTCCATCTTCTTTGTACACTTCAGGTATTTATATATATTGATAAGACTCCTCCAAGACCTCTCTTCTCCAGGCTGAACAGTCCCAGCTATCTCAGTCTTTCCTCATAGAAATCTTCATCTCCGCGGTACCTTGCTGGATTCTTTTCAGTATATCTGTGTCTCTTTTGTACAGTGGGGTGCAGAACTGGTCACAGTACTTCAAGTATGGCCTCACCAGGGCTCAGCAGAGAGAAAGAATCACCTTCCTGCTATCAGTACTTTGTGTAAAACAGCCCAGGATACCATTAGTTTTTGTCACAGCAAGGGCAAGTTGCTGGCTTATGTTCAATTTGGGGTCCACCAGCACGCTCAGGGCCTTTTCTGCCAGGCTGCTTTCTAACTGGATGTCCCCCAACATACATTGGTGCATGGGATTGCTTCTCCCCAGGTGCAGGACTCTGCACTTCTCTTTGTTAAACTTCAGTTTGCTGTTGGACCTTTTCTCCAGCCTGTCAAGGTCCCTATCAAGGGTAGCACAACCACTTGGCATATCAACCAACTCTCCAGGTTTGGTGTACTCTCTGGCCTATCATTCAGATCATTAATGTAGATGTTAAACATGATTGGACCCAGCATTGACCTCTAGGGTATGCTGTTACTCACTGACCTCCAACTAGACTTCAGAGTTGATCACTACCCTCTAGGCCAACCATTCAGCCAGTTTTCAGTCCATCTCACTGTTAGCTCATCTAGCCCATACATCAGCTCCTCTATGAGGATCTTATAGGAGACAGTGTCAAAGACTTTACTGAAGTCCAGGTAGATAATATTCATTGCTCTTCCCTCCACTTTCCAAACTAGTAATTTCTTCATAGAAGATGAACAGCTTATCAGCCATGACTCCTCCTGCTGATGAATTCATGTTGTCTACTCCTGATTGCTTTCTCATCCTTCATGTCCCTATTATTTATTTATTGCACCTAGTATTTATTTATATGTGTCCATTAATTATTTATTAGGGTTAAAGTACACCAATTTTAAAATTTAACAGGATAGAGAATTAACTTCCAGTGCCTGGCACTGTTTTTATTCTTGTTTGTTTGGTCACTGAGAATACATCATTGTTCCAGGACCTCCTATAAGTTTTCACGAGGCCTAATAATGAAATTGAAAACTGAGAGAAATAGAAAATATTTTACTCCTGACATACAAGTAGTAAAACATTTTATCAACAGACTGTTTTTAGGGGAAAATAAAATGCCCTTAAATGCTTTTAAGTACTATCAGAGGGAAACTTTTAATTCTGTTGTGCCTTATGAGAAAAATATTCTATTACTTTAGTCTTTATTTCAATGTTAAATTTATTAATGTTCAAAGAAATGGTCACCAGAGGTTTTATCAAAGTCAGTGTGATAATGACAGATTAAAATAAAAGTCATTTGGAAGCAAATATGATACATTTATTTTCTCTCCTTGAGCAGTCCACTAATTTCAAAATCAATACGTCATACGAACAATCTAAGATTTTACTAGCCACAGGTTACATGCTTCAAGTTAATCTAAGATTTTTTTTCACAGCTTTGTCTAGTTACTAACTGGTTCTGATGCTCCTTGTATTTTGTTTTCCTCTCTTTTTCCTACTTAAGAAGTTTCTTCTTTGTTTGCATACTGATTTTTCAGAGGTGTACAGTCAAAGGAACACCAAATATTTCCAAGGAGAAGGCTAGGCAGCAGGAATGCAAAGTCAAAGAGATGCTTAGAAGCAAGAACCCATCAGGTCTTACTAACACTCTCCACAGAACAGCTTTCTGTAGTTGATTCAGGATGTAAATGGGATTTTGCCATTTTATTTTGTCAAACTCTACCAAACATTCTTGAGCACAACTCTGGTGCAAAAATAGTTGAGATAGGTTCACAAGTATAGATTTATTAGTGGAGGCAAGAGCTGATATCATACAACAACTCTAATAGTGAAATTTACTTTTGGAGAAGAATAAAAAAGGGGAAGCAAGAGAGAAAAAGGGGAAAAAAATGGACAAGAGCAAGGGTAAAGGCAAGGGAAAATGCAGACTCTCACTAGTAGCTGGCCTGGAAGAGCAGTCATAGGCTTTCATGCAAGCATGATCTGAAGTAGTTCTCTCCAGTGCAAGAGGTGGTGAGGAGGAATGTGACCGCAGCAGTGATGAAGATTTCATTGCCTTGCCTTTAGCCCTTAGGACTATACACTTTCCATCATGACCCTCTAACTTCCTATGGTATGTTCCTGTTTGCAATGCTCTTAGCAAAGGTTGATGCATACTGATCAGATGTAAGCATTGTGTATTGGTTGTCTGTTAAGTTTCTGTGAACATATATTATTGGATAATGTTGGTCAAGCATTTAAAGGACTATTGTCTATTTTTTTTGTATGTTATATTTGGTTTTCTCTCTACTAGAGAAAACTGGGGAAAACCAAACCAAAACCAAACCCAAACACCTCGAATCTGCAAAACAAGAGGAAAGATTAGTGGTGTAAAGAGTAGTCATTGTCATGCCATGCCAGTGGTAGCCATTTCCGATGAGAACCTGCTGTACTAGCACTATTGGGGTTGGCAGGTGCAAGCGTCTGAGACCAACGTCATGAGAACAGTGTGGGAACAAAAGGGAAAATAAAGCCAGAGAGGGAAAGTACTTTTACAGTAGCACAGGTGAATGATTACAGAGCTGCAAATACCATGCTCTTAGCATTACTAAGGCTAAGGTACCTCAAGCACTGTGCAACAATACCTGCTATTCTATAATCGTGTTTGTGATTGTATTTTATAGCAAAGAGACTTACTCTGTCTGTACTTACTCTGTCTTGTTAGATTTTCTTTTTTAAGATGAAAACTCACACTTAGCTTTCTCTGTTAAAGCCATTATTTTGCGAGTTTTACATAATAATAATAATGGAAATAAAGTGAAATAAAAACTATTCATTTCAGTCAGGGAATTAATTATAATTCAACTCAACACTCACACATTATATTAGTGACAAAATAATCACAGTAACCAAACATCTTGCTCAAAGACTCTGAAAAATGAATTGTAATGCAATTAATAAGGGCTAATTTGTTAAGTCTGAAGAAGAATACTTTGAAATGGAATGTTTGTGCAGGCAACTGTTCACTTTAAGAGATTGATTGGGATTTTTTCTTCAAGTGTGTAATGAGAAAACATCGACATTTGCAGTTCAGTTGTTTGAGAAGTTAAAACAGCAAACCAACAAAAGGCTACAGTTCTGAAACTGTTTTCTTTGCTTGGTTTACCAAATCCATTACTAAGAACTGCTGTTTAGGTTTTCATTATATCTCTCTTGACATTCGATGTGATGAGAAACTTAATTTCAGTGGTCAATGCTTGGTTTTACTTAAAGTACCAGTGACAGTATATATTTTAAAACGATCTGATATTTCTTTCTGTATGAATTTAAGTGAGATGCGCTGTTTTCTCATCCATGCCAGTCTCTTGCTCTCCTTTCCTGATTTCTTACACATTTTTCACATAGGGCAGCAAATAGATGATGAAGTTTTCTGTTCTTTCAGAACAATTGTTACTTTTCCAGACTGTTTTCCAGTTCTTGCAGTTAGGACAGTCCATGGCCGTTATTGATTCTTGCTTTTCAGGATGTTTTCCCCTTTTTCCAGGCTACTTTTCACTTTTTCAGATGTTAAGTTGCCATTACAGTTTGTTGGTTTTGCACATTTATGTCACCAGTTCTTAAGCACCCAGCTGCCCTTCAAAAATGCCAGCTGTATTTCTCAAGGATGATTCTGGTGCACAGACCTAGTTTCCAGACTAACAGTTCCCAGCCTGGCAGACATTTTCTCTGTCAGCATTTGAATGGACGTTTTCTTCTGCTAACTAATTTTCTCCTTCTAACCAGGTTGCTTTTCTGGCTGCTTGCCACAAAGTAGTGTCCCACTACCATTCTCTCTTGAACCTCTCTGTTCAGGTTGCGATTCTTACTAGCCCTTGTGGTTTAACTGGTGACAGCAGAATATGCTTGAACCACCTCATTATTTTCCAAGTTATGGTGCTTCATAATTTTCTTCCAAAATTAAAGAGACAATTTTCCAACCAAATGGAGTTGTTCCATTGCTGCAAAGCATGCTCTTTTTCTCAGTCCTCCTAACCTCATCTTGTTCCCATAGGGGGAATGAGTAAGGAAAGAATGGAGAAGGTGAAGAAAAGCCACCATCTTCTATCAGTAGTAAAAATTCTGGACTAAAGGAACAGTCTGTAGCAGTTTCTCTTCATGTGTCCCAAGACACATGATGGTGAACATCAGAACAACGTAGGCAATGCAGCTGAATCAACCCAGTGTTGAGAAACACAAGGACATACATGAATGTGAGAATAATAATTTCAGTGTGTGGACAGATTTGAAAATTAAGTTTCTTTAAGCCTGGAACAAAGGACTGATTCCATTTCAAATGGATATAGCACTGTGTGATAAAGGGCCTCAGGGGAAAACCACTCTGTGAACTGGAATGACTTCTTTTTTTCCTTATTTTGTTTTTTTCCCTTGCATAAAAGTAGGTCCATCACACAAGTTCTCATGAGAATCAATCATCCCTCATGGTGCTTCCTTATGTGAATATGAATTTCCCATCCATATGCCTCAGCTTCCTCCAGTTTGGTGCTGAAAATAAAGTAAAATCTAAACCTCATGAATTATACATGTTTTTTGCTTTTCTACAGGCTTATAACTACATGTACTGATTTCACCTTCAAAAATCCATTATACAACCTTCCCTTCTACAAAGATGATTTTAAGGACTCAGTGTTCTAACATATTGTCTTTTTGCTAACTGACTTCTTGCTAAAAGCCTTCCTAAAATGCTTTGAGATTTTCAAAAAAGGATGCTTTATAATGGGGAATCAGAAGTCACTGTTCCATGTGTTTTAAAGCATTTCAGTAAGGGTCTGATTGATGCCTAGAATCATGGTTGCTTTTTGATGGAATGCTGTGGCTTATAGTTCTATAGTTCTATATTTGGGTTTCTTGCAGATGCACTCATAAGTCTGTATGGAAGTCTTAAATATTTATTAAGTTTGTAGCTAGTGTTGGTATGAAATATGAAATAAAATTTTAACATTTGTGCTGTAAATTACCTATTACTCATTATTGCTCTTCCTTGTGGGTGGCAATGAAACCTCAACTCCTAGTCCAAGAGCAATCAAAAGAGACTTCTGTGCCTTGGGATAGTTGGTAAGGGAATCTGGAGCGTAGGGTATTTTTTTCTCTCTTCTCCCAGCTGCAGACAGTGACATTGGAAGAAACAGATGGGCCCAGTGTATTAATACATGGCTCCATATCTGGTGTCACCAACACAGTTTTGGTTTTTTATGATAACGGTGCTTACACAGCACCAGGTTTGCTGACATCAGATGAGATTCACCTTTCTCAAAGTAGGAAGAGGGCCTTTGTCACATGCTAGCAGGGTCATTGAACATGCTTTAAACTAGGCTTGAAGGGGCAGGGGTATAATATAAGGCTTGTCCGTGACAAGCTGTGGGATGACACACCAAGGTTAGAGGGACGGGATGCTAGCGAGGGCCCTCAGCCTGCTGCTCTGAGACATGCTGGCTACACTGCAGCACACCTGAAGTCTTACAGAGAGGAGACAGGGCTCCTGAGGTAATAAAAGCCGAGAGGGATGCACCAGGGAAATACTACAAAGGAATTAAGGGGTGTTCCTCTAAGAAGGTGACGTGGCTGACAGCCCAGCTGAAGTGCCTCTACACCAAAGCACACAGCATGGACAACAAACAGGAGGAGCTGGAAGTCATTGTGCTGCTAGAAAGCCATTGTGCTGCTAGAAAGCTACAACCTATTTGTCATTACTGAAACCTGGTGGGATGAATCCCATGACTGGAGTGCAGCTGTCAATGGCTAAAGGTTGTTCAGAAGGGACAGGTGAGGAAGGAAGGCCAGAGACATTGCCCTCTACACGTAGAAATGAATGGAGTATGAAGAGCTGTCTCTGAAGAATAGCCATAAGCAGGTTGAAAGCTTATGGGTAAGAATTAGAGACTGAGGCAATGAGGGGAACCTTGTCATTGGTGGCTACTACAGGCCACCTGGTCAAGGGGAGCTTATTGTTGAGGCCAGCCTTCTTACTCCAGGTATAGCAGGCATCATGCTTGCAGGCTCTCATCCAGCTGGGGGACTTCAAAACCCCAACATCTGCTGGAAAAGTAGCACAGCAGCTCTATCTAGGGCAACTTCTTCAACCAAGTAATAGACAGCCCCACCAGAGGGACCTGTTGGTCACCAATGCAAGTGAGCTAATCAGTGGGCTGTAGTAATCATGCACTGATGGAGTTCAGAGTCTTGAGAGACATGGGTCAGGGGAAGAGTAAAGTCAAGACCCTGAATTTTAGGAAAGTAAGATTTCAGCTCTTGAAGGAGTTAGTCAGTAGGACCCCCTGGGAAACTCCCCTCGAGGACAAGGGAGCAGAACAGAAATAGCAAATCTTTAAGTACATGTTCCATGCAGTGCAAGAGGTCTCGATCCCCAGGTGTAAGAAATCAGGAAAGCAGAGCAAGGCATGGATGAGTCACAAACCCTGGGTCAAACTAAAGGGCAAGAAGGACATGCACAGGCAGTGGAAACAGGGATAGGTAGCCTGGGAAGAGTATAGGGGCATTGGCCAGTTTTGTAGGCATGGGGCCAGGAAGGCCAAGGTGCAGCTGGAGCTGCCAGGAAAGCCAAGGTGCAACTGGAGCTGAACTAGGCAATGAATATAAGGAGTAATACAAGGGGCTTCTAAAGGAATGTCAGCCAGAAGAGGGTTGTCAAAGAAAGCTTACCCTGCTGATGAGAAGGACTGGCAAACTGGTAACAATGAACAAGGAGAAGGCTGAGGTACTCAACAGTACCTGCCTCAGTCTTCACTGGCAGCCTCTCTCCCAACAACTCTTGAGTGGTGCACCTCAGTGCAGGGACTTGCAGAACAAAGTTCCTCCCAGTGGTAGAGAAGATCAGGTTCATGACCACAAGGAACATGAACGTACAGAAGTCTATGGGACCTGACACGATGAAGCCCAGAGTCCCAAGGGAACTGGATGATGCAGTTGCCAAGCTATCACTCTCCATGATATTTGAAAAGTCGTGGCAGTCAGGAAAAGTCCCTGGAAAAGTGACTGGAAAAAGGGAAACCTTGCACCCATTTTTTAAAAAGGTAGAAAAGACGACCCTGGAGACTACCAGCCTGTCAGCCTCACCTCTATGCCCAGCGAGATCACGGAACAGATCCTCCTAGAAGCTATGCTAAGGCACACGGAGGACAGGGAGGTGATTCAAGATAGCCAGAATGGCTTTATCAGGGGCAAGTTTTCCCTGACCAACCTGATGGTCTTTTATGGTGGAATGACTACATGGAGTAGATAAAGGAAGAGCTACGAATGTTGTCTATCTGGACTTCTGTAAGGCCTTTGACGTGGTTCTCCACAACATCCTTCTCTCTAAATTGTAGAAGTATGGATTTGATGGGTAGACTGTTCAGTGAATGAGGAATTCATTGTTTGATTGTCGCAACAGAAGGTCAACTGCAAAAGATCAGTGACAAGTGGTGTCCCTCAGGGATCTATATTGGGACCAGTACTATTTAGTATCTTCATCAATGACATAGTGGGATCAAGTGCACCCTCAGCAAGTTTGCAGATGACACCAAGCTGAGTGGTACAGTTTACATGCCTGAGGGAGGGGATGCCATCAAGAGGGACCTGGGCAAACTCAAGAAGTGGACCCATATGAACCTCATGAGGTTCAACAAGGCCAAGTGCAGGATCCTTCACCTGAATCAGAGCAACCCCAGTATCAATACTTGCTGGGCATGAAGGGATTGGAAGCAGCCCTGCTGAGAAGTATTTGCTGGTACTGGTGGATAAGAAGCTGCATATGAACTGACAATGTGCTCTCACAACCCAGAAGGCCAACTATATACTACGCTGCATCAAAAGAAGTGCATCCAGCAAGTCAAGGGAGGTGAATCTCTGTTCTGCTCTTGTGAGACTCCACTTGTAGTCCTGCATCAAGCTCTGGAATTCTCAGCACAGGAAATAAGTGGACCAACTAATATGCTATCACCATCCTTCCTGTTGACTCCTTCATAGTAAAGAGTGACAGTGTTGGCATGCATCAGTTAAGCCTGACACACTTTTATGTATAGTTAGGTAAATAAACCTGGGTAACACAAAACCAGCTCCTCTCCCAAACCAGAGAATTCAATTTTCTTTTTCTATGCACTATGATATGCACTATGCATATAGTAGCTGAGTGACTATTTATGTCATCTACCTCAACCATATATCTGACTCACTGTGGCTGGGCTTGGTTAGCATTATGTGTGATCAGAAATTTCATGCCCTCATCCCAAGCTTATGTGACATACTACTTCAGTCAAAGCATGGTTCAAAAATGCTTCTAGTGGAATTTCTCCAGGCAGCAGTTGTGACTTCCTTTCAGTCTCCAGATTTGTAGGCCTTCATGAACTGTCAAGTGAAAGTCAGACTCATTTCATAGGCTTGTATAAAGGGACTAGTTCAGCCTATAGAAGTGTAAATTCCCTAGCTGTCAGATAAAAGCTATGTTCAAGAACCAATGTAACTTTTATTCATATTTGTTGATGAAGGCATACAGAATCACAGAATCACAGAATCACCTAGTTTGGAAGGGACCTTTTAAGATCATCTAGTCCAACCCATGAGAAAAAAAAAAAAAAAACAAAACCAAAAACAAACCAAAAAACCCCACCCACACCACACAAAACACCACCCAACACTAATCCATATCCCCGAGCACCATGTCAACTCGTCTCT
>JAOQGH010000001.1:133633191-133660143 GCA_025769975.1 Gallinago jamesoni
TCCCTTCAGTCTCCTCTTCCCCAGACTGAACAACCCCAGCTCCCTCAACCTCTCCTCATAAGACTTGTGCTCCAGACTCCTCACCAGCTTCGTTGCCCTTCTTTGGACCCGCTCCAGCACCTCAATGTCTTTCTTGTGGTAGGTGGCCCAAAACCGGTCACAGTACTCGAGGTGGGCTATGAAAGTTTCCTCGCACTGCTGATATGTCAGTGCATTATCATTACCACAAATTTTCTAGAGACTGTGAATGACTGTCAGTCCAATCGTTTTATGCTAGTTTGCAATGGTTGACTTTTGTCCAGCATTTCCTGCCTTTTATAAGAAAATTTCTACAGCAGGCAATGTTTAAATTCTATAAATTTAATAACATAAAGTACAAAAGCCCAGTACAGAGAAAATGCAGAAAAATCACAAGCCCAAACCAGTGAATGAACTTTTGCAGAGGTAGTTGATGGTGTTTGGAAAGACTTCTGAGAAAAGAAACGAAACCTTGAAGTGAGGCAAATAATAGAAATAAAACAAATGTGTGAAATGAAGCCAGATATATGGGATGACAAGTGTGTGTGTCTGTGATGAACTTCACTCCCAGAAGACATGCACAGCTGTTAATTGTTAAGATTCTCATTACAGAGTGAGCTACCCCTTGTTTCACTGGCACTTTACTCCTTCATAACTCAAGGCAACAGCTTAAGACAGTTAATTTCTTTTGTGCTTTGACCATTTCCTAGTGGTGACTACTTTGCTTAATTTTCCTAATTTCAGTGTTTATATATATGTCTTCAGCTAGGGTTTTTTTTGTGGAATTTGCCAAAACAGAGGTATTTTATTGGTCTCTTCCATTGTATAGTCTCTACACACTGATATTAGAACATTCATAATTTCAATTATTTTTACCCATAAAACTGTTGTCTTGGAATATACAAATTGTACATGATATCTCATCTTTCAAGCTAGTAAATCAAATCCTTTGCTTCACAATTTAATTTGGAAAGAAAATGCAATTGGTAGTCCAATGAAATCTACATTACTTTGTTCCAAATTCAATCTGAACAAAAAAGAACAACAACAACAACAAAATCAAAAACCTTGGAGCAAGATATTAATTTATTAATCTGATTAACCTCAATTACTCCAGTAAATCAGTGGCTGTACTGAAAAAAATGCTATTGAAGCAATCATCAGGCACTTGCTAAGCCTGAAATTGACAGTGCTCAGTTTTTTATGGTATCTAGGTTGTTGTATTTTTCAAACGATTCCTGCCTAATGTAAAACAGATTACTTTTTATTCTTTTGTGACTGTGAAAAAACAACACAGATGCATGGATCTAAAACCAGTCCTCAATGTAAAACCTCACTGTTTCCCTTTGGTTATAGGGGATTACTTTATTTAAGTCTGTGTAGGTGCTTGATGCCAGAAATATAAAATGGAAATACAGGTGTATACACAAATACAAAAACACTTTGTACTCAGATTTGGTTGACCTCAAGCTACTTGTTGTTTAAAGTTTAAAGCAAGAAACATAGCTTTCAGCTTAGCTACTTCCATTAAATTCAGTTTTGCCTTTGTTTTTATTTTGTCTAAAATTGGTTGTACAATACATTCCATAACGCAGTGCTATCTCATCTTTCTGCTATGCTGAAACACATGGAGGACCTTCTTCATCTTTACATGAATTCATAAAAGCACTGTCTAATTGAATTCTTTCTCAAGACTGACTAGTGCAACACTTCTAGCAGAAACTAATCAAGAAAGACTTTTAAACATTTGCTTTTATTTGATTGGTCTTTTTTTACTCCATCTTGTTTTGTTGACTACAAAATTTCCTGCTCAGATCTATTTATAGAAATAATTACTATAGTATTCTTCATTTCTTCCAATATTTCTGTATTTCTCCATTTTTTCATTACAATTCCCTGTAAATGTTATTCTTAAAAAAAAAAAAAAGGAATTCAGTATGTGAAAAAATATAGTATTTTAAGTATTATAAACATATTGCTTTGATGGGCAACGTTTCATTGGCTGAAACTGGTAGCTGAAACTATAGCTTTTAGAATTAAGCTACAAATTTTTTTAATGTTAACCATTAATTTGTGCATGTACAAAATTTATACTCTTTCTTCATAACTGTGGATAGATACAATACACTTGAAAAGCAAACTAGCTATTTTCTTTCTAATATAATGAAGTACTAGACAAGTGTGAATGTTCATTTCTCAAGGAGAAAAGTTAACTTAGAAGATAGAATCATCAAAGATAGCAAAGACATATTAAAATTTATTCTTCTTTTTTTTTTTTTTTGTTGAACTGGTCTAAACAATATTGCATTGCTTTCATGACAACAGATCTAAGTATATAAAATTTTTGTATGGTGGCATAGGTGAGCCATGGCTGGATAGCTAGGTAACCTGTTTAATAATCTTTGGTAAATCAAGAACAAATCCTTTGAAACAAGTTTGCTTACAGCACTAAGCTTAGAGAACTAGAGCGCTTCCTTTTAGACTTGTCATGTTTGTTGGCCTGAGTTTGATCTTTTGGCAGCTTTGGGGATTGTGAGATTGGTTTTATCTAGCCAATGATTTATCCCTAGAAAACAGAATCCAGTGGTGAATACATGCCCTAAATAAACACAAAACTTAGTGAGTTTTTAAAACTTTGACTTCTCAAATGTGAAACACTATTCAAAAATATTGGCATATTAGGTGAGAGGAATGAATAAAAAATATTTTCTATATTTGATCAAAATTATTGTAATTAGAAGGGTCAAAATTATTGTAATTAGAAAGATATATTGCAGAACTCTATAGATTTACTCAGTATTGAAGGAATTATATTAGCAAGAGAGGTAAATATGCTCTAGTTTTTATTTTTTCAAGAATTCTGAAGGGGTGTCCTTTGTGGTTGAAATTGTCTGTTATAATGTTAATGGGTTTGAAAAAGCACATCAGCATTAGAGAAATAACACAGAAAAAAATACAATGCTTATTGAATAGGCTTAGTGGTTCATGTCAGTGTACTGTTCAGAAATTTGACATTAAACTTTTACTTTTGATCATACAATGAACTGCTGATCAATTAGAAAGCAAGCTCTAAGGGTACAATATGTCTTGAGAAAAATCAATAACTCCGCTTTGTCCTATTTTAAAGATAAGATGAAACTGGAACAGTAAATGCACATCCTTGTTACTAACCCCTAGCAGTGAGAAATCCAAAGACATACTAAATTGTTATTTAAGTATGAAAAAATGTTGAAGTCAGATCTTCTCACCTCCTTTTACAGACAACCATTATAAAATAAAGACTTTACTATTGATAAAAGTCTTTACTTGTAGGTAATCATAAATGGATATATTCATAGCTACACCAGAGCCTATATATCTCAAACCTTAATCAAAATGAAAATCTAATGCCAGCATACCTAGAGCTGAATACTGCTGTAGAAGTCAGAATTTAGAAAATAGAATGATATTTTTAAGGTTTTCCACAATATTGGTGAAATCAACACATTAGCTAAATGGTTTAATTCAAGTGGCATAGATTTTCAATCTCTGCAGAAGGCAATTCACCATGATCCTATGCTGCTGCTAAGTGACTTCTGAGATCTCTCCTCTGTGACCAACATATATCATTTAACTGACTGAAACAAGGTCAGGCAATAACTCATCTTACACTTAGAGTTAATTGACTTCTATATTTAGATATTTCAGTTATTCCATTGTAAAAAGTACTGTTCTAAGAAATGCCATTGCCTGCAGCCATCCTCTAATACTCGACAGAGATAAGCATTACATTGGAGAAGTACATTTTCATCTGTGAACTTCCTTTCTACTTTTTTTAAATAACATTCACTTTTACTCTTTTCTTATTTCTTCAGGAAAATTTTAGAAAACAATGGAAAATCTCTCAGTGCAGGGTTGTCCACCACCAAAACAACAGTAACAGATAAGCAAGATAAGACCTTGAGAGTGACAGAAATTTTAAAATGACAAAAAAAGTATGTCTGGATGAGTCAATCTGTGCTGTCCTATTTGGATTTATATTATAACATTAAATATTCATGCCTAACTTTGGGGAACTACTTGGAAAACAACTTCCATATAAGATGGTGTAAAAAGGTAAATGTTTAGGCTAGGCTCAGTTCTCACAGACTGTAGACCAGATCTTAAACCCAAAGAGCCATAACAATTTAAAGACTGCCTATAATGCACATAGCCATCCTGTACATACATGTCTGAGTTAACACTAAAAAAGGAGATAGTGATGATAAATTCAGCTAACAAAGTCTGATGTAGCAACTTAATCTAATTCAATGGATCCTGAACAGTATCACATACTACTTAAGAAGCCTTTCTGAAAATAATGAAGTAAACTACCTGCCTGGATTTTTTTCTTCTAGGTATTCAAAAATTATTGTTCCTAAAAGAAAAATAAAAAACTTTCAGGCATAACTTGTCGGCCAAATGTTGTCTGATATGCATTTGTTCACTAAAACCCCGCTAAAAAAGTTTTATAAATCCATTAAAGCAAGCAGCAACTGATTTACTGTTAAAATTAAGATAGAGACTACAATATCTAAAACTCCAACTGTATTTCCACCCACTCCTTGAAAGTAGGTCAGTCACAGGAAAATTGGTCAACTCAGGGAAGTGGTTGGGTCACCATCCCTGGAGGTATTTAAAATATGGGTAGACTTAGTGCTTAGAGATATGGATTAGTGATGGGTTTTGTCAGTGTTAGGTTGATGGTTGGACTAGATGATCTGAAAAGTCCCTTCCAACCTAGGCAATTCTATGATTCTATGATTCTAAGATGCTTTTTGGCTTCATCTTCTACCTCTTTTTCTTAAATGCCACGCCTCTGAAGTTAAGTAGGAACATGAGGATTGTGTCTTTTCTGACTATCAGTGAAGCTATTTCATCTTTGTTATCTGTAAAACAGATCTAAAACAACAACTCTATCTGCAGGACAGCATTTTGACTTTACTTCCACAGGGAGCATGATACTTCAGTTGCCTAAATATTAAAGATAACAACTGAGAAATTTGAGTTACCATATAGACATATCTCTATTATTTTTCTTATTTTAAAGCCTCTGGGGATGTTTTCTTCTCTGAATGTGTATTATTTTTTATCTATTCATATAATTAAATACTCTTCAAACTAATATTGAAATGTTGCTATGACCTTCACAGTCAGCTTTCCTGCATTATATCCTTTCAAGAGCATGAACATGCTGGCATTTACAAGAGACCTATAAAAGCCTATACATATCAAGACAACTAAACTGAGTGCTATTCTGCATATATGCTCAGAGAGGGAGAAAATGAAATAAAAACAAAAATTTAAAAAAAGGGGAACTAGTAATAATCCAGACAGGATTATGGAAGATAGTACTGGATTTCTAAAAAAACTTAAACTGTTCAAATTCACTGATACATTTAGTTACTGCATCTAGTTACTGACATATTACCATGATTTCTTACACCTAACATGTGGATCCTTTCAAGATTATGATGATATCATAGCTCACTGACTGTGTACTTCATACTGTATATTATTTAAGAAGAATGGGGATCGTTCCAATTGGAAAAATAAAATAAAAACCTATCTATTGACAAGGGCCCTAAATCCTGCTTCCATGAATTTAGTATGAGCTTTTGTTATGACCAAATTCTTATATAAAAGCTTTGAGTCATTTATTTAAAAGGACTCTTACAGGCATTTGAGAAGATCCCGAGTACTTGACTATGCACTCTTAAGAAATTAGGTGCCTGAATCCAACATTGTAATTGACATGTCCAACACTGCAAGTGTCTTTCATATAAAACATAGGATTTATGACCCTCCAGAGACCCATAGGAGCCAGATTGTTAAATACTTAAATAGTGACAGTAATTGATTAGTAACACCGAAAAAAGGTAAGTCTGAAGAGTATCTGTAAAGAAATAGAATAGAATAGAATAGAATAGAATAGAATAGAATAGAATAGAATAGAATAGTTCTGTTGGAAGGGACCTACAATGATCATTTATTCCAATTGTCTGATCAATTTGGGGTTGATGAAAAGTTAAAGCATGTTGCTAAGGTCATTGTCCAAATGTCTCTTATCCCAATACACTCCTTGTATGAATCCAGGCTGCTTTATAGGTAAGAATGTAATATTTCTGAATATAGAAGTGAACCTGACAGTAGCATAATGAGAAAGCCAAGCTAGAAAGTTGGAGCCACACATTAGTGAATTATGCTACACCGGCATGCTTACATTAGTAAATTAACTGTACTCAGGGCTTTTCTCTGGCATGGAGATCAGCCTGCACTGAACAGCCTGCTTCCACCCTCTTAAACCCTCATATACTTAATCTGAAGCCGTGTGGCCTGTAGGAATACTGTCTAACATATGCTATTTGTGAACTGCCATCAGGAAATATTTTATTCAGTCTTACTTAAAATACGCTGTGCACCTTTGGGTAGGTAACTAACTCTTCACAGTGGAAAGAACTGAGTTAAATTCTCTTGGATGACAACAGCAATGCTGTAGTTGTCATCCTGACAACTAGGTGCTGCAGCCAGAAATGGGGACCAGGAAGTGAATATAGCAGAACTTTGCTTTGCTTCACTTTAGGAAAAGATATGTAGTTGGAATAATTTTAATGAAGGCAAGATCTGTATCAGTTTTTTCTAAAAACTATTTTAAAGGCTAAGGTATAAAGTGTTTCACAAGTTAGAAGAATTAAAATTTTGAGTGACAACAAAAGATAGAAGCAGACTAGACTTTTCATAGATCTTCTTTATATTTTCAATTGTCACAAAGTAATTCCTTGCATGTCTGTTGTTTTTAGACTTCTCTCAAACCTGTGATTATGCAGAACAGCTCCCAATAAGGTTGTGCACTTTCTATTTCACACACGAAAATGGTTTTCTTTAGTAATTTTTTATTTAATCCTAAAATAGAAGGTGAGAACAAAAGCTAGAGAACAGCAACAACTGAAACCTCACTCATCAAAAAAAGAGTTAAAACCAGGAAAGAAACAGAAAGGAAATAGGCAAGTCTTTGTAGCAACTCTGAATTAAGATATTAAAGAAAAGGTGGTCAATATTAAAAGACAACACTGACCAATCCCCTACTTGAAAATATAAGGAAATACAACTTAATGGCAGTACTGTGATATTTATATGACTTTAACATGTTGCTGGCATATATTTCATTTTTCCTCCCAACAAAAAAGAAATGGAGGGGACAAAGAAAATGAATGTAATAAAAAAGCACAACAATTAACATTTCTAATTAACTTATGTGCCATACTCCATGTAAAGACATGAAAATCTGTCTTAATGTTTGTCTTCATTTAAGATGTGTTGGCTACAACAGATTTTCAAATTCAACAAACTCAGTGCAAAGAGAAAAATTGCACTCAGATATCAAGAATATTTGTAAATAATCTCTACCCTTATTTCAGCCGTCTTTTATACAGAGTGAAATAATAATATTGGTAAAGGCCAAAGAGAATAAATATACATGGATCTAATAATAGAATGGATTTATCTGGTATATTTCCATGGTGAACATAAAGGGTGTTTACTGGTTTCAAAACGTTTTAAGGTAGTACTCACACACAAATAGTTAGTCCACTTGAAGGGAATCCCCACTCCCTAGAAGTACTTCCTCCCCAACATTAGATCAACGGGTTGTGATAATTTGTAACATCACACAATCTAGAATTAAATTTTAAATCAAAGGATTCCATGATACAATGATGAAAGAAATTTCATTGAAACCAACACCAAGCCCATTTAGTGGTGATGAATTTTTAAATTTATATATCCCAAGCTTTGAAATCTGCATTACAGTTGTTTCTGAAGAGGACTTTGTTTAGAGCCTTTAAAACATTATTTTTTTTTTTAACTTTTTGCCTAGGACTTGGCTATAAGAATCCTGCATTTTTAATCTTCTTTTTATGTGAGATTTAGAAAAGTTACATTTATGGTCACTTAGCTTGTGAAAATATTAGCTTGTGAATATATATTTACAGAGAGAGAGTATATTTATATATAGAGCCTTGGAAGCAGAACAAATTTAACAAGTGAAAATTCAAGTTTTCATAATTTGGGAAAAAAACATTGTGCTCTTTAAATTGTTGGTTTGGGGTGGTTTTTTTGGCTTTTTTATTTAAAACAGTTATATAAAAGGGATAAAAAATAAAGTAGGATAAAAATCAAAGCAGTTACCAGTCTAGAATCACAGAAGTTGCTCTGCAGAGGAACAATACTTGGTAGCCTGTTGTCCTGGTTTCAGTTGAGATAATTTTCTTCCTAGTGGTTGCTGTGTTTTCAAGTTTGGTATGAAAAGAATGTCAGTAATGCATGCTGGGTTAGTTGTTGCTAAGTGGTGTTTATACTGGTTTATACTATACTTACAGAACTTGAAGATGACTATAGAGAGAACAGCAGAATGACCAGTGGAATTTTCTGTACGACAGACCTCACTCTCATTATCTAAATGAAGGCTTGGCCAGGGAGTGTGAATCCAGAATCACTGCTTGGGTTGGGCTAACAACCAGTTCTGTGGTGGCAAGAGTGACTTTTGTCTTGTATATGCTTTCACCATTATTAATATTATTATTATTATTTTTATTATTATTATTACTATTATTATTAATTATTTTCTTTTACTGTTCTATTAAATTGTCTTTATTTCAACCCAAAAGGTTTTATTTTGCTTTTCCCCTGCTTTTTTCCCTCTTCTCGCAACCTTTCTGAGGGGCAAGGAGGGGTGAGTGAGAGGCTGTGTGGTCCCAGTTCCTGGCTGGGGTTAAATCATGACACCTGTTCAAAACAGGGAATACCTTTCAAAATTTAGTATTACCTGAGGAATGGTTGGGCTCTTATATGTGGAGACAACCCAAATCACTTAACCAGAAAATATAATGAAGTATCATGTAATTCAGCCAGATTGAAATGCAGGTATACATACACAATGATTAGAGAAAGAAATTAATACTTCTATCAAAAGGAAAATAATAAGCAGCCAATAGTATTACGACAATGACCAACAGTCAAGTAATAGGGCCATTAACAATTGCAGAACACAGCTAAGGGCTGATTTTCAGAAATACCATACATTCATTTGCACAGAATGGAACATGACTTCTAATGGCTAAGCTTCAATGACTTTTATAGTAAATTACAAAATAAGTAAGGAGCGGGAAAAATTTTAAAATGCTAAAACAGGAGCAAAAGAAAAATCCTATATTGTTTATGCTGAGTACAGTTTTGAGCACTGCATATTGGTAACTTTGTTCATGTTTGTATGTGTATGTGGAGACTGTGATCCCCTCCAATGAAACATCGATTTTTGTTTTAGTTATATAAATAATATGAGTTTAAATGTCTATATACATCAGAAAGAGGAATCCAGAATTTTATTGCTCTTTAATACATTTGTGTGCTTCTTTCTTCTCCAGACTTCCTCAAATGACCTCCTATTAAGGAAAGAAGTAGTGCAGATTTCTGGTTATATGCCACCTTATGTGGAAATAAGCACCCTCTGGCTATTTATAGCAGATTTTGATCCCCAGTATTGATCATTTGATCCAAACCTCCACTACTGAGCTTCTGCACAGAATTTTTGTCTACAAGCAGAGCACTGCACACAGCCAAAGTATCACTGCTTCTCAAATCTTGTACAATTTTTGGTTTCTATCCAATAATATAGATTGCTTGCAGACTGAGAATTTCTCAGATTATTGCATCTGACTGTCCCAACATGCAAAAGAGATTAATAAGATTGCTCCATCTTGGAGAACCAGTGTTTTTATGAAGGCTGTCTGCTACACAGACTTTAAATTCGTGTCAGGCATGCTTGGTGGTGTACTTCACCTGTGAACAGTTTGTTTCCTTCTGAAGTGTAAAAGATTGATGAGGTATGAAAATCTTATTTTTCCATCAAGTGAAAGCTGTGCCACCACCCTTCAGGGATGAAACAGTCAACGATGCCTTTTCTTTCAGGTAATATGAAAAAGTGTTTAATTTTTCAGTGTATGCTTTTAAAGAGGGAAAATAATTTTGGCAGTGGTGAGGATTATTGAGATCATTTTCAGAATCCCATCCTGGTACATAAGCAAGGCATGTACTCCCTTTGCTTTCAGTACACCTCTGTTTTCTTATTCTACAAAACAGAGATTTGGATGCATACTGGGTTATAGCCTTAAGAATGAAACTATAAAATTCTATAATTAAACACTACTCTTATTTGATGTATTAGGATATCATCAGTCTCACTGTTAAATCCAGACCATTTTTTGTTAGTCTTAAAGGGCAATTACCACGCTGCTGATCATGCTCTCATGGCACAGCCTTTTTTTAATCAGCATTCTCACTCTGTTCTCTGTGCTTTGTCCCATTTGTATGATCTCTTGAGCAGAGCAGAAATCTTCTGTTTAACTTGAATTTCACATTGCTCAAAAACCTACCAAGTTTTAATTTCTTTCTATGCTTTCTAGTTTCTTTTCTCTTCTTTGTCCAAAGCAGTTCTAAGTACATCTTTTAAATGAGTCAATCTCAGAGGCTAAACAGTTTAATTTAATTGTTCATCCATTCACTGAAGTGGGTATGACTCCTTGCCAATAAGACTTGAATGCATTGATGCTACATTTAGACCATTGACCTGAAAAAAATCCTCTAATGCACTGTATTTCTTAAAACTTCAAACTTGCTTCTTGATTCTTGCATTCTAAATGGTCTTAGGCAGCCAAGAAGCCATTAGACAAGACGAAGTACATATTCCACCTGGCATTTCTGAGTGCAGGCTTCTCTATTCACTCGCCTCCTTCTTTATTTAAAGCAAAAGGCAAACAGAAAACAATTTAGAATTTCATGTTATCCTAATTCAAGGGAAAATATCTGTGAAGTTCTATGCAATGTTTTAATTCATGGAAAGGTTTTGCAATGCATAGCAATTCTAGTAGAAGCAATATAGTTAGCTTATAGCAAGTTCTGTAAGTTCTGGTCATCTAAACCTGAGGCTCTTACCAGTGGAACTGAAAATCACAGAATCACAGAATGGTTTAGGTTGGAAAGGACCTTAAAGATCATCTAGTTCCAACCCCCTTCCATGGGCAGGGACATCTCCCATTAGACTAGGTTGCTCAAAAAATGTGTGCAAGTTATTGATCAAGTCTGGCATTTATAACATAGCACTTTTAAAACTACATCAAGGAGCTCTGTTTTGGCCAGTAAACCTCTGTTCTAGAGAAAACCTGATTAAGTTTTCTGAGCTGATGGATAGCTATTCTTCAGTAAACTTGTTCACAGATGGCATACGTTTCTGTTCATCATACTCCATTGGACAACATAGAAATGTAAGTAACTAGATGTGATTGGGTTAGCAAGCTGTTGGGAAATACACTGTTCTGTATGCAGTATAAGAATATGGGGGGGTGGGGGTTTTTAAAATTTTATTCCTGTTGTCTTTATATGCACTCAAATAAACCAAAAGCTCCTCTTACACAACACAAAATTGATTTTCCTCCCAAGTTAATTTCTGTAGATGTTCTGGGCTTCCCTCTACAGCAGGTGCAGCATTTCAAAAAGATACATTAAAGAGAGGGAGGTATATTTGGAGGGGGGAAGGGGAGAAGGAGAGGCAATGAGGCAGACAAAGGCGAGTGCACTACTAACACAAAGAGAAGTGTCTAGTATTTCTTTGCTACTTTTGCCAACACAGACATTACTCAACTTAAAGGAATAATGGTGTAGTAATGCTTAGCAATGACTCTGATGAGTTAAAGAGTTGTCCTGTTACCTTCAGATCCCTTCTACTCACAGCTTGCTACTGTTACATCTCAGGAAAATACTACCACCTCTCTTCAAAAAACTTACTTGTTCAGCAGAGTATAGTGACTATTACAGAACATATTGCCTATTGGAGTGCAGTGAAACAAAAGACCCAACGAACAAAATTTAAAATTTAGAACCTCTGCAAAATTTTTATTTATTTCTGACCATCCCAGGAGTAATTTAAATTACATAGGCTTTTACTAAATTCACCAAAAATACAAAAGTGGAAAAGGTCAATAGATTCAAACTTGGAACCTACCTTTCAAGAGGACTCCCTTGAAGTTCCATCAAAGCATATTAAACACTTAATAATCCATAATGCTACCCCATGCACTGAGTAAATGTTGACTCATCTGTTTCTCTGCCTGTTACTTGTTTACAGATTAATTTATTGACCTAAGTAATAACTTTGCTTCCTATGATCAGTGTAACCACAAATTACGAATATGTTTGTATATTTGTTGTTTATACTAGAGAGTAGAGCAATGCAATGTACACTGTCTGTGTCTCACTAAACTCCAGCTTTTTAAAGATTCTTCTTTCTTTTTGAAGAATAAATCTTTTCTTAGTGCCACAGTGGATCTTCCTATAAAATGAGTTAATAGAGCAATATACAAGATTTTGTTTTTCTCCAGCGGATATCTGCAGGGCAGAACTGCAACGGAAGATATTAATATGTTGGGTTTTTTTTCTCATGACTATAACTTATTTTCCTAGAAAATATAAACAGGAGTTTCCCCTCAAGCATAGTGTACTCTCTGCAAAAGCACCTCACTATTCACTTGGCTAAAGAAGAATTGACCCCAAATTTAACATCTCTGTGCCCTCTAAGTAATTCAGAGATTTGAGATCAAAGAAGATATCCATGGACCTATGACTGAGAATATCTCAATGGAAATACAAAACTCTTGTGAAACAAAAAACTCCATACCTTTAGATTGCAGCAAAGAGCAAGGTCTGTTCTTTTGATGAGAAGACTGGTGAAGTATATCATGTAAGCCCCAGGAAAATGCAGAAGTCAAGTCCTGTTTTCCTACAGCTGACAACAGCAAGGAATTGTGAGACAAGCCTAACAGAACACATTTCTGTGAGGCTGGAAACAACCAGCAATAGCAAAGAGATAACGATCAGTGGTGAACAGGCACCTGGATACACCAAATAATACTCTGTTCTTAAATATATATGTTTCAACCTGAGGAATTCTTGCTATTAAACAAACTGTCAGACACTAAAAAAGAGAAATACTCTTTCTATTTCCACCTCTCAATGAAACTATATGGTTTTAATGGCAAATTATTCCTTAGTCTATGCTATCAACATGCTACAGTGATGGCAATTTGATTTTGCTCTTGCTGGTATTAGAAACTTTCTTTCAATTAATTAACCGTAATTTATATAAAATGGTAGAAAAAGTGTTTTGATTAAGTAGGCAGAATTTACTTATAGATTCTCGGTTACAGAAAGAAGAAGACAAAAGTACACAACCGGGAATTCAAAGCATTCAATCTTAAAAAGGTACATGTATACTGAGCTCCTTCATGAAGACTTAGCATTTCTTTCTTTCACTCTTTGAAAATTATAAAAGTACACGTATACATGCATATGCATCACTTTGTAAAAAGTAAAAAAATGTTTTGTAGATTGTTTCTAGGGAAATTCTAAAGTCTAAACTATAGAATAAAATAAAACAAACAAGCAAGCAAACAGAAAGAATACTATGGATCTGGCTAGGTAAGAGGTACTAAACCTAAGTCATTAATAATGGACTAATCAAATGCAGATGCCCCTGCAGTATCATTATAAACATTTAGCAGTAAAATGAATGATAACTATACCGACCTTTCTGGATGGATTTGAAGTTAGGTATATTCTTTAATGTGCCTATATACTTATACATCTCAATGAATTTGTATTTCAATTAAATAAATATGTGCATACACATATAGCTCCAGGACAAAGATTACAGCTATTTAATCTTTCATCTTGTTTAATCTGAGATGGAGCACTTTAGAAAAGGAGCAGAGAGGACAACATCAGAACGAAAAGTGAATAGTGGTTTCTCAAGGTAATGAGACAAAACATCTTCCCAAACATAAATTAGAAATTAGTAGCTTTACAGGGTCAGATTTTATTTGAGAGAGACAAATTGTGGGAAAAAATAATTTTGTTTGTTTGTTTGTTTGTTTTTGGAGTATCTCTAGTATTTCAGGTGGTGGTTGCCATCCTTTCACTTTTAATTTAACATGACACGTTACAGTTCATTATAATTTGGCCGAATTAATCTTATTCTTAATAATTAATTCTTAATCTTATTTATCTCTTAAATAATAAGTTTAATAATACAGATTGTAATTTCCCATGTAACGATATTTGACTGTATCCAAACAATGAAGACGAAAGTACAGACTGCAGTTTGTATCTAATTTAGAATCCTTTGTATATGCATTCAGACTCAGCATTTAATTACCTTGTGACATAGTATTTTTACAGAGATTGTACCTTTTTCATGCGCAAAGTAGTTGCTACAAAATCAAGACAGGACCATGAAGTATTTTTTGTCTGAACCTCTGCAGAAGTTGGATTTTGTGCAGTGAATGAGCTAGGACATTGCAGAAGGGAAAAGGATTTTTGTCCAGATAATGCAGATGAATGGCACTCTGGTGAATTCAGTTCAGGTCTGTCTCCATGATGTAGGGCAAGTAATATAAGTGAGCACACTGTTCTGAAGAACACTGAGAAATGAGGATCAAATTGGCAGACATACTGAATGCTTAGCTGTTACAATTGTCATCTGGTACAACTGTACCTTGGGAAGGGAAAGTGCCATGAAGTAGCAAAAAAATCAGAAACTGGACATTTAAACCTAGTGAAAAGCTTTAGTGTTAATATTTTTGAGTCTTTATTCTTCATTCATTCTACCTCTATGCTCACTGTGAAAGTGACTTTAGTAAATGGCTGTGAAGCTGTGAAATTCCATAGACACAATACAATAGATAAGTATATGAGACAATGTTAATTCTGTATTTAATATCTGAACAGTATGAAATAAAATAGGACAAAGGCTATATATAAGGTGAGAAAAACGCAAAATCTCCTTTGAGATATATTCCTACAGAAACAATGTGGTAAATTTCATAAATTAAAATCTGAAATTAAACTTCCCTAAATATTCTTTGAATACAGTTTCATGTTTTAAATTATAAGAACCTGCAAGAAGAACTGGTGTGAGCCCGATTCTATATTACAAGATAAGTGTTTTTTGTCACTTTTGGTGGAGTTACACATCATTACATTATGATATTATAATACTGACAACAGTCAAGTTGTACTGTCAGGCATTTTCCATTACTAAGGTGAATCCCTGAGGAGCAGAGACAAGGAATGACAGAAGTTCCTGTGTTCTGCTACATTGTTGTCTATTTCACATCTATGGAATAGGTCCTATGGAACAAAGTAAAAACAATAAAACCCACAATGTATTCCACTCTCCACACTTCGATGCCCTACTACGAGTTTCCTTCACTTTCAGTCTGCTTCTTTGATGTCGTTAGTCAGCTTCTTGTGTTGCAAAAGCATTTGCGTGGAAAGTTTCATAGTCTGATAGTTGTGTAGGTAAGAGATCTATCCAGCTGCTTCCACATAAGAAGCTGGTGTGACTTTTATTTCTTAACTTTGTGCATATAACCTTCTTTGTGAATACAGACTAGGCTTGTGTACTAACATTTCGAAAGTGGAAGTTGTCAGATGAAGACCAATACCTTGCCAGCCTCCAAATGCTACCCAGAAGGGCATGGATATAAGTAGTATGCTATATGTGAAAACTCCATGTCTCCTACACCTGCACATATAAAAAATGTATGTATAAACCAATATGACTGGAAGTACAAGACAAATATTTACCCTAATTGTCTAAAAAGTACATATAAAGAGAGATTTATATGCAGTGGCCAGATGCATGCAATACACCATAAAGATAGCTGTCTACGTCATCTGTGTTGAAAAAACTCTCTTTGATTATTTTTTGTTTGCTTTTTTCTTCTTTGAAACAATAGAACTAAACCCTTTATTCCAAGCTATGTGTCATGAAGCAGCTCTGCGCTGGTCAGACCCCTGTAAAAAGGCAAATTTTCAGCAATTCTTTTGCTTCACTTGCTATCTTTGTCATTTATATGATCAAGTAAATTTCATAGCATTTGTTTTTTAAGGCTTCCTTCAACCCCAAGCATTTTCTAGGCTATATACATACAGAGGTCAGTGAATACAGCGTGAATAGTGAAGCTGTGAGCTGTGCAGTTCATACCAAACCTGCAGCAATAAAATCTTTATACTGCAGAACTGCATACTCTGTAGAAAAGATTCCACATATTACAAAGTAAAGCTATTATAGAAATGCTTCAGAGAGTTTTTAGAGGTGTTATTGGTGCTGTTCTCTGAATACAGTCATCTGTAAAACTAGTCTGCCTTACACAAAATCTATCCAGAGCTATGGGCCTCCAAGGAAGGGAAAAAAAATATAAATTAGCTTTTCTGTACACCATGATGTTCAACACTCTTGCGCTGATATTTATGAATGTTGTGGGCATAGACAAAACTTGCTTGCATCCTATTCAAGGACAGCCTTGATGTGTCTGAGGTGCTGTGCTGCTGCTTCTCCTCACTTTGCCCCCTCCCCAGTAGTTCTGCATCAGGCCAATTGCCTGATATGATCTGCTGTAGTAAGGTCAGGAATACAAAAAAGGACTGGAGCTGGAAACGTGGGCATACTTGTCAATGGATGCACAACACTGTGGATGTTGTTTGTTTGGTTGGTTTTTTCCCTATTACTATTTTAGAGACTTAGAAAAAGGATATGATAGTGCACCACAAGCAAAAATCATGCAGTTGACTGTGGCATGGTAGGAAACCAGGAGATGAGGTTTACAGAGTGGTCTGTCACCTCCTTTCACTCTGTGTCCTTGGAAATGAGGAAAAAAAATCAGTTAGAGATTTTGATTTTATGTACAGCTATGAAGTAAACACACATACGTAGGTTTCAAAATTCCCATGTCTTCTCTTTGTTGCTGATGTTAATGGTGGTGTTAATGTTATTCTTGTATTGTGTGTATTTGTAAATAAACCATTCTTCTTTCATCATTTTTGTGTGTGTGTTTTTAATGAACTTTACAATGTATTAGTAGCCAGAAAGCTATATCAAGTTCTGGGCAAGTAGGGAAGCCCAGCAGCAACGTGTGATCTTTGCTGATCTACATGCGTGATAACTTTTTATCTACAGATATTTACCTTTCCAAAAGAGACGTTTCAGTGTCAAATTTTAATTTGAGAGGCATAATGAAAATCAAACACAGCTGATCCAGTTGCATAGGGTTAAACAGTTAGGATACTGGCACCAAGAAATAGATAGTTGCAATGTTCCAAGATACTAAAAGCTTGACCTCTTCCAATTGCGCTCAAGCCCTAGCCCCAGAGTACAGGGGGCAGCAACCTCTGTACAATTAAATGGACGTAGGCAGGCTTGTAAATACCAGATTACTTTAGGGATTTTATAAAAAAAAAATTATTTAAGCAATATAAAATTTAATAACAATATAGAAAGCAGAGCAGTATGGTCAAAATACAGAATTGACTCTAAAGAAAAATTATTTCTTTACATGTTACATTTGTCTTTGCAGTGCAGTTAGGTTTTTTGAAGTATTCTGATACTGACCTGACTAACATTTGTTTGCAATGATTTGCTAAATCCAGGGTTAAACAGAACTTTACCTGCATAAATTTAATTTTTAGAGAAATCCAAATACATTTTATGAAAAGTTAAAAAGATATAATCAACAATGAACCTACTCTTGGTGTGTTTGTTAATTCATATGAAATATAAAAGTATAGTAAATTACATTATCAGACACATTATTTTATTTATCATCTTAGTCTAGATTCAAACACCTAAATACAAGTGTTAACACATAGATGGCCGCTTATGAGTGTCATGGTTTGGGCTGGGGTGGCCACTACATTAAATGACAGATGCTTTCTTTTACTTCTCTGCCCTTCAGAGAAAGAATAGCGTCTCCTTTCAGGGAGATAAGGATAAGAGAGAAGGAGACTTATGAGGCTAAAAGAAACTAAACTAATGCAATATTGATAATAATATAATAAAAAGAGGATATAATAATATCAAAAACAGAAAAGAATGACATTTATACTATATATATAAAACTGTTTTGAGGTCCCAGGATGACGATCATGTCACTGGCAGGCACTGGGGAAGTCCCAAACTGGACTCAGTGACAGACAGGAGCTGGATTCTGGATCTAGATTCAGGAACACACAGACTGGCATGAACAGAGTCCTCCTCGGATGCCACTGAAGAAAGGGGGCTGACCCTTTGATCCCTTAGCTTACACTGAGCATGAGACAGACAGGATGTCACTGTTGGTGAGTTTTGGGTCACCAGTCTTGTCTACCCCTCCCCACAGGTGTGATTCCTCTACACTTTTCTATTTCCCACCTTTCAATGGGTCATATAACAAAGTTACCTGACCTCGTTTTTTATAGCAATAACTATAAGCAAGAGACTCTTTGGGTACCATTCCTTGGTACAAATAATAAACAACCAGCTCTTATTGCTACTAGAAGCCAACAGCATCTAAAAAAAAATAATGGTGTTATTTTCAGAGAGTTCAGTTAGTTAGAAGAGGCTTAGCCAATGCAGTTTCCTAAAAAGACTCCTCCAGTGCCATATACTGCCTGGCTTCTCATAGGTGGTCTATATGGCTACAGGTTTCTTGTGCTCTCCATCATAACTGCCAGAGTAACTGTGAGCCTCTATGTCCTGTTGTATCACAGAATAATGGCAGTAGCCTGTATTAGGAAACTTGATCAAGCCCTCTGCATCTACTTCAGGGTAAATTGAAGAGCTTTTCAGACTCTCTTGGCTGCCTTGATTGAATTTTCAATGACTGTAACAGAAGGTTTCATGACTTGTTTGTGCCTAGACACCAAAGATACCAGGACTTGATGTATTCACAGAAGCAGAACCATACTGTGCAGGTTCTGAGAATAACTGTGGCAGCTCCTGAAGCAGCAGTTGATGGTAACAAGGATACTACAACGGCATTAAATGGCATTGGCTACCTATATTGAGACTATTGAATCAAGGCTGAGCATCTGAAGCTATTGCAACTAAAGATCAAGATGATAGAGCAGACACTGAATGGACTCAATTCCAAAACACTGTAACCATGAACATATTGTAATGTTATGAGCTACACAATTTCTCTGTCTCATTGAGGAGATTTCGTGATTCAGAGGAAAATTTGGGCAAGTGAGTGCAGCAGTGTGGTTCCAGCCATGTGCCACGTGGCCTTGGGACTGTGCTGTGGGTGCTCCCCTCGCAGATTTGCTGTGCACTGGGGCATTTGCACCGGTGTCAGAGCTGGCTGGACTTGGCTGCAATTGACAAAGGATGTGTCATGCTGTCCTCCTTCCTGGGCACCCTGTCACTACCCACTACCAAAACGCTGCAAGCCCTGACTAACACAAAAGTTGAACCTGGAACCCCCACTTGATTACTTTTAAAGTATTTCTTGTTCAGGGAAATATACTGATCAAATAAGTGCTCATGTAGCATGAACTGAAAGAAAGCTCACTCTTTATAAAAGTCTGTGAGCTTGTGCACAAATACTCTATTGCATATGTATATATGCATATATGAATATGTGTATAAACAAAGAACCTTAATAGAAGCATCTCTGCATCTCAGGACGTGATATCTGAAACTAAGACCTTAAGATTTCTCTGAATTTATATGATGATTGTTGTTCAAGTTTAATTCTAGTTGCAGAGGGAAAATAAATCCACCTTAAGTTTTATAAATCAGATTGAATCTGAAAGTTAGAAAGGTTAAATATGGTTTTCTGTCTCAACTCTCATGTTTATACATAAAAACTAAAGCAAACATGACAAAAATCAAAAGCAAAGGTTTCTTTTGCTGATGACCTTTTACACCAAGTAATTGCTTTAGACAGGTATATAAAACAAGACAGCTGGAATTTGTTACACAGAATTGTGCATCTACAATATTTTTCAAAGTCTTTGATATTTAGTACTTCATATAACAGATGACCTTATAGGAACTCCTTTCATTATAATCCATTGTTAGTTTAGAACGTGGTGCACCACTGTAGTGGCTCAATTTTAAAGAACAATTCAAAATAATTTATGAAAGCCATATTTCTGAAATAATGAATTTTTTTGTCTCTTAAAGCAGACCTCTCAGGGATCCTTGACATAGATTTCAATATTTATAGCACTATATTTTTGCCTAGCACCTATCACACTGGGTCATGTGCTAGCTGAACCATCAAGGTCCTACTGCAATATAAAAAAGTAATATGAGAAATACCTGTAATTATGTAAACTCCTGTGACATCTAAAGACTCAGAAGAAAGATGGGGCACAACTCAAAATATGGTCAGACAGAAATAATAGTGGTTAGAACTGATCTATAACACTTCTTCAGCATTTATTGAGAAGGTCCGTCCTTCAGCTGTCACACTGTCTCTCAGCATCTTCTCAAAAACATGTTTAAATTTGCCATTAAAGAGTGATTCTATTTTAATTCTGAAATGAAGCAGTAAGTGCTAAGCAGTGGAGGTACCTTCACCATAGAATACTTTATGAAAAGGTTCACTAAGTTCTTCACTCCTTCAGATCTTCAGAACAAATGATGTGGTCCACAGTAGCTACACTGGAAATAATGAATCTGGTTCCTAAACTTTTGAGTGAAATTCTATACTCTGTATAGTGCAGGTGCTCAGGTGATCAAGTGCCCTCTTTCATCTTCAGATTTTCTGGGATTCAGCTATATTGAATGGTGCATCTCTGGTCAACATACACGTGATTACTAAAACACACTGCACTAAGGTTACTTTAGATCAGAACATGTTAGTCACTCACAATGCAATACTTCCTGAGAAGATAGCATCATTCTTCTCAGAATTTCTATGTTGTTAAAAACTACAATACTTAAAAAAATAAGAGTAGAGAGGTTACAGATGCATTAATCCTATAGGTCAATAGGACAAGTATCTTCACCACAGGGACACTATATAGTTATGTATAGCAGTCTTTCAATAAGCAACCACAATTAAATATATTATTTTACCTTTCTTCATGTGGAAATCTGTCTCGGTTTCTTTCAGTCTCTCCCATTTTCACCCCATTTTCTTTCCTCTTTAATTAAGAAATCATATGCCTGTTAGGGTAATAGTAGTGCTTTCTGACACTTTCTCTCTTTTCCCTTTGAAGGATGGGTTTAAAGAATTAAATTTAAATTGTATTTTAGCCTTCTCCTAAGCCTGGAAGCTACTGCAATCTATCACTATGACTATTTGTTGATTTTGCAATGACAATTATGCCTTTATTCAATACTCTGTCTCTTCCAAACATGATTTAAATAAGGTTAGATAAATCTACCCAGCCTGGTCTGTAGGCTAGTGGCAGGAATAGTCAAAACATAAAGGTATCCATATATATTTGGGTAAAAGGGCCAGTGGAAGAAAGTAGATGAAGAAGGAAGAACCAAAGGAGGTTCTTTGACCTAAGTCTGGGTCATGAGTGCAATATGTATTCCTTTCAAAAGTGGAAAGGATAAACTGGTTATGATTCACAGGGGTGCCACAGTCTGAATTATGGGACCATCCATTGGGCAGCCATATGAATCATAGTGTTCATTTGAAGCCTTTCACTGTGATGCTCAGGGGGTTTTGTGCTACTTCCTCTTACCTACTGTGTTAGTGGTTCCTACTCCATAGTACACTTAAGTTTACATGAGTTTCGTCCTGAGACTGAAACTGTTTTCTGTTTTTATCCTGATTATTGTGTGCTATTTTTCCCCTAACAACAGAGGAATGATTAACCCAGCTGAAGATCGCGACTGAAGGAGTCATGCATGTTTCCTGCTGCTTCATTACAGAGGGATTGGTGCCTTCTGACGCTTTGGGAATGAGTTGGTGAAAAAACTGAAGCTTCTGTTGTCCAAAACCATCTTGAGCTACTGTTGCTCCTTGTAGTTTTCTGTGGTAAATTATAGCTAGAATCTGTCTTAGCCTTCAAGGGTCATAATAATTGGAATGAGGCACTTTCTGCCTCAGGAGAGAGTTTTGTGAGGTGTTGTACCTTGCAATATGTTAGCAGTACATTAGAAAGAGAAGGAGGTGACCACTAACATTATTTACCTAGAACAATTGTTTTTCTCACTCCTCAAAAAAGTGCTTGGAAAAGCCACATTCATATGATGACAAAAAATCATAAAGAACAAAAAACTAGAGGGTACTCCCACAATTTATTACCAATTGCATTATCTATTTGTTAGTGAGAAGGTTCACAGTCCAAATTCAAAAGGAAGACAAGCAGGACTCAGCAAATCAAAAAGTGGCACAAGCTAGTATGGTGAAAACTGATTAGGGACTGCTTTCTCAGTAAAAAATTTACTTTGACTGTAATTTATTCATGAAAAGACTCAGCAGTCAACTTTGGTCATTTCTGTTTATGTTTTGGTTGTGAGATGTTTCTCCTATTTGATTATCTGCTCATTCAGGCAACATACCTAAACATGCTTTGGAGATATTTTCTGTTAAAACCCTTGGATCTTTACAAAGTAAGACCCTTCTTCTCTGAAAATATATTATAGAAAATAATCTATAAATGAAAGAATATTGACAATAAGCCAAATCTATCTGTAATGCAGTAATTCTATAGAGTTTTGTATTTTTTCTGTCAGGTCTGATCTGTTGAAGTTTCCTTTCCTTAATGGATTCGTCTCTTTTAGCCAGTCCCTCTTACAGTAATCCAAGAGGGTTTCATCCAAGAAAAGACAGGGATCTGTGTTATTATTGGATGAATAACAACAGATAAAGGACGTAACCTGAAGGATTCACCTTCAGGTCAGAGCAGGGTTTGGTCAGGTCAGGTTCAGACCTGAAGGTTCAGGTCACCTTCAGGTTTGGCAAGAGGCCAAACCTCTTGCCCTGCTAGACTAGCACACAGTCACAAAAGCAATTCTAAAGGGGAAACTGAGGAATGGAGGAACAAAAGCAATTCTGAATCAAGTCAATCAGTTTCCATAATACCTCTAAGTGCTAGATATACAAGGAGTTTACATACTGCTGTTCCAGTGATATTCTAGATATATATCACTGTATCTATGCTTCAGACATGCATTCTACCTGAGGCAGACAATACTAATTTCTCAACATGGATTTTTTTCTTTCTCTTTGTTTTTTAACCATTCTTTATTCTATGTGCAGCAGCACCACTTGCTGTCTAGAATATTAAATAGCTTCAGAAAAGGTGGGGTTTTTCCCCTGCTTTAGCATCCTCTAAGATTATATTCAAGTGTGATGAGACGTCCTAGTCAAAGAAAAACTGTATCAAACCTATTGAATTTATTTTAAACAATACATTTTCACAGTACTTGTAATGGCAGAAGATTTAAAAAAACCAAAAAACAAAAAAAAACAGACCCTGGATTTCAGTTAACTATATATTTTCAAACAGGTTACACTAAACATATATGGAAGTTTGAAATAATTTTGGTGGTTAAAAAGTCATGTTGCAGGGTTGCAATATTCAGCAAAAAGCATAACCTTGAAGTTCCTTAGCCATAAATAGTCTTTATCCCTACAAAATAAACTCCAACAGTAACATTCTTAGTTTTTTTACAAGAAAACCACCCATTTTTCTACAAACATTGGAATCATACATATATATATATATATACACACCAATTTATCAGTTTTACCAATACTGAGTCAAAGAAATTATAAGTGGCTAAAGCACAACTCTAAGTGTATCTTCCAAAAAGACTCTCATTTCTACAGATAGAAAATTCAACTTTCCACATTCCATTCCACATATTAGTTCAGCAACTAATCACAATCAATGATACTCCTGCCCTGTGACAATGCTTTTTTTGTTGTTGTTGTTGTTTGCTTAGATATGAAAATAAAGGCTTTGAAATTTGGGGGAATTGATTCATTTTGGGGGAAGATTTTTCAGTGTGTTTTGATTTTGGAGGAGGAAAATGAGGAAAAAATCCTAGAGTAACGCACCCTAACTAAGGGTGCATTAGCATTATGTCATATCGTAGGATTCGATTTGTACATAAACTGTTGCTTAAGAGTCCAACACCTGCTCTACAAGTGTCTGGGGGAGTTTTATTCTGAGCAAGCTCTAGGCTGGATGTCTGGACTGAAAGCCCGATAACATCTGGCACACCTGCTGCACTCCCAGCACACATTTTCCCCCTACATCTACACACAGCCCTGTTCATGCACTCTGAGACAGCCCTGTGGTGTGAACCAAAGAATAGTGACAGAGCATAATCAAGAGATATACTTTAAAACCACTCTCCTAAATGCAAACTAAACATTAATGTAGATGCAGTGCCTGCAGCTTTTCTCGGCCCAGTTGTTCAACTGTTTTTAAAGGTGCACAAAACCAAGTACTGTATTTCAGAGTCATTATTGTTAGGAGATTATTTTATTTTCAAATATATCATATGTTCAGATAAAAGGTTACTTTACCCCTCCAAAAGAATAATTATAGCTTTATCTTATCAATGAATACTAATCACACAAACCTAAACTAATATCCCTCAGCTGAATTTACTATTCCACTGCTACTGTTTACATGTTTACTAGTACAATTAGTACTTTTTGCTACTACTTTGCTCTGAGACATTGTTTTAAGTTTAGTCACTTATGCTTTTTCAATCATTACACAGGTATCATTTGTGTACGTTCCTCCCCGTCCATTTTATCAACAGTGATTTATCTCTATTACCAAGTCTTCAATGAAAATGTTGAACAGAACCATACCCAATATGGATCTCTGTGAAACACCATATGAAAGAAAATTCAGTAATAACTCACCTGTCCATTAGGCAACTCATGATCTACTTGTGTGATTCAATCCTTTCATTAGAACATCATATGGTATTAAGTCAAATACTTTATGTAATTTCAGCTCTATTTACCAAATCCATAATCTTATCAATGCTGACAGTGAAATCAGATTTGCTTGACAAGATTTATATTCCAGTAAATCATGTTGACTACCAATAATTATATTCTCACCATTTAATTCATAATTCATTTAAATTTTATATCAGTTTATCTCCAGTATTGTCCAGGACTTATTTGAGACCTTTCTCGACAATTCCCAGTGCTCTTGGATGGAACTGGTCCAGACTTGCTGGTTTGAATTTGTATATAAGCTGTGGCTTTATACTCAAAGTTTGATAGGTAAAGAGAAAGTCATTTTTTTGCAAAAGGAATTTAGCAGTGTAATGAGCTGCTGACTGGTCTTTCCAGAGCTTTCTTCTCCCATTATCTACTAGCTGCTCTGTAGCACAGACTGCAATCAGATTTCAGGACTACTGTAATTCAAAAACCAATTAGAGAATTTGGTCATTTGAGACATTTCAACACAGTCATTCATTTTCAACTCTCCACAAATGGCTGCTGTTGTAAATTCTATTTTTATTGGGGATCAAGCTGGGGAAGATGCAAGTCACAACCAATATTTCTTAGTACATCTTTCATTTATTAAGCTGCTATTACCACTAGAATCCAGCTGTTATTATAGAAAAATCATAATAGAATCACAGAATAGTTTATATTGGAAGGGGCCTTTAGAGGTCATCTAGACCAACCACCCCCTGCAATGAGCAGGGACATCTTCAACTAGATCAGTTTGTTCAGAGCCCCATCCAACCTGACCTGGAATGTTTCTAGGGAAGGTGCATCTACCACCTCTCTTGGCAATCTGTTCCAGTGTTTCACCACCCTCATTCTCATTGTTAAAAAATTTCTTCCCTGTATCTAGTTTAAATCTTCCCCCTCATATTTTATAAAACATAATCACTAATATGAGAGTCTAATTAATTCAGCTTAAAAAAATAATATGAATATAATTCCCTTTGATATCCAATCTACATAAACTTCCAGAACCAGCTGTAACATTGCCAAAACCTTACCATAGATCTACTTAGACTTCCACAGCAAATCCTCTGAACAGTAACTTTATGGAGGCTGGAGTAAGATACTGAAGCAAAGTACCACCTCATAACACCTATTGACTTTTAAAGAGTATATAAGCATCTGTCAAAAAGCTAGTTCATTGCTGTCAATCAAGATAACCCAAGACAAATCTCTTTAATAGGCATAAGTGATCCTGACCAGCCTACTTGGACATGCACAGCTTGATGCTGATGCGTATGCAGGTATGAAAAAGTGACTGAACAAAATCTATGTGAGAAAGAGTGTTGTTAGGTGAAACTAACTCATTTAAAGTTTTTGTAAATAAATATTTTCTTCCCCTACTCTAGGATCTCAGACTGAATTTTGCTACATTAATTTCTTATATTATTCCTATTAAATTGAAACTGCTGCTTCAATATAAATGCTGGTTTAACTGCTGATATGAAAAGATTTGATTCAAAACCAGGATAGGGTAATCCAAAATTTAGATTATTTCATTGTCTTGCCTGTCATGCATTGTTCATGTGGAAGTTAGGGAGATCAGACAAGTAAACAGGATAATTGTTACCGACACACACACCTAAGAAGACAGTGAGAAGACCAAGAACCAAATTTCTCCTCTGCTGCCAAAGAGGGCACCTGAACAGTAAGCAAGTCGGTGCTCAGTGTGCATCATGTGATATGTCAATCTGCTTACATCTTGATGTATTGCTGTGTCTCTACATGATATAATCTCATTAGTTAAGTTTTTTTGTTTCCTTGTTTGTGTTTTCTATGATTATCTTGATCCTGTAAAACACCACTTGTTTTAAGGCTCTGCACAGAGAGTTTTCTCATACAGTTTATCAATTTTTGCCTTGTGTCTAGAAAGCCTGGTTACCTTGCCAGGTACTAGGTACTGAAATGTCTTTATTAATGCCTTGCAGTCATGACATATACCAATTATACATCTCAGACACTATACTGAACATTTTATGGTTTGAATATTCTCACTGTACGTTAAGTTTCACAGAATCACAGAATCACAGAATCACAGAATCTTAGTGGTTGGAAGGGACCTTTGAGATCATCGAGTCCAACC
>JAOQGH010000001.1:133660188-133670329 GCA_025769975.1 Gallinago jamesoni
TGCTGGCTCATGTTAAGCCGGCTGTCCACTAACACTCCCAGGTCCTTTTCTGCCAGGCAGCTTTCCAGCCACTCTGCTGCCATTTCACATGGATGACATGAGAGTACACATATCCTGGTGTGATACACTGAGGTTAAACTCTGTTTCAGTTATCCCAGCCCTCCATAATCCAGTTGCAAGCAGTTAATTACATGTCCTTTTCAGCCCTTTTCCAGACCATATCTGACATCATTAACTTTCTAACACAATCAGATCACAGCTGAAGAGGTTAGACTTCTTGCTTTCCCTGTGTGCAAAACTAATACACCCCTTTGAGAAAGAACTTTTACCTATGCCATTTGACTTGAATGAGGAAGGAAAGAGTAGTGTACTTCCAGTTATAGTACTTAGATGTCTACTGCTGCCGTTAAATGGAGTTTAACCATAATGTGGGTAATATTTAGCATCCAGATGTCATTTCTTGTCTCTGTGCATTGTGCAATAAATTCATGAATACTTAGGATATTTCTGCTAGATAGCTACATTATCCCACTGCACTGATGAGGAGATGGTCAGTAAGGCCAATTCAAAAGAATTGGCTATGTGCACAGAATAAGCCCATAACTGAATGACAAAAATAGCGCTCTTGATGGAAGGTCATTTGACCTCTAGTAAAAAGACAAAATCCCTGCATGACAAAGAGGCTCCCAGTTGAATTAATTTCTTCGCAAAAGCTCATTTTCTTTATATCTTTCTATATTTCATGGTGTTTTATCTTCAGTTTTTCCTCTTCATCTTGAAAGTCTTTCCCTGTGTAAAACCATTGTTGCTCTTCTTAAACACAGGAACATGGACACATAATTGTCAGAAAGTTAGGAACTGAAACTGTCAAACCTAGGCTTTGTACAAGCCATAACTGAGAAAGTTAATTATTGTTCAGTGAATTCCTTTGAGCTACATGGAAATGTATACAAATTGCCAAGTTACTACCAAATGAGCCAAAACCCAGGACTGTAACATTATAGTTATAATGTGTGTGTGGGCTTAAAAAACCTTCACGAGCACATGAGTAGCAGCACAGTTATCAAAAGTGTTCATATGGTCTAACATAAATTTAGTGTGTGTATTCCTCTGCATGTGCATAGATAGGAGCTGGTGCTAGTTGTGAAAAATGAGTTTTAAAACAAGTTAGCAAAATATTATCATTTATGCTTTAGAGGGAAAACATTCCTGAATACATACATAAATTTTCAAGCTCTTAGTTTTTTTGGCACTTTTGCTTAGGTAGGTGAACACCATATGAGTAGCATTTATTAATTTCTGCAGAGCTTATTTACTCACACTTGCAACCTAGCTGCTTTTCAAATTTTAATTTAAATACTAAAGCTTGATACAGCTAAAATATATTAAGACTCCGGGGAAAAAGGTAAAAAAGACTTTTATCTATATTAAAAAAAGAAAACCCATGCAACACTGAAAATTTCATTTAAGCCTTTACATTCAGAAAGTTCATGTTGTGTTATATTGTGCTAGTTCAGAATGATTCACTATGTCTAGCTGAGGGAAAATAAACATTTTTTAACATTTTTTTTTGCACATGGGAAATAATCTTTTACTATTGTCATGTGAAAGTGGTCACTTATGCAAGGATTTACATGTGACAAAGTTTCTCAAGAATGAGATGCAGCACAGCTCATCAGCTGAGCGTTATACCTAAACTGCTTAGTATGCCAAACAGGAGAAAATAGTTTCTCATCCAGCACACCGTGTCTGTATGTCAGCGGTAGTGCTGGATGAGTGCACACTGGAGCTTATGAACAGAATGTGTTCACTTCTTGTTGAAATCTCACTCTGCAGGACCTTAGGTCAGCCCTGAATTTTGGAGGAATTACTCTCAAGTGTGCTGGCTGTTACACATTTGCCCCTTTGTGCCTCATCAGCTCAAGCTTCTCCAATTTATATATTACCCTCAGTTCATGTGCTTCTCACACACAGCCCCCAGCATGTTCTTTTTGAAAGGCTATAGCAACTTCTGTCTTTCAACATCACGAGGATGACAACACCAGTTCAGAAAAAATTCTATATAGCACAATACCCAATAGTCCATCCATCCATATCAAAATAAGATCAGAATTATGTAAATGCCATTTTTGCCTTTATATTCACAATATAAAGAAGGTACTTAGATGTGTGTATTTGGTCTCATGGATCTTCTAATTCTGGACAGCAGAACAATTTTCAATTAGGGCTGAAGAATTTAGTTGGTTTTATATGTAAATGGTTCTTGGGAGTTAGAGTACTATAAAGTATTGAAAATTATACTAATATAATAGGAAGAATGAGACTTGTGCTTGCTGAATGTCTCAGTATTATCTCTCAGGTATGTCATCAACTAAAAAAATTGTTTACTGTAGTGCATGCTACCTACCCTATCATTAAGATTAGCTCTTCATTGACTTGACTACTGAAAGTGCAAAGACAAAAATAAAAAGAAGTCAGAGGATATAATGTTTTGAATTTCATTTACAAAAATGCTTTATATGAACATTAAATGTCTATATTTATAGATTGTGGCCCCTTTTTTTTTTAGTGTTTCAACTGTTTGTTCATGGTGGACTTGCTTTTTAGTCTATCACGCAGATCAAAAAAAAAAGAATACTTCATATCCAGTCAGTGGTGTGGAAGCTCTTTGATTATATGTATATATTTTGTTGATATAAAGCATAGACATGAAGAGGAGTGGCAGTAACTAGGGCCTCCTAACTCAACTGTATCTTGAGGTCAGAAGGCCAATAAGATCTGTGGCAACTGATCCTATTAGCTCAATTATATTTATCTTCTGTTTGCCAACATACAAATTCATTTATACAAAATGTTTATATAGAATTTATATATTGTCCTATGCATACAAATTTATTTCAGCTAGCTGAGCTACATCTATAGAGTCTTTAATATAATAGTTTAATTGACAATTAATTGGTTGATCTTGAAATGAGCTCTCCTCTGTAATATGACAATCATTAAAAAGCTCCCAGGTGAAAATCTGGAATTCAGAAACAATTTATCTAGCTGAAAATGACAGATTAACATTGCCAAGTTCTTCCAAAATGCCCGTGCACATACTAAAATTTAGCTTTTGCATTAATAAATTAATCTGAATAATGTTTTCACTTTAAAATAATACTGCTATATTTTAGGTGTTTGAGATTTTCATTTTCAGTTGAAATGTTATAAATCAAACAGAACCATGCTCTGTTCAAGGGAAAATCGAACAGTTTACCATGAGGGAGCTCAATATCCTGTAGTAATCTCTCAGAAAGAGGCACTTAAACCCCTTTTAAAGGGCACAGAAGTCAATAGACTCTTAAAAAACTCAATGAACTTTGGATCAAGGTGTACAAATAAAATTTTGATCAGCCTAGTCACTACAACTCTCCCCATTGATTAAGAATTCTCCTTGATATTCTGCCATCTGAACTGTGACCAAGTTTAAGTTTTCCATTGTGTCTGTGGCATGTGAAATAAGTCATAACTGAAACATTGTCAGCCCATAGTGTTCAAATGAGAATCTGAAAGATTATTCTGTATTCTGAATGGTGTTAGATACCTGCCTCCTGCATCAGGCTCACTGTATTGCATAAAGTCTCAGGTGTAAAAAATGTTACATTTTTAGCTTTATATAGAATAGTCTGAGTTAGTCTGGTAAAATTGCTTTTATAGAAATCTGGAGTCCTATTAGTTCTCAAACTATGCTGCACAGAAGTTATATTAAGCAGGAATCTTCTATCCTCAAGTTCCTTGTCTTCATAAAAAGAGCTTGACTCTTGGCAGGGGAGTTCATTTTTGTTACTGTAAATATATGGAGAATCTGGCTAATTTACATAGTTTTGATAAATCAGTTTTCCTGTGCTTAATAAAGGCTTGCTTAATCTCCTTCATACATTTGAAAGAATTCATCCACACTATGAGGGTTTCTACTTTTAAGTATGGCTTTTTGTGCCATGGTCCTAAATATCTGGAATCCAGCAGCAGACAAAGCAACTAAAAGTTTACCATATTTACACATCAGCATCCACATCATTCTGTCATCAGCATATGAAGAAGAAGAGGTTATTGATTTGAATAACAAGATAACAAGATGCAGGTCCGAATGCAAATAAACCAATTGAAAATTGGAGACAGTCCTTAGCACAAAAATACAAAAAGGTTGCTGAAATGCTGAGAGCAGCTGGATGAAGAACATATAGCTCTATGGAGGTAAGCCAAACAAGCGTTACTTGAGGAAAGATCATATGTATCAGGAAGAGGTTAAGACAGACTGAATGAAAACACTGGGAATTAGGGCAGATAAATTTTGAAACAGGACAGAGTTTGAGATGATGAAGAACAAAGAGAAAAGATGACAGCAGAACTGGCAATAACTGAGGACAAGATTTAATAAAAGACATGTAGAAATCTAAAGAACAATGGAGAGAGTAAAGAAGAATATAGAACTTAGTGTAAGTCTAGGAGGTAGTGAGAAAAAAGGATATTTGGAGGTAAGGTCAGGTGAAATACCAGGAGAGAGTAAAGAGATTTAAGTGGGAAGAGAACTGAGAGTATGGGAATCACAGTAGAGACAGAAATGGATTGGGAATGATGTGTCAGTTATAGGAAACTAGTACAGGAAGGGCAAAGAGCCGAGGGCTGAGATAAAAAAACACGTGAGAAATGGAAAGCAAAATTGATGATATATCATTACACAGGTTTCAATGGGAATCAGCAACCCAGGCTTGGGAAAACACATGGAATGATGTGGAATGTGAACAGCTGTTTGTTAGTGAGCACTACCTTTTGCGGGCCCTGCATGATGCAGATTCTGTGTAAATGTGACTGTGCAAATAAACAGGGATGTAAGAAAGAGAGATGAATGCAGACTGCACAGACAAGTTACTTTCTGGCATCTGTTATTTCAGAGTTTCCTCTGCTTTTTGATTTTCTGAAAAATAATGGGGGTTGATTCCTTCCATGATTGTTTTATATCACTGCATATACAAAATGTTTCCTTTGACCACTGCAATAAGAAAAGAAACAGAAAAAGAAAAATAATTTTTTCTCAAGCCAACACAGGATGGGGGAGCAATACTGTGTGAAATTCACCTTATCTTGCTGATTACTTGTGTAACAAAGAAATGCATTGCACTCCTGTGCTACCCAAGAACAAAGACGTCACTCCAGTATATTGAGGAACAAAGATGTCACTCCAGTATATTGAGCTAGGGTTAGTCCTTTCTTAACACATCACAGGAAGAAACCCATTTATTTAGTCTTATTGTCAATTCATAAAATATGTTTACATGTTTCCAGGCCTTAAGAATTATAAAGAAGAATAAAACAACAAAATAAACCAAAACCAAAACAACAAAAAACCCTCAAGAACATAGAGGTTTCAAGAAGGAGCTCGCTGCCAAAACGAAAACAGGAACAAGGAAGAGTGAGTACTTACTTCGTCTATGCAGACACTGCAAGACTGTCAGGCAGAGAGAGATGTGCATGGACTGCTAAAATACACAGTCTCAAGACAGAGAACCACTGAAGTTATATCCCATCAAATGTACCTTCATAACAGTGCCTGCTTAACTAAATAAAAAAATTACTCTGCAGTCAACGGGTTCCCTCTCATCTGAAAAAAATGTGCACTTATCTCTGAAATTAAACATTTCAAAATTTTATGAATTCATTTTTTATTTCAGTGTGCTTTGATGAGTAGCTGACTGACAGCCATTTTTTGTAATTTTGGGAAAGCTAAAGGGACTATGTGAGGAACACGCCTATAGTTCTTGAATGGTAATAATACTAAGTGCACCCAGGTTTACAGCATTAATCTTGAGGTTCAGAAGTTCAAAAAGCCAAGTAAATATGAAGCAGAGTTCATTTAAATGAAGAATTTCTCATCCTTTTTATTCAAGGCTTGTTGACTTTGATTGAGATTATACCCAGCTTTGCAAGATCCTAGGAAACAAAGTGTGTCATCAGTTTCATACTGCTTGTTGGCATAATGATTAAATGCAACTCATTTTGCAGAAGCTAGATTTCAAAGCAGGTCAAATATTCCTCTCAAGAAAGGACACAGCTCACTTGGTAAGCGGGTTATAAGCAAATAGTATTTGCTCTAATACAGGCAAAAAGGCTGTGTATCTTCAGTCAAAGATGAGAGTGTGCTAAGAACTTGGAGGAGTTCATCTGGGGAGCAGTGACTCTGAACAGGGCTTTGGGTGGCATGATGGATAACTGCGCATGTAAGCACAAGAGAGATTTGTAGGAAAAAAATTGAGGTTACTTACTGATGACTTTGTATTGGTGTCCCAATGAGTGAAAAGTGTAAGTCCTTGTCTCATTTCAACACTTTTATGAGAATCGTAACCACATGGGGAGAATCTAAAAAGAGAGAAAAGACTACTTTGAATGTTGGAGTTTACATTTCATGGAGACAAATCCCTGTAGTTTTCCCATTTAACAAAGTTCAAAGTATTTCTTTTCTTGGCTTTTTTGTTGTTAGAGGCATCTTGCTAAACATTCACAGGCAGAGTTATCAAAGGTAAAATGTGTTTTGAAAAAGTGAAATTATGAGCTATCAGTATAGCTCATTTTTCTACTAAAAAGAATCAAAATTATATAATACAGACAAGTGCCATCTTCACTACAACAGTGATCAGATCATCTGTTGGAAACAAGGTGTGCAGCAAGTAGGAGTCAACATCACCTTGGGAAAATGTTATAAAAAGCTATAATTTAATACCCTTTTAGCTTAGAAGACTGAATTTCATATTAACTCATTGAATGGTTATGATACCAATGATACAATACTATATTATTAATTGGCATAATTTTATTAACACCTTCATAATTAGGCTAAAGTTTAATACCAACATTTTATGCTTATGATTTAATCTTGTTTATTCAAAAAAACCAGTATTTTGTACCAGGTTTTCCAGGATTTCTTGTCTTATTCCAGTTAATGGACTACTTTAAGATTAATGTACATATTTTTTTTTCCTTCTTTCCAATAGAGCTAAGCTTTTTCTATTTAGGCTTACATTTTTCTATTTTAAGCTGTTCTTTTCTTTTTGTTAGGTTTTTAGAAAACTAGTTGAAAAGTGGAATGGTCATAAGACAGAGCTCAACCTTTAAAAAATTAAGACAATTTACTATCCAGCAACCACAGTTTGTTTGCATTACATATTACTCTTCCTATTGAAGTAATGAGCTTATTTTTGTGGGGCACATTACAGGTGATGATGGCAGATTCTTCAGTTTTCTCTTGCCCTTGTCTTTCAGCAGACCACAGGTAGGAACTGTCATTTCAAATGCAAATTGGGCTGTTCCAGAAGATACTGTTTTAGTCATCCAGAAAATTATATTTACAAGCTCAAGTGCCTCTTTGAAAAGGTTACCATAACATTTCAAACTGTTTTTGTAATTGGCCCCATAATTCCTTCAATCACAGACAGTACTACAGATAGCCTTCTTCCAGAAGCACATAATTAATGTCCCTAGTCCCTCATATGCATTCAGTTCTTGGAACTTCTAATTTGTATCCTTCAGGATAAGTTTCCCTTCTGCTTATGATCCAAACTGAAAAGATTGCATAGAAGAGGAATCCAGGATCAGCTTGTAGGCAAGAAACAGCAGAAGAAATTATAGTGAGAGCTGACCACAGAACAAGATCAGAGTGGCTTAGGTAACAATAAAACCTGTAAATTAGTGTACGAGTTAACCCTGGGCTGTCCAAAACATGGTGATAAATTAAATTCATCCCCTTGTAGTACAGCTATTAACTCAGGTTTTTGACACAATTACACAGTAAGAGACAAGCTCTCCCCTGGATAAGTATTCCGACTGAATTTCCCAACTGCTGCAGCAAAAGATCTTCCCATCCTTCCAACTCAACAGCCAAACCTTGAGGACTGTTAGCCCTAAAAAGCCAGCTGCTTATTAATAGGGCTGGGCACTTTGGGCCCCTTACCACAAAAAAGATATTGAGGTGCTGAAGCGGGTCCAGAGAAGGGCAATGAAGCTGGTGAGGGATCTGGAGAATAAGTCTTATGATGAGAGCTGAGGGAGCTGGGGTTATTCAGCCTGGAGAAGAGGAGGATGAGGGGAGATCTTGTCATTCTCTACAACTACCTGAAAGGAGGTTGTAGAGAGGTGGGGATAAGTCTCTTCTCCCAAGTCACAATCAATAGGGCAAGAGGAAATGGCCTCAAGTTGTGCCAGGGGAGGTTCAGATTGGATATTAGGAAAACTTGTTACACTGAAACAGTTATTAAGCATTGGAATGGGCTTCCCAGGGAAGTGGTTCAGGCACCATCTCTGGAGGTATTTAAAAGACAGGTTGACATAATGCTTAGTGACATGGTTTAGTAATGGGTTTTTATCAGAGTTAAGTTGATGGTTGGATTAGATGATCTGAAAGGTCCCTTCCAAACAGGACAATTCTGTGATTCTATGATTCTAATATTTCTTAAACTCTTGAAAATTAAGAGAATTTTACTCTTCAAACTCTTATCTCTATTATGTTTACAAGGTCTGTAATTTTTTCAGTTACATCACTGAATAATTCCTAGCCTTCTATGACTAATATTTTCAATAAAGTTATTTTTAAGTTAATTCTCTGGAATATTTTGGTTTCTCTGGATCGAAGATTTGGTTTTCCTTTGTTCTCAGCTCATATCTTGGGGTCAACATAGGTCTCTTACAGTAAAAGACATTTATAATGGGACTTAATCCTTTAATGCTATAAACTTAATTAAAGAGTGCACTGTCAGAATAGTGTTATGAATTAAAAAATTATTTTCTTTTCCTTCTTATAGTCATCATTGCAGTAACTCTAAATTTTAGTCTCTGTTTTTGCAAAAACTGCCATGAAGACAAAATCAGCTGTCTAAAAAACACTGAGAAGGTAGAGACAAAAAATTAACCTTTCTTCCCAGTTCCATCTTTGCATGAATACACCAGAGATGGGTCTGCACAGCTCTGAAAAATTTGCTTGCACAATTTTAGCTGACTTGAATGGTAACATTTATCTATTGCTTTCTTCTCTTCAGTAACTTTAATTTGCAAAAGAGTTGACCTTGCCTGTAGTTTGGTTACAGCCCATTGCATTTGTGACACAGCCTATGTTCAGGATTTGCATAGGCTAATTGCATCCCCAGATCTCCACCCTCCCAGGTATTGTCTCTCTGAAATTTGCCAAAACAAGCTTTTGCTCTAGTTTTGGATTTCTTTAATTTAGTAGCTACTTACAAATGTACCTGATTCAGAAATTTACATAATGTTTGCATAATAATTTACTCCTGTATCTGAGAGCTATAATATTCATCATCAGATCTTCTGGCATGCGTATACTTCAGCCTGTCGTTACCTCAAAGGGAGTTTCTGTTAGTAGCTAGGAAGGTTTGAAGAACTGTTGGAACTAAGGGAATTTTCAAATCCCAATTATTCCTTTGTCATCTGGTAACTTTCTCAGTATTGTTTTAATCATCTGTTCTACTATGCCTGGTGGCTTACTTCATAAGAAATGTATTTTTTTGCTGTTGAGCTCTTAACATCTTTGAATATTCTCAGAACAGATATCACATTCAATCTCAGCCAGCACTATCAAAAGGGAAAAAGCCTCTTTCAACACAACTGCATCTGTGGCTTGCTCAGCAATCTGCTACAAAAGAAATGTTTCTACCTTACTTCAGAGTACTGAGGGAAGAGATCTACAATTATAAGTCAAAATTAATTTTCTTTAGGTTTTTCTACCAATGGACCCACAAAATAAATTTGAGAGCATTCTGTCATTCTTCATATCTCTGAGAACCTGAGGGGACTTTTTCTTCAAACTTGATCATTTGCTTGGAGAACCATTCAGGCATACCTTTGCACATATACTTTTCAAACCAGAAGCACAAGACAGAAAGTTTTTGAAAAGTATTTTCCTAGATGAAGGACACCTTCCTCCAATGAAGGTGTCATCAGCATAATACCGCACTTAGTTTCTAAACTGAGCTGATACTATCTATATAGGAATCTTACTTCCTTCAAGCAGCAGTAACTCAATGTACTGGGTCTGGTAGAGAAAGGGCTAATTTCTTCCCAGGACCTAGCAGGGACTCAGGTATTCCATCCCATGTGG
>JAOQGH010000001.1:133670429-133686225 GCA_025769975.1 Gallinago jamesoni
CTCAACCCGCGAGTTTTTGCCTTTTTCTTTCGATTTTCCCCTTCTGGCCGCAGCGGCGGTTAGCGCCCTGCTGAGTGAGCGTGGCTGACACGTGGTCCTTTGTTGCCGTCTGAGGCTAAACCACGACACTCAAGCATTGTTTGTACTTTACCTAAGAAGCACCTTTACTGGGTCTTTTTACTTTCCTTGGCTATTATCTTCAAACATATGAAATGTTTCAATTATTTTGTCTTTTTCCCTGTCTTTAAATTACTTGTTTCATTTTCATGTAGTTCCTTATTGAGAGTTTCTAACAATACAGCCTCTTCTGTGGATTTAAAATTTTTGTTTAAAGTTTTCTCAAGCTCTTGTTTTACCACCAGATCTTTCATCTACTCTAAGTAGAATACAGTAGCATGAGCTTTTAACCCTTTCACCATGAAATGTTTCTTCAGTCTAGTAAGGTCACAAATATACTGAAACAAAGGAATAAATGTATAGAAGTGACTCATCAGAAGTGTGCTTATGAGCATCCTTTGTTGACAAGAATTGTGTGAGTGAACTGCATTTCCAAGCACAGTTTGGAAAAAAAAAAAAAAAGGAAGCATTCAAATGCTATGAAAATATTCAACTGCAGGTGATGGAAAGCAATTCTACAGTGAGCTGAGTGTGGGACAGATGAGTAATACGTGCTTCAAGTGCTTCCAGATGTGTGGGTGAAATGGTTGAGCTGTCAAATACAAAAGGGAATTTCTCCTTTACTTTTAGGGCTAAGCCTTATGAATTTTGGTGACTTCATTTGTGCTTGTTTCATTTCATAACAGAAATGGAAGAAATGTTCAGAAATCACCTGTGTAAACAAGTAAGGCATGTACTCAAAACCCAAGGGAGCAGACATATAATTTTTTTTAGCACCTTCAGCCAAATGAACAGAGGGGAAAAAAATCATTGCTTGTGTATAGGGGTGAAAACTACTCAACTATGAGGTCTAAAACCATATTTAGATCAATCATCTTAACCATGGCTGTAACACATGTAGTTGTGACTTGGTTCAATTTTCAGTAATCTGTAAAACACCATGAACAGCCTGCTTTTCCTGTTGGTTAAACTGTGAAATTCGTGACATTCTCAAACTACTTTTGTTACAAGTTTCCAAATCAGATACCATGACAGAAGCGAGGCTGCTGCAGCTCCATGCTTCCAGGCCCCACCGTTGAACATGCACTGCCTGCAGCCACACACCTGCATGTGGTATGCAGCACATGTACATGGACATACGACAAACCACTGAGGACAACTGCACTGACATGGACACAAACAGCACCGCAGGCCTTTTCTCCTTCCCCTCACTGGCTGCTGAGGAGGAAGGTCTCTTAGTGGAAAATTAATGCTTGTATATACATATATACAGTAAGGGTTTCTCCAGTACCTAGACTTAAGATGCCCAATCTATTCAGTAGCTGGACCCAGTTTCCCAATTAACTGGCATTTGGACCTACAGGCTTCCTCGGTTGTAGTCCCACTCCAGCTACTGGCACAGCCTCTCCTTATATTCACACACAAAAGTTAACCCCTGCACATGCACCCACACCCTGCATAACCCAAGTGTCTCCCCTGCTGGCCTCTGTCCCACCACCCTTCTGTGATTGGGAAGGGGGAATGGGGAACCCTCTCTTGTGAAAAACATTTGAAAAGGAGTTTAGTGAGGAGAAAAAGGAGGCTGTGCTTGCTGGCGCAGGCACAGGTAGGCACATGGACTGACCAGCCCCTGCTCACACCCCACTGGTCCCCCTTTACCTTCTCTTTCCCCACACTTGTACCTGCCCAAAACACTCTGATGTCTCATTTTCCCAACTTCACTCTTTCCCTAAATACCTTGGGATGGCCTGAGGTGCAAACACCACTTTACAAACACCACTGGTCATACACAGCAGCACTGTAACACTGATTACTTACTGCTGGCACCCCATCACTTGCCCTGATATGTTTCACATTTGTCTCTCCTTCTTTCATACTCCTTCTTCTGTCTTTAGTATTTACCTTCAAAAATTCTGCACACACACTTGTGTTGGATTTACATGGCAAGGTTTTGGTAGCTTCCTGCATGTCTGATAGAGCTGATTGAGAGCTACAGGTTGTTCAGAAGAGACAGGCGAGGAAGGAGGGGTGGAGGTGTTGTCCTTTAAGTCAAGGAATGGAGAGAGAGTGAGGAGATGTCCCTAAAACCCTCCCTGGTGTCAGATGAGAGAGTTGAGAGCCTGTGAGTGAGGATTAAGGGGCAGGTCAATATGAGGGACACTATTGTGGGTGTTTATTACAGACTACCTGATCAGGATAGAGAAGCTGATGAGGCTTTTTACAACCAGCTCCAAGTAGCCTCACAATCGCAGGCATTGGTTCTTGTGACTTCAATCACCCAGATATCTGCTGGAAAGGCTACACAGCCAGGGATATACAGTCTAAGAGGTTCATCCAGAGTATTGATGATAACTTCTTAACCCAGCTGGTGGAAGAGCCAACAAGGGGAGAGGCACTACTGTACCTAGTACTGACGAACAAAGAGGGTCTGGTGGAGGACATCAAGGTTGAGGGCCACCTCGGCTGCAATGACCATGGAAAGATAGAGTTCAGGATTGTGGGTAACATACAAAAAACTGCATGTAGGACTGAAACTTTGGGTTTCAAGAGGGCTAACTTTGTCCTTTTCAAGAAACTGCTAGGCAAAATCCCACAGGTTAGGGCTCTGGAAGGCAAGGGGGCTCAAGAGAGCTGGGCAACATTCAAACATTGCCTTCTTCAAGCTCAGTATTTGTGCATTCCCAAGAGCAAGAAATCGAGCAAGGGAAGCAGGAGACCTGGGTGGTTGAGCAGGGAACTTCTGAAAAAAACTGAAGTGGAAGAAGGAAGTTTACACCAAGTGGAAGAAGGGACTGACTACTTGGGAGGATTACAAAGATTCTGTTAAACTATGTAGGGAAGAAACAAGGAAAGCCAAGGCCTCCTTGGAATTAAAATTGGCAAAAGGTGTCAAAGTCAACAAGAAGGGGTTCTTAATTATATTGGAGACAAAAAAAAAAAAAAAAAAACAACAAAGAAAATGTGGGCCTGCTGTTGAATGAGTTGAGCACCACGGTAACAGAGGATGCAGGGAAAGCAGAGTTGCTGAATACCTTCTTTGCCTCAGTCTTTACTGCTCGGGCCAACTCCCGAAAGCCATGGACTTTGGATGAATCAGAGAAAGTCGGGACTAAGGAAGATCTTCCCTTGGTGGAGGAGGACCGAGTTAGAGATCGGTTAAGAAGGCTGGATATCCACAAGTCCACGGGTCTGGACAGGATACACCTGAGAGTGCTGATGGAGCTGGCAGAAGTCATTGCAGGGCCACTCTCCATCATCTTTGAGAGGTCCTGGAGAACAGGCAAGGTGCCCGAGGACTGGTGAAAGGCCAATGTCATCCCAATCTTCAAAAAGGGCAAGGAGGACCTGGGAAATTACAGACTGGTCAGCCTCACCTCCATCCCTGGAAAGGTGATGGAATGCCCTCATCCTGGGTGTCATTTCAGAGCATATGGAGGAAAAGAAAGCTATCAGAAGTAGTCAACATGGATTTACCAAGAGGAAGTCATGTCAGACTAACCTGATAACTTTCTGTGGTGACATGACTGGTTGGATAGATGAGAAGAGGGTGGTGGATGATGTCTAGCTTGACTTCAGCAAGGCTTTTGACACCATCTCCCACAGCATCCTCATAGCTAAGCTTAGAAAGTGTGGGTTAGATGAATGGACAGTTAAGTGGACTGAAAACTGGCTAAAAGACAGAGCTCAGAGGGTTGTGATTAGGGGCACAGAATCCAGCTGGAAGTCTGTAACACGTGGTGCTCCCCAGGGGTCAATACTGGGTCCGGTCCTCTTCAATATATTCATCAATGACCTGCATGAAGGGATGGAATGTACCCTCAGCAAGTTTGCTGATGACACAAAACTAGGAGGGGTGGCTGACACCCCAGAAGGCTGTGCTGCCATCCAGAGAGACCTGGACAGGCTGGAGAGTTAGGCTAAGAGAAACCTAATGAAATTTAACAAGGGCAAGTGCGGGGTGCTGCACCTGGGGAGAAATAACCCCAAGCACTATTACAGGTTGGGAGCTGACCTGCTGGAGAGCAGCTCTGAGGAAAAAGATCTGGGAGTTCTTGTGGACAACAGGATAACCATGATCCAGCAATGTGCCCTTGTGGCCGAGAAGGTCAATGGCATCCTGGGGTGCATCAAGAAGAGCATAGCCAGCAGGTCGAGGGAGGTCATCCTGCCCCTCTACTCTGCCCTGGTGAGGCCTCATCTGGAGTACTGTGTCCAGTTCTAGGCTCCCCAGTTCAAGAAGGGCAGGGAACTTCTGGAGAGGGTACAGCAAAGGGCCACAAAGATGATTAAGGCCCTGGAGCCTCTCTCCTATGAGGAGAGGCTGAGGGACCTGGGTCTTTTCAGTCTGGAGAAGAGAAGACTTAGGGGGGATCTGATCAATGCATACAAATACTTAAAGGGAGGGTGTCAGGAGGACGGGGGTGGTCTTTTCTCAGTGGTGCCCAGTGACAGGACAAGAGGAAATGGTCACAAACTTGAGTATAAGAAGTTCCACCTAAACATGAGGAGGAACTTCTTTACTGTGAGAGTGGTAGAGAACTGGAACAGTTTGCCCAGAGAGGTGGTAGAGTCTCCTTCTCTGGACACATTCAAAACCTGCCTGGCAAGTTGCTGTGCAATGTGCTCTAGGTAGACCCGCTCTGGCAGGGGGCTTGGACTAGATGATCCCTTCCAACCCCAGACGATTCTGTGATTCCATGATGTCAGCCTCGTCCAAGACAGACCCAGCACTGGCCAAGGCCAAGCCCATCAGCAATAGAGGTAGCACCTCTGGGATAACATATTTAAGAACAGGAAAAATTTGCCACACAACAGCAATTCCAGCTGGAGAGAGTAAGATTATGTGAGAGCAACAACTCTGCAGCTGCCAAGTGGAGAGAAGTGAAGAAGGCGGGAGAGGAGTTGCTCTGTGAGCTGGAGCGGAGATTCCCCTGCATCTTGTGGTGAAGACCATTGTGAGGCAGTCTGTCCCTCTGCAGCCTATGGAGGTTGGAGCCCATTAACAGTAGAACAGATCTCCACCTGCAGCCTGAAGGAGGCTGTAAGCCTGTGGAGACCCTTTACAGGAGAAATCTTCTGGGATGATCTGTGCTCCTGTGGAAAGAGGAACCCATGCTGGAGCAAGCTTGCTGGCAGTAATTGTGACCCACACTGGAGCATTCTCTTCCTGAAGGACAGCATCCTATGGAAAGGACCCACTCTGGAGTTAATGAAGAACAGGCAAGTAACCCTGGCAAACTGACATGCCACCAAAAGGGCACCAGGAGGGTGGACCACTGCCAAGGTGAGTGCTGCATACTCGTCATGTTGGAAGCAACTCTGGTTGTCTAGAAACATACCCTTTAAACCATGCCACTGCCCAAAATAGACCCTGAAAGGCAAATTTTTGGGTGACATTGTTCCCCAGAAATAATTGAATCAGACAATGGGACTCATTTCCAAAATAACCTCATAAATTCCTGGAAAAAGAAACATGGCACTGACTGCATGTATCACATCCCCTTTCACACACAAACCTCTGGAAAAAATTGAGAGATATAATAGACTGTTAAAGAGTTTGTTGGGAGTGTTGGGCAACGGGGCATGGAAGCATTGGGTTACAAACCTGGCAGAAGCCACTTGGCTGGTTAACATCAGAGGATCTGCTAACCCTCTTGGTCCTGCCCAAACAAAACTCCTACATACTGTGGGAGAAGATAAGATCGCTGTAGTGCACACAAGTAAGTAGCTGGGGAAGGTGATGTGGATTGCTCCTCCCTTGTGAAAAAGCAAACTCATTCATGGGGTTGTCCTCACCCAAGGACCTGAGTATATTCGATAGTTAATGCAGAAATATGGAGAGACTCAGTGTGAACCTCCAGGATATTTAACACTGGGGGGAAAATGATGTGTCATGTAAGTTCCCTGTTGCAGGAAGTAATGTGGCAGGAACAAATCGAACCAGCAAAGACTGTTTTACAAGGAACCAGATGAGTGCAATAATGACTCAAACCAAGCTGGTGTTTGTGCCCAGAGATTGAATATACTGCTTCTCTTGTCCTAAGCACCCATCTTGGCAGTTGTATCCTATCCTTATGAACATCTGGAGGACTGGAAGAAGCCCTCAGAATGGTGTGGAATAACTGGTGGAAGTTGTACTGGGTCTGGCTGAGATGGAGTTAATTTTCGCGATAGCAGCCCTCGTAGTGCTGTGCTTTGTATTGGTAGTTAGAAAGGTGTTGATAACACAGCAGTGTTTTGGCTGCTGCAGAACAGTGCTCTCACAGTATCAAGGCTGTCTCTCCAATATTCCCACATCACCAGTAGGCTGGAGACGTGCAAGATCTTGGGAGGAGAAATAGCAAAGACAGCTGACACAAACTGACCAAAGGGATATTCCATACCCAGTGTGGGTGTGGAAGACATCAGAAAAGAGGATGAGGGGGAAGGACATCTATTATAATGACGTATGTCTTCCAGACCAACCACTACATGTAATGAAGTCCTACTTCAAAGGAAGTGGCTGGACATTGACTGCTGATGGGAAGTAGAGAATAAATCTTCTGTTTTCCTTTGCTTATGCATGTGGCCTTTGCTTTTCCTTTATTAAACTGCCTTTATTTTGACCCACAGTTTTTTTTTTCATCTTATTTTTTCCCCCTGTCCCATCCTGCTGAGGAGGGGAGTGATAGAGAGGGTTGGTGGGCACCTGGCATCCAGCCATGGTCAATCCACAACATATGCTGGCTAACCCAAGTCAGCTACATTTCTTCTAGGTCAGAGTTTTATGCTGTGTGGTTTTGGAGCTGTTATAGTGTCTCAGAAGCAGCGAACATAAATTCAAAATCACCCTGAGGGAGAAAATCTGAAGCTGCAGTTGCAGAGATGTCGGTGTGATGTATTGGTATTGTTCTCTAGGAGACCACTGGTGCCTGGGGAAGGTAAGCTTCTGTGGAAAATTGCAAAGCTTATTTTGTTGATGGCATCACTGTGCACAATTCTTCACTAGAGCTCCCTTATTCGCTGCAGTAATGCTTGCGTGTAGTTCAGATTATTTGAGCAACTGCTAGGCTTAAAGAGATATGAGAGTAGTAAAATTCCTTTCACATGATGACAGTACTTCTGCAGCAAGGACTCTCAATTTCTGATTCTTAAGGGGAAGAGAACCATAGATTTTATTATGCCACTGCCTCTTCAACATGAAAAAGGAAATCAAGTACTTAATCAAGACACTCAGGAGTAGTTCTTCTTTTTCTCTTTTGTGAGGACAGTTGTTAACAAATAAGTTAATATATCCAGAATTTCCAGGAGCCCCAGGCATATCATTACTTGAAATTCCTCATCTATTGCTATAACCAGCTGATAGCTGAGTGCTATTTTTTTTTTCAGTATCTTTAGAGTGGGCCTTTAAAACACCAGTGTAAAATATCAGCAAATGCTGGTGAACTGCCAAATGAAGCAAGTTAATCAAATCATCAGTATCAACAATAACATGAAAACTGGGACAAGGTTTTAACAAGTACCACTTGTACAGCTAGCAGATAATTTTTCTTCGTAGACACTGCTCTTTAGTTTGAATATCTAAAATCTGGATACCAGTCATAAATCCAACTGCATGCTTAACAATTCTGTTAAAGAGGAGTGAAGCTGACGAGTAGGACTCCTCTGAGTACTGTAATCAGAGAAATTATTCTATGATGAGAAAATGCCTTTAAGATTAAAGGAATGCGGAAAAGGAAAGGTGCTAAGACTACAGATGTGATGCACCTTTGTCTATCAGCTAGGAAATGCTAGTTTCATCTGACTAGAGTACCTAGATTGCTAATAGCACTGTAACAAGCGTTAAGTGGTGTGAACATCATGTAAGTATCATGTGACAGCAGAGATTGGTAGTGAATGTTAAAGTAACTTGAGATGTGCTGAGTGTCTCAAAAGTAATAGCATTTGCAGCAGAATATCCTGCCTCTTACTGTTGAGTTTGCTGTATTACAAATATTTGGTGAGTAACTGCAGGGGAGAAGCATCCTGACAATAGGTTAAGCAGGACCACTGTCTCAGTTTCACCATGCTGTATTGGAGATTGTAAGTCACATGAACCCTCCATGGGTGAACTTTTGGTATCTGTCAAACTTTGGAGTGAGAACAGGGCATGTTTCAGTCAGGTAGCCTCAGGCAACATGCTGTACTCTGCAGTGTGGCCTGATATTTTGTAGTTTTCACATATATGAGATAAATCTTGTTAAAAAAAACTTTATTAATGATATATTGGGAAAAAAATCAATAGTTTTGGGGGCAAGCTTAAAATGCATAGTTCTTTTCCTATAGTTCAGCCAACTACAGGAACCAGTTTCTGATTACTATGAGCTTCCAGGAATTGTTGATGCAGTTTGTGATTCAAAGCAATGCAGCTGATTAAGATGCATTGCTTCTCTTGGCCTGTGCTTTCAAAAGGCTTTGTGTTCTACTCCTGTACTTGAAGTACAAGGCAAAACCATTTCCTTGTATCTCAATGGTTTAAAGCCTTGGTTGTTGTGGTTGTTCGTATTGGTATGACAATCAACAAAGCGACAAATGCTTCAAGGATGCTGCAAGGTTTCCACAAAATCACAAAGTGATATCGAATGGTATATTCTAGGAAGACACAATAGAGGAAGTTATAGGAGAGTATAAGTAAATCTATGTTCAATAGTACAAAAAAAAAACCCAGCAAAACCACAACTCTGTTCCACTGCAAACGTAAGAATCTATCTATCTATCTATCTCAGAAATTATGTGAAGGTAAAAACTTATTTCATTACCAGAAAACAAACTGAAATCTCAGTGAGCAATGTAACAAGAAAAGCAGGGCATGAATTGCTGAAGAACAGTCCAAGAGGAAACTGTCTAAATATTGTAATCCAATAGCAAACACATTTGTTCATGTAATACAACTGCTAAATAACTAACATCTCAATAAATATAAGCAATGTGTATTAAAACATCCTTATGCACGATTTTCATTTTTCAAATGCAATTAAAGGAACCATTAAGTCAGTAGGAAAAAAATTGTCTAAGAAAGACAGGATTTTGGTTTAGATCAAAACACACTCATGAATATCTCACTAGTTTCTAAGGGAAATTTGCTTGATCTTTAATTTCTATTTTATTATCAAAGCTATTTTATAGACCTCTTTTGAATACAACTGAAGAAATGCTAAGTTATAGTTCTCTATTAAAAACACTATAGATTAGTTCTCACAAGGACAGGTTCCAAGCTCAAAATAACTATGTCAGAAACAAGATGAAAGCTGGCAAGATGCAATGTCACCTTGGGAAACAATCCCCAAAAAGTTATTATTTAGCACCATTTTATCTCTCTTATAGTCATAAATTATAATTATACATGATACATATACATGACTGACAAGTTGGGGCACAGGTCTGCTGAAAAGAGCAAAGGGGGGTGAGAAGGAAGCCAGCAGTGTCCCAGGCTGCATTAAAATGAGCACAGCACTCCTTACTCAGCAAGTCTGGATACTGCCTATAGTTTTGGGCCCCCAGCACATCAAAGACACATGGGCAAACTGGACCTCAGTAAAGGGCCCCCAAGGCAGAGGGGGCTGGAGAACTTGCACTGTGAGGAGCACATGGGTGAGCTGGACTGGGTCATCATGGAGAAGCAGCAGATTTGGAGCATCTAACAGATCTCCAGCACCTAAAAGAGGACATCAAGCACATAGAACTGGGGTTCTGGGAGGATCAGGGTTAACAAGCAAAATATGTTACATCAAGAGAGATGCAGGCTGGGTATAAGCTGAAACTTTTATCTGTGAGGCAGTAGAGCAGGTTGTCCCAAGAGGCTGTGCAACCTCCATCTTTGGAGGGTTTCATGCCCCAACTGGACCAAGTCCTGCCAAACATTGTCTGATCCTCCTGCCTTGGGCAAGGTGCTGTGCAATAGACTTTCTGAGCACCCTCCCAGGATCAGTTATCCTTTGGTTCTATGATTCTTTATATACACAAACTGATTTTTGCTGGGATAGAATAATTCTTCATAGCAGCTAGCATGGGGCTGTGTTTTGGATTTGTGTTGAAAATTGTTGAAAACACTCTTTTAGCTATTGTTGAGCAGTGCTTGCATGATGTTAAGGCTTTTTCTGATTCTCATGCTGGTGCACCAGTAAGTAGGCTGGGGATGCACAAGAATTTGGGAGGGGACACAGCCAGGACAGCTAGCTCAAACTGACCAAAGGAATATTCCGTATCATATGATGTCATAAACAATAAGAATCAGGTGAAGAAGGGGAAGGGGATGCATTTGGAGTGATGTCATTTTTCTACCCAAGTAACAGTTATCCATAATGGAGCCCTGATTTCCTGGAGATGGCTGAACTCATGCCTGCCAATGTTTTGCTTTCCTTGCATGTGCAGCTCTGGCTTTACTTATTAAACTTATTTTACTTTATTAAACTTATTATCTCAACCAATGAGTTTTTTAATTTTTACTCTTCACCCCCTATCCCACTGCAGAGGAGTGAGCAAGTGGCTGGGTGGGGCTGAGCTGCCCAATTAATTCAGGGTATTATATTCTATTGCTTACCCTAATTTTATTAATAAGTCTCATGAGCTCTTCCTTATTAACTAGCTTTTCACTGAATTTTCACTGAATTATTAGAGTTGGAAGGGACCATAGAGATCATCTAGTCCAACTCCCCTGCTGAAGCAGGATTGCCTAGAGCTAGAGCATGTTATTTTCTCCAATATCTATTCTGATTTCATCTAAATAAGGTCTTTATATAATTGTGTTTGAGAAATAACCAGGCTATTTTGCCTACTCAGAAAAATCTCTGGTGTCAATCAATCACATTCAAGGCCTGCAACTTTCTAAGGTTTTTTATCTAATCCTGCAGTTGAGGGATTCTTTCCCCATAAAACTAAGCTGTCTTTTCTTTAGGCTTCACAGCTTCTCTAGAGTTTATCTTTTACTTTCCTATTGATGTCAGCCAGAAACACCACTATATTTAAACAACATGAGCCAGGAGAAGGGTAACGTGATCTTTACCTAGAAATACTTGTACAGATAACAAAATTTGGACAATGGAGTATATTTATTTAAGTAAAGATATAATATGATATAATGGAATTTACAGTCAGACAAACTTTGACTAGATTTATCATTTATAGGCAATTTTTTATTATCAAATTAATTAACCACTGGAACTAAATACAAAATATTGTCGTATTTTCACTAGATGTTCTTTTCCTTCAAAGGAAGGATGATTTTTGTTTTGGTTTGGGTTTTTTATAGATATATAAGATAGGTCCAAGTTTAAGCAGTATTTAATTACAGAAGTCTAACATTTTGTATTATGCTGGAGGCTTTACAATCTGGGAAACTATGTGTCTGAAACTAAATTTTGTACTTTAGTTGTAGTAACTCATCATAGCAAGTCAATATATATTTAACCATGCTCCTGGGGAGATCCCAGATCTGTACATCTGTGGTCCATTGACTTTTAAACAGAAAATAAACTGCACTTTTACAGACACTTGTCATGGTCAGTGAAAAAGTGCTTTATTATGTACGCTTCTTCAAACTCATTCAGCAGTTTGATGAGACAGCTGCATTATTTGCAGTCAAGGGACAAATTTCTATGAAGTTATTGAAGTGGTTTAGTGTTATCTATATATTTTGGATTTCAATTATTTGCTGCTAAGGGGCATCAAGCACTCCATGTCTCCTTATGCTGAGTGAAGAAATTTCACTACAGCAGCAGAACTTCTCTGTCATTGCCATGAATTGTATGCTGTATAAACAAAGGTTACCTGGGCAGAGCGGTTTGAACTGGGGCAGTTCAGTCAAAAGGGTTGGAGAAATCTCTTCCTTTTCCTGAACCATAAATTACTATGTGCCTTGAGAGAAATCTGGTCCCTGCAACCTTTTCCATCTCACCTCTGAGAGAAGCTATCTGTGCATAGCTTGGTAGGCAGCATCTTCTCATTTTCTCAACACATGGATCCTTCATCTCTCTCACAAGAGGAGACACAACCCCTTTCAGATCTTCCTCCCAGCACATCCTTTGCCTCTTGATCCCTTCTTCCTCCTTCTGTTGCCAATGCTTTCCACTCCTGTCAAAGACATTAGACCTCTGGTTTAAATATTTTATGGAATACATTTTAATACTGCATTCTCAATCCAGTAGGTTTGGGGGCTTTTTAAGTCAAGTTTGATAAAAGCAGCCTCTTGGTCTTTTTATTTGTTTCGGTTTGGATTTGTTTCTTTTTTTCTTTTTTTTTACTTTTTAAGTAGTAAGTACTGGAGAAATAGACCAAATAGTGGAGAGGTGGGTGATTTGTTGTTGACAACTTCATTGTGTTTTATATCTTAGTCAGTCATTCCTCTCACTTCCCTGCTAATTGCCCTGCTTCTTTTTTCCTTCCCCTACTCCTTTCAAAGAAACAGCCAGTAACACTAAAATATAAATTAGCTTTCAGTTTTCTTGGAGTTAGACTGCTCTTTATTTTAATTATATTCAACAAATCTGTTCAGAGAGGAAAGCATATATTGTAATCAAAAGAAAAATAAACAAATTTTATTGTGACTATAAAGCTGGTCTTACTACTTGTTCTAAAGTAGGCAAAGTTTTCAGAGTAGCAGGCAACAGCCAGTGTATTTTAAATATCAAAGTACCGTAAACACAGTAGGATGCCATAACCATAGAGATAAGGTGAGATGTTCTAAGGGATGCAATACAAGCAATAAAAAAGAAGTAAATTGCACAACATCTTAATACTGATCAACCAGAGGTGCCAAAGAAAAGGAATATTTGCAGACATGAAAATGACTGGTTACAAAATTAAAGATGCAGAAGAAAAAAACCCAACTTTCAACTGAAGAACCAGGAAAGCAGGGAGGTTCTGAATGTAAAATAAATGTAATATTACTGTTATTGTTGAAGATCTGATGTTAGGCAAACACACATTTTTAGTGCCAGCACTAGGAAGATGAGGTTGTTTGGATTCCACTCCTACTCTCAGTGCCAGTGGTAAATCAGATAAAATATCACGCTCAGTACTGCTAAAAATTAAAACAACAGAAAAAGGTGATAAGTCAAAAAACAGATTTGCAGGTACATCTTGCTCATTATAATGGGTCATCCTATGACCTATGAACCAACTGTTAGAACCATTCATAAACAATGTTAAAAATTGCTAGTGGTGTTTTCATTAAATCTGTATGTTAAACAAAAAGTATTTCCCTGTGCAGAATGGACATTTTCTTCACAATGAAAAATGCTGTCTTTGTCTCGTGGAAAGTACTGTTATTCTCTCCCATTTTTTGCACCATTATCACAGAATAATTAAATGTTGAGGTATGAAAAACAAGCATGCTGCTATGCATGTAAATTTCATTTAGAAGGGTGATCTTGATGCTCTGAAATAGTTATATGACGGCCTGCATGGTTTTGTCCTTTTTTGTTGTTATTTGTTTATTTTTTCTGTGGTTTTTTGTTATTTGTTTTTGTTGTGATTCAATTTGGTTTTTAAAATAATTCTGCAAAAGTGGTTTCTTTTCAGGTAAACTGCTACAGATCTTAGTACAATCTGTATGCAGCCATCCAGCAATTTTTAATCTGGGTCATTCAAAGTGATAAGTCAAATAGAATATTGTTTTAAAATTATCTGGGTTTCTATATATTATATAATGTACTAAATATTAAAATTTGATTTAAGACTATCCACTGATTAATGGCAGGTTATCACAAGTGTGGGATGTGAGGTCTGGTTGCACCTGTTTTTTCCAAGGACAGGATAAATAAATCTGGCTAGTTTATAATTTAATTAAAATTACAGTAGTAATTTCTTCTACACAATCTGCATGAAAAATACTGATAATTCCACCTTTTCACTCCTTGTGACTCTTTCAGTTTTATTCACGGTTTTTATTGTTCCTACTCCCTATCTGGCCTCACTCTTGACAGTCTTACACTGAAAACCATCACATGTTTCAGCTGCAGCCCATTTTGTCCCTATGCCTTCGGAGTTTGTACAATCTACTGTTTCTTTGAGCTTTAACCTTTTCCAGATGGTGGTACCTAATAGCAATCTGTAGTCTTTAAAATGAGTATTTTCATCATTACTTTTGAAATATGTCATGGCAAATGTTCAACATAAGCTAGTTTATGTTGGGACTGCAGATAGCAAAACTCTGCTCAAGCCACCTTCATGCACCATACTTATAAGGGAACTTGTTTACTGTGATTATCAGGTATCTGACTTGAAAACAATAATTCAAAAGATGGATTTAAATATGTGTATTCCTCCAGAGGGGAGCCAAATAAACATCTACACTGAATTCACATGAGACAGTTTGAAGGCTAGAATATCCAAGTCTTTTAACAGGTGTGTGGTATTTTTGCAATCTCTTGCAGGGGAAGACTGAGCTTTTATTTGGACCCTTCCTGGGATTAGTTGTTTAGTTGTGTATCTGAAAATGAGAGACTTTCTTCTTTTGTGACTATGTTTTAAGGAGATGGCCTTGCCAATGCCTTGCATAATTACAAAACCAATTAAAACTGGTAATAGAACTAATTAAAATACTTTGCTGGGAAGTGGTGAACTTACTTATATCTATAAAACTTTTCAACCTAAAGGGATTTGATTTTCTATATCAGCATTTACTTTCTATACCCCAGAAGCATATTGCAGCCCTCAGTTTGGATTTACAGCTAATTCCTTCTGTTTTTCTCTTCTTCCTCACCCCCTCCAGTGAAACCATAGAATCTATGTGTAAAATAGGACCTAAGAAGACTGAAAGGGAGCCTAATGCTATGATCACTCATGCAAGCATAAGAAGACTTGGGGTTTCCTCCCTCATACCTAGATTATTCCTTCTTTTCTTCTATTCACCAATAAGCATAAAGTTCATAAACTGTCTGGAGAAGACCATTTCAAAGTCAAAAGAACTATGTGTCATAAAATGTTCATAACTGGCACCTGCTAACTAGGGAAAGAAGACAGAATATAAAGTATAGAATTGCAAAAGTAATTCTTTATTCATGAGTGTGAGATGCCCAATTTTAATTAGGGCACACCAAATGTGGTTTTACATAGGGTTCTTTTAACTTTAAAGTATACAGGTACAACATGATTTGATCAATCACTATTTAATAAACTTATACTACTGTGCTGAAAAGCAACTACAACTCTATAGCATTGTCATCCATCTGCTTCTCTTCTGATCTAGATGTCCCTAGAGTTTTGCATGGTATGGCTGCTTATCTATGATGTCAGATATTGGAAGGATTTCACAGAGGTGTTGGACGGGTTAGGATGTTGGCATTATCATGGTAGTCAAGGAATATCCTTTGATCTTCATGGACTACTTTAAAATTCTGAGAAACAAAGGTCCTTATCATCAGGATGGCTGCTGTCCTTCTCCTGCTGCTTTCCATGAGCTGGGGCCCTTTAGTCATACTTACTTAACCATGTCTACACAGTGTACACTGTAAACTATACGTTAATATAATTTCATACAATGAAGACCAGTTTGTACAATAGTTAAGGAATGAGATTTTCCTAACATATATATGTTAAAGCAAGAGAGAAATTAACAATTTAACACAGTTGCTTGAAAAAATAATAAAAAATCACAGAATCACAGAATTGTGGTGGTTGGAAGGGACCTCAGAGATCATCGAGTCCAACCACAAAAAAAAAA
>JAOQGH010000001.1:133686325-133705735 GCA_025769975.1 Gallinago jamesoni
AAATAACATCCACAGCCTTTCCTTCATCCACCAAGTGAGTCACTTTGTCATAGAAGGAGATCAGGTTTGTCAAGCAGTACCTGCCCCTCGTGAACCCGTGCTGGCTGGGCCTCATCACCTGGGTGTCCTTCATGTGTTGCAATGTTTTGCTCTAGGAAGTTCATGCATTAAGGTTTTAAACAATCATATGTCTGATTCCTTGCAGAAACCTGCACTTTGCCAATTTTGGACTTTCTGAATAAATAAGTGGAAACTGTAAAAGAATACTGACTTGGAAAGTCAAACTTGCTGCTGGGCCTTCAAGCATCTTGGTGTCTTAGCTGTACTGATTTCGTCATTCACCCAAAGTATACAGTTATTTCTTCAGGACAGGGGTTAGTCCCCCAAAAAAATAATAGTTTTCTCTGGAAATAGTTAGGTTTTCACATAGAGTGATAGAAGATAATCTAAGGTAAGTTACATTGACAACACATGACTATTGTGAAGCTGTATGTTAAAGACATACATAGCTTTATCTGTGTTTTTACCTTCAGACAGCATCCTGAGAATTGACCTTAATCGGGTAGTTTAGGATCTTTAGTTCCAGAGTGAAAGAAAGAGTATTTTAATTAGTTGCACACAATTCACCAACCTTTCCACTGTCTATAAAGTATTCAGTCCACTGTTTTAACTGGCAAACATTTTTTAATATGCATCTCGATTTTCTGTTTGAAAAGCTGTATATCATTGTAACAGTCTGTGGAAAAAGGATTCATTACTGTGGAATTCTATTATGTGAAATTGCCTTACCGGAAAAAAATATAATTTTTTTAAACAAGATTACTTTAGACAATTGCATTTGTTTAATAAAGTTATGTAGTTACCTGACTCCAGAGATTCTGCAGGTTTTTTTTTTCCTTTGCAGTAAGAAAAGACAAATTGAGTTTATGTAAACAATAACATAAATTTAGGATATTTCATTAAGAACAAATTTAGGGAAGAAAAAGCCACACACACCTCCTTTATCTAAATTGATAAACCACTGTGGAATTTTTTAAAAAATAAATAAAAAGGGATGTTCTAGATTACCAGCTGTAGCCACCAGCTGATTTAATTCAATATTTTTCTTTTCAAAACTCATGAGTTTTAGGATAAAACTCCACAGGTAGTTTTGCCTTTCTCTCTCCCCACCACCTACTTGAAACCATAGGGAGGATGTTTAGAGTGTTATGATCCTGTTGGTCAGGTGTCCTTCCAATTTCTAAACTAAATCTATTCCTGGCAAACCTATTTAATTTATTCTTATACCAATAATACATTTTTGCTTAAATGGTTGTTTTCCAAACAAAACAAGATCTTTCAAGATATATCTTTTCTTTATAGGGCATAATTAGCTATATCTTTATACCCAGATCAGCTACTAATTAACCCAACCTAGCTTGTAACCAAATGTCCAGCTTCTGGGATAAAAAGTGACATTTCTACAAGGCACTGCTCTGTCCTTTTGGGAAAAAAAAAAAACAAAAAAGCCAACCCTTGTTTTCTGCATCATAGAATCATAGAATCATCAAATGGGTAGTGTTGGAAGTGACCTTAAAGATCATTGACTGCCCTGTCATGGGCAGGAACACTTCCTGCTAGATCAGGTTGCTCAAAGCCCCATCCAGCCTGGCCTTGAACACTTCCAGGGATGAGGCATCCACCACTTCTCTGGGCAACCTGTTCCAGTGTCTCACTACCCTCACAGTAAAGAATTTCTTCCTCACATCTAATGTAAATCTAGCCTCTTTTAGTTTAAAACCATTACCCCTTGTCCTATCACTACATTCCCTGGTAAAGAGTCCCTCCCCATCTCTACTGTAGGCCCCCTTCAGGTACTGGAAGGCCACTCTAAGGTTTCCCTAGAGCCTTCTCTTCTCCAGACTGAACAACCCAACTCTGTCAGCCCTTCTTCATAGGAGAAGTGCTCCAGCCCTCTAATCATATTTGTGGCCCTCCACTGGACCCATTCCAACAGGTCGATGTCCTTCCTGTGTTGAGGACTCCAGAGCTGGACCCAGTACTCCAGGTGTGGTCTCATGAGAGCAGAGTAGAGAGGTAGAATAACCTCCCTCAACCTGCTGGCCACGCTTCTTTTGATGGAGCCCAGGATGTGGCTGGCCTTCTGGACTGCCAGTGTGCACTGCTAGTTAATGTTGAGCTTCTCATCCACCAACACTCTGAAGTCCTTCTCCTCAGGGCTGCTCTCCAAACATTCTCTGCCCAACCTGTATCTGTGCCTGGGATTGCCATGTCCCAAGTACAGTACCCTGCACTTGGCTTGGTTGAACTTCATGAGGTTTGCACGAGCTCACCTCTCGGACTTGTCCAAAATCCTTCTGGATGGCATCCCTTCCCTCCAGAGTGTCAACTGTGCCTCACAGCTTGGTGTTGTTGGCAAACTTGCTGAGGGTGCACTCTACCCCACTGTCCATGTCTCCAACATCTCTGGTCCCCGTACCAACCCATGAGGAGCAGCACTCATCACTGGCTGCCACTTGAACATTGAGCCATTGACCGCAACGCTTTGAGTGCAGACATCCAGCCAGTTCCTTATCCAGCAGATGGTCCATCCATTAAATCCATGACTTTCCAATTTTGAGACTAGGATGACATGTGGGACAGTGTCGAATGCTTTGCATAAGTCCAGGTAGATGATGGTTGTTGATCTGCCCCTGTCTACCAATGGCAATATCATAAAAGGCCACCAAATTTGTAAGGCACCATTTGCCCTTGGTGAAGCCATGTTGGCTGTCACAAATCACCTCCTTATTTTCCATGTGCCTTAGCAGAAATTCCAGGAGGATCTGTTCCATGATCTTGCCGAGAACAGAGGTGAGACTGACTGGCCTGTAGTTCCCGGGGTCTTCCTTTTTTCCCTTTTTGAAAATGGGTGTTCTTTTTCCCCTTTTCCAATCAGCAGGAACTTCACTGGATTGCCACGACTTCTCAAATATAATGGAAAGTGGCTTAGCGACTTTGTCCACCAGCTCCCTCAGGATCCATGGATGGATTTCATAGAGTCCCATGGATTTATGCACTTTCAGGTTCCTTAAATGGTATCAAACCTAATATTCTCCTACCGGTGGTGGTTCTTCACCCTCATAGCCCCTGTTTTTGCCTTCTGCGACTTGAGTAGTGTGGTTAGAACCCTTGCCAGTAAAGACCGAGGCAAAAAAGTCATTCAGTAAGAGCCTTTTCCATATCCAAGTCACCCATTTCCTTCCAGAGAGGGCCGGACTATCTTCCCTAGTCTTGCCTTTATGCCTGACACATCTATAGAAGGTTTTTTGGTTTTTTTGTTATCCTTGATGCCCACGGATAGATTTAATTCTGCCTGGGCTTTAGCTTGCCTAATCTGGTTCCTGGCCACTTGGACAGTTTCTCTATATTCCACACAGTTTACCTGTCCTTGCTTCCACTCTCTGTAGGCCTTCTTTTTGTCTTTGAGCTTAGCTAGGATCTCCTTGTTTATCCATGCAGGCTTCCTGGTTATTTTGCCTGACATTTTTTCGGATGCACCTCTCCTGAGCTTGGAGGATGTGATCCTGGAATACAAACCTTGGGCCCTTCTCCCCTCAGTTACTTTTTCGCATATTACCCTGCCAAGCTGGTCTTTCAAGAGGCCAAAGTCTCCTCAAGTCCAGGGTAGTGAGCTTGCTGCATACCCTCCTTGCTGCCCTAAGGATCTTGAATTCTACCATTTCATGGTCGCTGCAGCCAAGGCTACCCTTCAGTTTGACATTTGCTACCAGCCCTTTCTTGTTGGTAAGGATGAGATCCAGCATAGCTCCTTTTCTCATTGACTCAACTGCCATTTGAAGAAGAAAGTTGTCATTGACACATTCCAAGAAGTTCCTCGATTTCTTGTTCCCTGCTGTGTTGTCCAAGAGATATTGGGGTGGTTAAAGTCCCCCATGAGGACCAGGGTCTGTGAACACGATGCTGCTCCTATCTGCCTGTAGAAGGCCTCATCTATCTTGTCGCCCTGGTCAGGTGGTCTATAGCAGGCCCCTACTGAAACATCACCTATCCCTGTGCTCTCTTTAATCTTGACACATAAACTCTCTGTTGGGTCTTCATCCATCCCCAGGAGGAGCTCCATGTACTCCAGCTGGTCATTGACAGAGAGGATAACACCGCCTCCTCTTCTCCCCTGCTTGTTCTTCCTGTATAGTGTGTATCCCTCCATTCCAATACTCCAATCATAAGAGCCATCATTTTAAGTCTCCTTCAGTGCCATTTTAAATTTGCATACATCTTTCTCAAATGAAGATAAGTGGAAAGCTATAAAATAAATATTTTCTACTACCTTTCACAACAACACCAGTAATATTCATTTCCTAATGAATTACTTTTCCAGAGACATCATAAGTTGTATGATGGCTCAGTCACTCTGAGAGAATTTTCACTTATTTGGCATTTGTTCTTGTCTGAAGAGCTCCCACAAAATTCTCCCTGTGAACCCATGCATTTATTCTCTTATGCATAAAAAGATATAATTGTCTTCATATAATGTATGACAGATAAGAGAGAAATTTAATAAAAAAATGTTTTCCACTTATGTATTGCAGGTGCTACCATGAGGACAAACTTTGATTTTTTTCCAAGGTCATTGAAGAAAGTAGTAAATAAGACTAACCCTAAAAACAAAACATTGTCTCCTCAAAACCAAAGAACTTTCCTCTCAGAACAAAGTACTTTCATCTTTTATTAGTTGTCTGATTTTCGTAGTTTAACTACGAAAACATCAGCTGCTACAAATCACTTACTGTACCAGAAGGCCAGATAGAGCCAGTCTTGTACATTCCATGAGAAAATCTTCTGTCTTACTAAGACATGTTTGTCTTTTACTTTTAGTAAAATCATAGTTATTTCAGCCTATATTCTGTTTTCTTTATATCTTTGAATAAAATATCAGTGTGTGGGTGAGGTTCTCCCTTTATCCTCAGTAGAGATCAGAGATGGGAAGTATTTTCCTAAATACAAACATTTAGTGCTATTTGAGATGCCCTAATATTTCCCAAGTTCTCAAGACTTCTGAAATAGAAGACAAAAACTATGCAGAATATATCTCAAACAGCATCAGGCAATTATGATAATGTAGCTGCATTTCATCTTTGTCATGGTAGTCACTGAGATATAGAGGGTGATTCAGCTGCCTAAATATTAGTCTACCTTATGATACCCAAATCAACACTGAATCTGAAGTTGAATATCATCCTCAAAAATTAAGCCACTGAATTTATTACGTTCTCTGATAATTTTTTTCTTAAACTAATATTCTTAAACTATATTTTAGTCATATCAATTAATTCTTTTAAATTATTCAGAAGTAATCCTCAATATAAAAAACCATAATCAGGCATCACCATTCCTAGTTCCATTCTCCAGATATTTTGAGGTAAGATAGTTGCTTCCTTTTTTTTCCTTATTTGTTTTTCTTTTCACCATACTTTAAAATAAGCAAAAGAAATTGTATTTTAGTGTTTTTTTCTGGTAGGGTGTGAAGACTTTATGGAGGATATGGCTGTGAAAAATAATCTTGGTTGGAGAAATCTCCAGATGGCTCTTTTCAGATTAAAGTAGATGACAAAAACAAGCCTTTTTTTGCCTTTTGCAAAAAAAAACATTTGCAATTCCAAAAAAGGTCACCTTTAAGGAACAATGGAAACTAGATTGAAGCTCTCAACTACTATATATATAATATTAATTACTTCCTTATCCAGAAGTGACAAATATGAATCTTACACTGATGTTTAAAATCTGCCAAATAAGGCTTCAGAGACAGAACAATAAAGAACCATTTCAGTTTGGTCAGTAGGAGAAAGAACAAAAGAAGGGTTAAAGGACATGTCATAAAACTGAAGTTTGGTAGGTAGATCTTGGCTAGTATTTGTGTTTGCTTGTTTGTTTTCCGAGACAATAAACCAAAGAGAACTGGAAAAGTGGATTGTTATACAGTTAGGTCATCCTACAGATGAAAATCTGACAGTGGCTGCAAATTAAATAAATATTACCTTAATTCACAGAAAAGGTGGAACAATGAGATGAAAACATACAGAAATAGATTTAAATGCACAACAGATTATCTTCTGACTGTGAAATAACCACAAAAGAAAGCATAAACAAATAAAGAAAGGGGGGGTGTTATTATTGTTTAGGGAAACCTACAAGATCAGGACAATTATTTGATGTTACCTCCTTCAATCAATTCTACTTCAAAACTTTCCTTGAACTTGTACTTTTTACTTTTATTTATCTTCATAGGACTAGAAGATAATCTGTCTGGAAGGACAAGTGCTCTGGACCCAAATGCCTTGGGGACCCCCTGCTGAGGTAGCTCCAGCTTGTCCACGTCTTTCCTCTCTTAGGGGCCCACAATTGGATGCAGCATACATGTGTTCTGATGAGCTGTCTCTAGAAGGAGTTAATACCTTCCTTTGACCTATGAGTTCATAAGGCCCAGGAGCTGTTGAACACCTTTACTCCCAGGGCATTCCATGGGCATACATTCAACTCACTGCCTAGTACCACCGCAGGGCTTTTCCTGCAGAGGTACTCTTTGGCATGTCCATCCTCAGCCTATGCTGTTACAGGAGCTCTTCCCTCACTAAAACAGGACTCAACATTTTTCTGTGCTGAATTTCATGAGGTCAGGAAGGCCTGCTCCTCCCTTCTCTGTATGGCAGCCATGTCCTCCAGCATATTGACTGTTTGCAGATGACGGTTGTCATCTGCAAATTAAGCAAACATGCACATCATTACCTCCTCCAGATAAATTTGGGGAGTCATTTATTTGAACCAAAATCAATTTTATATACATGGTTCTTCGTTTTAAACAAATCTGCATTGCTTGCTGCTTAAGTGAGCCCATTGCATCAACATCAACTACATTTAGAAGTTGAAGGAAGCTATGCCCTGTGAAAACAGAATCATCAGATTACTCTTGCATCACTTATCATTCATGATACTGAGTATCATTTCATAATTAAATTTCATAATTATTTTTCATAATTAAAAATATATCTGGGTTTGTGAGGTACACACACCCCTGACTGTTCTGGAGTTGTCATTTTGCCTTAAATATCTTCTCCATTATGATTAATTTTCTAGTCACTGGCACTCTTGGTGGTCTTTCTGACAAGTATTAAACAAATCACAGTATATTTCTCTTGTGATCTTTGGTAGAATACTCTCAGCATTTTATATATTATTTTATATCTCAGTATTTTATATATTTTATATATATATATATATATATCAATTTCATTATTTTAGGAATAGACTTATTTTACTTTTTCACTTCGGTAAGTATGTGATGAGATCTTGCAAAAGAAAATCAGTCAGTCAAACCTTCCCCAGGGCTAAAAATTAAAAGACATGACAGTGTATTTAATACACCAAAAGTTCTCTTCTAAAACTGTGAACTTGTTAGGTGTCACAGATGGAGTTTTCACTGTATTGGTTGAATGTTTACAAGTAGGAAGTTGAAGTCAATCACCAGAAAAAGAGTAAATAAGTTTTATTCTTAATAGCATGGAGGCATGCAAAAGGCAGTAATCACTGGTATAAATCAAACAACCCAATCTTTACACAATGCAGAGAGACATAGATATAACAAATATCTCAGTCAAAGACAGACAATTAACTGGGGTAGTAGTAAATATTTTTTTTCCAACTGGAATTACTTTCATGCATTTTCTCCATTCATAAGGATGATTTTGAAAATTTAAAAGCAAAAACACTGAATAAATTTCTGAAGAGCTTGCACATTAATAATGTATTCCCATTAGATTCAATTTTAGGAGTAAGAGTACCAACAGCTAATTTAACCTTGTTACTACAGTAGCCATGCCTATTGTCTTCAGTTCAATATTCATCTGAACTATTTTTTCTCTTGAGTAATATTTACAAAATTAACCATGCTTTTTATTTTTTTCTAAAAACAATGTGTTTCTAAAAATGTACATGTGGTCACACAGTTTCCCCCCTATTAATAATGTTGAAGCTAGCAAGACACTTTCAGCCCTCATGGCATAAGCAACTATAATTAGGCATTTTGCCTTTTTTACCATTTTCAGTTCATCTCTAAGTGTAAAATCATGCTTTAAAATTTGTTTGTGTAACTACATATGTTTGTCAAATTTATGGATCTCTATTGCTGAAGCTGTACTTTTTTCTTTCTGGAACATATATATGAGGCTAATCTCCCCTGGTAAGATGCCACGCTTTACACAGTCAGTTCTTGCTACAAGACCTCTGCTTCATGCACTCCTTTCTCAAAAGTCTGTGATTATTAGCCAGGAACAAGGATTTGAACCATTTTTAGTTCTTTTCATTGCGGTTTTTCCCCTCAAATTTGGTAATGGTCTCATTATCAATATCTCCATCCTTCTGTGCTTCTGTATAAGGCAGTAAAACAATGCCAAACAAATGGGAAATAACAGAATCAAAACTATTACTTATCAGGTTAAAAGACATGATGAACTCATGTGACAGGAATATTAACAAATAAAGGCATGGTTTGCTCAAAATAGAGGGGTTTGGATGGAGGGAAAGGTGTGTGTCGTGGCACAATCTCCACCAGCCACTTTAGGCCACTTGGTACTTGGCACATTTTTCCCCTGGGCCATATAATAATACTCATGGACCAGATCGTAACATAATGGTCTAATATGAAAGAAAAGGTAGATAGTAACGAACCAGGACACTATAGGAAATCCTTAGTGTGCTTGGCTCCCATGACTCCTACCTTTTGAAAATAATAACTATAATCAATTACTCCTCACTATCTATGGATCATGGATGAATCAGGTTGGGGAGGAGGGCAATACCAGGACCCCAGGATTGAGCAAGTTCTGGACTTGTGTAAGTGGTAGGAAGTACTAGAATATCCCATCATCTGAGCTGGGCTGGAGTAGAAAACTTCCTGATGAAAGTCAGTTGTCTTGGATCCCGTAAGTAGCAATTCTAGTAAGACGCTTTGAGCTCTTCGGAATCACAGCAGGCTGTGGCCAGTATCTCCTCTGAGTTGGGACACAGCTCAGGCTGACACCTCGAGGATTAGAAGAAAAGGGCATGTCAACTGCTTTCAAGTCTTCACCCATTGAAGCATTCCAATGCACTGTATTTACTCTAAACTCAGAAAAGGGAAAATTGCTAGTTATAGACAAGCCTCTCTTTCATCCACATCTTCACCTACATGCTTGTTATACACATTTGCTTTTACGGGTGTGGATGTTCTTCCATTTGTCTGTGCATCTGTAGGAGTCAAAAGGGATACCCACTGTCTCGATTAGAGTCACCTGCTAATAAGAGATCTTTGATCCCGGCAGTTAGAGAAGTGTGCATATATGCACGTGCACCCACACTTAAATGCTTGTGCTTATACGTATATGTATTAGTTTGAGATATATGCTTTTGCTTGTATGTGTATGTGTTGATTTGGGATATCTTATAATAAGTTAGTGTAAATCTCGTCATCTTTGAATCTGTAATTAAGTCACTGTTCAATTATTTTGTTAAATCACTTTGTAAATCTTTAAATTTGGTTAATGGGTTAATGATTGATTAAATGCTGCAAGAATTCAACCTCTTGATCTACCTCAAATCATTAATAAATTTTGAACCGTGTCAAATATTTCCATCCATGACAATGCATTGACAAGCATGTAAAAGATACACGCACTACCTTTGAAGCCCAGAATGCAAATTGCAATATAGCTCTTGCAAATATTAGGTATTGCTGGAAGAGCTGTATTGAAAAATGTATAGCAGTACTGCTGGGTTCAATTTTAAACATTCTCAGCAAGAAAGATGTGTATCATTTCAAAGAGCACTTCACTGAGAATTACAAGGAGATGGTAAAATCAACTTCAATAAAAGAAAAAAATTGGGAGGATAAGTCAACAGAAGAAAAACTGGAAGGATACTTGATAAAAGTCTTCATAGGTCTACAATATATAACTATTATGAATACTTCATATATCAAGCAGATTCAAAGTGAAAATAAATTGTACTCCCAGTCCACTGTAGATAGGAGATGAAGTAATTGGCTAAAAATACATAAAGAAATGCAGTATTTTTGTAGGAGCTGTTAATCATTTAAAGAGTTTTCATGCAAAGGCTGTGAAATCTTTGTTGGTCCCTCTATTAGTATTCTAACCTCTGTGTTCACTTCTGAAGTCTTTCTGGTGATATTTATTCACCCATAAGGTTTATGGCCTTTCCTTATAGAAATTTTCTTTTTCTTTATCCTAAAGATAAAATAAATACCGGAGATAGGATAAAATATTTAAGAATCAAGGAAATGGGAAGTTTAACAGAATTTCATTATTGCTTTCCATAGTCACTTGGTTATAACAGGTTTTGACCCCAGTTTTCTCTTTTTTGGGTGCGATGGGAGATTTACAAGATTCACAACATCATAGAGTCATGGAATAGTTCAGGTTGGAATGGACTTTTAAAGGTCACCTAGTCCAACTCCCCTGCAACAAACATTGACATCTTCTACCAGATCAGGTTGCCCAGAACCCAATCCAACCTGACCTTGAATATTTCCAGGGATGGGGCATCCGACACCTCTTTGGGTGAAACCTGTTCCAGTGTTTCACTACACTAATTTCTTCCTTCTTTCTACCCTCTTTTGGTTTAAAACCATTACCCCTTGTCATATTGCAACAGGCCCTACTTAAAATTCTGTCCCCATCTTTCTTATAAGCCTCCTTGAAGTATTAAAAGGCTGTAATAAGGCCACCTTGGAGTCTGCTCTTCTTCAGGCTGACCAACCCCAACTGTTTCAGCATGTCCTCATAGGAGAGGTGCTCCAGCCCTCTGATTATTTTTGTGGCCCTCCTCTGGACCCACTTTAACAGGCTCATGTATTTCCTGTTCTGGGGTCTCCAGAGCTGGATTCAATACTCCAGGTGGAGTCTCACCAGAGCATATTCCCAGAATGAAGGATTATTAGATGGGTTTGCCCAATGTCAAGTACATGCTGACATTTCACATGAACTCATTCACACAATCCTGGCTTCGCTCTCCATTTCTTTTTCATGGCAGTCCTGCTCTTGGAAAACAGGAGTTTGTCTGTTTGCAAGGAGGTTTTCTTGGCTTGTATAAAGCACGTAGTTTAACTAGGACAGAAATGCTTGATGTTCACACCTACATGCCTGATGAGTTAGTTTCATCATCTCACTAGGTAACCAAATCAAGAAAGGCATTCTGTGTTTTCAGCTGTCGTCTTTGTCCTGCGAGGGCTCTGGCTCCCTCCACTGCAGTCAATGGAAAAGACGTTACTAAAGACAAATAGTATCAACTCCTACCAAATTTGTCAGGTATTTAGTGTCACATTCAAAAACCATCAAGAGCAAAATATTTTTTAAATATTTTGTAATATTTTTACCTAAGGTTTGTTTAAATTAACATGTGACTTTTGCTAATTCTCTGTGGGGCTGCCTTAAGAGATTCATGTTTTTCATTTATTACACATATCTTCTAGAATAAGGATATCTGCAGAATTTGAGACTTCATTTCAAAAGTAGTAAAAGACCTAATAAATCTTGGCGCTGATGTCCATTGTCTAAAGTGTATCCATTTACCATTGATTTCCCATAGTGAAGCTCTGGGACTACATGAATGAAAGTAGAGGTGCTTCAGGAAAAACATGATGTTGAAGAAAATACACGAGTTCCACTTGCTAACTTTGTTTTTATTTTTAATTTTAATTTTAATTTTAATTTTAATTTTAATTCAGCACACAAAAAAATAATCAACATTGTAGGGAAATTGTCTGCAGGATTAACAAATTCCCTGTAAATTTTGAATAGACTGATACAGATCTGGGCACATGTTAAACTGATTCTTTTATTATGAGATTATACAATAGTTTTCATTTTTGAGATTTTATTCATATCATAATGGCAGACTATACCTTAGTATATATTCTCTCTGGTGGAGAAAAAAACAAACCAAACCAAAAAACAAAACCAGAAACCAGAAAAGAATATACCATAAGACTTTTAAAATATTTATACTTTTTTAATAAGTATAAGAAAATGTTATGTTCAGCAAAGGAACCAAACCCTAAAATATTTCATTAAATACTTCTGACTTACAGTTTGCATATTGTCAATTGAAATAAATTCTATACTTTACTAGATCTTATTATTTTGTAGTTTTCACATGCTTTTTGCTAGAGGTTCGTTTCAAAGATAGTGTTATCATTCTGTGTATGTCTGATTAATTTTACCTTCAGTTGCATTATCCAACAACACAGAAAGTATTTTTCACATCATTACAGCCTGGATTTGGGATATTGCAATTTGGGTCAAAAAAACCAACCAACCAAACAAACAAAACAACAGCATACTTTTGCCTGTATTGATCTTTGTGAGTAATGTCATCTGTATGACAAATATATCCGCCTTTGCCTACCACTTCTAGATAGAGCAAGAAGAGATTACTCTTTAGTAAGGAGAGAAATGTTCTTTCCATCTAAAATACCAGGTATTAATGGGCTATTTACAGGGAAAAATCTATCATCAAAATAATCCCAGGACAGAAGATAAATAAAAACTTTAGTGGTATGGACAAGGAGGTTAAATTCGGGACATAGTCTGCTTCTTCTTATCTTTGGCTCATCAATCATTATTATACAAGGGAATGTACCAGATACACTTTATAATCTTTTCCTGTGGAAATTTACAACAGACATTGATTTTATCTTTCTTTTTTTTTTTTTCCTAGATAATTTTTTGTACATTGAATACATATTTTTAATGGGAATAAAAATCTTCTAAGTAATTGTATGCCTTTACTATTTAAATTTTAAAGAATCAAAGAAGAGAATAGCAACAAAGATAGCCCCACAAAACTGCATAGGTTAACCCACCCCAGACTTGTGCTCACCCACTGGTTCTGTTTGGTGGCTTTACATGTACAACCTTTATGTATGCTCCATAGTCCATAAAAGGCAATTTGGATAAATCAACAACAGAGATAATCTCATAAGGCCCATGGTGTCAATGAGTCAGTGAAACTCTCTCATGCATTTCCATTACATCTTTATACATCATGTGGCAAACAACTATCCCTCAGAGAAGTCAGCAATATTACAGCATAAGTCTTTGAAATACTTTAGTAACGATACTTTCTTGCAATAAAAAAAAAATAAAAATCATCATTTTAGTCTCTCACTCACCAATATCAAAATATACATAAAGGGAAACTGCAATTAAAATGTAGTATTTCCAAGACTGTATAGTACCTATAGGAGGAAAGAGTATGCTTTGAAAAGAGCTCACCACAAGACGCAGGAAACACCTTAAAACTTTAGCAAATGTGCAAATTCCCTTGATGTAGAAGATCAAGGCTACACAGGATGACACCAGAGCTAAGATGGAAGTGAATGCCCAGGGCACAAAGATGGAAATGCTGAGGAGATACGTAGCATTTTGAGAGGACTTCAATTGAAGCAATCTTAGTCCCTGAGAGCATCTTAAATCTTGAAACCTTATATTGCTAAGTAGTGCTAGCATCGGCATGAAAACATGAGATCGGAAAGGGGCAGCCTCTAACACTGAGCTCCTTTGTGGCACTCATTTATCTGTCACTTTTAAATATGTAAGACTTACCCACTATGCATATGAGAATGTAGTTTGTTATTAGATGGTATTATTGATATATTCAATAGACCTATTAATCTCTGTTTTGCATAAAGCAGTGGATATTGCTGTTCTTTCGGGGCTTCCAGTCTTTAGGTGTAGAGTATGTGCATATCATGGCAGCGTTGGAAGATGGTCTTGACAGGTTTGAAACAGAATGTCTGTGAAGGAAATCAACGAGGAAATTCATGAAGTTTCCTCTTCTACATTCTACATTTTGGAGATTTTAACACAGCTACAAAATAAGAAATAGTGTTTAGTAACAAAAACATGCTTTTGTTACTCAGTGGGTTAGGAGGTGATTAATTGTTTTTAACATAGTTTCTCTGCAGTGTTTCCTTACAAGAATTTTGTATTACACTTTTCCAGAATGATTAAGAGCTACTCCGTTTATTACATGGTTTTATTGAATTAAGTTACAGCACTAGAAATAAAAGGGATCTTGAAAAGATATTTGTGCTGTGTAAATACACAATAAAATTGAACTTATGTGTTCAGCATAATCAGGCTTTTCTATATTGTAACATAATAGTCCAACTGTTCATAGCTGACTATAATAATGTTTATATCTCACTCCTAAGAAAAAGACAAAAAAATATAAAAGTAATTGGCAAGCCCAATAAGCCAGTTGTCTGTGTTATTTAGTTATTCTTTCTGATTATGAAGAAAAGAACTAAAAAAAAAAATATCCTACTGTTTTGTTTTGCTTTGTCACGTGGTGTTCATTTTCTCCAAGATGTTGAGGACTGAATTTGAGTTTGGATTCCAAAGGACATGACAGCACTGACACCTTTTTAAAATATGCTTAAACTGAACCAAATTTGATTTCAGTGGCAACAAGGTCAGTACCAAGATAGGTTATACATCAAGTGTTTTTTTTAAACTACAGGTTTTATGGAGAGGTAGCTGGCTGACAAATGTTGACAATTTAAAAACTACACATGCTAATCACAGCAAAAAAAAGTTTTTTCCTAGAGCATGTGGATTTTTGTTTTACATTTGCTTCTGTTTAGAATCCATGCTTTCACAGGGATTTTTCAGTGGACTAAATGCCTTTAAGACTCTATATGTTTTGGAATGAACAATAATTTGGGGAAATTACTCCTTGTGAGAAAGTTACTCCTTGTGAGAAATTACAAGGGGGAATCCTAAACCATATTATATTTTAATATTTTAATATATATATTTAATATTTTATGTATACATTTAATATTTTAATGTATATATTTTCTTATTCAGACTATTTTGTATATAATGTAATATTTGTATTTACTATGACATTTTCATTTGTTTTTTCTTGCTAGGCAAATATATTAAGACTAACATTAACAAGACCTATTAAAATAGAATTCTACAACTTTAAATCAGATCTAAATCAGACATTTTATAACCAACCTGAACATCACAGTGGTGAAATAATTAATCCAGCTACACAAGTACCTGGACACAAGTACAAGTAACAGGTTGCCCAGGGAGGTCATGGATGCCCCATCACTGGAGGTGTTCAAGGCCAGGCTGGATGGGGCTTTGAGCAACCTAGTGTAGTGGGAGATGTCCCTGCCCATGGCAGGGGGGTTGGAACCCCATGATCTTTAAGGTCCTTTTCCAACCCAAATGATTCTATGATTCTACCTGGCAGAAACTAGAGATCAGTGCGTATCTGAATCAAAGAGTTTGGTTGGCTTTACTTTTTTATGGGGCTTGAAATTATGTACTTCTTTCTACTTCATCAAAAAAGAAATTCTTAGATAACAATTGTGTTCTATAGTCTGACTGATCAGATGAAGCTGACTATCCTTCCTGCTACAAGCCACTACTTCACACTAAAAATACTAGTTTAATAAATTATTTGCTTCCCATATGAATTTTTTTATGTGTTACAGATATTGGAGAGGCAGCATGAGGACAGACACCTAATATGACTTCAGCAAGACAGGCAGTGACACAATCTTCTTAATAAAATGAATCACAGAAGGACATTTGAGTTTCCATAAATGGGTAATATTCATCAATTCAATAGATAAGAAACCAGTTAATGAATTGCATACCTCTTGTATACTGCCAGTTAGATTTTGCCCTCCAAAAATAAAAATTGAGTTTACAAAACAAATATTTCTTTCTCTTCTTCATTGCTCTTTAAGACTGACAACATGCAGCACCCCAACTGTGTGGTTTTTCCTTTACTCCAACTAGCATGGGTCACAAACATGAAAGAGCACAAGTAGGAAAGGAAGTGTTGTGTGAAAGTATTTGAGGGGTATGACAAAATGAGAAGCTATTTAAGAGTTTTGTATGATTTGAGTGAGAAAGGAATTCAGGTATGTTTCCTGTGACTGAAAGGGTCAGTTTAGTTCTCTATGTTACTTTCATAAATTGAAGTAAGTACTGGGAAAAAGTACTGTGAGATGGCACAGTGCAAGGGATGGCAGTAGGACTGGTTAGCAATATACGGAGCAGGGTGAGACAGAGTTGGTGCCCTGAGGGAAATGAAAAGTTGTCAACAACTCAGAACAACAGGCCAGCTTAGTAAATGCTGAGCCTCCTTGCTCAATTAAACATAAAATTCGCCAGTAGTGAATGGAGATCTCTGTGGGAGGGACAAAATGGTTAGTCAGCCTCCACTTTGCATTCCCAGTTGAAGAGACTGTGCATTGTTATAGATGTAAGAATCAAATATTACCCCGCATTATATCTTCCTAGAGTTTGTTTTTTTTTTTCCTTCTGCTTTATTGCAAATATTCTTTGGTAACATTTCAATTAATACTTGTGAGGCATAAAAGTTTAGTTCATTTTGTACAAGCAAACTTTTTTTCATTTTCTCGGGTTCACGGGTAGAGGTCTCCAACTAATTTTTTGTATAGTGATGCCTTTCAGTAAAATTCTATTCTATGTCTCCTCCACTTGATTGCTGGCAGAAAGCTACACTGTCACCAATTATATTTGCATCTTTTAACACTTTCTTGAATCCTCTATCAGCATTCCAATTATTTTGGCTAGAGCTAGAGTGCAGGATTAGTGGCCTATAATTGCCTGGTTCATATACAGTAACAAAATTGGGGGATGGCTGAGAGCTGGAAGGCACCTCTGCAGATCATCTTGTCCCACCACCTGCTGAGAGAAGGATCAGCTACAGCAGGTTGCTCAAGGCCACGTCCAGTCAAGTTTTTAATATTTCTAAGACTCCATAACACATCTGGGTGACCTGTTCCACTGTTTAACCACCATCAAAATGAAGAAAAAAAAAAAAAAGTTTTCATGGGTTTTTGTTGTTTATTGCAAGTTCTGTGACACTGGATTCCCTAAAACAGAAAGAGTCCTCATTTATTTCCTGCTATCAAAAACCTCTTGGCAAATAAATTAAGAGAACAGTTTGTAAATTTTGTATGCATGTATGTACAAGGTAATGAAAAAAGGCAAGGTACTTTATTGGTTTTCACATAAGCTTTATCGACATTTAAGAATCTTTACCAGTATAGCAAAAGCATAGAGCTACCTGTTTCTCATGGAATCTGAGATTATAATGGGAAAAGACTGATTTCATTAATGTAGTTTAAATCATTTTTCTGAATGCTAATTAAAAAAAATATATTAAATTGAATCATAGAATCATGCAAGGGACCTTAAAGATCATCTAGTTCCAAGCCCCCTGCCATGGGCAGGGACACCTTCAACTAGACCAGGTTGCTCAAAGCCCCATCCAGCCTGGTCTTGAACACCTCCAGGAATTGTCCTCTGGGTTTATTTGTGAATGTAGTTACATTTACAGAAGAGGATTTTTTTTCACTGCATTAGGTTTTACTCAGGCTCAGTCTCTGGTTTTATCATACTTCATAACCACAGTAACGTGAGCGTGAACTTATCATCATCTATGTAGTGTAATATAAGTGGAGAAAGCTATGAAGTCCTGTGCAACTCGTCTGGATTCAGTCAGATACTCCCACCTGCAGTCTTAAGTAAATGCTAACACAATTATACCTCTGACTAAATTAAAGCTGACTAAAGTGGTACTAAGTAGATGTGACTATTGGCTGACTTCTAAAGTGTACCAGAGAAAATTAGGTATTCTTTTCCATTTTTCACCTTGACACAATGCATAAATAAATTCTGAAGAAGGAATACTAATCTCCTGCAGTTGTTCTTAAGCAGAGAGTTAGTTAGGACTCCTTTGATTCCTTTTCTACCTTCATGTGGTTCTTAAGAATACTAAAGAAAAATGTACTAAAATTGGCATGCTGGTGAAAATTCTACCACCTTAAATAAATTAGGCAGACTCTTTACCTGTGGGGACAAAATTGGTATAATCTAATATCCAATCCGTCTTCTTACAAATCACTCTTGATTTTCTATCTAACTGTACAGAATACAATTTTCCAAGGCGTGCAAGGAAGACTAAGGTTTAGAGCAAGATGGATTAGAGATGAACTATTCAAAAAGCAGTAATCACTGCTAATTTTGCAACATTTACAAAATAGCATTCAACCACTGTTTGAGGTGAATAATGCAACAGTGATTAACACTCATTATTAAGTCATACATATAACAATAATTTAAAACACTGTAGTTCATTTCAGTGGAGCTTAGTCAGATGATGATCTGATGATCCAGTCCCTCATATTTATCCTTAATATAGGTGAAATTATTTATATTTACGGTTTACTTGGTTTACTCCTTATACTTTAACTGGAGCTTGGTGCTTGGTGCTCATGATGAAGTCCTAAAAATAACCTATGGTTCAGGAGGGGAAGAAAGAAAAGAACAATGTGTTAATGGGAAAGTCAGAGAACAAAAATATAGTGTTGACACAAATTGTGGGAAAAGCTCTTGAACAGTCATACATATCACATCAAAAAAACCCAACCCAAACCAAACAAAAAAAAAACCCTTTTGTCAAACACATGTGGTTTGCAAAATTTAAGTTAAATGTTACAAATCATTTGGGATTGAGTTGACTCTTCTTTGGATATTTATTTTGGTTTTTCCTAATTGTTTTAAAGCTATTTCCAAAGGGATTTTACAATCTCAGTACACATGAAAAGTAATTAGGAATAATACAGCTCTGTCCAACTGCAGGCTGCTCCATCCTTCTGTCAGTAGGGAGTACGAGTAACCATAAAGCAGTATGATTAAGAATTAATTTGTTTTACGGTTCAATGGGAGCTGAAATGATTAAGCTCTTTTATCTTATTTCTATTCCTATGTATATTTTAAAAAGTACTTCTGTTAAGGAATACCAGCATCAAAACAAAACAAAAGGGAAACTCTTTTTCAAAGCACAGCAAATATTTACTTACCTACTGTATACATGATAAATACTATTTAAACCAAGAGAAATCGCAGGCTGCAGAAATCTTTCTGTTTGGCACAAAAGAGAGAGCCTGCAAAGGCAGCTTTCAAGACCTTATCTACAAAGGGAAAGAGATGATTGCCTTAACCTTTATTATCAGTATGAGACCTGCTTTAATGCTCATAAGGACTTCTGAAGTGGTGAAAGGCTGAGCTAGATGGGCTGTGTCTTGCTGGAAAACAGCTGGTTGTTCAACAGTGGAGCCTGTGCTGAGCCAGGAGTGAAACACTGTGTCTCACAGGTGTGAGACCTTCTTTCCTATGGCAGTTTCACATAGAATCATAGAATCATAGAATAGTTTGGATTGGAAGAGACCTTAAAGATCATCTAGTTCCAACCCCCTTGCCATGGGCAGGGACACCTCCCACTAGAGCAGGTTGC
>JAOQGH010000001.1:133705955-133725613 GCA_025769975.1 Gallinago jamesoni
TAGCAGAGATTCCAGGAGGATCTGCTCCATAATCTTGCCAGGCACAGAGGTGAGACTGACTGGCCTATAGTTCCTGGAATCTTCTTTTTTTCCTTTTTTGAATATCAGGGTTATGTTCCCCTTTTTCAGTCTTTTACCTTTTTTGGTATACCTATGTATTTGGGAATGTTTACAGAGCTTCTCCAATATATTTAGTCTCCAGCCTTAAAATACTGCACATGTAGAAACATTAACAGGGTTGGAGACCTATTTAATGCCTGAATAATTTTGGATTAACTCTCCATTCTCAAACAGTGATTCCAAGGCTATTCATAAGTACCAAATTTCAAAGCCTAGGAATGCAGAAACAAGAAGAAAATTGCTTGCTTTATAAAAGTGATCTTTCATAAATTTTTCTTCTCATTTATTCTTTACTGCTGTTTTCTCTGTCAAAGACTTCCATTCCTTTTAACCTATGAATTGAATGCTACTGCTATGTGATTAGCAAATATATACGCCCTGGGCACTATATTCTAAGAATACAGTGCATATCACTTTGGGAAAAAAGTATGACTCATTTATCTGAATGCCTGATCTGAAGAGAGAGTCAGCAGTACCATATGTTCAGAAATATTAGCTAAAATATTTTACTTAGTTCAAGGTTTTCCAGATGCCGAAAACATGGTTTGATTCTTAGAAGGCTTCATGAAATGCAGAGATAAAAACCAACCCACAAAACTATGAAAAGCAGGAGCTAGAAAAATATGATAGGAAATTAGAAATTGGAAGGAGAAAAGGGGAAAATAATTAACCCCTGTAAATATTTTTGTGTCTTCTAACATATCTGTTCTGACCTGATTGTCATTCAATGTGAATAGCACTTTTACAGCCCTTATCGGTGTATCTTATTACATGTAGAAAATTTAAAGGTACGAGAAAGCACTATTAATTCTTTCTGTACCTTTGAATATAAGCCCTTTTCTTTTCCTTCCTCTGATGTGAAGGAGTGGGCAGATGTGACACACACGGTTCTTGAAGTGTTTTATCTCCATGCACTTAAGACTTCTCATGAGCGAGTTCACCACGCTTAGCAAAACCAGAATGGCTTGAAGAAAGTGATCGCTGGAAGGGAGTTACTCACTTGGAAACCTTCAAAAGGTCCAGAAGGTTAGGTTTAACACCATTCATCCAGCTGTGTTAAGAGAGGGAGTGAATGTAAGTGGTGTATTTCTCTAGTCAATTTGGAAACTTCTGGGATAAGGAAACAAAACATCACAATGCAGCCTTACCTCAACTGTCATCTACGTCAATACTCACTAATCTGTCTGTTCCCACAAAAGTGCTTCACATGCATTTAATTTTTCCTAGATTCATATGTAGTCTTTCCAGTTTCCTGTTTATATTCTGTGTCATTTCAAGATATTTGTGTTTAATTATATCTATATTATGTGCAGACAATGGGAGGAGGTGTTTCCTTTCGTATATGCAGATGTGCCTTTTGACAACATTGTCTGGATGAAGACTGGGAACAAAAATCTCCAGCCTCATTGGCTGAGTCTCATTGACCCAAGGTACACTATGCTAGATATTGACAATCTATTTTAGATGAGGCATTGAGAGTTAAGAAATGCCTAAGTAGAGACACTATCTACTTTTTGGTAAATATGTAAAGAAGTAAAATTTGGCATATGGCCTAGATTTGGCAAAATACACAGCACCTCTGTTTATGTCACAGTCTGGCTCAAAATCCCAGTGGTATCTGAACTTCTTTTTTCTTGTAACAGAAATATTAGTTTATAGGGTTGTGGGATTTTTTTTTACTGAAAGCATCCTAAATCTGCAAACTAGCAGCATTCACATTTGTAACTCCTTCTTCATACATTTTTCCCTAAGGCATCTATATTCACTTCTCTCAGTACCCAAGAATAGACACTTATTATGCTTCTCTACAGATATGTGCATCATCAATTCTCTTGGCTCCCTTTTTAACAAGTTTGAGATTTCAAAAAGATACAGAATCTATTTTTGGATTATGTAAAGGGAGAATGGGAATTTAAAAAGAAATGAAGAAAGATATAGGAGTATGAATTATTTATCACAGTCAATAAGAACCTTTTTTTCTTTACTACTATTTGTCTTAAAATATATATTCAATGTTTCTGAATACTAACTTACAGGACATCAATCTCTTCTTAATGTATGGGAACATTTGCACTTGATTATGGCTTAGCCAAATTGCATTCACGTATTTTCTAAAGGACTCGACTTTATCATAATGAGACAGAGTATGCATGTTTTAATGCATTGCATATTCCTCCTAGGCTCTCACCAATAGCTATCAATAACTAATCAAAAATCTTTTAAACTAACCAAAAATTTATTATTAACTTCTATATCTTGACTGAATTTCTGTTCATGTATTGAAGTCTTAATACATCTGATAATATGTGTTCACTAAATCATAAACTTGTACAGATTCTCATTTCTCCTAATATCTCCTCATATTTATGAAGAAATTAGGTATTGGTTTTAGTAGAAGGAAGAAAGTTACTATCTTACTTGTTTTTTTAAACCAGGGAAGCTATGCAGAAGCCCCATACTACTAATAGTATCTTTCAAAACATCTGGATTATCATAGTTCCCAAGATCATTGACAGGAAAATAACAATATTTAAAACATGTATAAAACCAAGTGATTATAGGCTTAGCTTTAGTTATTCTTTTCAGCAAGAAGAAACTCTCCTTCCCAATATTTCTAATAAATATAGATATTGATATAGACATAGACATGGATGCCTATGCATGTGCAATGAGAATGGGAGAGAAACTATTAAATAAATATGGAGTTCAAAAGTCATAGGAAATTCTAAGTAATATGAATCTTATATTTCAAATAGGAAAATACAATGTCCACATAGTGTTTTGTAGAAGAACAATTGCTATTTACCCACTATACCTGTCACACCAAGTAAATTTTATCCTATCTATCTTTTTTCAAAGATTCCCGGTTCCCATAGTAGACATCATCTCAGAAATAAAACCAATCATGGATGAACTATTTTCTCCTGTACTACATACTTGTGTAGGTGTCCATCAGGTCTGGCTTGCTATGAGATACACTGTCTACGTATACACTGTTTTAACATTTTCATTTCTTTATTTTAATATAAATTCTTGTCTTCTCAGCTGTTGTTTTCCTTTCTACTTTTTTTTTCCTTTACATTGTAGTTCTCATCTTTAGTTCTCATCTGCAACAGAAATAGCTAGTTCTCTATGACTGTGAAGAAAGACCACCTCCTCATGTTTTCATCTAGAACCACACGTAGGAATTTGAATTATCTTTAGCTAAGTTGCTAATTATATCAATGTTTAGACACCACCAAGCGATCGTTCTTTTTTGCAGAGTTCAGTAAAAGAAAAACATGATCTGCCAAAGCAAACAATGTAAAATTGGTGGGACTATTACTCACGGATATATAAATGTTCTTTTGCGATTTGGATCTTTACAAGTGATAAACCGTCTCTGCATCCCTAATCTCATCTGCCACAAGGACAGAGCCTTAATCTAGGTGCTGAGAGGTAGAAAGTGGCTTGTGTTTCACAGCTGCTTCAAACTAGCTGCATCCACACTGCACATTGTTACATTGCAGTGTAACCCCTATGACTTTATGACAAAATTACTGCTTTGCATGCAGTTTTCTGAAGTAATGTGCAGTTTAGCTGAAAAACACTAGTGTCACATTGCATATGGCACAGAGAGTATACTTTGCATGCTCTGGGATGGAGGATGAGGGTGTCTGTGGATATTTGAAGGTACAGGCCTACTGACATTGATAGATCATTAGATGAGGAAGCAATATTTCCTGCAGCCTCTTCATGGTCATTTGTCACTGGATATAGCCTACCTGGGGGCATCACCCAGGCGTGTGATACCTGGTTGCTTCTGTGCATCTCAGGCTGCCCAGATTAGTCTGGAATGATTTGGATAACAAAAGTAACATTTTCTTTTTTATAACATTTTTGACAGGGGCCAGAAGATGATGAAAACCACAATAATGCTGATTCACTTGAGGCTTTGTGGCTAATGAATACATGTGACTGGTTCTGACTAATTAATAAAGAAAAAAATGAAGAGATAAAACAATAGCTCCTCCTGTAAGCAAACCAAATGTATTGTTGAGCACTTTGTAGAAGCTACAGCCGAAGGAGAGTCCATTGCATGTAATCTCCAAGCTGCCAGGTACAGACCTGAAATGTCAACAGATTGCAGTGAATGTCCTGTTCACCTGGGTCCGCCTTGTTCCAGTTTGAACTGGTTGGGCTGGGCTCTGATTTGGGTATGCATTTGCAGTTTTTAGAAAAGGAATCATTATCCACCCAATATACCTGTTATGCCAAGTAAATTTCAGATCATATGTTGCTGCATAGGGTGGTTGTAGCAATTCCCTGTGGCACCAGATAATGAACCATCCCCAGGGCTGCACTGAGTTGCATTTCCAGGAGAACCTGGGAACGGGGACATTTGTAAAGCATTGACAACAGCAAGGATCCAAGGGTCCCAACAAATCTAACAATGTAGGTCTAATCTTATGACAATATTTGCAGGAAAATGGTATGTGTATTACAATAAGTAAACTAGAACCTTATAATCACTTAGGTTCGAAATGACCCTTAAGTTCATCAAGTCCGACCATAAACCTAACACTGCCAAGACCACCACTAAACCATGTTCGTAAGTGCCATGTCTAGACGTCTTTTAAACACTTCCAGGGATGTTGACTCAAACACTCACCCAGGAAACCTGTTCCAGTGCTTGATAAACCTTTTGGTGAAGAAATTTTTGCTATTATCCGATCTAACCCTCTCCTGCTCCCTCTAACTCCTCCCAGGCCCTCTGAGTGGAAGTCAGTAGATTTATGACTTTTTGGGCTGTATGAAACTAGCAAACCATGCAACCCTATTAGTTGTTTAATGACTTCTGGTTTTTTTTTCCGTTTTCCTGGTGCCTGTGTCTGCCAACATATTAATATCTATTGCTATAGTGTATTGTCAAGAAAAGCTGTTTTCAATAATTTCAGTTTTACTATTTACACTATTTACTGTTTTTTGTTTTTTTTTCTGGAAAATGTTTTTGCTCCCAGATACCCATTCATATATAAGGATTGGTTCCATCTTTTACTCATCAACTCATCTGTCTCTCTTTTGTTAATGCCTTAGCCCAAGATTATATTTCAAAAAGATTCACTTCTGTATGGCTCTGTACTCAAGCATTCATGAGGCAGAAACCTGTTCTTGTTTATGTGAGAACTTCAGCTGATACACACTGCATTTAGAGCCTTTGCTGATGCTGGCTTGATTAACATGCAAATAGCTCTTGATGTCTCTGCTCAAATTAACATTCCTATCACCTTTATCCCTCAAGATAACTGTTTCTCCTGGCAAAACATCAAAACTGGATGTCAGTATTTCCCAAAATTTTAAATTTAAAAAGACAGAGCCCATATTTACCAATAATTTCTAAAGCGAATCCCCAGCAGATGAAGCTCCATCTGGCATAGTTATTAACTACATTTTGTCTGCTCTATAATCACATTGAAATTCCATGTCTCCACTGAAAGAATTGCATTTCTCCATTGATACACCTTCACCATACAGGAATGGATGATGCCAGTAATATTCCCACTTGTCTGTTCTTTTCCGTCTGCCCCTTTCTTTCCCTCTGGCAACAATCATTTGTGAGGAAAACAAATATTACTGTAACCAAATTTCCTTGAAGATAGACATCTGAAAAGTCTTTTCACTTTCCCCCCTTTTTGTCTTTCTCTCTTAAAAAAGAATGAATCTAAAACCAAAATACCTGTCAGAGTCTCTACAGCTCAGCCTTTTTGTGGTGAGAGCAGCTCATTTCTCCCTCTCACCTACCTGCAGCACAGCTGCCACTGCTCTTCCTGGACAACAGTGACCACAGTTTTCAAGCATATTTTACTTCTATTGTGTACCAATCTCCCCTTTGATGTTGCCACTCCTCCTGCTGACTACATCCTCGTTTCTCTCTCAAAGCTGCGGAATCTCTCTGACAGATATAAAGGCAGTAAGCTCTTAGAATTCTAACTTGATGAATGATGCCTTTAACAATTGACCATTGCAGCCACTATAGTTGTTTTTATCACAAGAAATAGAATGCATCAATCTGTATTTCTTAACACTATAGGAGAGAAACCTGAATAACTGTAGTCATTTTTTTTATAGCTTATTTCAGTGTATTGGCAAGATTTGCAGTATATTTTTATATTCTATGTCTCTTGCTAGCCCCTTTTTAACAAATTACATGACATACCTAATTTCTCTGATTTTTCTATGTTTCTGTATGTACTTTCTCTGGAAAAAAATATTTAAAGCCCTTTAAACTTAACACTTTTGATCCATAACTGTACGGGGGTCATATTTCATTTGGAAACAATCAACTCTTCCTCAAGGCTTTCAGCAAATTTTCAGCAGATCAGTAAGAGTGGTTGTGGTCATGAACTATGTATAAAGGATATGCCTGCACCACCATGTCTGAAGCATGGTGTCAGTGTATTCAAACCAATGTTAAACACCCAAGTCTAGTTTCGGTGATTTGAAAGGGACTATAGATTTGTTATTTGAGTACTTTAGCCAGCTTTTAGTGCAAAGCTATCACAGATATGCCTAAATTACCCTTCCATCATAACCAATCCACAACAGTAATCATAGCAGTGGTATAAACATGAACAGAAAGCGATGAAGCATTGCTAGTTGATTATCCAAAAGTGCATGCATTTCTATAGCAAGATAAGGTAACATTCCCTACAAAGAGGGGGTTTTTGGGTTTGAAGATTACTCTCACAGCATTTGCTTCCATTTAAATTGTAAGTACCTCAAGGAAAGAGCAAATCTTTTCATATATATGTATGTTCTCAGTCAGGCTCCTATTGCTTCCAAGAGGCTTGATTGTCTTTATTTCAAGCTTTATTGTCTTTATTTCAAAAGTATCATGTGATTCAGGACATATAGATGCCTACTTTTACTGACCTGCTGCCTGTGTTAACTCTGGTTTATAAGTTAGGGTGTGAATAGCAACCATGATATACCTGTATAAGGTCCTGAGATTGTGCAGTGTTTTGTTTGGAGACTTGTGGTGTGTTTGAAGTCTCAACCGCTCTGTCTTTACTGTGATGATTGCTTCTCTAGTGTGACTGTTGCCCAAACAAAAACTAGCTTGATAAGAACAACACAGGCTGCATTCAGTCTGGTGTGGTCCAAGCAGTGATGGAATCTCACAACATGTTATAAAATGAAGCTTTATTGAAGCAGCAAGGAAGATGAGCAACAACTTGCCCATATGGTGACTCCCTGGTAATATGAGAGGCGCTTAGTTCCTTTCTGTTTTTTTCATTGACACATGGTTTCACTAAAATATACTTTAGGTTTGCAGTGAATGTTCTAATAAATATTAGTTCTTACCGACACAAATCACGGTACCGCTTAAATCAGTTAAAATTATGCTAAATATGTTGTAAGTCCAAGAAGTTTGAAACTTCCTACTAAATAATAAAGAGGAACACGTGGTGGAATTTCTTTCTTTGTCTACAGAACAATATCTTGAACTTTGGTCTATAGGGTGAATTGAATTCAACATTTGTCCAAAGCTTCTATCAAAACATATAATCTTTAATATGCATTGATTCCCAACAGAATCCCAGCGTAAAACAGAAAAATAAGAATTTACAATCGCACACATGCATGCATATATGCTGTACCTTGCATATTTCCCACCTCACTAATTCCTGCTAAATTTAGTTTGTAATAACTTTGGATGTAAGTGACTATATTTCAGTACTGCACTCCTCAGAGTGTAGGTTTATCCCATGGAAGAAACGAAAAGAAATTTCAAGTTTCCAATTCCAATTTCATCTTATTCAAAACAATTCAAAGATGCATCTCATATAAGCTAGCTACTTCTAGCAGTGCAAACTAACATCTGCGCTAATTCCTATGTTCAAAGGGTTCTTTTTTTTTTTCTTAAGAGCAAGGTGAATGCCAAAATATTCACTTTGTGGGTAAACAAACACTCTTAGTTCCTGAGTATTGGAATGATTCTGAGCATCTCTGAGAAAAGCCCTTCTCCCTAATCACCTCTTGTACTGAACTGAAGCTTTAAATCACACATCCAAAATGAAAATGTGAAATGAAGATTGAAATTAAAAATCAAAACAGAAATATTTTTCCCCTTCTGATGTTCTTTTCCCTTACTTGTGTTTTGTTTGTTTGTTGGGTGATTTTTTCTTGAAAAAATAGCGTTTCTTGCCTGAGAGAAGCTGATAAATTGTAGAAGCTTTTCCATCTGGAGAGGTTTTACTGTTCCAAATCTCCAGACTCACATTTGTCTTAATTCTCCAGTATATTAAAGGCATAAAGCCATTTTAACAGGCACTGTAGGATTATTTCAGTCAAGGGGAATTCTCTGATGATGGAGAGCTGCCATAGTAATGTATTTGCCTCCCTATATCCCTTTGGCATAGAAGATGTACGTGTGTGAAAGGTTGTAATTCTGACTGCCCTGTTTTTCACTAGTTTGTGGCTGCTAAAATGGATTGTTAGAGTCATTGGCTGAGGCCAAAAGCCGTAAATGCACAAGAGCTGTTCAGATTTAGTACAAGCACTAATATTTGTGTAACCCTAAAAGTCATTCAAAAACATGGTACCACTTTCTTCGCTGCTGACCCCCCTACCCCCCCCAAAAAAAAAAATTGGAAATCTTCTTCAGACATACTCTGCTATGAAGTACGGTGCAGAAAGCAAGATGGAATTGGGATGAAAAATATGTCCTTACTACAGCCAGAGTCTTTTCAAAGCAAGGACAAAAAGAAGCAGAAAGGCAAGTGAAAGGTTTTGAGTTCCTAAGCTCTGGCTAGTACTATGACCTAAAGTAATGATTCCCTCCTCCATAATTCCACTGCTGAAAGTATTTCTGTCATATTTTTGACAAAACTGAAATTAAATCATAACAGACATGGCAGACATTTTTTTTCTGTCATTTGAAAATCCATATCTATTTCTTTCTGAAGAAAGGAAAGGTGTGGAATATGAAAATTAATTGGGAGAAAATAATCTGTAAAATAATTATTTTGATAGACAATAATTATCCATCATATATTTAACATAACCAGCTTTTTAAAGACATCTTTTTTAACAAAAATCTGTTTGAGAGCAATTTACTGAGCATTAAAACCCAAAACGAGCCTTCATTGCATTGTCACTACCTGGTATGTATTATTACTTCTTGAAAGATTTCTAGAATTTTCATCTTTCATTTGTTTAAACTTGAAATATTTATTTCAAGAAAAAAAAAAAGTTACTGGGAAAATGCAATTTTTTAGCTATGTCAGACAGGACTAATGATACAGCCATGGAAACATAGATTTTACCGTGTTGTAGCAACTTGAGTGTTTTCCAAGTTATTCCACCAGTTTTGCAGCTTGTCTCTTGTAGTAATGTCTGTGTTGTAGTGCTAAAGCACAGCACATAAGCCTCCTGGCTTGCTTACAACTGTTTGAAGTAGCTTTATGTACATGTAGACATAGAGGGTGAAAGAAGGAGCAATAAAATCCCCAATCTTGCAATTACGAATGTGATAGCAAATTCACGGGCCTTGGCTGAGCCCATTATCTCTAAAATGCTAGAAAGCAACAGAAATGCCAGCAGAGCACTACACAGAAGTGGAACCTGTCCATGCAGAACCAATTGCAGAATAAAGGCTATATACATTTTCAAGAAAGCATGCCTAACAGTCAGCTCAGTGAGTTGCTCAGTCAAAAGAGGTAGCTGTTTGTCAATTTTCTTTTCTATTAATTTTTTTTTCCAGCAAGGGAAGCTATTGATCTGGAAGACATGGATAGTGGCAGACTACTAGAAAAAGAGAAGGTTGTTTGGTTTTGCTTTTTCTTTTTTTCTGAGGGATAATGACACAGTAAAACATGGGATTTGCAGTTATTAGACTTGATGACACCACAAACTGTTTAGAAAAAAACCATAATTTAGGACCCACCAGATTTCATTCAGTGGGATTTGTTTTATTAGAAATGGTACTTGTCAGCAGACAATATATAGTTCTACTGCAAAAAACTAATCTCAATATTTTGGATGAGATTTGGATATATTATATTACAATTTATTCACAAATCCTAGAAATGTACATAGCCTTTTCTGTAGTCCAAAGAGCAAATAAATAAATAAATACATTTAATATACATAATAGTCATATAATAGGTACAAGTACTCCTTTCAGGTAATTGCTGATAATAGAACATCTTTGTATCTGTTTTCAGTGTCTCTGCTCAAGTTCAAATCCAGTCTAGGTCAGTGGCACTTCTTACCTTCTAAGTAGTTGCAAGTCGTTTCCACGTCATTTGGGAGCTCTGAAGGAATTCTCATCTCAAAAGACCAAGGCAGGAATAAGCTATGAAGATTGAACTGAATATTCCCTGAAAGAAACAATTCTTCTGTATTTGACTTGAATGTGAATTACATTCCTACACATCATTTTTATGGAATTGATTATATTTCAGAGCCTAACTTCTTTTTGGGTTTAGTTGGGAAACTATGCTCCACTGAAGTACTTCGTCATAGCCTCTGCATAAGACTTCTTCCAGAGCCTCATATGCACATGCAGGTGAATTATTAGGACTAGACCATGGATTTTCCACCTGCTGACAGACATCTGATTTAGTTCTTTATTGTAAACAGAGCTAGCAGAAGTTCCCAGTCTCAAAACAGTATTGACTGGTGTCAAGTTGCAGAGCGTGAGCTGCTCAGACCAGAACTGGATATCAATGCAGTGATAGCACCCATGACATCACCAAAGGCAGAAAAGGGGTAAGTGAGCAGGAAGAGAATGATGTTGTTTTTCCATTGGATATGGGATTCTTGGGTGAACAGTTTTTAAATGTCATGTTGTTAAAATCATTTTGCTGGAATGTATCTGACTAAACAACTTGTTTCATTGAAAAGGCTGTGGTGATTTAGCAGATTTGATAAACTTTTCAATAGGTCATTGAGGTCAAGGAATATTCTGGTTAAATATAGAGAAAGAATAAATAAATAAAAATTTAAAAAATGAACCAAACAACAACCCCCCAAAAAACCCTAAAACTTAGAAAACCTGAAAATAGTGAGGTTTTTCCCAAATTAAAAAAAAAAAATCATTCATTACAAATTTCTTTTGCTTAAAAGCATCATTTAAAAGCAGTATAAGAAAAATAGTAGCTGTTTCAGAACATGTTCTTGTCATTTTATTTTACTTAATTTTTCAGACTGTCTAGCACCAAGCTAATGAATTGAAAAATGCATAGTGCTATGCAGTGCTATAATGCTTGCTAGCCTGTCTAGGCAGAAACTCTGCCTATGCCCAGGACCATGCTTCTAATGTGCTCCATGAACATATAGGTGGACAAGTCTTGAGGCTGCTGTTCAAGCACTGTTTGCAAAGCAGTCTAGGTAGACTGACTGAATCCTGTGTAAATCAGCAGTGATCACAGTGGGATTTGTTGACAGTCACTCAGGGAGTAAGCAAGCTATGAATTAGGCTCAGGAAGAAAAGTCTAAGAAAGAATGGAGCACGCTTCCTTAAAATGTCCAAGTTTTATTTTTTAAGGTACAACTCTTCAGGGAAGTGTAATGATAGTGAAAAATAACGTGGATTCTTTAAAGTTCTCTTGAAAAAATAAATCTTCTACTTCTCTTGTAGGCAGTTCTTCCTGGAATACTACTGAAATTTTCAGCTCCAAAAGACACTGTTTGTAAATATCATGTTTGTTTTTTTAACTGCAGTGGCTAGTATTTTAAAAAAAAAAAAAATTAGACTGCATTTCCTGAAAGCTGTTCTTGTATGTCACTATATCCACCTCTCTTCTTTTCTGGACTATGACAAGGACAGTGAGACACAGAGCTTGCCTTTCTGTTGATTATGTATTCACCCTCCACAAATACAAATTGCTTTCTTGCTTTTTTTAATGAGAATTCCATTGGGTTGACTCACTACTACAAGATTATTTTCTTAGAAAAACCTTGTTAGATTTTACCCTCTCAGCAATGCTGTAGTGGATACTACATCAAATCGACACTGCTTAGAGGGGATTAAATATTTTGAAAGTTAAGAGAAATCTGTACAGGCCAGCACAATGATTAACAGCCTTCTCAATCTGATCTGTCTCCTGCAGTGTTTCTTCTGGAGGTAATACTTTGATGCCAAGGGTAGCCCTTTTCTGACAAGAGAAGTTTAATTTCGTTATTATGAATGTCTGCCCTTCTCATGTTCCCATCCTCTAAAAATGCCAAGCATCAAAAACAGAGGGCGACAGATTTTAGACATACTCCTCCCCAACAGGAAGGATATGGAAAAAAATAAGTGGAAATGCAATAGAGAGTACTTATTCTATCAAAATACTGAAGTGTTTTGAAGTAACAGACTTCAGGAAAACTGGGACATTCATGTCATCCAATCCAATCCAAATGGGCAATTACGTGCATAAAGATAAGAGCAACAACACAAACACTGGGGTAATGCAGACACGCCGGTGGCCTGAGCCGAGTCAGCTATGACTCAATTGTGAACGGTTCATTCAATCATTTTCATAGACACAATTACTGCAACATGGTAAAACCCCACACATTTAAATAGTTCAAATATTTAATACATCATACAGGCAAGATAAAATTTGAAAATAAAAGTTAATGGACAATATAAAATACCCCACATACCCCATATTATCTATAAAAAAGCAACTTGGGCCAAAAGCAAGCACACTCTAGGCAGTTGTTCTGAACCATTTTTCATTAACAACATTTTCTTTATATTGTTTTGATCACACTAGAAATGTTGAATAAAGTAAAAAAACACTGGGTCTCAAAATACTATTGTATGGCACAAACTGTTCTGGGGCTTTTGTGTTGCTCCTGCCCATGTGTACCTTTTGGAATGGCTTTGATCGACTCTGTCAGAGCGAGTCATGGGCAGAATTTTAAACACTGTAAATGAAATGTGTTTAAAGTGTGAGGGAGAAGAAAAATGTGAATTTTTTGAACAAAGCTTTTCACTGTGCCAATACATTAAAACATTAGAAATAATCAATTTTGTCCACCTGCTGTATCTTTTAACGATGTTTACCTGTTTCCAAGGGAGCAAATTAAACAAGGCTTTAGAAAAAAATGTTCTAATTATAAGATTAAACCAATATTGAAATTGGTAGCAAACAAGTTAGCACAAATATGTTTTTATCTCAAACAAACACTGTATCCCTTTACAATAACTGAGAAATGTAGATCAATCAACAATAAAATAAAGGAAGAGTAAACAAGGATCGTGCTGTATTTACCAAGCCTTGTAAGGTACTCCAATCAAAAACTATTTTCTGTGTAAATTGGTACAAAAGGCTGATTTCAACCAAATTCTGCCAATGTCAGAACACTATTTTTCCTTTTGTTATGCAATTATACTTATTATTTATGTTAAATGTGAATGGAGGATCCTCATGATTTTTTTTCGGCAATAACACATATATTTGTACTGTCTTTTTCACATTGCCTCTTTTTCCAGCAAGATTTGTACAAATTCTTTCACCTCAGAAACTGGGAGCCAAAAGAAACCCTTCAGTGGACTGCTTGAACAACTTCTGGTAGCATACATAGGGATTTTTGGGGGGGAGAGGGAAAGAAGAGGGCACAGTAAACATTCTCAAACATTGTTAAGATTTAGAGCTTAATATAAGTAAAAAATTAAAATTAACACTAATTCTGTTTAGGAAGAATGTAGATTCCCAACATTTTCTACAGCTGAACAGGCTAGTTTAACATAGTTCCGCTAGTGTCTTCTGAACAGGAAAATATGTTACGCTACTTCGGGAGGGTTAAAGTGAAATGTGTCCTCCTTGTATTTCTAGATCTAGGTTTGAAGACAGAAAATCAATTAAAAATTAGGAATTATTCCAACTCTTCAAAGGCTAGATTTTTCTCACTGTATTCTGGGGAAAAGTAGCTGTGATTTGCAGCCACTTTACAAAGCTAATAGAAAAACTTTTTAGAAAACCAGCATAATAACACTGTTCTCAAAGATCTCTGAGTGGCTCAGCTGTAATAAAGAATCAACAGTTAAACAAATATTTGATATTTCTCAAGGTTCAGCATGGCCTGTGGAACTTAACTGAGGATACTTTCAAGGGCTAAGAAAGTAGTCTTGGGTGGTGAAGAGGGAACAATTATTCCTTTTCTCTTTTAGTCTTCTTCATCTCTGCTTTCTAAGAAGGAATAATATATAAAAAAGACATATACAGGCATAGATGTATAAATATAAATGCATGTAAGAGCCTTGACTTTGGGAAAATTCACTTGGGTGATATATCTTTCTCAAAGAATCACTGTCAAGTCCTCTGCAGTGTCAAATATGTTGACAGCAAGAATCATCATGACTGTAATTTGTGACTCATTCTGCCACCTCCTGTCTGGTAAAAGCAAGATGTCCTTGAACACTGAATATTTTTTCTCCCACAAAATGGCCAGTGACTCTCCTCTCAGCATAGGATCCCAGAGATGCAAAGAAATGATACTTTCGCTTTCTATGACAAAATAAACTATTATTTTGTCATCCAGGGTAATCATCACACAAGTCGATATCCCAATCAGGTCTGATCTGGCTACTTTACAACCTACAGTTGTAGGTTTTCCTACAGTTGTACGAATTCAATACAGCAGTGACTGCTCTGCTGTTGAAGAAAAATAGCATTAGCCTGAAGAAAAATACAGGGCAGTCCAAATAGATTTGTTGATTTCAAATGAAGGTAAGATCCTGTGAAATGCAAGGTCTTACTCACTGCACTTAGAGGTCTTAAAGGCTACCTTCCACAGCTTGGAAGGACATGGAAAATCATACAACAAAAATGTGCTTAATTATTATTTCATATTTGTATTTTCACTTTCATAACTGCATTTTCAGAGTGCTACATTTGGAAAGAAAATATGACTCAAAATTTTTTTTTACTCTCTGCATACAAAATTTTATCTTCAGGCAGAGTTCACCTTCTGGGCAAAAGATGTCAGCCAATTTGAAAATACAACATTGGTGGATTCTATACAGTTTTGCAATTCTGGCATGTAAATGCCATTAAAGGCATGGCTGATCATAGGGAACACCATCTGCCTCTTCTGATCTGTAAAATATAGCCAAATACATTCTAAATATAAACTTAGTGCAACCTGAGGTTACTATTATTTTGACCCTGGTGGTTAAACCATATAAAAAAGTACATGTAAATCCTGCATGAAAGGCCAGAAGATCAAACAGATTGCCCCCATACCACTTTTCTACGCTTCCTTCCACCCAAGAAACTGATAAATGTGTTCTGCTGTTACCCATTGCAGAGAATGACATACAAACTGAAAGACACCAATCTGTAGGGCTGAAATATTGTTTTATGTATGTTTTTTTCATTATGTTTAGAGACATTTCAAATAAAAATAAAAGCACACCATAATGTACAAAAAAATTCTAATTGTCTTAGTGTGTGCAAGTCTGGGCAGGTATTTATATCCAAGGCCTTCCTAATATAAAGCAATAGCTTCTTCTTTGGAAGAGAGAAGTGAGAGTCTGGAGCAGAAAGAAAACACATCACATTATTTTTTTAGAGGTATTGGTGAGCTCTGAAGTGGGACTGGCGTTTAGTTTCTTTTATGCTACAAGACAGTCAAGTCTGCTAAGACTCTCTTGTTTCCAAGAAACTATGTTAGTCATAAATAATACATTTATTGTAACCTAAAAAAAACCCCACAAGAAATATGCTTAGAAACATTGCAGCATTTAGGTAGAGCTACTGGTGGGAATGCAGCAAGTGCTGAGCAGATAGTCAAGGTGGGTGCAGACCAGGACTAGGATCTGGTCCTGGGAGGATCTGGTGGAGCAGAGGAGAGGCAGACAAGGGGAAGAAGCTCCTGTCTCAGCAACACTGTCAGTCTGGATGAGGCCTTGTTTCCTTGAAAGATCATACAGTCCCTGGCTAAAGGGGGGTATCACTGCAAGGAGGGGAAGCAGGCAGTTTACCAGCAGTTACCTCACTAGTGCAGAGAGTGGTAAGAGAAGTATTCTGTGTTGCCTGGCACATCTATTTCTTAAGTGTTCCTTTTTTCATAACAGCAAAAATGTTCTCTTTTTTTTTCAACAGAAAATCATTTTTAAATCAAACATTATCAGTAGGTTATGTAAAACTGCTTGCACTAAATTTGATATTGTCTTATACTAGATCTACTACAGAAGATTAATAGAATGTTTTGGATACTTGGATACTTTATCTGACAATAAAACAAGAAAAAATGTATTCAACTTTCCGATCATGAAAGTAATTCAATTAAGATATGAAAATAATCTTCCTTTCAAAGTTAGAAGATCTAATTTTGAAATTGAAAGGTGTTTGGAATTTGTCTAGCTATGCAGCACACAGAAGTGAAAATAATTAATAAGATTTTTCAAAGATATTTACTGTTTGGTAATCTAGGTGGTCTAGAAGAGGCATATAGTCCATAAAAAAAGCAGAGACAAGTAGTATTTGACATATCCTTCAACTGAAAATAACAAAATATGATAATGTGCACCATTCATAAATATACTCTTTTACACTGTTATAAGCACTCAGACAATATATATTTGATTCTGAAGCAAATCTAAGCAGGATAAAGGAAACCATTGGATTGTGCTTCTTATGGGATCTTTATACACTAGGCAGTTTTGAGAGAGTACAACTCAATTCATAATACTGTAAAGAATGAAAAAAATTTCTACTGGCTGTAGTCCAAAGCAATTAGCTAATATTGATAATTAGAAAACTAAGCAATTAGTTAGCAATGTTATTAGGAGCTTTGCTGGGTTGTTTCTGCTGGAAACAGAAACTCATGCCAAAAGAGCAAGATACTCCTTGAATGTAATTCAGTTCATTCACTGGGAATGTCTATACTGGCTTGTTTCTAACGAACAGATTTTATTCATAAATGTTTATTCCTCATGGCTAGGTAAGCATCCCAATATTTGTGTTCGTGCCACTGAAGTGAAAAATTGCAGCTTTGATTGTCTTACCTGAGGACTAACTCATCACTCGGAGCATATTTTAATATGGCTAAAGACGAACCGCATTATTCAGTCAGTTTTCTATCAGTCTGACAAAAAATCTGGCCTTCAAGACTGCAGTTTCCATGCCCCCAGATTGCCCTGCCCAACAATATATCAAGTAGACTTTATCTACCCTCCAGTAACTGGAAGATGCTGGAAACCAAATAAATTAGGAATAATTTTCGTAGGAGACCGTGTTTCTATAATTTTTTACAGAAAATTTCCTTGCATTATGTCATGACTTAATGTCATTCAGCCTGACAGATATTTAAGGGAAAGCTTTCTTCAGTTTATTGTTTTACAGAGAGACACTTATTCCAGCTCCTCCTAAATCCTTAAATAATATCCTTCTATACACCTTTCCTGTTATGTCCTATCTTTGCTTTATATAAAGCTAGAGGAAGTGGAAATATTGCCTTACATTTTAAAGCTAGTCTGATATTCTGAAACTCATACTTAAGATATAATTCTCAAAATCCATAAGAGGCAATTCTGAAGAGCTGTCTTCAGTACCAAAGTGTAATATGGTTACAATAGTTCTGATCTGAACCGTACTTCATAGTAAAACCATAATGAGTAAAAAAAAATAAAGATATCTAAATAGAGGTCAATCATTAAACAAAACAAAACAGATTAAGTGTTGAAAGATAGCAGTTTACCTAACATCTGGTTACAAGTCATCTTTAGTGTATAATTTTCATTTAAATTCTGGCCAAGTCATGCAGAACAACATTAAAAAGGAAGCAACTGAATCGAAAAATAACTAAGAACTGCTAAAGAGAATCTCTTTAATGTTTTGCAAAAAGGTACATTATTAAATAATATCAATCAAAAAGTAAAGAAATGGAAAAGGACCCATGGGTTACAAGGTAGGTAACTGATCCACCGGAGTCCTTTATGGACTGCAAGGGGACAACGTGTGTCACCATGGTCTTTACTACAGACTTCAGGGGAATCTCTGCCTAGACCACCTCCTCCTCTGCCTTCTTCACTGACCTTGATGTCTGCAGAGTTGGTGTCTCACATATTCTCACTCCTCTTTCTCACCTGTTTTTGTGCAGCGCTTTCATAATTTCTTAAATATGTTAACCCAGAGGCACTACCGCCATTGCTGATGCTCTTGGTCTTGGCCTTGGCCAGTGGGGTCTGTCTTGTAGCCAGCTGGCATTGGCTCTACCAAACACACAGGAAGCTTCTAGCAGATTCTCACAGAAGCCACTCCTGCAGCTCCCTTTCCCTCTCCCTCTCACCCCCCAAAATAGGACATGAGCAACATAGAACTGGAAGGGACTTCAGGAGGTCATTATTGCAATGTTTGCCTCAAAGAATTAATGGCTATGTCTATGTAATTTCTCACAGATGCTTAAGAGGCAGTTTTTGAAGACTGGGGGAGATTTCACAACTTTCCTAGGTAACATATTCCATTGCCTCCCTAACCTTACAAATACAAAAAGGTTCTCCGATATCTAAACAAAATCTTACTTAATACAGTTTAAGCAACTTACTGTTTGTTGTGTCTTCCACAGATTCAGTGAACTGACAATTGTACTTTAAAAAGCCTTTATACATTTGGAGATTTTCATGTATATCACTTCTGAATCTTCTCTGTTTTATCCTAAAAAGCTCATTTTTTAATTCTTTATTTCACTTTATTCTATATTATAAACCTCTATTTATTAGAATGTATATAAAGGAAAGATGGCAGATATATCTATATCTGAGCAAAAGGCAGATTATAGCACAGTTACATTGATAACAGTATTAGTCTGCATATGGTTCAGACTTGGCTTATTTTTTCCATAAATTGCACATATTTCATAAAATTTCTTAATAATTACAATATGGTTTTTATAGTCAGGAATGTTCAAGATACGCCAGATGAAAGTTTGAAACCTGTGGAAGGGGAAGGAGAGAAAGGAAGGAAAAAAGGTAAAAACATAGATTTGGTTTACCTGACTATGACAACCTCTCAAGGAGACAGAAGTAATTAACGAGAGCTGAAGAGGCAAAGCTGTTGTCATGTAGTGGCTTAGCTATTTACAGAATTTTTATGCGTTTTAATTGGCAAGGTCACTTCAGTAGAGATCTCAGTGATGAAAGCAGCGCATAAAAGGAGAGGGAATAGAATCACAGAACTGTAGAATCATTTAGGTCAGAAAAGACCCTTAAGAACATCGAGTCCAACTGTAAACCTAACACTGCCAAGTCCACCACTAAACCATGTCCCGAAGAGCCACATCAACATGTCTTTTAAATATTTCTAGGGATGATAACTCAATCATTTACCTGGGCAGCTGTTCCAGTGTTTGATTTATTCACTGAAATGGTTGTCAAACATTGGAACAGCTGTTTCAACACTGAAACAACCGTTTTAGTGAATAAATTTTTCCTCATACAAGCGGTAGTCCACACATACAAGTGCATAAATTCCTTAAACCTCTCTTCTCTTCTCTTCTCTTCTCTTCTCTTCTCTTCTCTTCTCTTCTCTTCTCTTCTCTTCTCTTCTCTTCTC
>JAOQGH010000001.1:133727824-133751385 GCA_025769975.1 Gallinago jamesoni
TGAAGTGATATAATATTATTGAAAATTGCTAAACAGGACTAAACTTTCAAAGTAAAATAAAAACAATTTTATATTGTTCATACTGTTCACTTCCTGCAAAAAGTCAACTCATCTCCTGTCAAGAGCATGTAATATGAAATATTGAGTTTCTCCTATGATGTCAGAGTAGCATAATCATAGAATCATAGAGCTGTTTAGGTTGGAAAACACCTTTAAGGAATCAGGACTGGTGTTGATCTCTCCTTCTCTATCCCTCAGTTTTGTTTTTTCTTTTTGTTTTGTGATGAAATGGGAAAAAGGACTTAACTGAGAGGTTCAAATTCACAATTTATTTGGACTTCACTAAGAGGTCCAATAGGTCACTATTGCAAGTTTTATGTGTACAATGGCGATTACAGTATTGCAATTTTAAATAAATTAGGTGAATACACTATTGCAACCTACAAATGATCCCGACAAGTAACACCACCAACCACAAGCATGCTAGATATTAATACAATAAAAGAGTGCACCAATCACAATCTTAATAGCATGCCATATACCATACATATGTTTCTTAATCACTTACCTTCTCTCTCAAGTAAGGTCACTCAATCCCTGGGAAGTTACCCTGTACTGTGTCCTGGACAAGGCAGGGGCGAACCTCCTACAGGCCAGCTGTATCATTGGAAGATTTCCCATTTTTCTCCCCAAATCTTGTGATTTATATTTCTTGATTCTGTGGGGTTTCAGGATTATGCCTGAGTGGATTACATCATCTGGGATATTTACCTCAGGTCGTGTGATAGTTGCCAATTTTGAGCAGTTTTTCAGCTCCCCCCAAGTCATCTCTGCATAGAAGAGGCAAGGCGGAGATGAAGCTGAGACAGATGACAACTCCCTGCATTTCACCTATTGTGCTCTGAAACTGGTTTGGCTGGGTGCTCCCATACACTTTACTCTTTCCTATCAAAGGAGAACCAATAGAAAGAGAAAAGTTCCATTCAGCTAGATATCTTAAATCAACCTCCCTCCCTAATCAAAGAAGGCCATCAAAGCTGTGCTGGGTCAGGCGGATCTCACCATGAGTGAAGGTTTTCTGGTTATTCTACTTTTCAAACCTGGGCACCTCAGTGGTATTTTAATGTTTAATAATATTGATGTTTTTTCTTCATTCAAAAAATTCCATTTGAATAATATTCTGTGTGCTACAAAATGGGGTATGGTAATGTTACCTGAGGCAGTAGAATTCACTTCTCCAAAGAAAGAAATTATCATTGGACAGGAAACACAACAGAGTAAAGGTTATTAATGAATTCCTGCAGGGCACTTTTATCTGTTACACTCATGACATTTTAACTGAAAAGGTGTAGAGCTAATTAGTCAGAAGTAGAAGTGTAATCAATACTGATTTATGATTATTTCCCATATGTAACACTAATTGTTTGAACAAAATAAATTGTTACTTGCATCATTTAATCTCTGTGATTCTTTGGCATTCTTTCTTCATAAAAGTAATATTCCTATTTGATTAGAACTGAAAATTTCCAACAGTGGTTGCCTGAAACACACATTCTCTTTGCATGTGTTTGTATAGATGTCCATGGCTGCTTTGGGACCATGAATCTCTGGGCTCCTGAGTCTTATATAAGAGGAATGAAGTCAGATCAGCTCCTGACTGAAGATTGCTTGTGATGTTAGAAAAATTAATGCTAGCTAGTTGCCAGTCATTCACCTGTTCTTTTACAGCTTAGTTTGTGTGATCTCTAGCCCCAAGCAAGCCTGAGAGTATTATAGGCATCACGGTCTTGTAGGCTGGCATCCCTTTGAAAGTGAGATATTTCTAACCATTTTAATTGCCTTCCCCTTGACCTCTCTATTTCTGCCATAGCTGTCTTAAAACAGTCTGATTTTTAATCAATATTCCATATGCTGGTACATCATAATTTTTATTCTTTCATCTCTTTATTGATAACTTGATTTACTTTTCTGATTAATGCTTGCAAGGTTTCCATTTATACCACTTTGTGACTGTGCCAGCATGACCACTGATGTCTAAATGGCTTTGCCTGAGTTATCACCACAGAAGATGGATCATACTGGCAAATGGGAAAAAAGACCACCTGTAAGTAGGAGGTTGGAGGGTGACTACCTTTGATTATGTTAGAAATCTAGAGGAACTTTTATATACACACAACCTATACAAGAGGAAATTTTTCTTAATATCTGTATTTTGGGTATACAGTACTCTAAGATTTAGTCAAATTAATTCAACTTTGCAGTGAATGATAAATTTCTGAGTTTGCATTCATCTGGTCCTCTAAATGAATTTGAAAATTTTGGGGCACTGTGATCTCTATCTCTAGCCCTCAATTTGGAACAGAAAATATATATATGAGTACAATGCTTCCTAACTATATTTAGAGAACAACAAAAAAATTGCCACAAAGATGTGTCATTATCATTTCAGTAAAGATGATCCAACAGTTTTGATTCCGTAGATGTTGTGGCTTTGGTACATAGCAGCACGTTAAAAAAAAAAAAAATCCTATATCTCCATGTTACTTAATCTGTCAGAGGGCCTTTTTCTTTAACCTCTAGCAAGCAACTGTGAAGCCACTCTAGTGTTTCAGGACCCTAGTTCTGTGATCTGCAGCTACCCAAGACACCTTTTCCCATCATGAATAACATTAGAGAATCAAAACTTATTCCTTCTTTCCAATACAGGAAGAAACTTTTATATATTACCTAATTCAGATCATTATCAAGTCAGATCGACCTGCTAAGTTTTCTAGTCCTATGCAGTGGAAAACTGCTAATCAAGAAGTTACTCAGGAAATCCCTTGTGTCATTCACCATATTCAATGGTAACTTTTTATCAAAAATGTAAAAGTATTTGTTCTGTTCATTAGGAAATGCATAATCCTTACACAACATCTAAGATACTTCCTTGTATGGACATAGTTACTCTTATTAGATTAATTTCTTGCTTGTCTGTCTTCATGTTCTGAAACATAATGGAAAGCCCACACACTTGATTCTGGTGTGGCAAAGGACTGGTATTTCATCTGCTTGTGGATATAGTCTTTTGTACTTACTGTTCATAAGCACGACCACCTCTGAAATATTGAATGGGATGCTGTTTTGCATAGGGAGGTGCCAGTACATTAAGATTCCAGTGAGAAAATTTTCCAGACTCTGTAAAGTATAATTTTATATGCTGTTAGAGTTAATATTAAAAAAAAAGAGTAATATAGACAACTTAAGACCCTTTATATACCGGGAACACCAAGTTGTGCAACATTGAACAGACCTCCAATCAACACAGCATGCTGTGCATGAGTCCATCAATAGAAGAACAGCATAGCATAGCATAGCATAGCATAGAATAGAATAGAATAGAATTCTTTTAGTTGGAAAATGCCCAAATGCCTCCTGAACTCTGACAGTCCTGAGGCATCAACCACTTCTCTAGGAAGCCTGTTTCAGTGTTTGACCACCCTCCTGGTAAAGACATGCTTCCTAATGCTAACTCTAAACCTCCCCTGGTGCAGCTTTGAACCACTCCCCCACATCCTATCATTGAATACCAGGAAGAAGAGCTCAGTACCTCCCTCTCTGCTGCCCCTCCTCAGGAAGTTGATATTTTTTCTTAATTTTTTTAAATTAACTTTTACATTTTAAAAGTATGTAATCCAGCTACAAAAATTTAAAAATATGGGGTAATTTAACTGATACAATACTGTTCTCTGGTTAAGACATTTTCCTTCATTTTGTCATGAGACTATAAATTACCAAAGTTAAATTCAAATCAGTATTTTAACATAAAATGTAACCAAATAAAACAACAGAAGTGTCTAGATAAGGTCCATTCCTGCCATTCATCTCAGCTGGGGTGCCAGTCTGCACAGCAGCACCCAGCAGTGCAACCAGAAGAAAGAGGTTCTCCCATTTTGGTCATCTGAGCTCCTACAGGATTTTCTTACAATAAGTCAGCTCTACTAATCTTTTCTACTGTCAAACAGAAAGGATGTTCACATAAGAACTTGTTGTTGCACTGATAGTCAAAGGCAAGACCCCCAAAGGTGGCATACTTGCCAGTAAGTGGGAACTGCCTGTGGGCTTCTCTGTTGCCGTTAACTAGCCAACTTGATCCTGTGTCCAAGTGAAAAAGTCCTCCAGGTTCATCAAACCAAGTCCCTTGGTACTGCAGGAACCATTTAATCTGATTTTATTTATAAGTTTACAAACACACAAATTACTTTGATTTATAAATACCTCCACAAATAAAGAAACCAGTGTCCCTGAAGCCCAATTGGATTCATGTTCTTAAATTATAAACGTACTTCAAAATTCTCACTGCCAATTATTCTTTCTCCTGTTTATATCTCAAGGGTGTGAAAGCTATAAATGAACCATCGTATGCTTAATTCTGGAAATAGATACTAGCAGAGATCAGGAGAAAGATGTTTCTGGGTGGGGTAGAAGGTAAATGTTTTCACTGTAGAATGCAGTTTAGAATAGGTATACTCAAACTAAATTTAAATTAAAATGGATGAGAAGACTTACTGAGTGGGAAAAAATGGGAAAGAAAAGATAAATATAGCCTGGAAGACAATTAATAAAAATATAATTTATTTGAAATATTATTGAAGAAAAAAGAAGAATATAGCAATGTCTTCACTATTGAAATGGGGCGGGGAGGTGGGGAGGTGTTAGGGCTTTTTTTATTTTTAAGATGAAAGCTGGGTCAAGGCACATTGCTGAGGTCATGAGATTGCTGAATGCAACCTTCATGGGCAGTTGCATAGAAGGTGGCAAGATGGATGGTGAGAAAGAAGATGCAAAGCCTGAAACAGTTAGCGTTGCTGTCAGTCCTTTATAGGTCCAGTTTGATAGGTAGTAGACCCTTTGTTTTACCTTTCCCAGGTTCACTTGGAACAGTAGACCAGAATACTCTAATTTTTCTCATAAGAATGTGTCACTAACTTCTTTTTGGATTAACCTACCAAAAGTGTAGAATAAAAGCAGCACATGACATACTATGCAGTAAATGAATTGCATATGGACTGATAAAACACCAGTGTAACATTCCATCTGCTAATATCAAGTTAAAAGCAAGCAGAGCTTGTAACAATAGTTATAACACCAGCATTTTCCCATATTGTCTTATGTCTTCCAAAAGCATCACTAACAGATTGAATTAGGTGAAAGACTGGATAGAAACACAAATAGGCTTGTGTTGTTTTCTTATTGTGCCACAAGAATGACCTTAAATTGTATTCAGGTAACAAAATGCCACAAACAAAACAGAAAAATTTTTCCTCAGCAAGAAACAAACAGGAAAACTGTATGAAATTAATATACAACTGAACCTATAGGCGTTCAAAAGGATTTTCACCCCGACTGACACTAGAAAACATTGGCTTCCTGAACTCTGAGTATCAGTTTTTTCGGGATATGTACCAAGTTATCAAGCCTTTAAAACTCAAAATGGCTGGGAACGCTTTTAACCAAAATCCTTCATTCTAGTTATTTATTTAAGGCTGGCTGGAACATTCTTATGGGAAAAAAATCTGGAAAATGAGCAGTTATCTTAAAAATCTTTACCAAATACCCATTAGAAATTTCATTTACAAAACCTTTCTCTTAAGAAAGAAAACTTTTAAAGTGGAAGGTAATGATTTTTGGACAACCTCCACATCGAAGAACTGAGAACGAGAATACTGAAGTATGGAGTCCCTCTCTCAAGACTATTTGACACAAGAGTTTTTATTTATTCAAATAACTTTGCTATTCCTTCTTTGGAGAATACTTTTCTGTTTCTGTATTTGGAACACATTAACTATCTTCTCTTGGCTCCAGGAACAGTGGTAAATTACTGCAGGTTTATTGCAGATCAAACAGAATAGTTCATGAGATAAATCTCCCCAGCTCACTGTAATGAGAAAATTTAGCAAAATTAAGGACTTTTGTGATACAAAAATTTTCTGTCTATTTATAGGAATTTAGAAAATATTTAATTTTCTTTTTTTTCCTGTTATTTTTCTTTTTTAAATTTAATCTCCTTTGTAATATATATTTAGTCTTTATATCTGTAGCAGTTTTTGTGTACCTTGGAATTTCAAAACACGTACACAGTTGGATGAACTTAATGGTAAAATTCAAACAGAACCAGTCTGTCTGATTAACTAAGACTCTTTCTATATGAGATAATTACTTCTACAGACATCTGTGAAAAGTAATCTGCAGCAGAATAATTTAGGAACACATTTTGTAAAATACGAGAATAGCTACTGAACATATTATGTCCTGGTGACTGTGAGAAATTCAAAGTGCAGCCTCTAAAAATGCTAAATTACAAACAGGGGAGCAGAACTAAGAGGTTACAATGGAATAATGAAGGATAATGGGAAATGTGACACAAAATAATCGATGTAGAAGCAAATATGGACTTCAGCAACTCCTCAATTAAAAGGAGATAGAATGGTAAAATATACTCATTAGTAAATTAAAAAAGACAGAAGTTGAGTTGCATATTTGAGGTTGTCTCCCCTGTAATTCTATTATTCAGTAACAACTGTCTGTTTAGTGAGAGTCTCAAAAGCAAATAATGCTAGAATGGCTCTGTCCTAGAAAATAAAAAATCACAGTTGGGCTCATACCAAAATGATAGTCGTTTAGCTCTTTAAAAACATATAGTGTCAATTTAAAGTCGAACTAACACCTTATGAGTGGCAACAAGTTTTCATTGTCATTCAAACTGGTTGTTGTACTAAGCTGAATAAACTTGTGTGTGTTTCAAGACTGCTGAATGCATCATAATAATTTTAAGACCACAGGGTCATGAACTCTCACACATTAACTCTTAGGTTTCTTTCCGATTTTCATAAAGATAAACATGATCTATTATCTATAAAGAAATTTTGTCTTCAAGTGGAAATATGAAATGTGTCTGGGTGTAAGCTGTATGATAAAAAATGCCCAGAAAAGTAGTTAAGGTAGTTTTTTCTTAGCAGCTGTAAGGAAGATAATTTCCTCTTCCCATTTTTTTCCCCACAAAACAATATATATATTTCCAGAATAAATACAATAGACCTACTAGAGGGTCTAGACCGCTGGCATAATATATTCCCTGTCTGCACTGCTCAGTGAATACATTAAAACTACAATGGCCTAAATATTAAGAGGCTTATTCAAACTTTATATATAATTACAAATGTGTCCACTTGTGGAAATTTGTGTGACTATAGTAAGTATATTTTGGCTATAAGCAGGATAAATGTATCAATAAATTAGATAAAATTTATTATGTATTTTCAGGGAATCTCTGACTTTGAGATGACATTATTTTTTGATTGCCTCCATGTATTGCAGTAGAAATCGAGTGATTTCCAAAGTGAAGAAGTAGATATTCATATAGCAATATATCTCCTGCTATCTCAAGCGAAGAAGCCCATCTTTGTATGAAAATAAATTTATTTAAAGTGATCTTTCTAGTTTTGTTAAATTATAGGTTCAGTATTTTATTATTGTTGCATTTGAAGTATTCTATCCAGCACAGAGCCATTTGAGAGTTTCAAGTAAAACATGCAACCATTTATTTTTCCTGGAAACATACTACAGAAATTAATCTGTGAAAAATATTTTGTCATACTTAAACAAACAAACAAAATCAATAGTTCTTGCATTTGACTCGAATCATCTCCATAATTCACTTAAATTCCTTAAGGAAAATAATAATAAATCAGTGTACGTTGCTTTTTCACTTTTATTATGAGAACAGTGAAATATTGGGGCAATATTTTTTTCTATTTTTAAAATAGTAACTGGACTTTTCAATACTTAGATTTAAAAGAGAATATATTACTAATAACATTTTTGATTTATGAACTGCATTAAGCATTGACTTCTATTTTTCCCAAATGCAATAAAGATTTAGAACAGAGATGCTTTTCCACTTAAAATAGCAAGATCACACAGAGATAAAGAATAATAAGACCAACAGACCATCAACAGGATGGATGATAACCTGGCATGGCTATTTGAAATCAGGATTTTCTGTAGAAGATTTTTCTGTGTAGGATCATGGTCTTTTAAATGACCATTGTAACTTCCTATTGGCAAAATTTAAGATTTTTCAAAGAAATGTGATCATTTAATGCTGAGAGAGAATGTGCCATATTGAAACCATTGAGCCTTATAACATGCAGAGTGTTCTCCTATGCTTTCTTTGTTAGACCATTTATTAAAACTCCTATTTGTAATAAAAACAAAGCTCTTCACTGGAGAAGACACAGTTTCCTGGCCCTCAGTAGAGATTACATGTGTAGAATCCTTTGATGGCTAACTCCTGTAAATATCCATATCATTACGAGGTCATGCTGATTACTGATATGAGAAGTGATGCGCATACAGTGCCCATCTGCTCTTGGTTTCCTTGCTGCCTCTTTGACTCCACTGAGAGTATTGGACACTGCAAGAGTGTATTATGAGGTGCACCAATGTTAAATTGTGGCAGCCAGAGTGATGACAATGTGATACAATGTGCATGTCAACAAACTCTAAACTCTCATCTAGCTAGTACACTTTAAAACAAAAGTTTGGTTTACTCTGGATTGTGCTAGGGAATATGAGACGCTTTGTTCAACCCAGCATAAGGAAAAAGACCCGTATATGTCTGAGTTACCATGTTCAGCTCTGCTTCTCATTTCCCTTGCACCCAAACCAGTTACACCTGAGAGACTTACAAAGTGCGCCATAATAACACTGTTCTTTATTCTTTGCTTTGATGTGCCTTTTGGGGGACTTCTCTGAGGAAAACAGCATATGCACAGATAAGGCCTGGGTTTACTATCTGAAAAAGGCAACTTCAGCTAAGCAAGTTATTATAATTCACATCCTACAGAGAGAACATTTGCTTCAGACAAAATGAACCCTAAAATTCTCACACATAGGTGGTATTATTTAAGAAGAAAAGGAAATGTGACTATGCTTTGAAATCCTTCTGTTTCAGCTCATATATTTAATTACTTACAGTTCTGTGTTAAGCATGGATTTAAAACAGTTCTTGGTAACACTCTTCCCAGAAGTGATGGACAGGTGAGGGTACTGGGTGTTTTTTAAATTGTAAAATATGGAAAGAAAAGGAAGAAAAACAAACCTTTATAAAGCCTGTCAGTGATAGACATTTTGTTAGCTTGATATCTGTGTCCGAAAATCAAAGTCCCAGAGGATAAAGGTAAAAGTCACTTTACTGACAAAATTCCTGAGTGACTGGAAACTGGCATCTGTTCTTTATAGGTTCGTCTTTGAGAATTCTCACAAGAAAACAGCAGTTGAAAAGATTATCTTATAGCAGTACTAAATAATAGAGTCTTCTGCGACATTCAAAGGTCTGGAGCTCCCCGTGGAACTAATGACATTTGTACAGCAAGTCAGGCTGCTTCTGCAAAGGAGGATGGTGGGAGCTGGAAAATGATAGGATTTTGACAGAATGTTAACCCCAAGTTGCCAGCTTTTCTGAAAGATAACTGCCAAAAAGAGAGCTCTAATAATACTTCTAATAAAGGGCCAGACTCTCAGATGAATTTTAAACTGATACATTTCCACTGCTTTTGGTGTTCAAAGACAATGCTCTGTCCCTGACACATTTGAGAGAGGAAATAAAAGCCGTGTTGCTATGCTCTGATGACAGATTTGTAGGATATATTTTCCAGAAGGTATAATGCAGCATTTTATTAAGGGCAGCTCCTTTTGCTTGTCATCTTGTCACTGCAACATTTGAAACAGTTTCTCTGCTTTTTTTTTTTTGCTTTTTTTTTGGTTGACTTACCTGAAGGGTCACTGACTCAAAATGAGATCTCTTCCTATATTTAATCCAGTGCTGTACTGGAAAAATATTAGGAGAGAACTAGATCGTGGACTTTCCTCACCTGTAAGGTGATTTGACCTTATGTGTCCTGTATGCCCTTAGTACAAGGCTTGTAACACATGCAGGAAAAAATGGAGAAGACTCTTCATCTCTCTGGTTGAATCTGAGCAAAACCGCAGCTGAAAATTTAAGAGCCACAGGGACAGAAGGCAAGTAGGCAGGACAACTTGCTTTTCCTCTGGAAGAGAGAAGAACTCAGGTCCAGACCTCAAACCTGGTTGTAATTTACATCTGCACCTCTTTGACTAGCCCTCCTTATTTGGGACCTACTTTCTTCAATGTACGATAGAGTAACTTCAACACAAAGTTTGTGAATTTACATGTCCCTGGTATCCCACAATCCTGATGCTGATGCTTTTCTCCTGGTGTACAAGAGTCAAATTCTTTCAGAAAAAGAATGGTCTGCTGGGGAAAAATGACACTGGGATATTTGTAAAAGTCATTTTGTTCTTCTGATTTCTACCACCCACTGTCTGGTAAAGCTGTCTGTGTGGATTAGCACAATGACCTGCATTGTAGACTTCTTTAGGGATTTAAGCAGAAATGGGCAGCTATCTGTCTAAAGTCATATAGTAAGAGAACTCAGCTGGAAGATGAACATTATCTCCTCAGCAGGGCAGCTAAATCCATGTTTGAGCACTCAGGCAATTTCCGCCTCAAGGAACTAGAGATCTAGGCAGCGTTAGAAGTAGATGCTCTTGGTTACTGACTGAATCTTGCACTGAGAGCCCAAATGCCCAATTGAGATAGGTTTCCCAGGGTTGTATTTAGCCCTATGGGCAGGTAGCATTGCCTATCTGCATTTGAGGTCTGCCACCTCAAAATCTGGTCAGGCTTTCTCACCCTGAATATGGGCAGGCAGAGAAACTGAGACACAACAAAGGGTTTCAGGGAGGTTTTTAAGTCTCATAAGAGCTAACAATATTTCTCACTAGAATTACAAAAGAGATAAAGAGCAGGATTTATTGTGCATTTGTAAGAATTTGGCACTTCAGCGTTAGCCTGTACTCCAAAAACTTTTTTATGAAATACAGCACACTGTTTAGCTAACACAGTAACAGGTCATGCGTTGGGCAAGGGCCCTGCCGTTTCAACCCAACCAGTATTAAATCTCTCCAACTGTATATTCGCATTATCTATGTTAGCTAAAATACAGCCTGAAAATAAAGGTTTCCCTGAGGCATAATATATATAACATATATATTGGGTACATATATTTTCTCTTCCTATCTGTTTAAATGCTCAAAATATTTGGTGTAGAAAAACAGCTTTTCAGATATTGGCCTAGGTGATTTCATATGCTAAAGTCAACCATTCTCTCCTTTTCTAAACTGTTGTATGTGAAAATGATTTCTAATTGTATAAACTTCCTGAACAAATTTTAGATATTAACTTTTGTATCTTCTAGAAAAGAGAAAACTAGAAATTCAACAATGCCTTGTACGGCTTAGGTTTTAAAGACTCTTTTTCAACTTTTCTCTCTTATTCTTTGTAAATCCAGATTGCCAGATGGAGTTTTTATGTTGCTGAGATATTTAAAATCAAAAATAGTAAGAACTTATTAAAATTTTAAAACAAACCAACCCCAAACCTTCTGCCCTAAACTCCTTCTCTTTTATTAATAACTGAATAAATCTTTCTTTTCATATGGAAATGTCTGAAAAACACTTGTGTCATCTTCTTTCCTGTTAAACAAATACTCTTCCTGTATTGTTTCTGCCCAATACATGGGTAATTACATTGAAGCATGAAAGGCAGGAAAAAGTTAATTATTAAATTTAAAAAATCTTGAATCTTCTCTAAGACAACAGCTAGAACAAGGCACAGTAAAGTAGCAAAGCGGATCCATTCATCTTTGTTTGTACTATAACAACATTTTCTTAAAAAAGTACCTATGGTTTCAGTGTCCTAGGTGAAAGACGGATGGTTATACAGACAAAACATTATTACAATTATTCTGCATCTCCAAGAATCTAACAAATGAGCTTACTCCTTTAGTTTTACTAGTGGCTACCACATCCCATTAGTCTGCATTGCCTGGATTTGCGCTAAGAGTACAGAAAAGGTGGAAATGCAGAGGCTCTTTACACTTCAGATTGCAACATCAGCTCTTATAAAACCAGAGGTACTCCCCAATTCTAATGGTTCAGCACAGATTTCTATTACATATAGATATGGCCCTGCAGGGTTTTGCTTTTTTTTTATTTTTTCCCCTCAATGTTTTCATTACTTTGTAAATGAAAATGAAACTTTGTGAATTTTATCCCACAAAATTTTTAAGCAGATTTGGTTTTAAGCAAATTTCCATATTCTATGTTGACTTCGTAATTTCAATAAACTCTCTGAAATTGATTCCCAATGTTTTGTTGTGGCAGTTTATAAACAATTCTTAGAAATTGTCCTTAAAAAAAAAGGACAAAAAAAAGCAGCAAATTGTGCCCTGAGGTTGTTCCAAGCCTCCTACCTCTCTTGATAAATACTGCGTCAAAGCTTCTCCCTGTAAGACAAACAGTTCCCCTGCTCTTGACTGTTGGGGTTTTTGTTTGTTTTTAACAGTTTCCCAATTCAGTCAGCCAGCAGGCCCATGAGCTATCCAGCAGGGATAATAGTGTGCAATACTCAGTTCTTCTCTATCCAGCTTCCTTGCCTCTGTTTTTCTGTCATTGGTGGCTTTTTATGCCATTAGCAGAGATCCTCAGTCCAGGGCCTTAATCAGCTCCAAATTTCAGATATATTTCCTGCACCATTAAAAAACATCTGAATTTCACTTCTCCAATAGCTTCAGCATAAAAGACTACATACTCTATCTCGATCTTTTCAGCTAGTCTCTTCCCCTATATCACCTCTAATAGATTACTCACAGACAGACTTCCCTTTTCTAAAGTGCAGTACACTCTGCTAATTAATTGTGAGAAAAAAAAAAAAAAAGAGATCACTGAATTATCACTATATTCTGCAAAGCTTTAAAATTAGCACTCATTTGCATTGAAGCAGAACCTGATGGGACCCAGTGGAACCAGGGTCTTACTGTGCTTAGTGCTCTAGGAACAGAGACCAAGGATCAATCTCAGCCCTAAATAGCTATTAGCTGAGACAAGCAAAAGGATTGTTCTCCTTTGTTTAACAGATGAGGTACCAAAATACAGAGATTAAATAATTTGCTCAAGGAAATCCATGGCAGAACTGGATCCAGATCTCTTAAATCTGAGCCAAATGTCCAGTTCACAAGGCCATTTTTCTTCCTTAGGTTAATTCACATTCCATAAACATCTGTGTTTTATCTGCTGTTTCTGTGCACCCTGGTGCAGCAGAGATTTCCTATAGTTATCAATAAGAAATTTTTTTGGTTTTGGTCTCTTCTCACCCCCAAAATTTTAAACTTCAGGACATTTAAAACAGCGAGTTTTATTTAAAAAAATGTAGACTATTCTCATTGCCAAAGTCAATGTTTCATGCCTCACAGAACAACTGGCACAGACACAGTTCATGTTCATTGCTGTAAACAAGATGTAATGGAGCAGCATAGCAGCAACCATGACTGTCACATATTATCATTGCTGTACTTGCATATAATTAATTCCTTGTGAAAGACACCATTATAATAAAACAATTTAAAACAATCTCCCAAACAATGTTTCTGCCCTGGAAACAACACACCACAGTCAGGAGAATGGTTTCGGCTAACAACACTCCTCTTGTTCTGTACCAGAGCCAACAAGCTCTATATCCATCAGCACTGCAACCAGCCAATCCACAATGATGAGCTTACTGGAAACATCTATAGTGGAAACTGAACCTATAATTTCAAGATATTTTAGTAATTAAGCAAGGAGAGAAAAGCGCACAATGCACTGTAGAATATTTGGGACAAAAATACTTGTGGGGTGGTCTGTATCACCCTGTGTTAACAAGTAAAGCAGTTTCTTAACTCTTCCCAGGGGTGGCAGCAGACTGCAATCTCTGTTATGAAACACTAAATACTTTTAAAAACTAGTAATGCTGTTCAGAAGTCAGTACCTAAAAAATGGAGCATTTGTTACACTTCACAATTACTCCACTTATGTAGGCTCCATGAAATGCAGGAAATGAGAAGAAATGATAAGCAAAAAGTTCTGACTATCAAAATATTCAGTGATATTTCTTTCACCACAAAAAAAAAAAAGCCAGAAAACAAAAATCGAAAAACAAACAAACAAAAAACAAACCAAACAAAAAAGAACTTTGCATTGTGAGATTTAATGCAATGTTAGATTTAAGGTATTTGTGTACCTTGTCCCCTTATAAGGTACCCATCAGACAGAGCACAAAGCAAAACTTTTGAAAAGAAATCCCTTCCATCATAGTGCTTTTTTATCGTGAGATAGCCTTCTCTGAGGCTCTGCACTGCTTACTACTGCTGCAAGATGTCCTATACAACTCCATCAGCAGTTTTACTACGCAACTGCAATGTGGTTTAAAGAAAAAAAAATAAAAAAATTCAGAAAGGATTCCTGACAAAAAGTCTTTTGCTATGACTTGCTATCCCCCTGCTACTCAGCATTAATCCAATACTAGATTCAAAGCTAACAAGACATTTTATTTTAGGACAGACTGAAGGATGTTTGTCTGATGCTTGTTAGCAATGTTTTTGCCATTATTTGCAATACAGTATTCAGTCTATTCTCTTGCTTTATTTGAGAATAGAAGTTCTATGGGCAATTCCAGATTAAATCAGATATTTTAACCTTACTTCTTATTAAAGAATATGGATTTTGTTAACCAATTGGTCTTATCTAGTCCTAAACAATGAATGTTATTAGTCAATGTCCTGATTTGAGATATTGTGGGCATTTGAGCGTTTTTAAGGAAAGCCTGGACTATAAGACTATTTTTAGAATTCATATGACCTGGAAAGTGAGCTCCTCAAAGACAGGAATGTAAATATTTTATATTTGATTATGCTGTTTTGATTAAAAACTTCTTCTTTGACACTTCAGGATAAGCAGGAATAGCATTATGTTTAAAGTTTTCTTCTTTGATGGTGGTATTTTAAAAATAGATCGGACAGAAGTAGACACATCAATAGAGCTATATTGCTGCTTCTATGAATGGTAGTATAGTTCTCTGTGCTCAGTGCTGTACTGAGCCATCTAGACACATCCTAAAAATCCCCTGGGGTGCCAGGGGGTTGAGGCATGAAATAGCTGATGAATAAGGTCAGTTAGGTCAATCCTTTTGTTTGCAAGTCACATAACAAGAAAAAAGCGGTAGGGTTTTGAGCAAAATTTCTACATTGAAGTGTGGTAAATCAGATTTGAATCCTTCCTGCCTGAAGCAGCCTGAGCCCATGTCATCCAGAAGGATCTTTTACTGCAAGTCATTTGGGCTGTGGCATTTAACTGGGAAAGTCCGTCTGGAAGAAATAAAATATTCAGTAGGCAGAATAGCAAACAGGTACAAGCACAACACTGTAACTTGTTTTGTCAGCCACAAGGAAGAACAGAAGGGGGACATACTTCCGTGATGACTAGTGACAGAGTATCCCCACAAAATTATGGCACCTTACAGAAAGATTTAGATGTTTGTGCCTCCTTGCGTGAAGCCACATTAGAGATTTCCAAGTATCTCTGAAAAAAATACAATATACTTAATTATGCTGTTCAGTGTAATTAGCTTTGGTGCAATCCCAGTGACTAGAGGGTCCTGTTTTGAAATCTTTATAGTTCTTTCTAGTAGCTCAGACAGCAGGATGGCCTGAAAGTTAAAACCCTCCATAGGAAGGTGAAAGAGTGCATCAAGCAGATGTTGGATTTGAACCTCAATCTCCCTGACCGTAGTTCATGTTCTCACTGTGATCCACTGGGGAAAGAGCCCCACACTGTTGAGTCTCACACCTCTCCATAGTACCTGCATGAACAAAATATTCTAAGTGCACATACATTTCTTTTGTTGAGCCTGGAAAGACTGGCCTAGGAAATTTCAAAACTCTGAAATCCTAATACAACTAATGTCAATAAGAGGTTTACATCTGACTTCCATGGAGCCAGGATTTAAGAAGCCAGCACTTTGCTCACCTGTGGTTTTCATGAAATCTCTAGATTAAGTATTTCTGTGAAAAGAGAGAACAACAGAAAAAGTATAGAGCGATGCATTTTCCTAACTTAACAGTGTAGAAAAATCAAAAATATTTAATTACTATGAAGTTATAAAGTTACAAGTACAGTGAAATTTGATTTATTAACATAAATAATATTATTACTGAATTATATTTGACCACATAAGGCTAGATGGTGCATCATTCATTTGGTGGTTTAAAAAAAAAACAATTGAAAATAATTGAATATTATTTCCTGATTTCTATTACTCAGGCAAATAAACTTTTATTAGTAAAAATGACAGGAATACCTACTTTATATTTATAAAGGACTAATGAATGCTGGAAATTGTCTGAACTTCAACTATTTATTTGCTTTATAGTTAATACTTTTCTTTATTTTTTAATCTTTCTTCACTGTCTCTCAACTACAGTTAAAGCTGGAAACAGTTTCCTCTCTTGAGAGTTATTGTACCTAATAAAAAAGCCATGAATAAGTAAAATTTTCTAAAGGACCTGTCTGGATATGGTCCAGAAGGATCACATAGGCATTATTTAACTCATCACCCAGATTTCCTTCTTACAATCTATTTGGTAATAATCTCTCATGCTGTTATCTAGAAAACTTAAAAATAAAAATTAAAAAAAAAAATCCTAATATCTGGATTCCTAATATCTGAATCCTAATATGGGCTGCCCAGGGAGGTGGTTGAGGCGCCATCCCTGGAGGTATTCAAGAGATGAGTTGACATGGTACTTGGGGACATGCATTAGTGTTGGGTGGTGTTTTGTGTGGTATGGGTGGTGGTGGGTTATTTTTGTTTTGTTTTGGGTTTTTTTATTGGCTGGACTAGATGATCTTTAAAGGTTCCTTCCAACCTAGGTGATTCTGTGATTCTGTGATCTTTATTCTTTGTAGTAACAGCAAAACAGACTTCTGAGTCTTTCCTATACACAGATAGACAGGATTTGTCCTCTACACAGGATCTAGCCAGAAACACTGGATAATTTAGTGCCATGGGAAGTAAGGCTATGATTCTCACATCTGTTCGCAACTTCACAGAAAAGGATGATTGAAGGAAAATAAAAAGTTTTTATCTTTTTCAGCTTATAACGGGATTTCACTACCCTTGTTTACAGTAGTAATGCCACTGAAGCTGAAACATGAGCTCAGTTTTTGTACTGTTAAAGTTATGGTTCAGCAGCTTTCTCTATCGCAAGACCATGCCTTCCAAACTCTTCATGGGAAACCAAGCATTAAATATGGAATGCCTAACATTTAAAGCTACGGTGAGTAAATAAATTTGTACTTTGAAATGTTGCACATACTTCCATATAATATTCAGAACAATACATCTTAAATGAAAAGTGGGTATTCATGAATGAAATTTAATGTTAATTTCTTTTGAAGATAATTTTCCCTGTAGCCATAAACCTCCTATAGAATGTGGACAGAGGCAAGTTCTTTATTAAATGGTCAAACATTTTTAAACATGATCTGAGAAGACTGTGGAAAAGGTGAAGAATGCAAAGTTGCATGTAAATTGCATATGAATTAAGTACACACAAATAGCAAAACTACCTAGCTCAAAAATAATTTTAAATACTTTTAAAATATTTTTTTAAATACTAGGGTTTAAATAGTGTTGCTGTTATTTCTTTTTCTTTGAATTGACAACAATCTAGCAGTTATATGGAAAGAAAAGGCTGTTAATGTCAAACAGCGTAGAGAACGAGAAAGTTGGAGACAGTATTGTTGGAGAAAATACAAGGTGCTCTTGTATTGATGGGAAGGAGGCCTTGATATCAGTAAAACAATGTCCTTATATGTTGATGTGTGTGTGTTGTGAAATGTAGCAAACAGATAGCAGTGTACCGAAATATTAAGTTTTGCTAACCTAGGCAGGATAAACATTTAAATGTAGCCAATTGTATTGCTCACAACGGTGTATGGACAGTAACTCATAACCTATCTGTGAAAAGAGCACAGTATGTGATCAAAAGACAGAAACTATATATGCTGAAAAAGTGAAACAATAAACGTCTTTGCTTCACCACTTAGCAGAGTCTGTGCCTCTTGGGCCGCAAAACAGGATTAATCTAACAGTAATAAACAGAACTAAGTAAAAGGCTGCACCATTTTTCTTTTTTTTTTTTCTTCTTTTTTTTTTTTCTTTTCTTTAACTCTTTTCTCTCTCTAGCTATTCTTGCTTCCTCTTGTCAACATGTGACCCTTCATGCCACATTTCCTTTCCTTCAGTGTCTTACCTTAACCAGACATATTAACCATCTATGAATTCTTCTGTCTGAGACAAAGAAAACAAAATGTATGTATTATCTGGATTGCAGCTTCCTGAAATGTCAGCACCATCTATGCTCATTCAAAAACAGGAAAAAAGACAAGTACAATGAAAGTAAGTGCTTTGTTTTTCAGTATATTCCTGGAATGATGTTTGTGATGATAAAGCCAAATAATTTTATTTTCCATTCTTATTTAGCCTTTGATTTATTCTGCCACTCAGCACACTAGTTAGTACCAAAGTTTTTAGCAATTTCTTTATTGCAGAGATGAATACAATGTGTTCAGGGGGTCATAAAATTCTCTTCATAAAATTGACTAAAGTGCCAGCAAGATATTCCCAAAACACCCAATTCTCTGCTATGCAGCTTCTTAAACTACACATTCCTGCCATTCACTAGTTTGCATTATTTTTCAATGCATGTATATATACAGAGTCAGCCTGAAAGTGAAATCATGGCATACATAACCAGCTACACCTACATTAGTAAATACTGTAGGACAATCAAAACAGTTCTGGAGACCAAAACAGTGATGCCACTGATTTGATGTCCACATTGTCTGCATTTCAGGCATGTTTCTTCAGCCTGGCTGCAGTCTGGTCCTGTGGACTAAAAAAACATTAACACCACGTTAATTCTTTGAGTACATCTTCTGGTTGCGTTTCATCTGAAAGCTACCCATTTTTCACACTTTAAGCTTTTAATGTGGCTGAATCAAACTCAGTCAGCATATAGAATGTGAAGATTTGCTGCAAAAATACAATTTTAATCTAAACCAAAACACCTACATAGCTGAAGCCAGTTTCACTTTTTTTTTTTTTGTGCATGGTGTGACTTCTTATAGTAAGTTTGGTGATTAATGTTGCGCTGCTAACATTCTCTTAAAAATATATAAACAGAATTATCAAGGAAATCAGTAAGTCTCAAATTCTGAGTAATGTTTTCCTTTTTGTCTATTTATATTTCCAATTCTATCTTTTTTCTCTCAACAGACATATTTATTGCATATTCCTGAACACGTAAAAGAAAGTTACCTAAGAAACATATCTGCTTAGTAAAGTATGACTAATTTGTGGGCTTAAGAGAAGTTGATCCATCTTTGAAATAGTTCTTGATTTGTTAAGTTTCAATTTAACCTTGTTAAATGTGGCTTTTTAAAAATTAGCTCTAGAATTTAATATATTTTCAGGTATATCATACACAAGTCACTATTTAATATCAAATCTATTTAAGCTTTGGAATATATTATGGCATTACAGCGCTCTGTACATCACTGAGCTGGGACAATAGAGCAGAAGCAATTCCCAAATTGACATTTTACCAAGTACATGCTTTGATTTTTTAATATTCAACCTAATTTTAATGACACATATATAGTTAGAATTATCATGGAAAAAAATAGCACAACAAAATAACTTTCAAGGAATTTCCCTCAGGTTTTTGAGGCTATAAATAAAATGCAGTTGCTTCTTTAGCATCATTACACAAGCGTTTGGTGAGCAATGGTCTTACTTGGGGAGTAAACTGAGTCGGGATGTCTTCCAATTCCATTAATTGTAAACAAAAAGGCATTTTTCACCCCTATACCCCTATTTCAGTTTGCTGCCTTAGTTCAACTTGCTTTATGCAGTCATTAAGGATAACACAAGTATCTGGTTCTTAACAGTAGGCAGTAGAGAACTTATAGTGTAGATTAGTTACTAGAGAAATTAAGGGGAGTAGGGGAGAAGACACAACATACATGGTCAGAAGTGAGCGAACAGAGATTGGATTCAAATTGAAGGGCTATGTTATGATAACACTATTAATCTGAGTACATGTGAACTAGTAGGCCATATGGATCACAGAGAGCATAAGAGCCTTACATCCCCAAGGCAGGTAGTCCTCTCTGCTGTCTGTTACTACAGAATATGACATATGAGTGCCTTACTAGGTGATTAATTCAACTCACCAGGTTGATTTGATATTTCTTTGCCCACAATCAGAGGAATTCCACATTCATTCTTCATAAAAAGCAGAAGTCTCATCATGTTGCAAAATCTTCAGTAGATATATAGCTAGCAGAGAATTCTCATGAACAGCCATGAAGCGAGAAACAAAAGGGTGTGTATGACTTATTTCGTTATACTTAGTTTATTATCCCACATCTGGTTACTCTAAAATAGACAGTACTGGATGAAAACCACAAAAACTTGTCTTAAAATATATGTTAATATAGCTGGTACATTAAAGCCTAAGCACTAACAAAAATAGAGAGCCAGTGCAGTACATATTCTGTTTGTTAATTTACTCATCAAGCCTTTGGCCATGGTTTAAAATTTCTAAAATGCAATAGATAACACAGCTGGTAATGTTTAATTAAAATATTTCTTTTGCTGTGCTGAAACTTAATTCCCTATTGAATCATATTCAGAAATATCTCCTTTGCTGAGAAACAATCAGCAAAGACAGCACTCCTAAGTGTGCTTCCTCTTTCCTATAGCTAAGAAAACATCAGAGGCTGTCTCAGTTTTATTGTCAGCAAATACCACCACAGAAACACAAGACTTCAAAGTAGAACAATCAGGGAAGTTATTCATTTTCTCCTACAGAACAGCATGCTCAAGTTATTGTAGAAATTTCAATCAGTCCCCAAAACAGTACTGGGAGGAAAATGGAAGAATAACCAAGTGCTATATGTCTTGAAAGAAACAGAAAACTCCAGTAACTTAATTTGGGTAAATAACAGAACTGCAAAACCAGATTCTATGAAGCCACTCAGATCACCAAAAGTTTTCCAGGCTTACCATTCACTAATTGCCTACATGCACAGAGGATTTGTTTCACAAATAGTTGAAGGTGACCCTTTGTGGAAATCTGTTGAGAGCAGAAAATACCACCGGCATGAACTGACTGTTCCCTGCAAATCAGAACACAAAGTGTAGAGAGTAGGTCCTGAATATGCTACTGGACAGACTTTAATCATCCAGCAATACTTGCACAACACTAGCAACTAGTGCTATCAGAGCTCAACCTCATGCAAAAATGACCTGATTTGGGCAAGCTGTTCTTCTTGCAGTGGAAAAAGTAGTCATCTCCTGCCCACTCAATAACAAAAAAGACCTGCAGCTGTGATTTTGTCCAAGACCTGTGGGTGCGTTGACATATTACCTTTCACAAGCAGAAGCAGCAGAGAGATCATCTTCTCTCCATGTTGTGGCTCCTTAGCATTACAGCAAATTATTGCTGCAAAATGATTTAGCAGCAATGCTCTCCACAGCGAGAAAGAGTAGATAGAAAGACAGATGATGCAGCAGAAGCCTAAAAATCTTAAAAACAAATTAGATTTGGAGTCTTTGTAAGATCAAACTCAATGTTATATCAGCTCAAAATAACATTTTTGCAATAGGCCTCTTAAAATCTAAAATCTAAAGAAAAATGAACTGCGAAGATCATAGCAAGCTAACACCTATCTTTTAAAAAAGGCCTTGAATATGACCTTTAAAATGACCTTGCATCTAATGCTGTTACTAGTCTGTAAAGAGAAAACAACCTACAACCTGTCTTGACTTCAAAAAACATAATGATTTAGAAACCTTTTAAGAAGCTACAGAAAATTGTCAGAGCAGAGAAACAGATGCAAGAGAGTAGGTGGCAATCACGTTTTACATTATAACCTTCAGCCAATACTGCTCAAGCTGCTTAAAATGCAAGCAAAGTTATTTTCAAAGAGCAAAACAACTCCTTAAGATTCCATTTTGTTCCGATCAGCATTTTCCACATCAATACTTTACAGCAACAGAAAGTTCCTCCTCTGTCTTCTTCACCACTTGCATGTTGTCATTTGCTGAGTAAAATCGATTTCCCACTAGCAAGTTTCACAGGTGAAACCCTGTCAACCATGGGATGAAGATATAATGACAATCAGCATAAGCAAAAATCTTCATCATAGACAAAATTGTTTCAGAAATACTACATATGTCCTGACATGAACTAGACTAGCAAAATTAGATTATGCACTATGTTTACACTACAATGCTTTATCATTGTGGCACATGGCTGTTATTTAATCAAAAAAGTATGCAGTCTTAGTCTGTCATATAACTGCAACCTTGAAACATCATTCAGTTTGCAACTCCTATGCAGTGAGGGTACATAAGATAAGATAATTCTTGGCATATCACAGCCTGTGTACAAGAGCACACAGCAACTAGAATACAGCTTTCTTGATGGTGCATTAGTGCAAGAACATAAGACAAATCCCAGAACTAGATCTGCAGAGAAGATAGAAGTTGAGAATTGGAGATGGTGGAACATGGGAAAAGGAGGGATGCAAAGTTTTGAATCTGTAACTAGATTTCAGGTTTAATGTTGGGTGAGGATAATACAACGTGCAGTCTCTGCAGATATGAAATGAGGATTGGAAAGGAAGAGAAAGCAGGATAGTCAAAAGCCTGATGTGATGAAACAAAGATTTGCATTGAGTTAGCCTGAATAGATGGGAGAAGTCGGATTGATTACAGAGGGGAAAACAAGTGGAGCTCAAACAGATTGACCATGCTCTCATTTTACAAATACATTGTAGAGTAAACGACTAGATTCTTACAAGCCCAAATAATATAAGATGTATTCAAGGATGATTTCTGCAGAAAGTCTAGCTCTGTAGCAGAATAGCACATCTGTTTACTTGTAGTTCCTGATTGTGACCTATATTATTTGTATATTGGAAATATGGGAATCACATCTAATATCTGGTTTTGACATGCTATCTGGTAATAACAATATCTGCATTGTTGATGTCACCATTGCTTGTCTTCAAGTTAGAATATTAGTCATACACATGTGTTCAGAAGTTTAGTCATTTCCCTTCTCTGTCTTTAAAAGACTTATTAAGACTGTTTTCTTTTTCCCGCAAAACACTTGGAAAGCCTTTCTGTAAAACACAAAGATTATAATGAGTTCCTTTTTCCCAGCGCTTACCTAAACATGATTAATTTCTGCTTAAGCTTCTTCTTAGGCTTCTATAGTTACAACAAATACATTGAATTTCTACATTACAATTTGACAACTATGTGTCTTAAATCTTCAAAGTATACAGGAGTATACTGGTTGTCTTGGCTAATTCTAGGAATATTTCCAGATTCGCTTGTTATTAATGGTATGAATTTGAAGATAGGCCTTTCTTTTCCTTGTAGCTAAACCAAATTATCAAAACGCCTATTTACAGAATCACAGAATCACAGAATCTTAGTGGTTGGAAGGGACCTTTGAGATCATCGAGTCCAACCACATAAA
>JAOQGH010000001.1:133751485-133813395 GCA_025769975.1 Gallinago jamesoni
CTCTTTCAGTAAAGTAATTCTTCCTAATATCTAATCTAAACCTCCCCTGCCGCAGCTTCATACCATTCCCTCTGGTCATTTAACCAAGGTGCATCTCATTCTAGTGCATTCAGTGCCTCTGAAAGCTGATGAATGCAAGGAGAGGAAATTAGTTACCTTTGAGATGTATGGGGAACAAAAAAATAACCTCCGATTTTAGTTTCCATTTATTGCCTAAATGAAACACCTCAGTATTGGCATTAATCAAATACTTTTCATAAAGTAAAACATAATCTTTGATTGTTCTACCAGAGGAATGTAAACTGCTCTAATTTCTAGGTTGTAGGTGCACATATGCTGAGGATGAGACTACAGGTCTAATAATAAATTCTTGCAGTTTAACAAACATGCTAACACTGCTGGGGTGTCTTAAACTTGCTTGTTGTCACGGTTTAATTCCAGCCATCAACAAAGAACCATGCGGCTGCTCGCTCACACCACCCACCACACCTCCCAGCTGTGGGTTGAGGAGGAGAATGGGAACAAAAAGGCAGAACTCAAGGATTGAGTAAGTAAAGGCAGTTTAACAGAACAGTAAAGGAAAGAGGAAAACAACAACAATAACACTGATAGAGGAATGTACAAAATGCAATCAATGTACCAACGCTCAACAAAGGGGCCTAGGAAGCCTCCGCCAGCTCCCAAGTGGCAATTTCCTGTCCCCTCCCCAGACAGCTCCTGCCTATACACTGCCCGTGGCTTCACAGGGTATACTTCTGTACACTCTGTCCCCACAGAAACCAGGACACTCATGTAGAGTGTCATCCCAAAAACAGCTGAGAGCAAGGTATGTATATCACCCTTCCTGAGCCCGGAGGACTCAGATTCTATTTCTTTAGAAATATCTTAATTAGAAAACAAAATTTCCTTTATAGAAGGAAAATATAAGACAAGAAAAGGTAATGTTAGTTTATGATTTTTTTTTTTAATTAAGTTCTGCACCTGTGCCTGTGATACTGGCACAAAGCTTCCACAGCTCCCCCCAGGACTGACTGATTCAGAGAATACTGAAAACTATTTTTCATACGTTAATAAAAGACCAATACCTGAACATTACCTGTTTGCTCTTCTCCTGCAAAGAAATTTCCATTTTTCTGCTTTACTCATTGTTTGTAAAACTTACCATCTTTCACAACTAGTGGCAATGCTTTACATAATTGCACTGTGATTTTAAGTTTCCTTTCCCAGTCCTCTGAAATAAACATTTTTGATAGGTGGACAAACTTGACCGTTCATTTTATTGAAGCAGGCAGCAGGAAGCAATATTCCTTGACATTCTTATAGTTTTAAAATCACCTGGTTAGGCTCATTTCATTATTGTTGCTATTAGGTCACACAAAGATAAAAAAATGAAGCAAGAGATAGTGAAATTGGGAATGAGGTTCCTAGAAGGACTGATCTTCCTTTTTATCTCTTTTAGAGAAACTCATCATAATACTGTTTCTGAAAACACCAGCCATGCCAGTTATTCCCATTTGAAATTATTGGCTTTTCTTGACCTCAATATCTCACAATAAACAAGCATCATACCAAGAAAACTACACTGCTGTCTGAGATTAGATAACATTGTTCCAGTACTGTAAAAGAGAGACATAAACTAACTCCAAAAAAAATGTATTAGAAATGTTGGTTTTTCAAATATAAATCTTGGCTGAAATGCCAAATGACATTTCGTCATTAAAAGAATAGTTTCATTTTAGATAGACTAAGTAGCTTTAATTAATAAATATAACCAAAGACAACCAATTTCAGGATTTTAATGAAAAAATTTTGAAAGTAACATTCAGTCTTCTGGCTTTAAGAGAAGTGCTACTCATACTGAATAGCAATCGAGTAATTAGAAATAATGTTTTCTGAGTATTTCTGCAGGGAATGAAGAAAAAGCAAAACTGGATCCATCCTGTGCAAGACCTGATATAACCATACTTGGGGTAAATGTTTAACTTAATCGAATTTATGTATTTATTTATTTATCAGAGAGGATACCAAGCTTCAGTTTTAAATTCAGGTGGAATAGGAAAAGTAGCTAGCATATTCACAAAACTTAAACCCTCCAGTTGATAGGAAAATGCAGTATCTTCTCTTGCAACCATGCATTTGGTGAACTGTTGAATGATAGCAACAGCGTGTGTTAGCACTCAAACTGAGATTCAAGACAACCTTCACAAACAGCTCTTAAGGGAACATCTCAGAATTCGCTGGAAGTTCATCCCTTCCTTTCTCATTTTGCTGGTATATTATTCCATTTTCTTTCACATCTATATATTTTAAGAGCACAAAACCCTTTATGAAGGAGACTAGTTGCTGTAAGATTAAGGCTCAGAAGACTATGCACAACCTGACAAATCACAATAGCTTTTCAGCATCCCCCTGCTATATCTGAATTAAAACATCTGATAGAGCACTCATGCTTTAGTTAGACACACAGTCTCACCTGGCTGAACAAAAGAATCCTAATAACATGAACAATTTAATGTTTAAGGACAAAGAAGCTGCAGAATTGCATTAGTAATTGCATTAGTAATTTGAGAATAAAAAATAACCTTAACAAAAATTCAGTCAGCTGTCCATTCTCTAGAGAAGCATCACAGCTTCTTTATTCTTGACTTTGTTGTTACTATTGAATATTGAAAGAAATTCTTCTAGTTTTCCCACTACAGAACTATAAAGCTAAGTAGTCATGTGTGACTCATTCTTCACTGCCAAACAACTAAAACAGCAAAATCAATACTAGGATTGCAAAAGTTTATGTACATACTTTCCCTGAAAGGGAATAAGATTAGCTAGCATAACAAGCTCTCTGAATACCTGAACAGTCACAGAAAGAAGACACAAAAAATAGAAGAAAAGCTTGTTCCACCTCTCATCCAGCTATTTTTCACTCTCTTAGCAAACAGTCTACTGCATGTCAGTACAGTGTTACTATACTGACTTGTACTTATACTTATTGGGTCCAGAAGAACAGCAGAACTGCACTGAGCTCTTCTCAGCTTGGATATTCCAGGTCAGTGGATTCAACCAAGCACAAATTTAGCAGGAATCTTGTAAGATAACATGCTTTCACCTGTGTATTATTATGTCTTAATAAGTGTGTGTGTTAATGGAACTAAAAAGAAAGCATGTGAAACATCCTCAGTTTTCCTTCTTTTCTAGAATCTGTATTTTCCCCTGAGCAGAGGGGAATACTTTACAAGGCTATCAGGATATTTTTCAAAGACCCCAATGACCCTGCCACAGTCATTCATTCAAAATCCCTAAAGTAAAGTCTGAATCTAGATTTATAGGAGGTAGGTAATATAGAATACAGTTATGCTCCCACTGTGACAATGAGAAAAATGTTGCCCATTAGACTAAATCTTTAACCTCTCCACCACTGTGAGTATTTTTCTCCATAATTCAATTACAGATTTTTAAGTGAAATAATGTTCAGATTCAGCAAGAAGTCAGATATCCTTTCTGTTTCCCCACATCCATCTAGTACTTGCTCTTAAATGTTCCCACTTACATCTTCTGTAGCTTGGATATTGTAACTTGCTTACTATACTATTCACTGTTGTTCAGAACTACATTGTCAAGTAATCTTTACATGAACAAATTCATAATTTATAAACAAGTTATTTAAAGTGAGTATAGAAATCTCCATAATGGAAAGGATGCCTATGGGCACTTGTAGGAAGGTGCTGTTTTTCTGATCAAATGCAAAGTGTTTAAGAGCAGATACAGAAGGGCTTGTTATTACAATTGGTTATGACTTCAAATGCATGTTGCTGGAAACCATGGAAAATAATTTCTTTTAAGAAATGTTTTCAGCTACTCTTTGATACCAGACATTGGCTTATCCTCTTTTTTTTTTTTCTTTTTTCTTTCCTCTCAAATTCATCTGTCTGATCAAGAAGGTCTGGAAATGGGTGCTGAAAGATGGCTGCCATTCTTCTGTAGTGATACAGAAAGTAGAAAACAGTGTTAATTCCTTTATTACTTTAGGCACTTCCCAGAAGCAGAGCCTTCTAAGAGCAACATCCTAGCCCCCAAGAAGTTAATCAGCTGTCAATAATGTGTCAGCTGTCCCTGCTTTGTGAGGTCACCTGCCTCACCTGCTCTTGACCTGCCTGAAGCTTCCTTTTACCTGGTTTGTCTGTGACAACCATTTCTCTAGTTCACGGGATCCCGTAGCTCATTCATTTTAACTTATCAAAAAGATCTTTGTATAGTACCACTATGGTTTTATGACCAACACAGTGATGTGGAAGAAATACAAGTCAAGTGCAATAGTGGAGGCCCTGAAAGTAGAGACAGAGTGTGCAGGGGAGAGGAGTACAGATGTCGGATCTTAAAGATGAGACACAGCCATAAACCGTTTGCTAGTAATAAGGGTTTTGGGGAGCTCTTTTAGTAGGGTTTTTTTTTTGTGTTTTGGGTTCGTTTGTTTTTAAAAGAAAAAAAAAAAAAAAAAGATGACCCAGAAGTGGACTAAAAGAGTTCTCCATTTACAAATTAATACTATCTAACATACATAAAAGAGACTATATATGGTAAATACAGATATAGCCTGGAGCTATATCTGTATTCAATGAAGGAATAGAGAGATGTAAAAGCATGTTAGGAAACATAAAAACGACCCCAATGAGAAGCTAGAGGAATAAAGAAGAAAACAGCAACAACACCCAACATTTTCCTGACAACAAAGTACTCCAGAGGCTGCTGACCTTCAGCGTTGTCCTTTCCAGCAGCCTGAAGCTAACAACAACTGAAGCTATCAACAACCAGGTACTGAAACATTGAAACTGTAACACAGTAATTTTCATAATTACTAATATGTTTTATTTTCATTTGTGTTGTTGCCCTCGCTCCCATTTCAATGTAACCAATACAGTCATCCTATCAAAAATACTATCTCCCAGTTTAGTTAATTCTACCTGCCTTATTCAGCACAAATCAGGGGCTTGGCAACTCACTTGGGCCTGTATATGGGTAACTTGGTAAGGTGGGGGTGTAATTACCAAATTAATAACAATAGTATTGATCTTGAAAATTATGATAGGAGCAAAACTGAAACTTTATCAAGGACTTCTTCACTTCTGGAGGTATTTAAGAAACGTGTAGACGAGGCTCTTCAGAGCATGCTCTAGTGGCCAAGATTATTGATTTGTGGTGGGGTGTTGTGCATGGGGTTGTGGGTGTGGGGTTTAGTTGGTGGGTGGGTTTTTTTTTGTGTGTGGGGTTTTTTGTTGTTTGTTTGTTTGTTTTTGTGGGGTTTTTTGTGTTTTGTTTTTTTTTAATGTGGTTGGACTCGATGATCTCAAAGGTCCCTTCCAACCACTAAGATTCTGTGATTCTGTGATTTTTATTTGTATAACGCTTTTTTCCTTTCATTTTCTGTAAATTTGTGTGCATTCATGAAAAATAAGAAACATCCTTCACTTTGGTTTTAAAGGAGATTTGTTCATTTTAATCTTCAATGATAGCAAACTCCAATGCCCAACTGACATTACCTGAAGTATATCCTGATTTCAGATACATGCATAAATTAAGGCAAGTGAAGAGTAATTTCACAATGCATGATGCAAAGAGATTTGAGAGGTAAAATTCTTACATTGCATGTGCACAAATTTCTATCACAGAAATTTGTCTGCACTTAAAGGCAAAGTTTCAAACAGTTTACCTGTTTGAAATACTGAATATTTTTGGAGTTGATATCTGACTTAAGTAGACACGGCCATCTTTCTCCCTCAAAGATTTTAATTTCACATTATCCTCAGTTTTGTAAAACATCGTATTGCCTAATATACACAAAATTCATAGTCTTGTATTTGGTTTGGTTTTTTTTTGTTGGGGGGGGGTTGGTTTGGTTTGGGTTTTGTTTTGCTTGTTTTGTTTTGTTTTGTTTTGTTTTAAACTGTAGCAGCATTTTCATTTTGAAGTTAAACTTAGGTTCACAATGCATGGATGGGGTATGGTAACAGGCAAAATTTACCTTTGCAAGTGGAACCAGCTTCCTGGTACTTGCAACAGAGTAGCTGAATGTACAAGACATGGTTTAGAAAGCTACAGGAAGTAACTCCTGTACTCCTGAGACAAATAGCAGTTTTGGGTTCTGCAAATGCTACTACAAATAGCCTTATTGAAAAGGCAGAGGGGAAAACATCTCATACACGTCTTTTTACTTTATGAAAAGTAAAGCCATCTCATTTTATTCTCCCCAAAAGACAAAGAGGGTGTAATTGCTTTTCTTTCTCACATAGAAATGTCAGTTCTATCTACACAGTGTAATGTGAAACTAGTGTAATGAGAAACAAGAGAAAACAGAAGAAACATAAAAACTTAAGAAAAGAAAAAAACAAATCTACCTATTCAAAATTATTCTTCTGCCTTTGGTTTTGTTGCTGACTGTTTAACGTCAATATGTAACATGCTGTGGCTCACAGTAAAGAGCTCCACAGTAGCAATTATATATTACAGCAGAGTTTGATCAAAAAATAGAATTCTTCATTGTTTTACAGGTCAAGCACATGTTGTCAGAGGGAGATGGAAAAAGAAAGAAAAATACAGTCTTTAAAAATCTTGTAAGTCTTTGTATCAGCAATTTGTCATGTCATGGAATGCTTGTGAAAATAACTATTAAATATGGGAAAACCGAAAATAATAAAAAACCAGCACGCTGCAAGTCAAACATTCAAAACTTGGAAATTATCAAAAGTGATGTGTTTTAAGTTCACCTGTTTTGTAAGTATGTTTTTAGTTGCAGCATCACAGATATTTTTTTTCTACAGATTTATTTATGTCATCCATTGTCCTCATTAAATAATGTTCATGGATCAAGTTACTGTTTGTTTTTTGTATCACAGTAGCGTGTGGCTCCAAAAGATTTTATATTAGTCACATTCATCTTTGAAAAGGAAGTAATTAATTTCCTCTCAAGTTTTTTAATAGTAGTCCCCAACTTAACACTCAAAGGCTTCTCAGGCATCAGCTTCACAATGTACCTAACAAATTACAATGGAAATAAGTTTATTTCATTTTATAAAGGGGAAAAAAACCCCACCAAAACCCCAAAATCACCATAGCTGGAATCAAATCAGAAGATGTTTACAAATATCTAAAATCATAGAATCATAGAATCATCTGGGCCATAAGGGACCTCCAAAGGCCATCTAGTCCGGCCCCCCTGCAGTCACAGGGACACCTCCAACTAGACCAGGTTGCCCAGGGCCTCGTCGAGCCTCACCTTGAATGTCTCCAGGGAAGGGGCCTCAACCACCTCCCTGGGCAACCTGTTCCAGTGCTCCACCACCCTCATTGTAAAGAACTTGTTCCTAATGTCTAATCTAAATCTGCTCTTCTCCAGTTTATAATGAAATACTGAAACATTCTATGGCATCTTATATAATCAAAGCTCAGATGCCACTGACCTCAGAAACAGCTGTAAGTGTTTAGCATTTCTCCAAAACAGACCCTAACATCTTAAATTAGGTATCAGGAAAATGAAGTGTATGTAATTAGCATCCACCTGTTTGGGTTATGTAACAGCTATTTCTTACGAAGAGGCAGTAATAAAGTTGTGTCCAGGCCAATATCACTGCTGACTAGGTAACCTTTGGCAAGCTGCTTTCTTTGCCTCTGTTTCGTCATCTTCTCCTGTAAAACAGGAGTTTTGGCTAAAATCTTAAGAGGAGAAAAAAAAAAAATCACAAAAAAAGCCCTGCAGTTGAAAGTGTCGTACTTCTAGATTTGCCTATCCTTATATGGCATCAGTCTGGTACCTATGGGACTTCTCTATATAAATGCAGATAACAGTGTAATCCTTCAAGTGAAAATACAAGCATATCTTCTAAACCGATCCTGAACTTTAAACTTTTGAGGAAAAGTTGAGATAAGTACCCCATCTTTATATCTATTTGCATAGGTTTTATTGTAGTAATTATTTTTATTAATACTATTCCATGAAGATCTAAGCTGCTCTACATTCATGTTTCATCAGCCTAAGGAATAGTCAAGAGAAATCCCAGAAATAATACTAATAAAAAGGAGAAATTTGTGAGAAGAATCCTCGGGTGAATACTGTAAAATCTATCCAGAGGCACTGTAAAGGAGAATACTTAATTCTATTTGTGCTCTATCTGTATTGTTTTAATCTCAGGCTCCTTTTGGGAATCAGGAATTTTTTTTTTTTCAGCTTTATGTAAAACTTGGCTTCTGAATGTTTTAGTTAACTTCTGAAGCATTATCACATGCTGCAGCTTCTATTTAAGGAATAGAGCTCTTGTGAATATGAAAGCTTTTTCTATTCAGACTTTATCTTGTCTTCAGAATTAGAAGTGGGAAGGAGTTTTCTTCCCATGTGCCCCAAGAAACAAAATATCATCTCCTCTGCAGCAGGGCTGGTATCTAATTCCTAGCATATCTGGGAAGGGCATCTAACATGTGTCCTGGTATTGCAGTATCCCAGGATACTGACAGTGATATAGGGCTTTGTCACGCTGCGAGCACAGCTAATGGAGACAGCCAACACATGCAGCACAGAAGGTGGCCAGCAGTTCTGCTGAGGGCAATGCCCACACACTGAGCAACAGTGGTGACATGTCACAGTGTACAATCCTCAGCACCAACTCTGAAGAAACTGCCCCTGGCTATCAGAGGCTTCCACCCAGAGTGAGATTGCAGGGGAGGATGCATGTTTGGGGCTGTGGGGGTGCCTTGCATCTCTTGCTGAGACTAGGATGCGGCAGGTAGGCTCCTCACCCACAGGAGGTGTGTGCTAGGGGAATCTCTGTGTTGTCAAGTAAAGGAGATCTGGAAGAAAGTCAGCAAACTGCACAGCATCTGATATGATGAAATGTGGATGAGGGAAGAGCAGTGGATACTGTTTATCTTGACTTTAGCAAGGTTTTTGACACTGTCTCTCCTAACATCCTTGTAGATAAGCTGATGAAGTATGGGCTGGATAATCAGCAGAGCTGCTGGGCTCAAAGTATTGCCATCAGCAGTAGGAGGACAGTAACTAGTGCTGCTCTCAATGGCTGGGTTGCTGACCTGGAAGTTCACCCTCAGCAAGTTTGCAGATGACACAAAACTAGGAGTACTGATGTGCTGGTTGGCTGTGCACAGAGGTAACTTGATAGGCTAGAGAAATGGTTAAGCAGGAACTTCATGAAGTTCAGCAAAGGTAAATGTCAAGTCCTGCATCTGGGAAGAAAAACACCAGCACAGGCTTGGGGACTGACTGATTAGAAAGCAGCAATCAGACAGGGATCTGGAAGTCCCTATGGGACAACAAGCTGACTGTAAGCCAGCAATGCACCCTCATATCAGAGAGGGTCAAGAGACTCCTGGGTTCCATTACAGAAAGCATAGACAGCAAGTAAAGGGAAGTGATCTTTCTTTTCTGTTCAACCCTGATGAGACACATCTGGAGTGCTGGGTCCTCTGCTGGGCTCTCCAGTATGTGAAAAAAGTGGATGTATTGGAATGCATACAGCAACGGGCCACAGAGCTGATAAAGTGGTTGGGGTGTTTGACATGGTAGAAGAGGCTAGCAGAGCTAGGACTGTTCAGTCTGGAGGAAAGAAACCTCAGGGGGAAACATCAGCATGTATAAAAGACTGATGAGGGAGAGCGAGAAAGATTGAGACAGACTGCTCAGTGATACCCACTGAGAGAACAAGAAGCAATGGGTGCAAACTGAAAAAGAGGAGGAAAGCCATCTGGATGTAAGATTCTTTTTTTTTTTTTTTTTATTTTTTATAGTCAGGGTGGTCAAACACTGGAACAGTTCTCCCAGAGAAATTGTAGAACCTCCATCCTTAAAGATATTCAAAAACAAGCTTGACACAGCTATGAGCAATCTGCTCTAGTTGACCTTTGATTGAGTGGGGGGTTGGTCTAGATGATCTCCAGAGCTGCCTTCCAGCTTCAACCGTTTGGTGATTCTATGATTAAAGGCTTTGATTTGTCATATATTGCGTTTTAAAGGTAAAGGAATTGAGATCTATGTGCTTTTCTAAACTAATAATCTAATTGGTTATCTTGAACTGAAAATAAATTAACTTGATAGAGGGTCATTGGTCCTATGTTCCTATGCAAGTTGTAAGCCAGATAACTTTGCTTTTGTGGTATCTATAACAGCAAGAGATGCTGTTTAAATAGACAAAGATTCCTCCCTGGTATTTGGAGATTAAATTTAAAAGGAGTAGTGAAAACATACACAAGTGAAAGGCAGTTTATTGGACTCTACCACTTCCTTGTTCTAATGGTTTTAGTCTCCAGTTACTGGAACTGGAAATTTGGTAGAGGGTAACTGAAATGATAAAAATATCTTGTGATATATCCCAAATCAGTTGACTTGTGAACCCCAAAGCATACTTGAGCAAAATATGTTGATTGCTGGCAGCATACCTAGTATTAGATGCAGGAAAAGATATCTCCTTTCTCTTTATCTATGAAGTATAAAACAATGAAAAAACTAGCATGAGATTTGATAAATAAAGCTCATAATACAGTAAGAACAGGGTCAAATTGTAGAAAAATAGACCATTGTTAACTTCTGAGTATTCTGTAATTTCACACAGGGACTTTTGTTTTGGTTTGGTTTTTTTTTTGCACACTGCAGCACAGCTCTTTACCTATTATGGATGCACTGCATCTTGTTCAACAAAGGAATGATCGATCGAGTTATCCCTATGACTGATTAAAGGAAAATAAGGTCATTAATATGTTGTTAACTGTGTTGCAGCTGAAAAGGATGAAAATCAAGAGTGAAAACTTTAAAATAATTATAAATAATCCATACTTTATCACTAATCTCACCTGCCTATTGATTTTCCTTATAACACAGGTGATGAGTTGTTTCTTTTTCCACACACAGTCTTTCCAACTTTTTTTTCTGAAAAATCTCCATATTCTTTGAAATCTAACATGCCCTCTTTAAAGTGCTTTCATATATGATGGCTGTTTGATGCTTTGAGAGTATAATAGAATACATTAAACATTTCTTCTGCACTCAAAAAGGTTTCTTTCGTTTCTCTTTTATTTTAATCTCTAATCTACAAATGTGTGACTAAGAGTGAGCAAAAAAAATATAAAGGAATAAATTAAATATGAAGTCTAAAAGCAAATCTGTTTTTTGAAACAAAGGCTTCCACATGTGAAAAGAGCAGCTAAATTTGCCCAAGAATTAGAGGGGAAAAGGAGATCAAAGGAAGAAAACCAATCTCTTTTTTTCTTTTTCCTTTTCCTTCTTTTTCTTTTTGGTGAGAGCCTACAACAGTGTTTTGAAGGGAGGCTATTTAAGCTGGAATGTGAAGATAGAAAAACAAGCTAAATTTTGGTGGTTTAATCCAGCAACACATTATAGGTGTTCAGCATTACAACAGTCAAACATTATACCTTGTTAACAATCCTGCATGCTTTGCAAGAGGAGCATGAGAGGAAGAAGAGGCTGCAACAATCAGATTTATGCAATTAAAATATACTTTTAAATTATCTTGGTTTTTTGAGCTTCATACTTTTATTTCAAGTTGACCAATTTCCCTAAATGAAAAGTCATGTGTGATGTGAATTAAAGAGGAAATAAGGAGATGAAGACAACATCCCATTGAGATGATATATGGAGGGTGTTTCAATGCTCTGAACAGCTGTTTATGAAGAACATAATATGGGAGGTAAGCATATTATACTAAGGAGTGATATATTATTGTAAGTGCAGTTATTGATTAATTTTTAACTTAGGCTCTAACTACATAGAAGACACTATAATAATATTGAGATTAACTAGTTAAGACTTAATTCTACTACGTATGATTTTCAGTAGTATCAGGATGCCCAATAGCCTGCTTTCAAATTCTGAAACCACCTGAAAGAGTTAAACTTCTCCCAGCCCCTTCATACTACTGTCATTTTGTGCAATAAGCCCTTAAAGAAACCACAGCTCTGTATTTGTTGCACTTCTAAGGGTTCCCAGTATGAATTATTTAAACTCCTTAGCAGTAGCTGCCAGAATTACAGCTCCAAGTGCATATCCATGATTGCAGAAAACCTGTGCAGTCCTACTGTTGGAAGAGAGAGTCAAAAAGGAAAGGAGGCATTTTGTAATGCTCATGGGACTGTGAATTCTTCCTTTAACTGTGCTGTCAAAGTCAACCTTTCAACCTGTCCTCATAAAATCCCAATTTCTAGCTTGTGTATGAAGACTAAGGTGCAGGAGCCTGCTGGTACAGCCTATATCAGGACTGCCTACGTAACTGTATTAAACATACTTACAATCATACTCATATCTGAAAAAAAAGAGGAATATTATCTTTATTATTATTATTCTATGCTCTTACCGGTAAAGTTATGTACTCCAAATATAACTGCTAAGTATATTCTGTAAATAATTACAACATTGCCTTTCTGGAATGCTAAATTTGCACTGACATACTTGGCCTGATGTGGCATGCTTAGAGCTAAAAATAGCCTTCTTTTCAAAATAAATAAATAAAATCTTTCATCAGAGACTTCAGGTAGAGAATTGTATTCCCAACTGAAATAAAGGGATAAGACACTGAAAAACAGAGATTGCTGGGAAAGTTAAAGGTGTTGCTATATAAAAGCATGTGTACAGGAGGCTACTGTAAACTTCAATAAAGAAACAACATATCAAGCTTTCATGCATTAAATGACTCCAGACTTCATTTTTTCCCTGTCAAGTCTGGCCACCATTTGGTGGGTGTTTTGTTTGTTTGTTTTTCTGTTTTTCTTCTTGATTATTCCAGGCAACAGATTCTACACATCACTAGACCTTTATTTAAATAGTGTCCCACTCAGTTGGGCTCCTGCACAGACACATATACATGGTCTAACACTTCAGGATTCCTTCTTTAACATATTCTTCATGCAGTGTTTTTCGTCCTTAGGAAATAAATCATTTTTTCACTAAGGTTTTCAAGAAATTATATTTTGATTGCTTCAGTAGAAATATCTCTGTCATAAACACAGATAACTAAATGATCATTTAAGTGCATATGGATACTCACAGTAAAACATAGATCTCCTCAGCACCAGCCAGTTAAAATCTACATGAATAGATTAATGTAAAATCTATGATGTTACAAATTGTAACTTGTAATCCCTGTCAAGAACTCAGGGACCACTGAGAATCTAAAGAGAAGTCAAGGACTTGATCTCAGGGATATAAATTCTATCCCACCTTTGTAAGTGCTCCCTCTCTCCCACAGAATGTGGTGTGCTATTCTAAAATATCTCTGTGTCCTAGTTTGTCTCACTATATTTAAAAAAAAATAAAATCACAGAAATCTTGTTTTATATTAACAATGCCTCATTCTGCTTTGATACATCTTTGAGTGAAATTCATTTGGGAATAAAATTAATCACAGAACTTTCCTATTTCCAGTCTCTAGAATTCTACTACTTTCTTTCAAATTTACCCCATTCATCCAAAGCAGTTCTTCCTAGGAGTTTTTCTGGTCTCATAAATATCACAAGCTATGGCTCCTTTCCTTCATCATGTTTAACAGATCCCAGGCCAGAAGTGATTTCTGAAATTATGAATCACCATCTCTTCTTGTAATTGCTTTCCATTTCTCATACTTACTCTTCCTTTTCCTTTTAAATAATTTCTCTTTGCTTTTTATTTATACCCTTCCATGATTTTAACTTGCTAGTACATGTCCTTCTACCTGTCATCATTGAGACAAACTTGACAAAGTTTGGGTCTCACATCTTGATCACCTCAAATTACTAATCTTTTTCTTTTTTCTTTTATTTTCTAGTTTGACATTGACCTTGCCTCTCAAAGGATTTTGTGTGTTCTCAAAGGATCAATGACACTCCTTTAGGAGTTGTCTTGATGATATTACCATGATAGGTTCCAGAAATTAATATGTGCTTAGAAGGAAAATATTCTAGTTCTGTAACATACCAGTCGCTAATGGGAAACCTGAAAGAAATTATTAACCAAACCAGTATTTTTAGAAAGAAAATACTGAGGCACCTTTACCAATTAACTAATTAATTAATTAATTAATTACTCCTCTGTGTTTCTTTCTTAAAGCAAAGCAAGTTAGAAACACAGCTTTATCTTCTTTCATTTGTTTGTAAAAATGTTTGCACGATAACAGTGATAGATATGAAAACCACCTAAACCTTCTCAGATAAATGTTAAGCTTTAAGAAAAATTTCACTTCTAATCACGTACAGAAAAACAAAACAAAACAAATCAAAACAAAAACTAGGGTAAAAAAAGGGTGTCCTTTTCTTTTATGGTCCGATAATGACTCTATGTTGAAATTCATAAATAGACCATGTCTCTGGTGTGTCTATAGTCCCAAGGAAAAAAAAAAAGGACATTAATGTATAATTTATACCAAGTTCCCACCTTCTATGTTCCGTAAATTTCACACTTTTGTAGATTTGACAGGCTGAGAGAGTTAGGGTTATTCACCCTGGAGGAGAGAAGGCTCTGGGGAGACCTTACAGCAGCCTTCCAATACTTAAAAGGGGACAACAGGAGAGATGGGGAGGGACTCTTTTTAAGGACCATAGTGATCAGACAAGTAGCAATGGTTTAAAATTCTTTACTGTGAGGGTGGTGAGGCACTGGAACAGCTTGCTCAAAGAAGTTGTGGATGCCCCATCCCTGGAGGTGTTCAGGGCCAGGCTGGATGAGGCTTTGAGCAACCTGCTCTAGTGGGAGGTGTCCCTGCCCATGGAAGGGGGGTTGGAACTCAATGGTCTTTAAGATTCCTTCCAACCTGAACCATTCTATGATTCCATTTTTCTACAATTTAGTGCATGCTTAGATTAACATTTAAGTTGTGTCTCTCTCTCCTTATATTTTCATAACAGTGTGTCTAGCCTGGACAAAAGTTCCTGTTACACAGACTGCAGACTCATTTGAAAATGTAGATTCTAAATAATTGCTCGTTTCATTGGTTTAATCCTCAGGTGGGTTTTTTTTGGCATTTGGTTTCCCAAACTAAAAATGTCACTTTCAGAGGCACTTCACTTTTCAAAGTATATTTTCTTCCACAGGTAGGCAAGGGCCATCAGTTTCTGCATCATAACAAAACTTCAGTTTATCTGCTGTTACACACACCAGCTGTTATTGAAGGTTTAACTTCAAAGGAATAGTTAGTCTCCCACTCTTAGACAGTTAATTTGGCATAATATGCGTTCTCTTGTAGAAGATTTTTTTTCTCTCCCATCGTACTCCTTTCCCATCAACCAAGTGTTAAGTTTTTGTCCTGTACTGTCTTCCCATCTCCTTTCCTTTCTTCTTCCCATCCTCACATTGTGAATTCAACTCTTCCAGTCAGTTTTACTACTGCTGTTTTGTTTGATTTGTTTTCCTGTGATACATTGGCTTTGTATACAACAAAATTGTCTGCTTCAGCAGCTTAGATGTGTATCCTTTGTCTTTCAGAATTCCTTTGGATGTTTATGGAAATCTCATGTATTGGAAGGACTCGGGGCCACACCATATAACCATAGTGTCAGACTGTAACTGGCTAGGGCAGTACAGAATGTTATGTTATGGTAATATGATATTTTTTATGTTACCTATGTAATAGATTATACTGCATATTGGACCAGATAGTTGCATCACTTTTCTTCTGTCTTTACTGTTTTTTAGTTATACTGATACCAATTGTAAAACTTCTAGAAACTTCAATAGGGACAGGTTTTCGTTTCAGGTTAGTGAATATTTATATGACTACTATTAGATGACTGTTAGAATAAGCTGAGACCAGTTCAGACCATGGCAAGCTTAGAGACGTCATAAGACCCCTGACAGTGAGGTCAACAGAAAGTCTGTGGCCTTTATTATTAATGGCAAAAGCTTATTTACTGGTGCACAGGATCCTAATACAGGCACTGGCCCAGAACATTAGTGTTGGCTATAGATTTTACAGATATGCTTCTTAACCTTAACTTCTTCTGAAAACTGATCTATATAAATACAACAAAATTACTCATGACTATGTATGGAAAGTTCTGGAAAAAGGTTATGTGGCTTACATTTGAATACCTTTGCTTTCTGCAAACATTAGAGTTAGCCCTTTTGTTGTTGTTTCAGTATTAAGCAATAATAAATTACCAAGATAGCCTGTAGATCTAAAAATAGATAAAGTGCTGAGGTAAATTTCTTTGATTTTAGCTCTATTGTGGGTTATACTCAGAAAGGATATCCTTATTAGTTGAATGTCTATGGTCCTATTGAATAGAACGCTGGATGGATTTAAGATAGAACCTGTGTGGAATTCCCTGGAAAAGGCAGAAGAGTTGAATCCTTAGGACAACATGGTTGGGAAAACCCAACCATGAGTTCTGTAGGATCAGTTCTGTTTTACAGTATACAAGACGTAAAAATTACTACTTCAGCTAGTAAATCACCTAGCTAAGAGAAACTGCCAATATATATTTTAAGATCTGTTAAGCAAAACATAGCTGTTTGGATTGCACCTCACCTTCTGTTAAAATTAACAGATCCTGCTGTTTATTGACAAAATCTATTAACAAAAATCAATTCACAAGCTAGCAGCAGCTGAGCAATCTTCACTACTATATTCTAACCAAGATTTCCAGAAGTCTAAAATTACATTACTAAAACTATATAGTATTTAACTGATCTGATTTATAAAAACACTTGAACAACCATCGAATATCAGTAGAGCTCACAGAACTTCAAGAATGGTAATGAAGAGCAGGATTCAGCTTGTTCAGAAGTTTCTTAATTTAATTGCATTCCCTGCAGTGAATACAAATTTTCATCTTTCTGTGCTAGATATTGGAAATATTTGGATGATGTTATTTCCAAGGGTGCTATTATAATAATGTTCTTCATCCCTGTAATACTTTAAAGGATTGTTTTGTTTCTAGTATGGTTGCTGTGATCTTGCTGCTTGCAAAGCTGGTAACAAATACCATCTTGCTTTTGTCTGTATGGATCTACCAGCTGTAATAAATAAACTCAGACATTTAGAATATAATGAAGCACACTAAATAAACCATGGAAAAACATTTTTGTTTTCTATTGCAAAGTTTTGGTCAGCAGCACTGATACTATGAAAAGTAAAATTGCTGACGGGTGTTCTCAAGGCTAAAACACCCTATTTCACGTTCATAAGGTTCCAAGTTCTTTTTCCCTTTTCCTTCATAATAATTATACCTATATACCACAAAAACCCTTTTGTGGAGTGTGTTTGCTCTCCCTGATTGGATTCAAATGAAAAACTGCCTTTCTCTGTGGGCTGATATCTTTTTCCTGTCTAATCAGCAGCATGGCCTGAATCCTAATTACAGGTTAGGGACTTAATGAATGAACTTCAAGAACATTAATTTAATGCTTGAAACATCAGCAAATAGGGGCCTGGTTCATGAAGTCTACTTTTAGTGGTATTAGTATTTAAGGTTTAAAATGAGAACATGGTGAAAAACAATATTTAATCTTCAGTGAGAGTAGAGACTTAAAGAAGTAGGGAGGTGAATGAAAGGTGAAAAGAAAAGGAAAGCAGCTGTAATAAAACCATGGTTTTAAAATTAATTATCTCACACATTTCAAATTATTTTTACCTACAACACTAAAATCTAAGCCACAAGAATCTGTATCGCTAATACCAGAATTTTTCAGGTAAATTTCATTATTCAAGTGTGTTCAAGTTCACGTTTGTTGAACGGTCAACTGACATCTGCAGTCTCAGTGTCTAGTGAAGGATTTGGGTTTTCTTCTAGAGTACTGTATTACCTGTAAAGCTGATGAAAACAAGCTAGTCCTTTTGAACACCTCCAGAAGGAGATTCTTTGTGTTCTTCTACTTTCGAACTTAGATGAATACCTCCCTCTAGGGACATTCGAAAGCATTCATTGGGCTAAGGGCGTTAGTTGGAGATATTGGTAGCAGAGATACTGAGGAGCAGGTTTTCTCAGCACCTAGGAGAAAAGGTTCAACCCCCAGAAAGCTTCTCCCCCCAAATGAACTTTTCTGTGCTGTCATTCAACACGAAGTCCATAAACACAGACATTTTCCTCAAAAAAACTATGTAGTGACCTCCTCTGAAAGTCTGAAACATTTTTGTTTCTTTATGAGCATTCTAAAGAAAAAACCTTATTAATAAAAGAAGTTTAAAATATTTTTACATAGCTCACTTCTCTTTCCATCCTTTCTTTTAAACATTGGTATAGGAGCTTCATTCACTTTTTGTTTGTTTGTTTGTTTGGATGGATTTTTCAAAGAGCAGGGAGAGAAAATGTTGTTTGTATGGTGGTTGATGAAAAAGGAAAAATTAAAGAGGAAATCTGGTGCATCAGCACTTGGCTACCACTAGATTTAGAATCTGAGCAGACACCAGCTGAATTAGCTGGTAGAGCTTAGACAGAAGTTTTAAAAATGCTTTTCATTAAGCATCCTAAGCACTTGGGCCTTTTTTTCTCTTGGAGAACTTCTTTGTCACTACACAAAAAAACTCTCTTTTCTCTTTGTTTTTTGGTGTTTTGTTGTGGTTTTTTTCATGAGGAAAAATTAGCGTAATGTTGCATGCAGTAGAGAAATGAGATTGTTCATTTGTACCCAGGCCAAAGGACCAAGGAAGGTCTAAGTGGAATAATTTAACAAAATGAATGTTTACTCTGGGGAAAGTTAAGAAAGGAAATATTTTTATGACAGACCTCAAACATATTCATTGGTTAATAGGAGCAAACAGACTTAAACTGCAGTTCTTCTCTACAGAGAAACTTCAGTACCACGTGTTCCATTTAATTGATGCTGATCCCTCTTTGCTTTTGAAGAATAGGAAGGACTTTTTCTTTAATGACTTTATTTTTAAACTTCATTCTATAGGCAGAAGGAAGAAAAGAATAAAACTCCTAAAATTGTAAACCATTGTTTAAAAATATGAAAATGTAAGTATTCCTACAGCTATGTCCTTGCAATTCCACCGTGATTTATTCTTGACGGAATTAACTAAACCCATTGAGATAAATTTCCATTCAACTCCAGTAAAATTGTCCCATCTCTCTGATGACATTTAAGCATTCCAAGTCTACAAATATCACACTAAAGATGTCTGTGAGCTGCCTTTGACTTTCTAACTAAATCAGGTAACTATTTCTGCATAAACTGAATGTTGTCCTTCAACTTGCATCCATAGATTTATAGGAATTACTGTAGATGGACAATAAAACACCTTAAACACAACTATGACACAATTTAACTGTATTCATCTGTGTTTATTCTGTCCCACTTTCTTGAGCAATCCCCTGTATTTGCTTTTCAGGTGACAGTCTTTTTTCTGTTGGTTTTAAATTTTTTCACATTCTGCTTCTCTCAGAAGACCTCTTTGTTTCTGTATCCTCACTAGAAAATAATATCCATGCTCTAAAGTCAATGGACCTTTCAAAATTGTTTCTTATTACACAAAATTGAAAATAACTTTTTATTACAATTGATTGAAATTGGAACAATATTCATGGTTATCTAAGTCAGGGGAGTGAAAATATGGATTGAGTTAATATATAGCTAATAGGGTCCTTTTGAAAAGTGTTATGACTTCAAGCATCCACAGATTCCTACACAAAACAGCTGTTGAAAAGCCTAACCATAAAACTATCAGTGTTTACAAGATTTTTATTATACAAACCTAATGGGTCCCATGGTTTTAATGCACTGCAAAATAGTCTTTCTTATTCCTTATGAACACAAAGCACATCTCCCTAAAGGGACTTTTCTTTCTACAAGCTATCAATGCAATCAAAACTAGTGATGCATTTTATTACATTACTCCTTCTTGAAGAAACACATTTTTATTGTAATATTTCATAAAGATCTCCTGCTGGTAATGTAAAAATTAACTATCTAATAAAATTTAGTAGTGTGTTCTTGCAAACACAAATAAAAAAATGTATAGTACGCTAGTGAATATGGTTTCTGTTTTTAAACTCACCACTAAAAATAATATCTTAGGGCTCAACTACTGAAATCAGCTTCTACAATCCTGTTTTTACCTTATGCATCTCTTGCGTTCTCATGGGGAAAAAAAAAAAAGAGAATGCTCTTGCTGAAAAGTGCAAAAGAGCTTGAAAATCCTCTATATTCTAAAATAAGCTTGGTATGTCTGCTACACTGGATATGGACAATACATACATATTTATAAACACCATGTAAACGCAACTATGTATTAATCCATAGTGAATAGTATAGAAAAACTGGTGATGAAAATTATGATTAAAAGAGAGAAATCTTTCTAAAACACAGAAGTTTAGTTTAAGAATAAAAAATAATGGGAATATCCACAAAGGTTTATTTTAGCCTACTAACATTTCTCTCCCCATGTAATATCTAATCTCAATAGAAATAAAAGGTTAATGTAGAGGACAATTAAGAACAGGAATCCAATTCAGAGCCTTGATGTTATGCATATATTAACAAATAGCAATACTGTTTGCTCTTACATATACAAGTAGATTTGTGCAACAAAACAAAACAGTTACTAAGATGTTCACGGGATGTGCATTTATAAGGTTTTTATTTCACAGTATCTAAAGTCTGGTCTTGTAGGTTGAATGACTGTTAGTAGCTGGGGGGCACTGAGCCTAATTCTGTATTTTTTCTTTCAGTTTAGTTTAATCTTAAACACATCCAGTCTGCGAGCTCTGAGAGTGCTCCACAAAGTCTTACAAGGTGGGAGAATCAGACATTCAGTTCAAAAGGAAACTTAATTCTCACTAAAACATTGATGTAGATGCACTTCGAATTTCTTAAAAATGCACTTTTTGTTCACTAGCTAAGGGAATAGTTTAATAACCCCAATGAAGGATGATGCATTGGGTTTATGTGGCAAGGTTTTGGTAGTGGGGGGTGCTATGGGGGTGGCTTCTGTGAGAAGCTGCTCAAAGCTTCCCTCACAGAGCTGGTGCCAGCTGCCTTCAAGACAGACCTGCCACTGGCCAAGGCCAAGCCCATCAGTAATGGTGGTAGGACCTCTGCAACAACATGCTTAAGAAGGGGGTAAAAAACCTGTGCAACAGCAACTGCGGCCAGAGAGAGGAGTAAAAATACGTGAGAGCAATAACTTTGCAGACATCATGGTCAGTGAAGAAGGACAGAAAGGAGGTGCTCCAGGTGTAGGAACAGATTCCCCTGCAGCTTGTAGTAAAGACCACGGTGAGACAGGCTGTTCCCCTGCAGCCCATGAAGAATAACAGTGGAGCAGATATCCACATGCAGCCCATAGAGGACTCCATGCTAGAGCAGGCTGGGAGCCTCCCAAAGGAGGCTGTGACCCTGTAGAAAACTCATGCTGGAACAGGCTCCTGGGAAGTCTTACGGCCCATGGAGAGAAGAGTCCATACTGGAGCAGGTTTGCTGGCAGAACTTGTGACCCCCAAAGGGGACCCATGCTGGAGCAGTCTGTTCCTGAAGGACTGCATTCCATGGCGGGGACCCACACTGGAGCAGTTTGTGAAGAACTGTACCGCATGGGAAGGACTCACATTGGAGAAGTTCATGGCATTCTTCTCCCATTGGATGCACCCCAAGCTGGAGCAGGGGAAGAGTCTTAGGAGTCCCTCCCATGGAGACTAAGGAGCAGCAGAGGTATCTGTGACGAACTAACCTCAACACCCATTCCCTGTCTCCCTGTGCTACTCAGGGGGAGGAGGCTGAGAAAATCAAGAGTGGAATTGAGCCCTGGAAGAAGGGACAGGTGGGGGGAAAGTGTTTTAAGATTTATTTTTTATTTCTCATTATCCTACTCTGATTTGAATGGTAATAAATTAAATTTAATTTCCGCAATTCAAGTCTGTTTTACCTGTATCAGTAACTGCTGAGTGATTTCCCTGTCCTTATCTCCACACATGAACCTTTTGCTATATTTTTCTCTCCCCTGTCCAGCTAAGGAGGGAAGTTATAGAACGCTTTGGTGGGCACCTGATGTCCAGCCAGGGTCAAATGTATAACTGAACTATATAAAATACAATGGGTTTAGTTTTGTGGGTCTTTTAATTTTGGTTTGGGTTTTTTTCTTTGTTTGGGTTTTTTTTGTTGTTTTGTTTTTAATTTTTAAGAGGGGGATTTTATTGTAACTTGAAAGAACTTTTGACAAGGGAAGAGCATTTATCCAGCATAATTGTCTGGAGTCTGTCCTTAAACACAAGCCTGTTCCATTTGGCTCTGGACACTAACTTTTCCAGCTGTCGTCCTTAGAATAATTGGGCAATTAGCCTTTGTCTCTCAGACTAATTACCAGCTCAGCCTACCTGGCTGTTTCTCAAAGAAACTCAGACAACCACAGGAGAAAATAGGGAAATATAGCCCTATATGAACATAACATATATACATAATGTTTACAGGGCTACCCTCTCACAGCCCATATGAAGTCAGGTCACAGTATTACCGGCTGGATCTACTGGATAGTTAAAAACGGTTACCTGATTAGATGTAACTTTCTGCCACATGCCAATATCTTCTCATCCTGTTACAAGTCAGGAACAGCTCATATGTAGAAAAGTCTGGTGGCAATGCATGTGAGTGTGTGTTTGGGGGAAGTGGAGGTAATAAAGTGATTTTAGAGTGTTAAAATATTGGAATATAAAAATATAATAATATTTTATTTACTGTCACTTTTAAAATAAAGTAATGTAGCTCAGCAGTGTAGATAGATAGTCTTTTGGAATACTACACTAAAGCTAAGTTAATATTACAGATGTGAATGGGGACATTGTTAATGACAGGTACAAAGAAATAATAATAATTGTGTAGGCTAACCTTTGTTGATCCTTTAGAAAAATTGAGTTCCTTCATCTTTTTCTTCCCACATTGACTATATAGAGCTTCTGTTGTACATGTGCCTGCATTCCACATGCCATGGAAAAGTAAGTCAATTCAGCCTAAAGCTTTCTGACCCAAGGATTTTTTTATTTGCCTTTTTTTTTTTTTAATGCTGCACTTTAGACCTTCAAAATGCTCCACTACACAACAGTTCAATAACATCATAAACCCCTGCAGATTAAGGCAGGTTGCATGCTCCAACAAGTAGGACAGAGGAGAGGTGCTTTCATGTAGAGTAATGTAGAATTCACCAAGTGGCTAAAGACAGAGTTCAGTAACCCTCGCGCTCCTTGAGGAATGCACTGCAGAAATTGATGAGCTTTCCTCTAAATTTTATTGACTCCTGAGGTGAGAGTGGAGAGAAAGGGTCAGCTTTTCTAATGTTCTTCATGCTGCTTTGCCACTGAGATTGCATTCAATTACTCGGTTTGCTCATTGTAGGCTAGCGGGCTGAAACATGGATGACGTCATGGTTTGTAATAGTATACGGATCAACGCTTGCCATTTAGAAACCAGGAAAATTGGGTTAAAAGGTGCTATGGAGTGTGTGTCTGAGGAAAATAGATGGCCTGTTCGCTCTTTTTCCTCTCATATCAGTATAGTGGATTTTTTTGTTGATTGGGTTTTTGTCATGTTACTTACATTTAGCTTTTGCTTAATCAATAGAGATGGTCAGCTCCAAGTTGTCACTTTTTAACTTCATCAAATTGCCATGTTAGTCAGTCCAGTGAGATCAGTATATTGTGGGTGAACAGGATTGTGGGAGAAGCAGAGACCAGAAGAAGGAATAGAAGAAACAGGAACACTGGCACGGGAAGGCCTGTGATCAAGTCCTAATGACCCATAAACAATGCCTAACAGCCCGACTGATGGAGAGGAATTCCACCCTCCTGGCAGTTGAGGGTTGCAAGGTCCTGTCGGTTGGGAAAGGAGATACATTGGTACTATATAAGCTGCCTGTTATAATAAACGATTCTGGTTGCATCACCGACCGGGGGCCGTGCCTTCATATGCTACAGTAGATGTTGAGATCGTAGGTCTGTAGGAGTAGAATGTCAATTGGCGTATTCTTTAGGTGTGGATCTTCAATCACCAGGAGCTTGGATGTTGTCATTGAGTTTGCAACGTTCCGTGACTCTTGATGTCACTGCTGGAGTTGAGTCCCCCAAGCCTGTGCTTGCATAGTTTTATTATCATTGCACTGAATTTTAAAGAGATGGTCTACTTCACCACTGAGACACACAGATTAAACCAACAAATAAGCAAACGCTGCACACATATCTTTGCCTAAGTTTTAATTTGTTTTCTAGCCTAATTGGGCTTGTTTATCAAACTCATGGCTTACTGTCTTGATTGGAAGACTTTCTGACTTGGCTCACATCTTTGACTTTCTTTGTGATTGCTTCTACACTAATGAATATTGTCATTTCCTCCCCTTCCACAAAACTACATTGTCTTTTTCCATTCCAAAACTGTGCCATGTTGGCTTCCATGAATAATATGATTCTCTTCTGCCCCAAATTTCTTCTTCTTATATGTAGTAATTTCCATTATTCCAAACTCACTTGATAGAGATGAATAAGAAAAAACTCCTTCTGTAGGGTTTCCGTAAATAGAACAAACCCTAATTTTACAACATTATGGTCTAGATCCCTGTCAGAAATGCTGACTTCCTATTCAGGTAACAACATTAAAAAAAACCAAAACCACAAAAACCCCAAATCCCATTCCTCTTATTATTAATTTTAATATGGTAAGCAAATAGATAGCTTTTATACAGGCATAGTAATATGAGCTGATTTACTGAGCACAGAATACTGGTCTATATAACCTGGAGTCCTGTTTTAGCTGACTTGCGATGTATTTTAACTGACCCTCAGGGAGTCAGTGAGGATTACAAGAACAGACTGATCTGTCCTCTCTTAAAATGCCCCACAGGTAGCAGTTTAGATCCTGCCAGGACCAGAGATTGTTCAAACCACCTATCTAATAGCTACATATCTTCTAATTTGCCTAATCCCCTTCTGAAGCTGTTTTGGTTACCGCAGAAACCTATTGCAAGGCAGTCCACAATTAAATTATGGGTAGAATTAAAAAGTACTGCTTCATGTCTGTATTGAATCTGCTACCTGAGAACTGTGCAGTGTGCTGCCAAATCAATCTTATGTGAACTTTACTAAACATAAGTTTTATACTGTTCATGATGCTTTAGCTTTCCTCCCATTTTCCATGCTGAAAAGGGCTTTAGAGTTCTCATAGTAGCTGTGATTCTGAGCAGCTCATCTTTTCATTCCCTCATTTTATCTTTTTTCACATTTTGGTGTATCTTCTTATAGACCACACACAATGTTAAAGGAAATGGTGCACCACACATTTACACTGGAGCAGCATGATATTTTCTATTTCTCTTTTCCTTTTTAATAACTTCTCATAATCTATTTGCCATTTTGACTGCCATGCAACACTGAGCAGATGTTCTTGGAGATCTGACAGCCACATAATAACTGAGAACATATCACTGTATAGATATACATAGAATACAGTTATTCAAGTACACTTTTTAACACTGAATTTTATCTGCTCATTTTGCCACTCAATATCATGAGATTCTTCTGAAAATCTTCAGTTCACTTTAGATATGACTATCCTGAATAACATCGTAACTTCTTAAAAATATGTGATCTTTCTATTCTCTCCTTCTTTCAGGTCATTTTTCAACATATTGAACTGTGCAGGCTCTTGTGCAGACTTCCCAAACCCTCATAGCTAGTAGCTAGCACAGTTTTCTGTTTTTTTCCCTTGTAACAAGGGAGCTACACCTGGTGACCAAAATCTGTGATAGAGAAAAGCTTGTTTATTATTTACAGAAAGCTTCCTCATTTACTGCTGTAAATAAAATCCTCTAACGTATCCAGATACCATGTCAGTAGCCTGGATCTTTACAGTCTCTCAAAGTGTCAAGGGAAACAAGATTATTGACACTCCACTCCATTGAAATAAATAAATTTCAATATTATATGTTGTGAATGTCATGCATACCATGAGATCATTGTATACCTCTGAGAAGAAGATTCTCTGTTACTGTAAACAAATATAAAATGTTGTCTTGAGTTTTGGAAAACTGGTTCTCCAAGCCTACATCAGGACTTCTGCTGGTTTAATAATTTTAATTTCAGTAACAAGTGAGTGGGGTATGTATCAGTTCCTATTCTATTTTGTGAAAGATGTCAACATCCTCAGGATATTTAGGAGATAGATCTAAATACCTCACTTCTAGGAAAATTTTTAATAAACCATGTCAGCTACTCTGAAGTTTGTCTTCTTTTTACTTCTTAATTCTTTTTACTTCTTCTTACTTCTTTTTACTTTCTTTTATTTTTTTGAAACAAGTGATTAAATTCAACCAATATTCATAAATGTCTGAACTTAAGGTTATAAGGTTATAAAAACATTTTTTGATGTTATAAGTTGTTTAATTATGTAAATTGGTCCAACACCTCTTTCAGAGTCAGGATACTCAGTGGAGAAATGTACTTCCTTGATAATTAGTGGTCTGTTCAAAATACAAAATTGTACAGAATTACAGTTATGCAGACTTCCTTCATTTCATCTATCAAACTGGTAAAAATCAGGATCTACTTCACTGGAACCCGTGGAGCTAGATAATATTACTATGATAACTTTTTAAATGAAAAAAGAGTGAAATCTTCCTTTTCTTACTGCCTCAAATTTACATTTAGGTTAAAGTATTGCAACCCCATTAGTCATAATAGGATTGTACAAGGGTTATTCATAGGAGAAATTTATCCAGCATATCAATGGTCCATTAAGGATAAACGTTTTTAAAATGTTGATATTTTTGTGCAGTCTTCTCATTAGAAACATAATAATGTGTGATGCTATTTACCTCCTTCAAAGTTATTTTTTTATTGCCTTATACATTTGCAGCAGTATATTATATCCTTGAAAACATGAATCTATTTACCTTACAACCATGCAGCAACACCATCCTCCAGTGAGTGCATTTCTGGTAACATGCCAAACTACAACACTCTGTGACTGTTCCAGATGGGAGCAAAAGCGTGCGAATCATAAATTTCCCTTTTTCAAAGCAGTTGAGGAAGAAGAATAGACATTATCTGAAAAATTTAAACAGAAATGTCTAAAAACAATGTATCAGTCAAAGTTTGCTTTATGCTTCTTTTTGATTTTCTCTGTGGTTTTTTTCTTATCACCCTTTTGTTAGTGTAGAACAAAATGTGCTGTTTCCTTCAGGGTGCTTTGATTACAGGAGAAATCAAGCGTGAAAAAGACTGTTACAATCTGATAAAATTCTTGTTATACTGAAGGGTCATTTATATCATAAGCCATTATCTCTTGGCACTTGAACTTTCTCATCCTGAAACCACCCCTTGGCAGTAATGCTTGTTATTAAGATGATCAAGATTGATACTAAAAAACATAGGCCTTGATTTCTGATATTGGCATTTTGGACTATTATTAAGAACATAACAGAGAAATTGCCTGAAATGCTGTGGCACTATGGGTAGGTATTTCAAATATGGGAGGAAAATAAATAATATAAAAATGGAAAAAAAATTGCTGAATGAAAGAAGGCATTTATGTGCTAAGAAACATATATATAATGTAATAGAAAATGCAAAGATAATAGTCTTTCTAATCTGAAAAGCTATGTGAGATGAAAAGATTAGAACTCCACAGATTTCTCAGTAAACATTTGACACAAATGTTAGCATAAGGAAACATGCATGAAGCATGAAGGAAACAAAAATGACTAAATCCTATATTTTCTCAGATTTTTATCCCCCCAAAAAAGATGACTCATACTGTGCAATTTACTTTACTGATTTATTATAGTCTTAATTTAAAAACTAGCTTATGGAATTGTTTTCATTTCAGGTTGTATAGATTGTTACAAGTTGTCCTTTGGACAACAAGGAGCAAGTTCAGAGGTCTTACTACTACTGAAGATATTTGTGATTTCATGGGTCACATTACTGACCCATGTTTAAAATTCCAGTTTCTTTTAATGGGAATTCTATATTTTATATCAGGAATAGTTTGCCCTGGCAATATTATTTAAGTGACTGAAGGTGTGTCTAATAGATAATATTATATAGACCTTGTCTTACCTATTTTACATAATTTGGACTAGGATTATTTATGCTGGGTTTCCACAGAAATTCAGAAGAATACTATAAATGAAATATTTTATGTGTTGAGGAAAGGGATTAGAGAGCAGGACTTATGCCCGTATTAAGGAAAACAACAAACTGTTGATGACCTTTCACAAGCCCTTTCCTGTTGCTTGCTTTGGGATTTGGAGCATTGCAGAGAAGTGATTTATGTCACATATAGTTTTGCCTAAATTGAACTTGTTTAATTATTTTAAAAATGGTTTTTACACGTTTTACAGAGGTTTAACAGTTTGAGGCTATAATCTTTAGTTTTTATATGATAGCTAATAATACTTATAAAGAAATTCATATCTGTCTTTAGCTACTGATTAAACAAGGTTTTTGGAGTGAACAGATATCTTGCAATCTCCATTGCATTTGTTGTTTATATTTGAAGATATCCAAGGTTACAAAGATTGCATAGACAGGTTGTTCTCCAGCATTCAACTTTCTTTCTGTTTCACTTCTGTGACTAAGGCATTTGGTGTGAGGGACAGCCATATGAGACCACTGTCTAGATTTGAGCTCATTGTGATACAGTACCAGATCATATAGCCCATTTTTTTTAATTATCCTTGGGGAAAACACATTGTTTATCATTGTGAGAAACACTGGCTCACACTTAGAATTTAAAGAGGACAAAGTCACCAGAGCAAAGATTTATTGTACGAAACAGCGCTGAATCGGGTGCATCTCAAAGCAGAGGCACACTGATCTTTAGTTTTTTAGATATTTTATACCTTTCTTTCCCGGCCGCCTGAGTACCTGTCTCTCTCCTCATTGGCTGAGAAGTTGGAGCTCATATTCTTCCCGACCACCTGACCTATTACAGATCTAGTTTATACCTTTTTACCTTACAAAGCACAAACCTCTAATTAGTTAACTATACTAATCATTGTTTCACAGTCTTTGCTATCATCTACTGTCCAGTGTTAGTAGTTACAAGCACCCTGGTGGTTGTCTTCTTGATCTAGTGGTCATATCTTTATTTTCTTCAGTCACCCTCCAGGTGGCCTTCATCCACTTATCAGCCTTCCTTGTCCTTTGTTCACTTATCAGTCTGTCTTCAACCGCTGGTCTGTTTGTTTGCTTATCCCCTTCAAAGTCTGCTTCTCGTAAACCAGAGTCTCTGGACCACTCCAGAGCATTTCTAAGGATTAGTTAGATACAATGGAGGAGACTCCACTATCACCGAGCCTCCTCTGTTAATGCAGGCACACTAATAAAAATATACCAAGTAGCTGAAGCAAAATTCAGCTCATTTCTCACATCATAAAAGTAGTTTTTCTATTCATACCCATTATTTATCTTTGACAGATCTGTCTGTCAAAGATAAAGTCTGTCAAGCCAGACTTTAACTCTTTCACCGACTCATTGAGTACACTGATTTTGAATAATGTGAAAAACAGAAACCACAATGAGCACTTTTCTTAGTATGATATTTTTCTACATGCCCTGCTAACCAGGTTAAATTCTGCCTTTTTCAAGAAAAAAAAAGAGCACTAAAAGTGGAGGTTTTCTTTCCCTACTGCCTCACATCCAAGAGTCAGAAAGCTTATTCTTAAATATTAAAAGTCAGGGCAAGAGAACCAGAGGGAAAAGTGAGAAGAACATCAAGAAGACTTGAATGTGAAGACCTGGGACAGGTGAGCATCTGAGGGGAGTCAAATGAAGTCTAGAAAGGGAGAAGGAGGGAGAAAGGTGTAAGGAAACAAAAGTGGAATTTTGAGAAGGGGACTAAAAACTAGCCAGACATGGGAGGGAGATCACGAGCAGAAAAGAATAAAATAAATTATGATGAGCAAGTTTGAGGAATAATATTGCAGGAAGCTGTAGATAGGCTATCCTTTGTTGTCTTCAATCAAGACTGTGTGCTATTATGCAAAACCTCTGTTCAGTAAAGAAAAAGATGTTGTTCACTGACCTGTAGGTAAGAACACTAATATGCTGTGCCCAATATGATTCTTTGCTTTTCCTTGTGATCTCTGTTTAAAGTTTATAAATTCCTCTGGAAATGTCAGAAGACCTCTTGAATGTCGTGTCATTCACAATCTGGATGTTGGAAACTAAAGTTACAAAATTATGGGATTCAACATTTTAAGTAGAAGGTTTTATTAGGGTGTTCTACTATTTCCACTTTAGTTTAAAACAGTAGACAGCTATGAATATAGATTAGTAACAGAGAAACTATCAACATACACAAGATGACTTTTTGGAATACAGCTATGTGTAGATTAGGGAATTACAACTAGATAACGTTCTTACAGTTTCTTTCTACAAAATAAAAATAATCTATATTGAGGAACTAATCCTCCTTTAAAGTATGTGCTTCATTAGGAGTTACTAATGAGAAGCTGTAGATAGGTAAACAAGAGACAAATTGAAATTTTAATATCCAGTTTCAGAACAGTTCAGAAAAATGTTTATGGAAATATTTAAGTAAGCACATGAATATGTCCACTAATTTTGAATTTACTGTATTGATAAATTATTCCACGGTTAATCTTGGAAAACAATAAGAAATTAAATCCATTGGTGGTTTTAGTGTTGTAAGTGCAATCTTAGTGTTATAAGTGCAACAAACTGCCTCGATTATAACATTTTATCTGTACCAGGACTATATTCTGAAGTGGATTGAAAACTGACTGAATGGTCAGGCCCAGAGCGTGTTGATCAGTGGGAAAAAGTCTAGTTGGAGGCTAGTAACTAGTGGTGGACGCCATGGGTCAATGATGAGGCTGAGTGTACCTGCAGCAAGTTCGCTGATGACATCAAACTGGGAGGAGTGGCTGACATGCCAAAGGGTTGTGCGTCCATCCCGAGGGACCTGGACAGGCTGGAGAAAGGGGCTGACAGGAATCCCATGAAGTTGAACAAGGAGAAATGCAGAGTCCTGCACTTGGGGAAGAAAAACCCCACGCACCAATGTATATTGGGAAACAGCTTGATAAAATTGACCCTCGGTGTCCTGGGGACACCAAGCTGTAAATGAGCCAGCAATGTTCACTTCCTGCAAAGAAGACTAATACTACACTGGACTGCATCAGACAAAGTACTGCCAGCAGGTCGATGGACATGATCCTTCCACTGTCTAACTGGGAATTCCCCTCAAATCTAATTGGGAATCATAATGGTAGAGAACTTCAGTGCTACGTTTTTCACCCTAAGACATATGTACCAGTTTTCTGATTGAAGAAGACTCAGACTAGACAAAAAGGCTTAAGTGAACTGTTATTTCCTTATTCACCAGATTCACGAGGCTCTGTTCTTGCTGAAAATATATCGTATTAATACTTCATATTTATTGCAGCCTACTGCATTCAAATTTGCTCAAGACTGAGGCTATATTTCCCAGTACATACTTGCATTTTACAAGCAGTCACTAATAAAGGAAAAATATACATATAAATCTGAAATGTTCATATATTGCTTACCATTTGGTTCATTAAAATGTTAAATGTGGATACAGTAAGGAAATACAATTATTTTTTTATTGAAATAATAAGTACTGAAAGGAAGCTATTGTAGTTGAAAAAGGCACATAAGACTTGAGAACTGATTCATAACCCTCATGCTGTTTTCCCCCAATATGCTTTCTTTCTAATACTCATTTAACTCACAGAGTTCCACATTTGGACCTTGGAAGTCTGGCAAAATCATAAGTCTTTTGAAATCAAAAGAATTTTCTCTGAAGGGTGTATGAAGTTTGTGTTTTTTCTGAAGCCTATATGCCTCTGGTATGCTACACAGCCTTAGGAAAGCTGAGGTTGATCAGAAATTATTGAAAACAAATATGCATGCACATTTTCAAGAATACATTGGATCTTATTGTAGCCGACAGTTTTAATTCAACTTTTATTACCAAGAGTTTTATCATTTTGGAGAGTCTCGCCTAAAGTATAAATAGTTTCTCATCTGGTTTGATATAAGTAACTTTTTTTATACTGCATCTTGTAAAGTGGGTTTTATACTTTCAAGGAGATAAATGGTAATGTCTTACTGTGCCATTTTATGAATGAAAGCTGCTTCTGCAGACTGTTGTGTACATACACACCCCAGATAAACGTGGTAGCATGGTGTACCATAGGAATTATTTTATACTACTTTTTAGCCTGATAGAAAGATATTTTGTCAAGGATGATTGGTTTTATTAAATAAACTGACTCATAAATGTCAATATGTGTACTCTGTGCGTGCTTCATGGAGCCAGGGTCAGAGCTACCACCCAGCCACTATTTAAATGTCTCAGGAATCTCTGTATTCTTCTTACTTTTTAGCAATTCACAGAGGTAGTCTGCTTTCAGCCTGTATGAAAACAGAGCTCTTATCACTTTATTTCGTTTGTTACAGGACAGTGAATCAAAGTAGCCTGCCTTTTGCATCTGCAACACCTCAGCATCCCAGCACCATGCCTGGCATGCATAATCCTTGAGTAATTCTGTGAAATAGAGAATGGACACACAAAAGCAGAGAACATGATTCTTGAAAAATCCCTGTGATGAAGCATGGATGGGTGTTACAAACTGTTACCTGTATCACCATCCCTCTCTCAACTTTAGAAGTTGATACACAGTGGCTCAACTATAATTATCAAATAACCTTGCCACTGTAAGCATTTACTTCCCTCATGGAGGAAAAGCTATCATTTGTGCCCTTCATGTGTTCCATGTTCATTTTTAATGGAGAAATTACAGTGAGCTATTAAGCAGAGTATTGTCCAGTGCCCAGCCCTCCCATAAGTACTCTCCCTCACCAACACAGCTAGTCTTTGTGTAGCAGAGATCAGGCAACACTAATTAAATGTGTCCCACCTCTGTGGAATAAGTAGGGAGCATTTGTTTATATGTGATGAAGCTGTTATTTTTAGTCTGTGACTGCATGACATTAAAGATCAATGGAATATAGTGGAGTACTATACAAAGTGGATGAAGAAATTGAAGACCAAGAGGAATAAGCTTACTTTCATTATACATGGATGTATAAATCAATAAAAGGACTGCAAGATTTAGTAACATCTTTTTCTCTCAGCCTACTTCCAAACCATTTTGTCATCTTGCAAAAAACAAGAAAAAAAAATTTCTACACAAAATAGAAAGGAAATGATACTAATTTCAGTGGTATTCCAGAAAAGCTCCTTGGAAATATTAAGAAGATAGCACTTAAAACATAACATATAACATTAGAATTGCTCAGGAGAATTACTTTATACTAATTTGAAAAATATATTTGTTTATTTCTATGCTACTTTTCCAGCTGCTTTAAACAATTCTGCAATAATGGGTTATTAATTACACTATTCTTGCATATCAATTGACATGAAGGAAATGTTTCAATTTCTAGATAATTTGTGTATAAAAGTAGCTATGCAAAACTCAGTTCTTTAGAACTGGAAATCCCAGTTATCTAATGCACATATTAAAAATCAGAATTACACATAGGCAGATCTTCAATGAGATGTAGACTACAGTTCACCTTTGGTGTTATAAATCAACAACCTCTTCTCACATTGGAGGAGTTTTTATCACTATGTTAACTTTAAGTATTTCCTTTGCCCGGGAGTCTGCTTCATTAACTTATCATTTTGAATTTGGAGCAAACTAAACCACAAAAGAAATGAGATGCTATTTCATGTTCTCACAGGGCACCGATTGCTTCTGTCATAATCTACCATCTTTTTCAAAAGTCCTAACCTAATAAAATAAAATAAAAATATTCAAAGGTGTTGAGTCTGCCTATGTATTCTGTACTTCACACTCAAAAGACACTAAGTTGTTATGACAAAAAGTTTTTTGGAGTGGCAGGGAGGAGAAAGAACAGCTTGAATCAGGGATAAAAGGCAGAATATTTTATTATGAGTGGCAAGCTTTACCAAAAATATAAGCCATTGATAGCTAAGATATGAGAGATTTTAATGAGAAGCATTAAATGACCTTAATATAAATGTCACTATCACTTAGTTTCTAGAAGGAAAGCTGAAGCAATAGTGAATTGTCAGAATTCATTTTAGTCTGAAAATTAATTTCAACTAAAACTTGTTTGAGATTCTTTTGAGATCCCTTTCCACGAACAGTTAATCTTATGCTCTAAAACACTTCAAGGTGCACCAACATTGTGCTGTTGCATATTGTCTCATCTCAGCTTTGTTAGTGTTAGACAATCACTCCATGCCAGAGCAATCTCATGCCAGCAACACCTCATGCCATCAGCTTTCCTTTAATGCTGTCAAGGTATACAAAATGACAACTTTCATCCATCTTCATATTTCTGATTACTGTTTATATTTTCAGAGTAATTCAAGTTTGAAGACCTTTTTGAAAGCATTGCTATGAATAATGGGGAGCTGATCTCCTCAAAACACGGTACTCCAGAAGAAATTGTACTGATAACCAGCCACATCCTGACCTGTTCAAAAAGTTTTAGCTTACTGTGTTTGCATTTTACTGTTGCTTTATCTCGGTCACTTCAAGACATTCCAGAATATGCTGCAGGTTCATAGAGATGAGAATAAGACATTTAAAGAGTGGCAAGAACAAGTACAAGTTGTTTCTGATTTATTATTCTGCAGTTCTTTTAAATGGTGTCTGTCCAACGGATTTGTTTACTAGCAAGCATCTCCATACTTTGATTCAGGGAAGCTCATTATATATAATACAGTACATCCTTGAAAGCTTCACTCTTCAGGAAAAGAAGAGTGATTATTTGGAATAGTGAAAGAAAAATGATGACAGATATCCTGAGGCAAAGATGTCTTCTGAGCTTTAAGTATGGCTCACCAATGTACATGCTCATGCCTAGTCATGAGGAGTGCCTTCCTTTCCGGAGATAATATGTTATAAATTATTCAGTGGGAATCCAGTGGAATTGAATGACTACTCTGGCAGTGCCTTCTGGCCCTGCATTTGCACTGACTGCTCTACTTCATTCAATCACAAGTGGTCATGAGGTGAAACCACTTCTAAACCCATTTGTGTCTCGCTCTCATTTTTTTCCTCTAAATCTCAATCCAGCTTTTCAAAACTAGGACATGTATTAATATCATCTAGAGTAAAAGCTTCTAATTTAGGTATTTAAGGATTTTGTCTTGCCCAGTTTCAGAAAATGTTTCACCAGACTTGCAAAAGGAATTTTACATAAACACTGAAAATGTTACTTCCACCTCTGTATCTGTTCTTTCACTTCTAATTTTTGGGAGTCATAACAAAACCGGCCAAGCAGCTATCTATCTCCAGCACTGAGAAGCAGTTTAGTACCTGAATCAATATTTTAAAAATGGATGGGAAAGACAGAGAAAGTTGCCTTTGGAAAAAGCACACACACAAAAAAAGAAAACACAATACCAGGAACAGCTGGCCAAAACAGAAATGGTTTATTACTGACTGTTATGTTTTAGCTTGTAAAATAGTTCTTACACAAAACCATATCCAGTGGCAGAGGCAGGATCCCAGTTCCAAATATTTCTATAAATCGAGTAAATCCCATGAATTGCTGGAATGTAAAATGGGGAAGCTGACATTAATTACTCTCTAACAGGGATGTTGAATCCTTAAATGAACTGTATGCTCACATTTTTAATGGCAGAAAGCTGAAGTCAGGAATAATAAAAATAATTGAAATGAGGTTTTGAATACATTAATCTGGATGAGAAGTGCTTTAAAGAACAAGTGAAGCAGAAAAACAGCCAGAATGTATATAGCATTTACTTGTAGATATCATTTGCTTCTGATATTATCGGTTACCACTAGTAAAATGTGAAAAAGTATAAGAAAAAAAACTTGTAAAATACTTTTTATTAAATGGAAATAAAGGAAAAAAAAGCATGGAAATGCTGTTTTGTATCAGTGAGCTGTGACAATTGTCTTTAGTCATAGGCCAAGTCATTCCTTAGAGAAAGAGGTGAGTGGAAAAAATAAAAGGACCAAGTGACAAAGGAGACAACGGCAAACCACTAGGCTTTCTGGACTATAACTACCTACAGGGGACTACAAGGAAAATGTAAAAGACTGGTCTGATCTTCTGCTCACAGAAAAGGATAGGGAGGACTTTCTTAGTTCAGAAGCTCTAACATTATCAGAGATCCTTTCTGGACCACTACTGTCTTCAGTGGTAAAACCAATTATGGCACACAGAAAACAGGACTGATGATACAATTCAAGACCAGAAAGATCATCTAATGAGCCAAAAATCATTGCTGAATATTGTCAGGGTGGCTGGATTTCAGGTTTTGACTTAAGTATTTATATTCAAAGAATTGTCTTTTTAGATGTTCAGACATCCTTTAGATCAAGTCCTACTTCTTTTCTATAGTCTGAGACAGTATTTTACCTTCAAAGCAGTTCAGTTCTTTGCAGGCATAGTGAGGAAGCTGTTGAGTAGCCATATTAGAGCTAAAAGGCTCATTATATAGAGCTCAGAAGAGGCCGGCGTGTGCATATGTATATGCATGTTTCTGTTTCTTAAATTTGTCCTGCCCAGAAGACACTGTCAAGGGCAAGATTTCTCTTTTAAATTCATACATTTCAGCTTTCATTTTGGGTCTATGAATAGCTTAACCCTCATCTGCTCCTAGTTTCTGGTCTTAGAAAAGCTAATAGCTACATTATGAGAAAATCAGAATGTCAATATATGTATTTCTTAAGAGCATTCAAGCCAGACACGTGATTTCTAATTTAAGACCAGCATGCTCTTAAAATAGAAACATCCTCAAGCTCTGCCAAATATGAATAAGTGAATTGTTCAATTCACTTATTTCTAGGCTGACCTGTGCAGTCAGATATTTTAAGAATGGCAAGAAGGAAACAAAAACTGTAGAACTCCTCTAAACTCCCCTATGATTCTACAGCACTGTATTTCAGGTTTCAAAACTTAAAATTAGAGCTTTATTGAATGTGCATTAAATCTATAATAATTTGTAATGCTTACAAACAAATGTCTATTTGCACATATGAATAATATGAACAGAAGTTAGCCTCAGAGTACAAAATATGAAGCAAGCTTATAAATGAGAGCAGAAATCAGGACATCTGCTGTCACCCGGATAACGTGAGGGAAAAATCTGGGAACTGAAGGGAAATGAAGTCAGAGAGACTAAAGGTTCAGTAGTCTGAAACATTAATCAGACGGGAAACAAGTAGGGTAGCTGCTGCTCCTAGAAGTGAATAAAGTGACGCCAGCCATCTCTGTATATTATAGGAGTAAAATAGAACTCAAAAAAAATCCATCTTTTTTTTATATGTTGCTACAACACATCTGTGTATTATTTTAGAAGTAATGGTGTTAAACCAGTATAGCAAAAAAGCATAAGAGGCAAAGTTTAAGGGGAGATATAATCTCTCCTACTGAACCAACTGGAAAAAGAGTAGATAAAGGATTTGACTCACAGGGGCTTTTGTAAAAGGTCTACAACTCCAAAAGCTATCTGCTTTTCCTGGCTATATCAGCTGTTTTCATAAAAGATGCTACTTTTCCCTACAGACTTTATCTTTGTAGTATTCTTCTCTGAACATCCTTGAATATGTATGTTTGAGCATTTTCTTGTAAAACCATCCGTTCTTCACAACACAGCTTAGACAACTATACATCAATGTGTGCGTTATAAAGACTATACCAAAATATATTTTTAAAGTATACATAACTGAGTGACAGGTATTCAAAAAAACCCTTCTTTTTTGTTGTTGTTGTTCAAGGCCTAGTGTGATTTGTAGTCTATAACTTTATTCCTGATGTACTTGGGATATTTTTTAAAAATCAAGGAGTCTCAGAAATTTTCAGAGAGCGCACATATAAGTACAGCTCTTAAGCTCAATATTTCATCACTGCTTTTGTATGTTATTATTTGATATCCCAACTATAACAAGTTCTGAAGCAATGCAGGGCTGAGGGATGAGAGTTTAAATCAGCTTAATAACCAAGTTTTCCAGTTTATATTTATATGTATGCAACTGACCAACAGTTTTAAAGCAGAGAACCATCTAGTTTCCTTCAAGCATTACCTTAGTATCTACTTGTTTTTCTCGGTTATCAAATGAATTATGTTGTAGAAAATGAACATTTTCTACATTCTAGTTTTTAAGGTGTATTTCTCTCCAGCTGAGCTATACGTTTGTGTGTACATTGAAACATTTAGTTGAAAGATATGCTGAAGTGTTCTGAATTTTTATTGCAAATTTACTGTTTTGAAAAAGTACTGAAACCCAGAAACGCCAGTGGAAACCTTTTGGTACTTCTACTCTGGCAGTTACTGCTATAAGCAAAGACAGATAGATTTGTTTCTGCCTTCAGCTGCTGCTTGGAAATCTGTTTCTGTTTTTACTCACGTATTTATAGATCTTTAGCTAAGTAGTTACTCTGAGTTTCCATAGTGATAAGTGAAATATGTATTAACACCAAACCTCAAAGCATATTTACTGTTGGCAATGCTTCATAAATAACTTTTTTCAAGAGCATCTTCTCAAAACATATTTGCTCAGTTCAGTTCCCCACTTGATTTGTGATGATAGATACTTTTGATATAGCTATGTTTATCTAGAAGGGACATTTTTCCCTCTGCAAGATTCAGTGTGTAGATATTACTTTTTTTATCTATACCATCAAGTGCTCTGAAGAGATGAAGCTTTTGAATTCAGAATGTTATCTTTGAAATAAAACCAGACTTCTAAATTAACCCTACTTTCAATTAACTTTTCCTTAAATGAAGCATCATTAATATAGTGGTATTATAGCAGTAGAAAATAATGCAGATAGCTTGTCTGTATTCATAATCATGAGTTTTTGAACAAGGAACCTGTTTCTCTGGTTACCATCAGATTAAAAAAGAATCCCCTATTCATAAGATCTTGCTATTTAATCAGAAAAGATGAATTGAAACTCATCAAGTATATCCAAAACATCACTTAAAAAAAAAAAATCTGGTCCAGAATCTTTCCAAACATTCTGTTTATGTTTCCCAATAAACTTACTTAAATATTTCTGGGATGCCTTAATGACCTGGAAAAAAGAGACAACACTAAGACATTATTATTTGTTTACCTTGCACAAAAATGAAGGTTTTGGGATTTAGGTTTTGTGGGTTTTTTTTTAGATAAATGTTTGAAAGTTAAATACACCGAGACACAAAGAGGAATTAATATTTTCAGGAAGTATCTGAAGAAATTACTAAACAAATTTCCTCTTCATTTCTGGTCATTGCTTTTATAAAAGCAACTGAATTAGAGATCATTGGAAGGAAACTTTTCATTGTTTATGTCAAACATACTGAGAATTGGATTCTGTTCTGTACTGAAGAGAACTGTCATGCATACAAATACAAGACGACAAACAATGACCGAGACAAGACTAGAAAGGAACTTGAGCCTGAATTAATTAAAGTGCCTATGTGGCCCTATTTTATGTTGTTTTCAAGCAGAAATGTGCTTTAATCTTTAATTTGCCTGCTGGGTCTGCTATTCACTTAAAGAAGGGAGTGTTTACATTTGACAAATGGCATTCTTCATTCAGTTGTTTTGGAAATCCATTGCAGTAGAAAGTAGTCTCTCATTAACTGCAGGTGTCTGTTGTGTGCCATAATCCTGTCCTCCCATCCTGTCCTCTGCAGTTATCACCCATATGCTTACATGGCAACCACTACAAGCACAAAATATCACTCTTCCACTAGGATCTCATCAGACCTGTGTCCAGGTTCCAACTGCTGAGCATTGCTTTTCATTATCCTAACCTTAAATAACATTTTGTGTTAGCTTAGTCTTTCGGGGCTCTTAGTAGTTCAAATATTTGGGTTCTAAATTGTGTTTTAATCTCCAGCCCCTCTTCATAGTAGAGACACGTGTGCAAGGAGGGTGTCCTCTGCAGTCACGTCTTAAGTCTTGTGCAGCTCTGGTCTTCAGCCATCCCAACTAAGACCAAGGGAGAAAATGTATGACTCCCTCTCTTATTCCCTGCCATCATGCTAGCTGTCAGAGCCCTGAATCTCAGAGGCTTTGACTCCACAGCTGCTGTTAAACTCAGGCCATTACTTTTGATGCCTGGCTGTACCATGCTGTAGGCATGCCTCTGGCCACGTACCTTGCTGATCCTGACCCTGTCCCAGTGTGAACAAGACGAAGACAAGCCCCAGAATCTGCAAAGTGCTTTCATAATCTAGACGCAGCCAGAAGAAACTGAGCAAACCTGTTGCTAGTTGTCTCTTGTGATTGTGCAAGGCAGTGACCTCTGTGTCCCACTCCTAGGTCAGCAGGAGTCAGGAGCATGGATTAGCTGCTGCTGCTCTTCATAGATTGCAGAAGCTCTCCCGGTCCCTGCTAATGTGGTCATGTCCTGTGCCTGGCATGTATCCTGGGAATCATTCACCTGCCTCAAGCATGCAAAAGCAAGCACATTGAACTCTCACGGTCACCTTTGAATTGTGTGCCAAAGCAAAAGGCTAAATGTTTGTTGTCTAACAAATATTACCACTTTCTCAGTGCTTTTCAACCTTAATTGTTCATAGTTTAAAAAAGTAAGGTATAAATGGGATTACTGTGTGAGGCACATTGCGTAAGCTCGCATTTAATCATGGTTTACTCCAGTCCAACCCACTCTCTGTTACACCATGGAGATTAAATTTTAGTACTGAAAATACAGATGTGAATGTACTCACAGACAAGCAACTGCTAAGGGATGATATATTCCTGTACATTAGCTATTCTCTGGAAACTGCATGTTTGTAAACTTTTGCTTTTGTTGAAAATATGTGGTAGCTTGTTATTTCCTCATTAAGGTGTAAGCTACTTCAGCTAATTTTCTGATTGCCATAGGATTGCACGTTTATTGCTACTAGACTGCAGTAACATGTTCCAACTGTGTCTTCAGTGTTCATAAATATTTTGATCATCAGAACACCTGCTCTGCTGTAATCTAATAGTATGGGGAACTCTTTCTTGAATGAAAGGTAGATTATCGCATTTTTTATCCTTCGTAAAAATAAAGCTCTCTAGAGTTCTTTCTCTGTGCTTACTCAGAAACAGCCGGCGTAAGATCTAAAGGCATCCTAGAAATCTGAGTTCTCTTTATAGATTGATGCAGGCAGGGTATTACAATAACATACTAGAAAACGCTGTGTAAAAATTCTGAGGTGTACTGGATCTGGCTTGGATGGAGTTAACTTTCTTCATAGCAGGCCATATAGTGCTGTGTTCTGGATTTGTGGCTAAAGCAGTGTTGGTAACCCACCAGTGTTTTAGCTTTTACTGAGTAGTCATTGCACAGTGTCAAGACTTTCTCTGGTTTTCATTCTGCCATGCCACCCAGTTGGCTGGGTGTGTTCAAGAAAAAGAGAGGGACACAGCCAGGCCAGAAAACCCAAATTGACCAAAAGTTGCCCAGAGAGGTGGTAGGTGTACTGTCCCTGGAAACATTCAGGGCCAGGTTGGACAGGGCTCTGAGCAACCTGATCTAGTTGAAGGTGTCCCTGCACATTGCAGGGGAGGTTCGACTAGATGACCTTTAAACCCTTCCAACCCAAGCTATTCTATGATATTCCATACCATATAACATCATGTACAACCATAAAAAAAATAGTGGTTTAGTCTTTCTAAAATAACCATTGCTCCAAGACCAATTGTGTATTGATCTGCTTGTGGGAGCAAGTTATTGCCTTTGCATCACTTGTTTTGGGTTTTCTTTGTTCGTTGGTGGGGTTTTGGGGTTGGTTTTTTTTCTTTCTTTTCTCTTTCCTTCACTTATTAGAGTTTACCTCAAGTCACAAGTTTTTTTTGATTTTGCTTTTCTGGTTCTCTTCCCTGAAGCACTGGGAAGTGTGTGAGTAAGTGTCTGGTGGGTGCTTCACTGCTGGCTGGGGTCAACTCTGCTCACCTTTTTTTCATTACAGCAAAAAATTTATACTCAAATATTTTGTGATCAGTGTGGCCAAGACGGCCACCTACCATCACATGTCCCGTTAGTCCTTCTCTATTCACAAAAAGCAAGTTAAGGAGGATATCTTTCCTATTTGTCTCACTGAGTACTTGTGGCAAGAAAATATCTTCAACATATTTGGTGGTTGGAGCACCTCTGCTCTGAGGACAGGCTGAGGGAGCTGGGGTTGTTCAGCCTGGAGGAGAGGATGCTCCGTGAGACCTAATAGTGGCCTGCCAGTACCTGAGGGGGACCTGCAGGAAGGCTGGGGAGAGTCTGTTTACAAAGGCCGGCAGTGACAGGAGAAGGGGCAATGTGTTTAAACTGAAGAAAAGCAGATTAAGATTGGATATTAGGAATAAGTTCTTTACAATGAGGGTGGTGGAGCACTGGAACAGGTTGCCCAGGGAGGTGGTTGAGGCCCCTTCCCTGGAGACATTCAAGGTGAGGCTCAACGAGGCCCTGGGCAACCTGGTCTAGTTAGGGGTCTCCCTGCTGACTGTGGGGGGGGTCGGACTAGTGACCTTTGAAGGTCCCTTCCGGCCCAGATGATTCTATAATTCTATGATTCTACTTCAGGAATTTCCAGACTTGCTCGTCACGGCAAGATGGTATTCCCACTTGAAGTCTGGGAAGTTGAAATCACCCAAAAAGACAAGGGCTACCAATCCAGAGACTTCTTTTAATGGCTTATAGAAGAACTCATCAGTGATTACATCCTGGCTGGGCAACTGGTAGCAGATACCCACAATGACATTTGCTTTGATTTCCATTCCCCCAGTCCTCACCCAAAGGCTCTCAACCACTTCATCACTAACTGCAAGAGCCGTATGGTCCAACCTCTCCTTTACATACAGTGTGACATCTCCACCCTTCCTGCCCTGCTTATCCCTACTGAACAGCCTCTAGGCCTCCATCCCTGCACTCCAGTCGTGGGACTCATTCCACTAAGTTTCACTAACACCAGTCAACACCAAAACTCCAAAAACAGGTCAATGCTTCCAGTTTGTCCTGTTTTTTTCTCATACAGTGTATGTTGGTGTACAAGGATTTCAGATGTGCTCCTAAACATTCAGTGTTCCCTGGAGCAGTGTCAAAGCTCCCATTAACATTGCCACTCTCAGGCAGTGCCATTCCATTCCTTGGCTTACCTTCATCTCTTCTGTTAATATCCTCTTCCTTTATCAAGTCTAGTTTAAAGCCCTCTAAATTAGTCCCACCAGTTTATAAGCAAAGAAACATTTTCTGCATCAGGACAGATGGATCTCACCAGGCTCTAGTACACTTTGTGCCTTAAAGACTCTTCCATGATTATAAAAACCAAAGCAGTGGTGGAGGAATCACAGTCTTGGAGCCAAGTGTTGATGTCCCGAGGTCTCCTGTTTCTTTCAATGTCTCTCCTATTATCGGAAGGACTGAGGAAAACACTACCTATCTTGTGCTCCTAAATCTTTTAGCATTCTTCCCAGAGCTCTGTAATCTCCTTTGATTGAGTTGGACTATGTGTTGCAACATCTTTGGTATTCACGTGAAAAAGCAGGACTGGATAACAATTCAAAGGCTGTAGTAAGCTTGTCAGTTTTGACAGCGTCGTTAATTAGTTATGTATTACAACAAGTTTCTTGTGCATTGACATCAAAAATTATTTTCTCTCAGATGTGTAGACTAAATTCAATACAAGCTTCAGCAGGTAAATACCAATCCAGCTTCTGTCCTGGACCATTCTATGATTCAATGATTTTAAAAAGCAATAATAAATGATAAGTAAAAAAATGTCCTTTATTGGAGCAAGTTTTCAGGACCATATAGCTATGTTTTTTCATTTACAGTACCCTTACAATGTGTGTATGTGTGTGTATGAGACAAGGTGGGGGGGTTACCCTTGAACAAGAAGGGATTTTCATAACTTATGTTTATGTGTGTGTCATTTATTTAAGGAACGGAACAGCTTGTTTATTTAAATCCAAAAGAAGCAGTAAGGTAATTTCCAGATATGGTTCAGAACAAAGATGTTGCCTCACCTCTGGATAAAATTTTCTATTACTATCTTTTAAAATTGTTCAAGGAATAATAATAGCCATTATCTATTATTAAAATAACCAAGCCATAACTAGAGGCATAATCTACATTATTTTTTGAGGAACAAGTTGGAACTTATGTCCAATTGATGACAGAAGTCCCGGTAGCAATTTCTTCTCATGATATTTCAATACAGTAACCTGGGATGATGGAGAGTTTTATAATTAACAGCAGTTATGCTGGACATACTCTGATAAGAAATGATGGGCTTGCCATTTACAAACATCAAATTTTATGAGCTGGAAATGAAATGGAGTCATAATAGGCCAACAGACCAGGAAGTGATATAAGCTGTAATTTCATGATAGTGTATCTTCTGCTGGCAAAGCAAAAATAGTTCCCACAGGAGTTGAATGATACTGTGGGATTGGCTAGGAAATGGCAAAAGCACTGGAGAAATTGTCAGTTGGTTTAGGCTTGTGCATTCCTTATTTGGAATACAAAAAATAAAGTCAGGCTTCCATCTTTCTGTTGTAGCTGGAGGATATACCCACTAAATTTCCCCAACAGAAAGTATCACAGAATTTCTGCAGAAAAAGACTGTAAAAAATCAGCAGACGCCACTGTAGCAAGCTCTTGACAGTGAACAGAAGTAATCGCAAAGACATTTAGATATTTTCTGCATTAAGTTTTCAGATACATTTATATCTACTGTAAAGTAGCAGCTTTTATGTTTCCACGTTTTCCATTGTAACCAAGACAGAATAGTTCCTTCTAATCAGAAAGAAAAAAAAAATACAATATGATATTCCATATCCAACGTGTTTCATGAAAATAAAACAAAAAGAAAAAATCAGGAATAATATTTATCCTCATGACATGGTACAAGGGAGAATGAGGTAATGCATACAAGCACAAATTTCTTCTTCGTGTTTGCAAACTAAATATTATGAAATGTACTATTTTCATTTAAACTGCAGTACAACATTAAAAATGTCTTTCTCCAAGGTCAATACATTTCAAATCTGTCATCAGAGTTGTTATGAAGACAAATGTATTCACCTTACAAAAAAATTCACAATGATAGAAATAACACCAGAGTAAAGGTGGACTCAAAAAAAGCTACATCTATGTGCTCTTTTTGGCACTATTGTTCTGCTGCTTTTTGAGTGCTGCTTGTAATTTTGAATTCAGAGGCTTCTAGAAAGGTGTTAATGCCATCCTGGTTGCTTTAAAATCAGTTATTTGTTCCCATGTCACTGCAGAAAAGTAACATGATTTCTGAACACATAGGTTTTGCCATATGCCTTCATTTTTTCCTCCTTTTTTTTAATAAATTCAGTGTTGATGAAAATACTATAGAATTTAAAAGTTAAAGTTGACAAGCCTAAAGTGAATTTAAAAGTAGGTTTTCTAAATGTATTTATATTTTTAGCTGGGAATACTTGCCTTGCTCCTAACAATCTGTTATAATGAATTTCTTTATATCTGTATTTTAAAGCCAAAACATTACACACATTAAATTCTCTCACTTAAAGAGAGCACGTTTTAGGCAGAGTACATATTTTGGGCATAAACAGTACATATTTGATGTACCTTTATAAATTATGGCACTACAACCCCAAATCTTTAAAGGAAATGATGAGTAATAAAAAATAAAATAAAAATTCTTCCACTTGAAAAGAACTATTTTCCAACAAATGTAAGATCATTTAGATATTCTATAGGCAGTAGAGTCAGAGCTTGGAATTCTCAAGTCTTTTTGCCATCATTGAAAGAACTTGGCTCTGAAACAGAGGTTATCAGTACATACCAGGAAATATGTCATGTTCTGATAACTTACTGAGTCATATCCTAGCATAACAATAAAGATGTATGATAAACATGGATTTCCATTCTATTCATGAAATATGTGGACAGAAGCTAAATGCTATCATTTTTGCATTTTGTTCAAAAAGGCAAATAAAGTTTACTGAGCATGTCCTAAAACTTCTGTAAGTTTTTGCTACAGGCAGCTGTGGAGGCAGACATTTCAGTATTTTCAAAAAAGGATTAGGCAAATTCATGGGCAACAGGTCCTTAAATGGACAGTAAAAGGCTACAGGAGCACATATCCTTAACGATATCTCTTTATGATGTATAGAGCCTTTATCAGAAACAAAATACTGGACCATTGATCTGACTTGATAGAGCATTTCTTATGTTTTTATGTTCACCAAAATATGTACGTGCTGCTTGTGAATTTTGTTGTACAGTAGATCAATTTAGGCAAGTAATGGTTCTGGATTAATATGACTCCTAAAAGCACAACTAGTGTTGAAGATAGTGAAACAACCATTTCAAATTATAATTCTGTTATACTGATGACCCAAATAAATCTAGTCAAATGTGCCTACTAGGCTGTTTATAGAAAGCTAAACAAAAAAATTACAAAAAAAAAAAAAAATGTTCACTGATGTGAACTTTTGATAGTGCTTTTTGTTGCATTCAGCCACTTCCAGTGCCGACATGTAAATTCATCTGAATCAGTCTCACACAAAAAAGCTGCATATTAGCTTGTCAAGCATGCTTAGTGCTTAACACACCACCACTATATCCAATAATGTTCCAAAATTTAAGCATAGTCTTAGGCCTGCAGTACTGGAAAAAAAACAGTTATCTGAGGCATGAATGTATATATTCATTTTATTAGGCAGTACTTTAATGCAACAGAGAGCTCAAACGCTTCCCTTCACTGCCTTAGTACTGACAGGTGCAAAGTATACCATTGTAGACAGTATCACAGACTGTAATCATGCGGTGATTCAGTCTCCATCTAAATAACATGAAGAGGCAGTGTAAATAAGGCATGGAAATACTCTAATAATATTATTTTTTCTTTTTTTTTCTTTTTTTTAATATCAATGAATTATTTTTTGAGAAAAATATAGAAAGCAAAAGAAATTAGAGTCCCAGTTCATTCTCTTTCCTCAAAGATAGAATTATCTATACTACATATATTCTCCATAATTATTTGTAAAACTTTCAACAGTGGAGATCAAGAACAAGTCAGACTAAGTTTCTGTAGCCTGATTCTTTTTGAGTAAACTTTGAAATACTTGAATTGTTTCATTGTTGTTAAATAACCCTTTTTTTTTCTAAGAAAAAAAAAAAAAAAAAACAAAACCAAACCATGAGGGATTACCAAAACAAGGAAAGAAATTCCATCACTTGTTTAGCAGGACTATCTTCTGTGAGAGCAACTGATAGTATGCATCACTGACTAATAATACACAGAAAACTTTTTACTCTGATGCTCTTCATGTCCTGCTATAATAAATGCCAAACACAATTTTCTTATATTCAACATAATATAACAAAGATACAACTGACAACTCTCACATAAATTAATGAATGTGGTGTATTCACCTTGACAAATAGCCAAAAACCTACCCAGCTACTCAATATACTAAGAAGTTGAGTGAATATTCCTCAAAAATCTGACAGTATAATGTAGCTGCATTGACTGAATAGTAGGAATTTCCAGGCACTGTGCACTGCAAATGACAGAATTCCTGCTTTACTTGGACTCTTTCAGACCCATCTTTCTAGTAATCTAAGATATATTATATTGTCCCATCTTCTGACTTTAGATTGTCTGCCTGCCTTAACAGCCTGAACTGCAATCTCCTCAGCACAGGAAGGAGATGGATCTGTTGGAACAAAGGGCCACAAAGATGGTCCGAGGGATGGAGCAACTCTCCTGTGAAGACAGGCTGAGAGAGTTGGGGTTGTTTAGCCTGGAGAAGGCTGTAGGGAGACCTCACAGCAGCTTTCTAATATTTGAAGGGAGGCCACAGAAGAGCTGGAGAGGGACTCTGTCAGGAAGTGTAGTGAAAGGACAAGGGGCAATGGTTTTAAATTGGAAGAGGAGGGATTTAGATTAGATACTAGAAAGAAATTCTTTTCTGTGAGGGTGGTGAGGCACTGGAACAGGTTGCCCAGGGAAATCATAGATGCCCCATCCCTGGAGGTGTTCAAGGCCAGGCTGGACGGGGCTTTGAGCAACCTGGTATAGTGGCAGGGGGGTCGGAACTAGATGATCTTTAGGGTCCCTTCCAACCCAAACCATTATATGATTCTATGATGTATAATTTAACTTTGATAAGACAAGTATGTATCCACCATACCAAAGTAAACAGAATTTCTAAGAATCGTATTTGCTTACTTTATTTCATCATGGTGGGATTTTCTTTGTTTCCGTCAAATCTTTTTGATCATTACTGGCCTTTCATAGTTAGACTTCAATTTGTGAATTTTTCCTCATGATCATGCATGACTCCTTAAATATCTGCAATGTAATTGGATTACTTATAACATAATACAGAATTAAAACGTGATAGGATTTATGGACATAGAAGTACTCAGTATGGAAGAGTTAAACACAGGAATTTCTCTTAAGAGTGCAGGTGACAACCACCACGTCTAGGTCACCCTTTATTAGTGTCTTATACTTTTCCTGCCTTCCTGGGAGGAAAAAATGTGAATTGTCCTCATAAACATATTCTGAATCAAAGTGTCATGCTAAATGTAGCATTCACCTCATCTAGCTTTTCTTTGATTTAGATGTTTAGGGTATAGATATTTCATCATCCTGGATATGACTGTGTACATCAACAAAATTATTTAGCCCTCTCCTACAGTAGTCAGAGGAGTCAAACAGACACTTCAGAGATTCATTCATTCCATCATACTTCCTAAGGGAAGCAGGTCAAATGAATCCCAGCCTTAATTTTAGCCTTTCACATCTGACTTAATTACCCTAATTTACCTAATCTGATTGCAACATCAAAGTTAGGGCAATTGAGTCTTGTCCTGGTTTTATATCCAAACAGGGAATTTCTTGTTTGTTTGAATTTTAATTGAATCATAAAATCAGGTCCAGAGGTGGTGATCTAGAGCCTCTACTAGCCCTGCAACTGACATTTCCTCCCATATAGATTAGCATATAGGAAATTTGCTCTCAACCACTGCAAGAAACTTTGAAACAGATGATGGAATTCCCTTGACGCAGTTTTTTACACAGAAGTGGAACACAGCTGAGTAGCTGATATTTTTTCACTTTCATAACTACTGCTGCAACATATTTCTGTTCTATTATGTATTCTGAAATGCTGCCATACTGGAAAAATGGATAATTCAGAAGCATGCTAAAGGTATACTTTAAGCATAGTAGTGTGCTTAAAACTTGGCATGAGCATACAATATGAAAAACACAAATTCAGTGAAGAAAGACCATGCTTCTCCTGGGACTTATTTCCCCATGAAATATGCAAGAAAAGGTACTTACAAACCATGAAGCAGTGCTAAGATCCTGAGTGTTTGATTTGGGAACATTACTATGAACTGAGGAAGACTAAACAAGAAAAGGGTAGTTTCATGTACCCCAGTAAATATGGTATTGCCTTTGCTAATAATAGGCATTTTACTGCATGTGTGAAGCCTCGGGACTGGGTCTTGTCTGGCTTGCTCAGCCTGGCATTATCCTAGGCTTGCTTGGAGCTTTCTTGTTTTATCTGTAACATCAATTCTCTAATGATAAGGTGACTGTCAAGCAACTATTTTTAGTCTTGCTTGGCTTTGAACAATTGTAATATACAATGCCTATTGTTCAATATTTTTGATATATTTCTGAAAGTAATAGATGGTGATAAGATGTAGTTACTCCATATAGAATGAACTGCTGATGACCCTGGAATAGGGATGTGGCATAGAGAAGTACAAGCAAGTAAGGCTGGCAAAGGCCTTGAAAGTGTGAACGTGTAATGAGACACAACAGATGTAGCCAAATCACCAGCAGTAAAAACCTGGTTTAGGGGTAACAAAGAAAACAAATAACAATTCTCCATTATATGTAACAGACACAATGTATAGTAAATTTGGATATAACCCGGAATTGGAGACCAATTCAGAAAAAAGCAAGGTATAAACTGTGCTAGAGCATGTGTTAAAAATAGTCATGAGTGGATACCAATGTGAAGAGGAAGTAGCTGTCAACATCATACTCCTCTCAGCAAAGAGGAGGAAGAAGTCCTTCACTTTTAAAATCATACTTCTTTGGCTGAGGGATTTGGGACACTGATCGCTTTCTGTATCCTCCTCCTCCAGAACAAAGCCATCAACCCTAAGCATTAGAGAAAGGGTGAGAATATCAGACAAAATGTTGACAGATATTGTATTGTCTTACTAGACTTTTCTGCATTCAGTGGATAATTTGATGGTGATTTTTAGTATCAATGTCACTAAACTAATAATAACTGCTTGTTGTACAATTATTATATTCTAAAATATTTCAATTAGACAAATATTGAATTCTCTGCTTTACATCTGAAATGTGTTTCTTTAGCCCACATAAACCGCAAAAGATGTAGTTGCAGCATGTTATTCTTTTCAGAAGTGTTGGTAGATGGTGGGGCTTTGCTCTGGGTGAATCTTCCTGTTGAAATTGAAATGGCTTCATAGACTCAGTATTTCATAGGGCAATCTATGGTATTAAACTGTGCATTGGATAGACAAGCTCTAAATGATTAACACAGCAGAACCCAACTCAGGCAATTCAGTTTCCTGACACCTGAGTTCAGTAGCATTTTGTCTTGCTCTGCTGCTGACCTTTTGTCATACTCTGGTGTTTACTAGGGCCTCCTGGGTGAAATCTAGTCAGGACTGGATCACTGCGACCGCAAATATCAACTTGAATGATGTCTTAATATTTATTTCCTTAGCTAGTTTTTTTTTTCACCACCAATTGATTCCTGGAGGAAGGTATTTTGAACTACAGAGAAGACATAAAGCCTTATCAAATAGCCACTTCAGTATGTTTTCCAATGACTTTTAGCACTTAAAATTATGAATAATTATAACTATAAACAGAGGATGAAATAATAGCAAAGATGTGGCATTTTCACAGTATGCTACATCAGCATTGTCATTACTAAACTACAGTGTCCTACTCTGGACTAATATTTCAGATGAAAGCAATTTGTTAGCTATTATTTTGAATAACAATCAGTCTTTTGGTCTAGTAAAGGCTTCTTTGCATATGACGTATTTATCTCTGTTTATTTCCTTTTTGTAAGTTACTTTCTACTAAGTTAGTTGTTATGCTGTTACTCCTTTTTTCATGTATTTAATGATAGTGTTTTGTAATAATCTAATTTAGTGGTAAATATTTGGCTGGGAAACAATATTATTGTTCTCTAGCTTTGGATGACTAGAGAGCGTTTCAGGGAAAAGCTTATGCATTGCAACTTGAATTTAAAGGAACAGAAGAATTGTTTGCAATAGATAATGACCGAGAAAGTAAAATTATGCAAAAATAAGCTTCAAAATTTCTATGCAATTGAACTGAAACATTTAAAAGAGCCTCACCAGAAACTTGGTTTATTATGAGAAGAAAATAAAGGTGAAAATAAAGGTATTTAAAGAAAGGGTCTTCTTTTTTACCTTTTCTTTCTTACATTTTGAAATTCAGCGTCTCGGGCTGTCTTCTTCATCTGATGGAGAGGTATGAAGGAAGACAAGAGGAAAAGGCTGCTTCAGTCTCTCCAAGTCATCCTATTCCCAAACCAATTCACTCCATTAGTCCAAAGATATATTTAAAGTTCATATTTGGTTGTTTTGTGTTTTGTTTATTATCAGTTCACAAAGTTTTGTGCTTTGTTTATTATCAGTTCACAAATTGTAATCCAAAAGGGAACAAGCAAAAAAAGATGAAGGTAGGATTCTTATTTCAGAGAATCACTGTTGACTGCAGCTCCAGACATAAACATAACTTGTTTCTAGAAGTGCTTAACTCAGTGAGCTCAATTTCAGTGAGTCTTTGCCTAGGGGTGAGGATAGAGCTTCTTCCCCAGACCATCATCAATGAGGCTGAGGGTATTCCATTCTATTTCCTCTATCCTTGTCTAATACTTCTGACAGAAGTGTCAGGATAGGACTAATTAAGTCAGCAAGACTGCATGTTTCCTAATTTCCGTTTGAACAACCCATGCTTGCCAACTGAATTTCCAGCCAAGGTGTAAGAAATAAAGGAAATGAAATAAAAGACTTTTCTTCTACACACATAATGATATTAACACATGTATCTCAGGCATTGTATTAAGTATCAGAACACAAACATGGTAAGGACCAGCAGAGGCCCTCTACATCAAATAAGATGCAGAGATACCACTTCATTATCAATATTTTAAATTTAAATTCCCCATAGGCTTAGGTGTCTTACCAGAGGATTCACTATTTGGATACAAACCCTCCAATATTTTAATGTTACTGAATACACAAAAATAAACTTATCTATTATTATAGTTTTGCATTATTCTATTTGTTCCCTGAGTTGTAGAAGAATTCTTATTCTGCAAATGAGTAGTATAGAATGCCATCATGTTTCAATAAAGCTAGTAACCAAAATATAACTATCCAAGTTCAAATTAAATTACAAATAATTTAAATACAAATATTTAAATGCAAGAAAAACTTAAGTCCACTGCGTAAAAATTATTCTTCCATCAAGCTACAAAATCCCCATTAAACCAAAAATTTCAGACAATGTCATATCTTTGTCAGAGCTACTCCTTTGAATACCAAAAAGGCATATTTAAACATTCTAATTTTGAGAATTTTTAATTTGGTTTGAATAAGTTTTTTTCATGTATTCAGCAGTATAATAAATACAGCTACAGATACATTTTTACAAAGAGAATGTAGAATTAAGTAATCTCCTTAACATGTGCAGGAAGATTAAAACTGTGAGAGAATTCGAAATACGGGGATTTACAGATCAAGGGAGACTTTGTGTTCTTCTTCCAAATGATGTTATTTCAGTGGTTTTATGTCTGCTTTTATTTTCCCTAAAAAAAAAAAGAAGAAATTTAAAAAAAAATAATTGAGACTAATTTTTATCTGAAATTCCTGTTGAAAGCCTACATAACAAAGAAGCACAACCAGAATGGAGAGAATGGAAAAGTCAATCACTGTGACAAAGGGATGGAAACGCTGTTCTCCATCTTATTTTCTGTTCTTAAAAGGTCTGTGTGTAGGCCTTCAAGCTTCAGTCTTGACTGAACAAAACCTAGGAGATGTCCTTCTCTTGATTTTCCAGGAAATAAAATCCTGAACCACAAAAAATGAGTGCAGGTCCCTACTGTGCTTCGTAAATTACTAGTTTTAAGGAAGGAAAACCAAAACTACAAACACATGAAACATAAAAGTGACTTCTTTTACTGTTCTCTGCTGAGACCCAGCTCCACAGAATCCATGCATTAAAATTGTCTCATTTACTACTCTGAAACCTAACTACGGACTATGCTAAGGATCTTGCTTCTTAATTGTTCACTCAATCCCTTTTGCATTAATAATCTACCAGATCTGGAAAAATGTCATAAATTACTAAGTCCAGCCCAAAATAATTCCATTTCTAAGGTGTGAATTCTTCAGGTGGGAGGGAGCAAAAAAAGGGATTTTCTTGCAAGAGACGAAGCCCAAAGTTTTGCATTTGCATGCAAAAAAAGGCAAGGAACAGTTTCATGGTGGTTCCTCCAAAAAGTGGGAACCACACTTTCCTTATCAGTGGGTGCGTCCTCTGAAATCTCGTCCACTGCCCAGAGTAGTATGGCACACAGAAAGAACAGGCCACAGAAAATATAGGTTCAATAAATGTCTGCCAGGTAACATCATTCTTCTTCTGAATGTTAATTGCCCAGGGGGAGTTCCCCAAAGGAGACCATCTTCCTCAGCCTTTCCCTCAACCTCTCCCCAGCACAGAGAACAGCACAAGCTTTATTCTTAGAAGTAATAAATGAACCTGAAGGATGCTCTGCCGAGCCATGCAAAATTAATTAGGTCGAGGACTCGGGTGGCTGCAGGGTGACTGTTACACTGACATTTTTAAGCAGACTGTCTGTAGCACAGCAGCCCTGCTGTGCCATCCCAAAGATCAGCATTATGGGACGTGTTCATCAAATCACTGAGCATAATCGCATTTCCTTTTATAACTGTCATGGCTTCTTTCCTAGATGCTCACTCCCCTCTTTTTTTCTTCCGCATTATATTTATTATTATTATTTTCCCTACAAGAAAGGGAAGGTTTTTGAGCTAGTGCTGCTTTTCTTTTGTACAACAGCTCCCCCTAACGTTCTCTCTCTTTTTTCCCACCATTTCCTGATGGAGGAAAATATTTTTTCAAGTTATACTTATGATTTGATGAAAGGGGTTTCTTTGGCCATTCTTCTATGTGTTCTTAATACACTAATACTAAAGCTCAACCAGCTAAGAACTGTGTCAAGAGACTATATTCATCCAATGAATATGTTTTATCAACAGTACCAAACAATTACGATGTGATTAAAAAGACCATAACTATTACTGAAACTGTCTTCCTCTGGGGCTTTTCTATTTTTCAAAGATTTATATGTGGGTTTATGGTAGTGACTGACTTAAAGGTAATTTATTTATTTGTGTTGCTCCAACAACAGGAATCCCTGAGTACGTATGTAAATATCTGTACTGACTAGATGTTGCTTGACCAGATTGGTTCATGGGTATGCAGATCGGCTGTTCTGACCTCTCTTTGAGGAACCTATGAACAGTAAAGTGTTGGATTAAAACCAACTAACAAACGGGTGTACAAAACCACAAAAAAAAAAACCAAAATCCAAGCACAAACATACCAATTGCTGGGGTCATTGAGTAATGGCAACCAAACTGCAAAGTAACAGTAATGAGACAGGCCATACAAGTATGTGAAAATGAACTTCAGAAGAATTGTAAAAGAGAGGAAGCAGACAAAACAGTTGGTATGAAAAGCAACGCGTTAGGGCATGAATGATCAATTGGATCAATAAACTTAAAAGCAAGGAGGTCACTGCCACTATCCATGTCAGTCTCCTACACAGTGTACGTCCTAGATCGGAAGGAGGCATATTTGTTCTCCCCAGATACAGAGTTCCCAAATACTGTGGTTGAGGTTGTTTTCAAACAAACATTGCTGTTCGAGAACTTGTGTTTGTGCACACCCAATGTAATAACATCCAATCTTCTATTTTAGAGTGTGAAGGCTTTTCAGCCCCAGGAGCGTCACAAAATCCAGTTAATATTTGGCCATTTAGTGTGAAGGCTGTTTCCAGGATCACTCAATATGAGCAAGTAGTTATAACAGACTAATGGCCGAAGTTCAAAATAACTACAGCATTTAGCAATTAATTTGCATTCTGCTAAAAACTTGGTACAGATCTCTAAAGTTTGATGGATCTAAAGGACCAAGTTTCACTTAAATTTGTTTCAATTAAGACTTCATCTTTTTTTTGCATTTAATTTTCAAGTGTGTTATCAGAAAAAAATAGTCTTAGGAAGAGTTTCTGACATTTAAAATAATCTTTAAAATCACATTATGTTCATCAGAAGTCAGTGTTCATAAATTATGGCCAAAATTTCTTACTTCTTTTTTTTTGGCTGCTTTTAGGAATCTCATTTTGAAATGTTGGGGATATTTTAACTAATAGGTAGAAAGAAGCCTAATGACTAGTATAATTTAATGAAGTAACTGTTTTAATTGTGGAAAATAAAAGTTTGATATTAAACCAAGATCTCCAGAAGTTCCTCAGTTGTGACTCAAAGCAACTACTTATTTTTACAAACTTCCACCATCATAAACGCTGACATTTTCACTCATGTCAATATTGTCAGATCTTTTGATGTCGGTATGACATTTTAATGTTAACTGAAACAAAAATCCATGTGAGTGTTCAGAGACAGCTACATGAGACTCTTTGAAATGAAATTGCTGGTCATCACGCAACTGTAAACATAACTAGCTCTCAAAGATGCAAAGTCTCCAAAAAGTAAAACTTTTATATATATATATAAAATATACATATGTATTCTATATATATAAAAATAAATACATATATTATTAAAAAATATACAGACACATCTCAGGGCAGTCATTTTAGGGTAAGTAAGTACAACTGTAAAATAAAAACAAAAAACCAGAAAACCACCTTGAAACACAAGGAGTTTGTGTTCAGAGTACATGAAGATAAAGATAAAAGTTCCTGATGGTGGACACAACTAGGTTTTCAGCATTTAGTAGCACCCTGTCTTCTGGAGTACCCTGCTGGAATACGAAGTCTTTGGTGAGCGACTTGTTGGTCCTTCTGTGCAGATTCGAAGGCATATCTGCTCTAACACAGAGGAGGGAAATTCAACCCACATGTTTGTGAGAAGGAATATGACTGTAATGGGGCACATCTTGGGTTTTTCAGTCTCCCTCAGAGCCTCTTGGCCTGTGGGCAATGTGATACTGAGGGCAATGTGATACTGAGGCATCGTGCAGTGTTGCAGGGTGAGTGGGCTACTGCCTGCACCTGGGACGAGCCTTAGCAATGAATTGGATTGCTGCTTCCACCTCTCCAAGCTCCAAGTAAGGAATATATCCCAGAGTGAGACTTTATGTTGACTAAAAGCTTAAATTTACAGCTCAGTTCAAAGCCATAGAAAAGATACAGATATTTATAGCCATATTAGAGTGGTAAATATAAACCTATGGGGAAAAAAGATAAATATTGTTAGTTGTATTTTAGCGGTGAACAGAAAAAAAAATAACCTCTATATATTCTCTGCTATGCAGGGCTTCTCAGGTGATATTTCTGTGTCAGGCAGGTCTCAGCTCTCACTGGGGACAAGCACACTTCTTGGTTCCTGTTTACATCTTCGGGTTTCTCACCTGCTTAGCTGCACATTGCAAATATAACTTCCCCTCACACATTTTAATTATACAGGAAGCCAGTTCTCTCAGTGCCTCACATTGCATCTGTCAGCTTGTGTGATAAAAAGCTGGCCCCTGCACAGGGTGACCAGGGAAGACCCAGGGGTGGGGGGAGACTCTCAGTGCCACAGGCAAGCTGTAGATATATATATATATATATATATTTTATATGTGTGTATGTATATGAATTGTGTGTGTGCGTCTGCCTGCTGGGAATACAGGCTCAGTTCTGGCTGGATGTGGGGAGATGAGGCTGCAACCAGCTCACCTCTGCCAGACTGCTGGTTTCAGCATCTCCATGTCAGTATTTCATATTTTGCATCCTCAAAGCATTAACCAAGGAACCACATTCATATTTAGGGAGGGCTTGTTATGTTATGCAGTGAGTCTTTGAAGATTCACCAGCTCTCCTTTCCTCAGAAGATTTTGTTTGTATTCTTTTTCACAGAGCTGCCTCAGCCTTTTCAATATGCACTGTAACACTAAGCTTAGCTGTACGAGTGAAATAAAAATTACTACCTTTGAACTTACTTTGTGGAGAGATATATCTTTCCTTTTCTCTCATATTGGGATTGAAAAAAGCATTTTACATCTTATGTGAAAATAAGACATCAGCAGAATAAGATATAAGATATAAGATGTCTGAGCATGTTAACAGATAAGTCTGTTCATTTCTTTATTCAGTGTTTAATCTATTAGACAGCAATAATCCTGCAGTAAAGTTATCTAAGTTGTTCAATGAGAAACAGATTTTTCTTGTGTTTTTTTTTTTTTTAAATGAATTACACTTTTTTCTTGATTTGCTGTGAACTTCTGCACAGTCTTTTTATGAATCAGCATTTTCTGCAATGGAAAAAAAAATTGACTATTGACTTTAAAACCAGCTGCAGCCAGCATAAATGTTAATGCTAACACCTGATAAAAGTGTGTCTCAGACACATAAGCAAACCAACACAACATATTTGCTTACAACTTTACATATGGCTATAGGTAATGCTGTGCAAAGAACTGAACAAAGGATTTGTTGCTTTTCTCTGAATGCAGTATTCTCCAAATCCCACTTCAGACAATAACCAGGATGAGCTGAACAGAGGGAGGCTTTCGACAGTTGGCTCCTATTGTTGCTAATGCTGCTGCTGAAATAAAGGTGATGTTATCATCAGATGGGGTTTTTATCGGAGTGGCTTCTTTCTAGCTGCTTAAGTTTAATTGTATGACTTCCCATGGAGGTCAAAGGATCAAAATGCTCTTGCTTCTGCTTCTCAAACACATAATTTCTTCAGGCAGCCAAGGAGGGCACAAGAGTGTCCATATTGCAGCAGCTTGTGCAGTTCCACATATACTCACTGCATTGTCCACATCATAAGAAAAATAATAATTACTGCTACATTTAAATAAGATTTCTGCTGACAAGATGCCTTGAGTATTTTCTGAAGGTGGGACTCTGTGTACCACCCATGGGAAATGTACTACAGCAAGGAAATGAGTAAGATAAAGCAGTACACACTGAAAAGCAGTATAAATGATATTAAGGCACCCCTGCATGCTTCACACAGATGTATGTTTCTCCCTTCATCTCACAATAGGCAAGCGTGCTGGGGGACTACTGGACCCAGTACAAACAAGCAAAAACAATATATACAAAATCAATCTGTAAAAAGGAAGACATCGGTACATGAACAAGTAGCTAATAAACAATGTGCCTGTGAAACAGCCTCAGAATATACAGCATAAACATTAAGCTTTCTATAACCAATAGTTTTGGGATGTGTTTCAGACTGTTGCTGGATGCCTATTAGCAATGTCAGAATTAGGATATATACAGAAAAAAACATGATGTCATGATGATTTCAAGGTAATTTCATATGTGTTTGAAGAATAAAGGTAGCTGTAACTGTCATAACCGAGAAATTAAGAAAAGCAAGGGAAGCCACCTAGTACCACTTATAAATGTTTTGCTCTACCTAGAGAAATTAAACAGCTGCTGTAGCACGACAAATATCAGACAGATGTCTCTAGGAGCTTCCTGAACTCTAACTTGTGGTTAAGTTTGGCAGACCCAATAAAAATCAGGCATAACCGATGTGCAGCTATTTGCCGCAAGAGAGTAAGAGAAGACATAGTTGATTAATATAATTGTCTCATACCTCATTAGACAGCTAATCCTTGCTGTGCATTAAAGACTTTTTACCAGGTATGTCCTGGCACCACATTAGAGAATTACTTTCTAAATATATAATGCAGTGTATAAACAAAGTTAGCATTAATATTTATTGCTTCCCCCAAGGTTGGTGTTCAGTGTTTCTCCACACAATAACAGGGAGCCAAGAGATTTTAGCTCTGACCCTCTAATCACCACTTCCTCCTCTAAACATACAAATTAGGAATACATCCAGAATAAAGGAAATGTTGAGTTTAAAATAAAAATTGACTTCTATGTCCTGGATAAAAGAGGGCATGTTCAGTCTCAACACAAAATTGTTTATCAAATCAAAGTTTTTTAAAGTAAAATTTACAAATGTTAAGAATTTTTAAAATAAACTTGTGCTATGTCTTTGGAATGAATTATTCATTAGCTTTTGTGCTGATCTGTCAAACAGGTCTTTTGGATTGTGGTGTGGAACAAAGCCATACATTAATGTGCAACAAAGGACTAAAGCTAGGATAACTTAGAACATTGCTTGCTAGTACTACCAAAATCACTTTTATCAACTCAACCCTTAAAAAAAACCTGCAGAAGTTAGCTTTTGCTGAGAAAATTAAGATCACTGGCTTCAGTGATTTTTTTTGTAATTTGGCAGTTGTTTTGCAATAGATGAAGCTGAGTAATCAGTGGATCTTGCCTAAAATAGGAAACCATACATTTGAATTATATCTTTAACTTACGTTTTTAAAATTTGGAATAGTTAAGGATTTTCATAATCTGCCCTACTTTATAGCTTTTTGTTCAAATTTAGCTGAACACTGAGCATCAAAAAATCAGTTTCTTTTGTACAGATGCAAAAATCCTCTGCTCAATTTGCATAGGTTTATTCTTTCTACATACTTATCTTGGAAGCTTTTCTTCTCAGTGAAAGAAAATACCTACAAAAATTACAAAAAAGCTTCCATTATATAGACTAGATCTGAGTTCTCCCACATTCTCACTGAGTTTTTATTTGCATATGCAGTTTGGAGATGGTACATAAAGGGACTTCAGCTTTGATATTCAGATAAATACATTCCTTGCTGTTTTAAATTCAAGGAGATTTTAATGAAATTCTGACTTCTCCTTAGGGAAAAATAAACATAATGGACATCCATGCTTCTGTACTATTGAATTTCCAAAGAACATTTCATGAGTAGACATCCAAAGTTATTGTTTTTAATATCTGTCATCTAGCTTCACCCTTCTAAATAGTGAATATTGAATCTTTTGTACTTCCCTATGGCTCAGGACTGAACCAAATTGCAACCTTACAGTCTGGTGCACAAGTCTACTGCAACTTCTTTTCATTTCATTACTGTAGGCAGTCCATCCTACTCCAAAGGGACACATAAGATACTGCTTGGTAAATTTAAGAACTTCTGTAGGGAATTAAAATTTCCTTCAGAGCACTAAATTGCAGTATTAATTTTATATAGGATAAAAGCAACGTGGTGCCTGATCTACAGAAATCAGACCATATTATGGTAGTCTTCCAAGAGGTATTATCTCCTTCAGAAGAATATCAGAGGAAAAAACAATAATCTAAAGCTATATATTCAAAGAACCTGTAAAGTTTCAGGTTATATTTATATAATAATAAATAATAAAGGCATGCCTTTATTAGAGACATTGGGCACAAACTGAAATGAGAGAAATTAATGTTAAAAAGTAGAAAAACACAATTACTCTTATCTCTGTTAAAATAGAGATATATTTTAAATGAAATTTAAAAATAAGTAACACATACAAATAGCAGCAGGGAAACAATAAATAAAATAATTTAAAATTAATAAAAGAATTAATAGAACTGTTGTGCTTATACACATTTGTAGGATCAGCTAAAATCCTTTTCAGGCTCTTGTAGGAAAAAAAAAAGAAGAGAACATTTTAAAACTTCCATGTAAAATTAAATTGACCCAAAGATATTTAAAACTAAGTGTCATTGCACCTAAGTCTGCTGTGGGCTTTGCTTCTTATTTTGAGTAACAGCCTTGTGGCTTAAACATTCTCGTGGCCTGAATAGTCATATATTCTTAGAGGTGTGTAGCAGTAGGACAAGAAGAGTAGATTTGGCTTTCTGTCAAGTTTCAATTGGAAAAAAATGTGTGATTCAATCTAACAAGAAATAGAGTGCATTATTTTGGGTGGTTCAGAGCTACTGATGAGAGTGAGGAGAGTTCTTCTTCAGAATAAATTGAAACCCTTGACTTTAATTTTAAAGTCGTTGAACTTGCATATTCTTTCCAGTTACCAAATTGTTTTTGCTTTTGGAAGTGGGTAGTAGACTTGTCTCTCAATTATGATTTTGCAGCTTCATTAATCAAGCAAGTCAACAGATTGGTCCTGAGTTACAGTTTGTTTGCATCCCCCTCAGATGATACCTATGGGTCAGTTCTCAAGCATTCAATGTAATTTAATCTCTTTCAGGACTTTGGTTCTCTCTCTTCAGCCTTTTTTTTTGCCTTTCCCCTCACTTCCCACCCCAAACCTAGGGACTTCTGGAATTTCTTTCCTGTCTCCAAAAATATTCAACCTTTAATCTTCACACCAGATTTTTGAGACTAAGGTAAACGTATAGCAGACAACTAATGCCTGGCATCCCTGGGAGACAGCTAATATCAGGCACATAAAGGCTAATATCAGGCTTTCCTCTCTGTGTAGCAAGATTTATCAGATCTGATGAGACCCATGAAGCTTTTAAATTTGACTGTTACTCGTACAGGCTTGTGCTATACAATTTAGGCATTCCTTATAATTCTAACTGTCACCATCTGTCACTGCAAAAAGTGATAACATTTGACAAAACTCTTTACAGTTGCCCTTTTGAAAGTGCAGAAAATAGAAAATGGCTGTTATATACTTCATGCGATATATTACTTAAAACACTTCATTTTAATTAAAAGTTTTGTCTGTGCATACATTCTTATTTATATAAAGCATAGAATTCCCCACTATTTAGGA